>CM068377.1:72919237-74155989 GCA_034770075.1 Aralia elata
AAAAAAGAGAGAAATTTTACTACCTTTAATTTTGATTGTATCAAATATATTTCTCATCCTATTCAAATATCAAGATTTCATCCCTTTGAGACCATTTTGCAAGGTAAAAAATTCTTTTGTTATAACAATTCATATCATCTTATTTGCTTAGATGGGATGTAGTTTTCATGTATATTGTTGAACAATCATGGATTAGGGATTGTTAGTGAAGGTTCCATCGGAATAAAATTCTTCCTAATAACCCGAGGATATCCAAATGATGAAATTTCTAGCTCGTTTAGGGTGATTCATTGGGTGTAATTTATTTAGATTGTCATTTCCGGATATCATGGTATATTAGATAAGTCCGGGTTGGTTAGTTATGTAGTATTCATTTTGTAGGCATGTATTAATCTCGTGTGAGCCTAGGAATGCGACCCCGTGGTCCAAATCCGATGATGGACGTTTTGATGTATGTGATAGATTCAAGATGCTCGTTTTGTAACATGTAACCATTGGGCCTTAAAACGACGCTAAGGCGAGGATCGGGTTTAAGGCCCCGTACTAATGGAATATGTGATTGTTGGCGTTCGGGGATATTTTGATGGTTTACATGCCCATGAATAGCCCCGACGCGTGTTCACGCTTGATTAAATCTTGTGACACAAAAAAATGATTTCAAAGATTAAACCATGAAGATTTTCATAAAATCAATCAAATTAGGTTATTAGCTTCACGAAGATAAGAAATTGAAAGTGCTAACGAATGTCGATTTCCCATTTAACGAGAAAGCTAAAGAAAATCGTTTCCCAAAAAATACACAAAATGATTTTATAAATATGTAACGTTTTATTAAATTCTTTGAGCATAGGGCTAAAGAGATCCTAGAAATTGCCCATCATTTTATGAAAGCAACGTATAGATCTCGATTCCTATTTTGACGAAGGTTTAAAACTCGTGTTTTGCCAAAACGACACCTAATGAAAATCTCATAGTTTTGACAAATAAAAATCAAATCTTTCTCATAAACGAACCAAGCTATTCTCGTATTAAATCGAAAGATATTCCGAAGCGTTTCTCAAATTTAAAGTCATCGACTTTCCCTAAAAATCCAAATGATTCTTTCATACAAACACACCACAACATCCACATCAGGCATACACACACACACACACTGCGCAAAGCACACACATTTCCATGAATTAAAGGATAGGAAAACATCAAGATAGCGGTAAACCGTGTTTTCACAGGAGAGTCGAGGGGTGCCTAACACCTTCCCACTCGCTAAACAAAGCCCCCGAACTCTATGAATCTCGGTTACGCAGAACAATTAATTCGGAGTCACATATGAATGCCAGCGATTACGAAAACGAAACTAACCTCGGATGAGTTGGTACATATCCATTTCAAATATACCAACTGGCTACACTGGTTAATTGGCTCATCATAAAACGCGATCTTTTCAAACCCCGTCGACATTCAATGCCGACCTTTTCCAAACGTCATCTAAATCAAAATGGCTAAAGTTGGAAAAGATTAAGAGAGAGAGACGAAAACCCGGCGTCGACAGCTTGGCGACTCCTGCTGGGGACAATTAGAGGGCTTTAAAACCCCGCATTAAAATCTTGATGTTATCCTATCCGTAAAAAAAAAAAAAAAAAAAAAATAAAAAATTCAGGGAATGTGCGTATGTGTGGTGCAAATGATGTTGGACATGTTTACTTATTGGTTGTGTGATTGTGTGTTTTTGGTCCAATATAAGGAATATTATGTATGGAAATTGCTTTACTTTTATTGTAAATCATGTTGCAATACGGTGAGGACGATGGAATGTGGAATGTATGTTGAGATTGTACCTCCTCCTGAGGCCGAACCCCCGGTCGGGGTTGCTTATTAACTGGAACTCGATGGGGCCTGCTCCCCGGAGAATGGCTCAGGAAACGCCACCACTCAATAATTCCCCTGCTCCAATCGAAAGGGCTCAAAAACGAGTTGATTGCGAAGATTTGGGAACCTTCAATGCCGAATAAGCCCGTGAGAGTAAACCCTAGGGTAGGTCAGACCTCTGATAAACCCAACGCAGGAAAGGTCTTCTTCATGCCTTTTACGTTCAAGAATTATAAATGTCCATAATCCCATTGCAACGTATTCATATATGCTTCCCCTGTTGTCCGAAAGAGAATACTGACCTCCATGTTTTGCAGGAAACAGCTGGGGAAGCATAATAAAGTCATGTTTAGCATTTGTTATTACACTAAAGGACTACTAAACTTTCTCTTTTGCAGGGAAAGATTAAAAAACCCAAAAACACACAACAAAAATTTACAGTTTTAGCATGCATCCATGTTTTCTATTTCCCCAGGATAAAACTTCTCGAACCGTTGTCTCTGTAGGATTGGCTCCTCAAACCCGTTCACAGTCTAAGAAAGCCCAGGTCTCTACGCTCTGACAATGGCTGATCTTCTCCCATATCTATAGTTCCATATCTCGGGAAGAGTTTTTGATGACTTTAAATAGCAGATGATTAGGAAATGGCCACAATGCTAAGGGAACAGTTCCTAATATCGGACAGGATCCGCACAAACCAAGGGACCCCGCAGCAATATTCCACCACCGGGGGGCGATCAAGAATCCTCCTAAAAAATGTTTTATTGGTGGGCAACACCTGTTTAAAGATGGACCAACCAACCCCCAACTCAAGGGACGAGCCAGTTCATCCCAAAGGCCGTGCCTCATACCCTATCAGGAGCCGTGATTGCTATCCCGGAAGAGGGAGATTACAGATGACCTACCGAACGGCCCCCCCCCCCCCCCCCCCCCCGAAAGGAAAATGAGGCACAAATGGGAAGGAAACACTATCCAATCTCTAAGGGGCCATAGGCCTCCCTGGGCCAGGGTTAATTACTCTCAGATTCTATGTGTTTTCCTCCCCCGGAGCCAGTATATCCAGAAAAGTTCTATAGTTCCCGAGTTTGAAATAATACAATGGAAAGGGAGACCCCTATACACACTTGAAAATATACCATTGGAGAACTCGGGTCTTATGCCGACGGACGAGGGGTTAAGAATGCAATTATTTCCAGAAAAGCTTTTTCAACAGGGGAGCAAGAATCTGGGTAATGCTCCGCCTCGACAACGCCCGAGATCCACAACTGGGAGGAATTGGCCCATCACCTTCGTTAACCTATACCAATACAAGCTTTCAGGCCCAGATGGCTCTTGACAGGTACCAAATGGACAAAGGTTTAAAAAAACAGCCCTAGGGAATACCTTCAGGGAGATGAATGCACTAACGATGGAAGGGGGCATGGCCAGCCGCACAGGTGAACCCCCCGATGCAGCCGAATCGGAGATGGTTACATGACTTTTTGTAGACATCCAGGGAGGCGCCGGTTTATTATGAGCGGGTCATCTCGGGGATTGGAAGACCTCTTTGCTGAAATGATTTAAAACATGGAGAGATGGTTGGACATGGGGTTGAAATAGGGTTAAAATCCGGGATCTTACTGCTTTTAGAAACTGCGTGCCGAGCAAATACAGAATGGAAACTATGGCTAGCACTTCCCGGAGGGTACCAAACAGAAGAATGGAAGAGGTTGGTTTTCCCTCATCCTACCAGGGGTCATCCAAGTGAAAACAATAAAAAAGCCATCTTCCGGTTCAGGTTTCAGAGGGGTGGGGGATACAATCCCGACAGCGCAAACTCTTTCACAGGATCAAAGGGCAGAGGGGCGAAGAAGATATGAGGCCTTCGCAGAATCGAGTATTTCACCCACGCTTCGTGGGAAGCCGCTTGAACGGGTTATTAGCGGTATTTAGTAGCCCAAAAAGGAAAATAGTTGGTCTGGCACCACCGAGTGACCCAAAGGGGTAGAAGGTTTGACCCGAGCAAAGCGATGTGCATACACACTGCCAGTTCCCCTGGCCGATGATTACACTCAGGATTGCTTGGACACGTTGAAGCAATCCGAATCCAAAACATGATTAGACTAGTGGGGAAATTCGTGGTGGAACAACCGGCACTCCCCGAATGTTAATGGCCAAATCCCCTGCCAAGACCATGATGGAGGGCGAGTTAATGCGACGGAGGCAAGTGAGGCTGGGGGGGGCCGCCCAAAGGTTGAACTATGTGCAGGAAGAGAAAAAATTTGAGAATTGATTCAACGTGATAACTATGATTCATGGAGAAGTGGCAACGGGGAGCGCACCATCCGTGTTGATAGGTGGGTAAGTTACGGAATAGCACGGTAGGGACCGGTCAAGTTGATGGCTCCGAGGCCCATCATCCTTGCGGCAAGGCCGCAACTCCCTATCAGTAGTCTAAAGACTATACCCTGGAATTATGGGGGAATGCCAGAGGAAGCGGTCAGCTGTGCTTCGGTGACGACAAAGGGGAACCCCTTATATCTTCCCGGGCGAGTCCTTGAGGAGCCAAAAGAGGAAAAATGAAGAGGTTTCTGAGGAAAGGGCCATAGAATTTTTTGAAAAGGATGGATCACCCAGAAACAAGGGGGATCCAGATTTTAAATGAGGAATCAACCCTAACATCAGTCATGGACTTGGTGTTGTCATCCAGTGAGCATTGCAAAACCCTGATGAAGGTTCTGGGGGAGGCATTTGTGCCCAAAGAAATTAGTGAGGAGGGTTTCGGCCAGCTGGGTAGGCCACTTGTTGGAAGGCGATGCAATTATCCTTTACGGATTGAGGACATCCCCAGGGAAGGAAGGGGGCACCGAAAACCGCTACACATTGCGGTAATCTCCTCAGGATATGTCATGAATGGGGTGCTGATCGACGGGGGATCGGCATTGAATATATGTCCTCTCAGTACGCTAAAGAAAATGAAACATCAGTCCCAAGCGCCTACGTGCCAGTCATGTGGTGGTCCGGGCTTTTGACGGATCCCGGAGGGAATACCATCGGAGAAATAGAATTGCCGGTGTGGAGATAGGGCCCTGTTACTTTTGATATCTCCTTCCAAGTCCTGGGACATTACGGCAAGCTTACAACCTGCTGTTAGGGAGGCCGTGGATACACATGGCCGGGGCAGTACCTTCCACGCTCCACCAACAAATCAAGCTGCTCATCGATGGCCATCTGGTAACAATCTCGGCCGAATGTGATGACCTTCCTCCTCCTAGGAGTGGCCTACCAGTGATCAATGTGGATGAGTCAGCAGCACCTGCCAGCTTTCAAGCACTAGAAATTAGCACTCCCCATTATTAGATGACCTGGGAGCTCCAGCTGTGAAACCTAGGATCTCTCCGGAACTAACCTTTGTGGCAAAGGAATAAATGATTAAAAATGAAACTTCCAGCCTGGACAGGGATTGGGGAAAAGCAATCAGGGAATCATTGAGCCCATCCACCTACCACAGCAGATAGGCAAAGCAGGGTTGGGATACCATGGGGGCGCAGCACGGAGATACCGTCAGGATGCGACTCCGATTCGACTGGCCGGCAGTTCAGTGACCAAAGTCGGCAATGAGCAGGGGATCAGCGGGCCTTTGATTGGGGCAGGGAGTGAAGAATTAATCCCCGCACGTAATAAGTCCGCCCGGAGGGAAAGTTTCCTGCAGGAGGTCGCAAAAGAGTTTGAAACCCAATGCTATATCCCCGGACAATCAACAAGCAGCGAGGAAGGGACGGATGTTGTCCCGCCGCCGGGGGCCCAACGAGTTATGCCTATCATCACTTGGGCGGAGCTAATGATTCCCGATGAGGGTAAGAGAGGGGACTCAGGCGATATAGCCGTAGTCATCGGGGAAGTGTCCGATGTGAAGCCGCCTTTCGTTCGGCGCATTTCGCCCGACCTAACAGTCGACAACTGGACCATGAAACCAGTGATATCCAAGCAAGGGTAAAACCCGACATCAGGGTGTTAGACCCCGGAGGACGGGAGAATGAAGGAGTTTATTTTGTTGTTATTTTATTTTTGCATAAATTATGTCGTTTCTTCGTGTTATTTGAAAATGCGATCGTCGTGGAAAGCAACTTATATATGACAAGTATTTTGTTTTATGTCAGGTGTACCAATTTGAGTATTCCTTGCCTAACAAACGATCTTTCAAATTTGAATGGTGATTATGATTTTGACATTGAGCTGGATTTCGATTTGATGGGCATT
This sequence comes from Aralia elata, assembly GCA_034770075.1. Lineage (NCBI taxonomy): Eukaryota > Viridiplantae > Streptophyta > Magnoliopsida > Apiales > Araliaceae > Aralia > Aralia elata. The sequence continues at coordinate 72,925,343 of CM068377.1, forward strand.
GAGCAAGACGAGGCAGATTACGACGACGCACCTGATGAGATCAAAGGATGGGTCGAAGATAAACCCAAACCCAATTTGGACCAAACCATCACTATAGATATCGGAACCCCTGACAATCCAAAAGAACTCAAGATAGGGACAGACCTTACCCCCAGCCAAAAAGCAGAAATAATTGAGTTACTAAGCCAATATGAGGATGTCTTTGCCTGGTCGCGACGAGGATATGATCGGATTGTCCACCGACATTGTGGTGCACCGGTTACCCATCAAGGAGGGTTTCAGGCCTGTCAAGCAGAAACTAAGAAAGTTGAAACCTGAGTGGAGCTTAAAAGTGAAGGAAGAGATCATCAAGCAGTTCAGGGCGGGAATCATTATGGTGTCCACTTACCCAGAATGGCTGTCTAATGTAGTCCCAGTGGCTAAGCCTGGAGGAAAGGTGAGGGTATGTGTAGACTATAGAGATCTAAACAAGGCCAGTCTCAAGGATAATTTCCCGGTACCTTTCATACACATCCTGGTGGATAACACGGCTCGGTACGAGATGTACTCTTTTGTTGATTGCTTTGCGGGGTATCATCAGATAATGGTGGCAGAGGAGGATCGGGAAAAGACCGCATTCATTCACCCCCTGGGGCACTTTCTGCTATAGACGACTGGCTTTTGGCCTCACAAACGCGGGGGCTACTTATCAGAGAGCCATGATGGCCTTGTTCCACGATATGATGCACAAGGAGATAGAGGTCTACGTGGACGACATTATTGTGAAATCGAAGGTAGAGTCCGATCATATAACTCATCTCAAAAAGCTATTCGATCGGCTCAGAAAGTATAATTTGAAACTCAATCCAGCCAAGTGTGCTTTCGGAGTACAATCGGGCAAGCTCTTGGGTTTCCTGGTTAGTGATCGGGGCATTGAGTTGGACCCAGCAAAGATTAAGGCCATTGTGGATATGCCAGCACCTCGCAAAGAGAAGGAGTTAAGGGGATTCCTGGGGGAGAATAAACTTCATCAGCCGTTTTATATCTCACTTGACGACTACATGTGAGCCGATTTTTAAATTGTTAAGAAAGGGTGCTTCCAAGAATGGAATGAGCAGTGTCAGAGGGCTTTTCAGATCATTAAGAAACAACTGACGGAGGCACCAGTGCTGGTACCACCCCCGAAGGATGGGATCCCTTTGTTTATGTATATATCCGTCAACACCATCGCGATGGGATGTATGTTGGGACAAAGGAATGGGGGAGGTAAAGAGCAGGCCATCTATTACCTTAGCAAAAGATTTAGCCAATGTGAGCAGAATTACACTTCCATCGAAAAGACCTGTTGCGCTCTGGCCTGGGCTAAAACGGGGAGATTTACAGCACTACCTCCATGGGCATACGACGTACCTGATATCAAGAATGGATCCCCTGAAATATATTTTCGAAAGGCCCATGCTGAATTGTCGACTATCAAGATGGCAGTTAATTTTACAACAGTTTGACATGGTGTACGTGACCCAGAAGGCCATGAAAGGACAGGGAATTGCAGATCAGTTGGCAGAAGCCCCGGCAGGAGGGATGGAGCCGTTAGAAACTCCTCTCCCGGGCGAGGATATATTTTGGGTATCGCGCGAAAAGTGTGATGACGAGGGACTATTTTGGAATATGTTTTTTGATGGTGCCATGAATGCCGAGGGGGCAGGAGCCGGAGCGGTCCTAGTCTCTATCACCGGAGAACAATACCCCGTGGCCACTAAACTTCGTTTTCAGCAATTCGAAACAACACCGCTGAATACGAGGGGTGTATCTTGGGGACTCTACCGATTGGCCCGTGACATGGGAGTAAAAAGACTAGCGGTGTTTGGGGATTCGGAATTGGTAATCAGACAGGCAATCGGGGTGTACAACACTAAAAAGCGTCGGTTACTTCCATACCATCGTTATGTTACCCAGTTGATGCAAGAGTTCGAAGATATCGCTTTTCGACATATTCCCCGGGGGCGGAATGATTTTGCAGATGCATTGGCAACCCTGGCTTCCTTAATCCATATAATCAAAAGGAAGGACATTCCACAGATCGAGATAGCCGTACAGAATGCCCCGGCATATGAGGAACATGTGGCCAGTCTTTGTGTTATCAGACGAGGTGGTGTTGCCAAAGCAGCCCTGGTATCACGACATAAGGGAATATCTGAGAGATAGGACCATTCCCGACCAGGCGAGTCGAACTGAGAGGATGAGAATTCAAAGGATGGCCATGAAATTTTACCTGAGTGGGGATTCACTCTACAAGAGGGATGCTGGGTTGGGACTGTTGCAGTGCGTAGATGAAACACAGGCCCGAAAGATTATAAATGAAATACATGGTGGAGTGTGTGGGCCCCATATGAGTGGACCGATGCTTGCCAAAAAGATTTTAAGGACAGGGCATTATTGGTTGACGCTGAAGGCCGATTGCGAAGACCATGTCAAACGGTGTTATCAATGTCAGGCGCACGGTAATGTGATCCATACGCCTCCCAATGAACTGCATTGTATGACCTCCCCGTGGCCATTTTCAATGTGGGGAATGGATGTAATCGGACCAATAGAGCCCAAAGCAAGCAACGGGCATCGATTCATCTTCGTCATGATCGATTATTTCACCAAATGGGTAGAGGCAGCTTCTTTCCCTAAAGTAACTCAGGAGGTCATCGTCAGCTTCATCAGGGGAATAATGTCATTTGTCGATATGGGCAACCTGAGGTTTTGGTCTCCGACAATGCCAAGAATTTGAATAACGCCCTCATGAAGGGGTTGTGCGACCAGTTTAAGATCAAACACCTCAATTCTGTTATTTACCGTCCCAAAATAAATGGGGCAGTGGAGGCTGCCAATAAGAACATCAAGAAGATCATGGCAAAAATGTCTGCTAATCATCGGGGATGGCCAGATCTGTTACCCCTCACCTTGCTAGCCTACCGAACGTCAACGCGTACTTCCACAGGGGCAACCCCTTAACGCCTTGGTATATGGAATGGAGGCTGTCCTGCCAGTTGAAGTTGAGATGGCGTCCCTCAGAATAGTGATCGATGCTCAGATAAGCGAGGAGGATTGGATGCAAAGTCGATACGACCAATTGGCCCTAATTGATGAAAGGAGGGTGGCTGCTGTTTGGCACGGCCAGCTATATCAACAGAGGATCTCCCGATCATACGACAAAAGGATCAGGCCTCGGAAATTCAAGGAGAATGACCTGGTGCTAAAGAGAGTCATGTCTTGTCAAGACGAGGCCAAGGGGAAGTTTGCCCCGAATTGGGAAGGACCATTCGTGATTAAGAAAGTGCTATCCGGAGGAGCCCTCATATTGCAAGAAATGGATGGTGAGGTATTTCCACAACCCCTCAATGCTGACTCGGTGAAGCGGTTCTACGCTTAAATCATCAGTTCTTTTTTTCCTTTGAGAGCGAACTACGTAGGACCTGATCTCCCAACTTGTGGGGGTACGTAGGCAGCCACCATGGCGCGGTCCGATCCTTTAAAAATAATCCTTTCCCTAACCAAAACCAATTTTCGATAGCCAGATAAAACCTTCCTACACCCTCAAAACCTTCCCGAAACCAACTGCCTGACCAGTTTCATCCCAAAGTACAGACCTTGACCCAACCAAACAGTTATCCAAAATCTGAGATTCAATCCGATGAAATCAAAAGGTGTGCGGCAAGATCTGTCAAATCTCCATCAAGTCTTGAGAAAAGAAAGAAGGCGAAATGTCAAAATCATGGTCAATTGGATAAAATGATGATCCAACGGAAGGCAATGATACGACAAAAGGGGGAAAATGACTAAATTCAAATGCATGTCTATATATATAAGTCGTTTTATTACAAGATTTCTCTTTCAATAACTGATGAAACCAATATAGTCTATGCAAGAAATAAAATAATCTACAAATCTGAAACTAGCTGAAGCAGGATGGACAGGGTGGTGGATAGATCGGAAGCATCAGCATCTCCTGCAATCTGCTGCCCCATCATATCAATACGATCCAGTAGAGCAGTAGCTCGGCTGACAGTCCCAGAATTAGCATCTATAACTACCCTGGTCTGAAATACAATGGCGTCTCTGTCAGCAATGGCAGCATCTCTGGCACGAAAATGGCCTCATCTCTCTCGACAAGGGCGGCATCCCTCTCGGTTTCAGTAGTAATCAGGGCCAGGCGGAGTCGGGAATCCTCAGTAATCCGACTCGGGGCAGAATCGGCCGAGATGGGATGGTCTGTGGTATCTTCTGGGAGAATCACTCCAGAGTCACCAAAGCCCCCAGTCTGACTCAAACTAGCCGAATCCAAGTCTCCGCGCAACCACTGCACGTAAGCAAATGTCTGGATGTGACAGCTCTCACTATATGCGGTAAGGATCCTGCAATCCCAAAGCTCGTATACCTGTAATAGATCCCTCTCTGTACAGGATGATATAAGGAATCGGTATGCGGCTGTGCCCGCGAAGGGGTGTAAATCCTGTGTCTGATCAAACTGCCCCATAACCGCCAGGGGATGGTAGGTCGTCACGCCCCTCAGCCCAGCAATGGGGATGAAATCCAGGTCGGGCACATGAGTCAAGAAGCTCATGAAGGAGCAATAGCCCGAGTAGACCAATAGGTGAAAGGGATCCTCAATGACAGACAAAAAGGATATCCAGGAGGCCACATCAGTACAGCTCACGGGACGAAACGAAAAACTGCGCGGCTATGTTGTGACTGAAGCAAAACCCTTGGCGGCGGAAGTGGCCGATGGGACTAAGATGACTCATGAACCACACATACAGCAAAGTCGAGCTCCCTCTGAAGGCTCTGCCTCGGAAAGACTGGCAATATGTGGCTGACATATAGGTATCCGCTAATATCATAGGAAGAATGGTGTGATCCTCCTGAAGGGCTCTAACGGCCGCCACAATCCGCATATCCAAATGATCGGGTCCTGCAGGCGAATACAAAACTGAGATGACACAGGCCATCAGGACATCCACTCTCAAGGCGCCCCAGCGCTCCTCGGACACGGAAAAATCACCGAAGAAAAGTCGAAAACCGTCAGGTGAGCCAAATCGGTCAATGAAGAACTGAAGGGGAACCATATGGTGCGATGTGATCACCGGCAACAGGACAACCTTTCGCAAACCAGTGAAAGTCAAGAATTGACGGCGCATGGAACCAACTGTGACCCTAGCACAAGGCCTATCCAGGGGCAGGCCGGTGAAGCGAGCATACTCCTCGAGGGTGGGGGTCAGCTCTACTGTCCCTAACCTAAACACCTGACGGGCAGGGGCCCAATAGCTCAGAAGACCATCCACGAAGCCCGCTGGCGCCTGAAAGGTCAATAAGGACCAAGAATGTCCCAAAAGACCATCTGCGGTAATCCTATCGGCCGGCAGTAAATTGTCCAACCAGCGAAAGAGGCTGCCAACCAACCCTGTGGGAGGGGTGGAATCCAAACGGACCACGGCATCTGAGGACAACATCTGTAGAAAAATAGTATCAAAAGGACTGTACAGGGGTCATTCTCTATCCATAAATAAAAGAGCATGCATCATACAGTTAATAATAAAACAGGTGAATTCCATAAAATGAAAAAGAAAACTGTGCATAAATAAATAAATGAGTTCAGTACATAGTGCATAAATGAAAAAGAAATCTAAGCAGGTGCCGATACAAAAGGCCCTATCCTATCCTGGTCTAAATAAAATCAGTATCATCTATGAAAGCAGGATCCTCGAACTGATCCCCTGGAGTCGTCGAGCTCGGAGGACCAAAGTTCATATCAGGGATGTAGGGATGCGCTGTGGCATCAGATGAACTCGGGCCTGCATCATAACCCGCACCGTCAGGATCGTAGGTGTAAGCCTCCTCCGGGGTCCGGCCCAACCCCCGAATAAACAGCGACAACTGATCTACCTGACGGGTCAATGTGGCGATCTGCTCAGCGTGGGTAGGGGTCCGAACACAGGCAGCCCAATCGGTCATCGTAACCGAGCCTGGAACCATGTCTCCAAGAAAGAAGAAAGTGGCCCGAGTCTGGGGACCGATGGTACGAGGTACCCACCAAGTCCTGAAAGCCTCACTCGTACTGGGGCCTGTGGAAAGCATCCGACCGTCCTCCCCGGCGAGCATGATCTCCGAGGGCTGAGAATCCAGCGGCCAGAAAGTAGTGAAAGAAAGGGAGTGCGGGATGCGGATCTCTCCAGTGACGCATCTGAATGCGCGCTCTCCCAGATACATCACCCAGCCTCCAACACTCTGCAAAGTGAGGCGACGGGTGGAAAGCTCAAACTCCGGGCCGGAAGGATGCCCGTCAGCAAACCCCACAGTCAGATGCTCGGAGAGGTAGGGAATCCAAACGACGTCGGCAGCCGTGATCAACTCCAGCTGAATACGACAATGTGCAAAGCTGCCCGACACGGGGACCTCCTCCAGAGTACTGTGATGTCATCGCCGACCCCGAGGATAAAGTGTCCGGGCCCAGAGTAGTGATAGGCCTCAGACATGGCAGCCGCTCGTAAGCCCAGAACTGTGAATAGAAACAAGGCAAGGCATGAGTCACTATCAAATACAGAAAAGAGATGAAAGGAAAAGAAATACAGTAAGAGAGAGGAGGAAGGGACTCACCAGCAGAAAGTGGTAGAAACCGAGCCAGGCATCAGTCTGTCCCTCTGAGCGTAGACGCAGACCGTGGAGGAAATAAGCAAAAGTGAATGACCCCCAATCGTAGTCACCAATCCGGCCTACATCTCGAACAGACCCTACGACGCTGAAGTGGATGGTAGAAGAGTTGTTCCCTAGGAAACAACCCCTCATGATAGTCAGGAACAGGCGCCGTAGTAGGATGTCACGAGTGCCCTGGTCCGCTGGGATGGGCTGTGCGTATAGACCCCCAACGGCATCGACGGCCAAAGCCCCGGACCGAATACTACGGGACTTGAAGACCCGATCATCAGCAGCGAAGCCTAGCAAAGCTCGAACCTCCACTGGAGTGATATCAAGATCCAGGGGGACACGAGACCCGGTGAACTCTATGCCCGTAATGTACCTCCAATCCCAGGGGGTCAGCACGACCTCGCAGTCAAGAAGATGGAGAGACTGCGTATGGTGGAACCATCGCTCGGATAAAGCCCTCATGTAACCCCAGGGGCACTGACGGGGAATGATAGTGAAGAAATGTCGAAAGCCCCAAGAGTCCACCATCTCCCGGTAATCACTATGCAGGGCCGCGTAGAGAGAGTAAATGTTGAACCAATTACCCCTCGGCTGGGTAAACTCAGGCACCTGTGAAAATCACCAATGGGTCAATCCAGATAGAACCGGAAATTGAGAAATCAAGAACAAATGAAAAGCCGAATCGAGGATACCTCATTAGCAACAAGAGATGCCGAGGGATGACGACTGAGATCCCGACCCAATAGATCGGGTATCTGGACAGAAGCGCCAGATAAGGCGCGATGAGTGGGGGGAGCTGATGTGCTGGAAGACGGCTCCTCCACTGCAACCTCTGGAGGAGCAACCTCCTCAACGTCCGGGTGATCAGGACGGATGACAGACTCCGCCAAGCGACGAGCCTGACGGGTACGAGGAGGAATAGGGGCAGGTGCAGCCCTACGACGGCGAACACCCGAAGTCCGAGAGGCGGAGGAGCTACTGGGCGCATCACGATCCATAGCTGGAATAGAACGGGCGAGAAAGAAGGTAAGTTCCCTTTTAAAATTATGTAATGAACATTCTAAATTTCTAGCCTCATCATATGATTAATGCAACATGATGCATGGTTATGGTATATAAAAACAAAAAAAAAAAAAAAAAAAAAAAAATCGGCAGAGTTCCGTTTGTAAAATGGACATCCCATGCATATCCAAACATGTTTTTCAAAGAACTCAAGCCACAACAGATCATAATTGCATTCATATGTGTAAATAAAGCAGGAAAAATGCATGATTTTCTTCCAAAAAGGAGCAAACATATACGTGGGACCGCCTCATGAACATAAAATAGGACCCACACAGTTAATACATAGCATGTGCATATGATAGTACCTTACATAGCATTGTAAAGCATACATTTTATCTCTAAACATGCAAATAGTCAAATGTATAGCAAAACATTGACGAAATTGAAAAGTGACCGGTCAAAGTGTTACCTGTAGCGTGAAGATCAATCCTACCGGAACAGTTTTTGCAGGAAAGTTGAAAAATCGACAAAAGACCCTTGCGAACAAGCAAAAATCGAGAGAAATCTGTGTGAGAGGGAGTTGAAAGTGACAGATCTAGAAGCGGCGAGCCGCATATAAATCCCGATTTTGGCCGCAGATGTATCTGCGGCTGGCCGCAGATCAATCTGTGGCTGGCCGCAGATCCATCCGCGGCTGGCCCTGATGGGTCCCACCTTGCTCCCTTGCAGCCATTTGACGTGTTAAGTGACAAGATGGGTGACCGGCGACGATACCCGGCCCCGACGAGACGATCGACCGGCGACGATAACCGGCGATCATGAGATGGATGTCCGGCGACGATAACCGGCTCCGACAAGATAACCAACCGGCGACGATAACCGGGGGTTACGCGATGGGTCACCGGCGACGATACCCGGCCCCGACGAGACGATCGACCGGCGACGATAACCGGCGATCATGAGATGGATGTCCGGCGACGATAACCGGCTCCGACAAGATAACCAACCGGCGACGATAACCGGGGGTCACGCGATGGGTGACCGGCGACGATACCCGGCCCCGACGAGACGATCGACCGGCGACGATAACCGGCGATCATGAGATGGATGTCCGGCGACGATAACCGGCTCCGACAAGATAACCAACCGGCGACGATAACCGGGGGTTACGCGATGGGTGACCGGCGACGATACCCGGCCCCGACGAGACGATCGACATGGCGACGATAACCGGCGATCATGAGATGGATGTCCGGCGACGATAACCGGCTCCGACAAGATAATCAACCGGCGACGATAATCGGGGGTTACGCGATGGGTGACCGGCGACGATACCCGGCCCCGACGAGACGATCGACCGCCGACGATAACCGGCGATCATGAGATGGATGTCCGGCGACGATAACCGGCTCCGACAAGATAACCAACCGGCGACGATAACCGGGGGTTACGAGATGGGTGACCGGCGACGATACCCGGCCCCGACGAGACGATCGACCGGCGACGATAACCGGCGATCATGAGATGGATGTCCGGCGACGATAACCGGCTCCGGCAAGATAACCAACCGGCGACGATAACCGGGGGTTACGAGGTGGGTGACCGGCGACGATACCCGGCCCCGATCGAGACGATAGATTGAAAGAGTGAACCCAACGACAAACAAACACGGTCAGAGGGTTAAAGCATCGACACTCTTGCGGATAGTTTGCATGCGTTACATCTTGTGTTGCATCATAAATCAGATGTGTTGCATCATATATGTATTGTCAATTCTTATACACTGCCATTCATGCATCGGGTGTCTGTTTCTTTATCCTGTTCATTTCATTTAACATTTCATAAACATGATAAAGAGGGGCAGCTGTAGACACCCAAATTTTGCACTTCGTATACTAACCTTGACAGGAGGGCAATTTCGTCAAATGGATCGGCCCGCGAGAGCAAAAGATGGAAAAAATACGAACACTCGACGCCACCATGATAATTTGCAGCCGAAATCGACATGACAGCAGGGCTATCCGAATTTGGCATTCTCGGAAGGTGTGGCGCGCTTCCCGGAAATTCCCGGACTGCGGAATACGAGCCTGTCAGCGAAAACCGACATTACGGCACGAAAATCGAGGCGTGGCACGAAAATCGAGAAAGTCAAGCCCGCCAGCCGCGGATAGATCTGCGGCCAAATGAGTGCGCCTTTCTGGAAAGTCAGATCCCGAAAACCGGGCTGAGTGGCGAGCCAGCTGGCCAGCCGCAGATCCATCTGCGGCCAGCCGCAGATAGATCTGCGGCTGGCTCTGGCCAGCCTATTTAAGCTCAGCCTCGGACAGCATACAGGAGGTTGAAAAAAATTTGGGAAGAAGAAGGATTCAGCACAGCAGCAGCACGGAATTTGAGAGAAAAATAGTAGATTTTGCAACAAAAATAGGAAGAAAAGAGAGAAAAAAAGAGAGAAATTTTACTCCTTTAATTTTGATTGTATCAAATATATTTCTCATCCTATTCAAATATCAAGATTTCATCCCTTTGAGACCATTTTGCAAGGTAAAAAATTCTTTTGTTATAACAATTCATATCATCTTATTTGCTTAGATGGGATGTAGTTTTCATGTATATTGTTGAACAATCATGGATTAGGGATTGTTAGTGAAGGTTCCATCGGAATAGAATTCTTCCTAATAACCCGAGGATATCCAAATGATGAAATTTCTAGCTCGTTTAGGGTGATTCATTGGGTGTAATTTATTTAGATTGTCATTTCCGGATATCATGGTATATTAGATAAGTCCGGGTTGGTTAGTTATGTAGTATTCATTTTGTAGGCATATATTAATCTCGTGTGAGCCTAGGAATGCGACCCCGTGGTCCAAATCCGATGATGGACGTTTCGATGTATGTGATAGATTCAAGATGCTCGTTTTGTAACATGTAACCATTGGGCCTTAAAACGACGCTAAGGCGAGGATCGGGTTTAAGGCCCCGTACTAATGGAATATGTGATTGTTGGCGTTCGGGGATATTTTGATGGTTTACATGCCCATGAATAGCCCCGACGCGTGTTCACGCTTGATTAAATCTTGTGACATAAAAAATGATTTCAAAGATTAAACCATGAAGATTTTCATAAAATCAATCAAATTAGGTTATTAGCTTCACGAAGATAAGAAATTGAAAGTGCTAACGAATGTCGATTCCCATTTAACGAGAAAGCTAAAGAAAATTGTTTCCCAAAATATCACACAAAATGATTTTATAAATATGTAACGTTTTATTAAATTCTTTGAGCATAGGGCTAAAGAGATCCTAGAAATTGCCCATCATTTTATGAAAGCAACGTATAGATCTCGATTCCTATTTTGACGAAGGTTTAAAACTCGTGTTTTGCCAAAACGACACCTAATGAAAATCTCATAGTTTTGACAAATAAAAAATCAAATCTTTCTCATAACGAACCAAGCTTTCTCGTATAAATCGAAAGATATTCCGAAGCGTTCTCAAATTAAAGCACGACTTTCCCTAAAAATCCAAATGATTCTTTCATACAAACTCACCACAACATCCACATAGGCATACACGCACACACACACGCGCATGCACACACATTTCATGAATTAAAGGATAGGAAAACATCAAGATTGCGGTAACCGTGTTTCACGGAAGTCGGGGGGTGCCTAACACCTTCCCCTCGCTTAAACAAGCCCCCGAACTCTATGAATCTCGGTTCGCAGACCAATTAATTCGGAGTCACATATGAGCCAGCGATTACGAAAACGAAACTCGGATGAGTTGGTACATCCATTTCAAATATACCAACTGGCGACTCTGGTTAATTGGCTCATCATAAAACGCGATCTTTCAAAACCCCGTCGACATCAATGCCGACCTTTTCCAAACGTCATCTAAATCAAAAGGCTAAAATTGGAAAAGATTAAGAGAGACGAAAACCCGGCGTCGACAAACACCATGGAGAATCATTGTATGAAGCTTGGGAAAGGTTTAGAGATTTGCTTCGAAGATGCCCACATCATGGATTCCTTCCATGGATGCAATTGAATACCTTCTACAATGGATTGGGATCTCACAATCGGTCTAGTTTAGATGCAGCTGCGGGAGGATCTTTTATGGCTAAAAATTATGGGGAAACACTTGATTTATTGGAGGTTATGGCTGCAAATAACTACCAATGGCCTACTGCTAGGATGAGTCAACCAAAGGTAGCCGGTGTATTAGAGGTGGATGCCATCACAGCCTTAGCAGCTCAGATGGCAGTAATGTCAAAGAAACTTGATTCCTTGACTGATTCAAAAGTGCAACAGATGGCTGTTGTTTGTGAAGTTTGTACAGGGACACATGCCAACGACCAATGCCCATTTGACCACGAGGCAGTTTAGTTTGTAAGTAGCTACCAGAGACCGCCAAATCAGTACCAAAACACTTACAATGCTGGGAATAGGAACCATCCTAACTTTTCATGGAGCAACAATCAAAATTTTCAGCAAGCTCCTAAGCCACACCATCCACCAGGGTTCCAAAGTCAGCCACAACATCATACAGCTCAAACTTCACAATCACAACCAGAGAGAAAATCAGATTTTGAAGAGTTGATATTGAAACACATGGCTAACCAAGATATCTTGATTAAAAACCAAGCAGCAGCACTTAAAGCTTTGGAAAATCAAATTGGGCAGATGGCTAGTTCTATGTCAAATAGACCTCAGGGATCTCTTCCTAGTAACACAGAGACTAATCCAAGAAGAGATGGAAAAGAGGAATGTCAGGCAGTAACTCTCAGAAGTGGTAAACAAACCTTACAGGAGCCTGAATTGCAAAAGGAGACAGCCCACTCAAGCTCGCCTCCGGACTTGACTAATGCTGATTTTTCTAAGGAAATGGACAACAGTGTACCACCTAAGTCAGAGCAGAAAGATACCACAGATAAACCTAGTGTTGAACCGACTCCAAAAGTGTATCCACCAGTATCTTTCCCTTAGAGATTGCAGAAGCAGAAGTTAGATAAACAGTTTGCCAAATTCCTGGAGGTCTTCAAGAAGCTATAAATTAACATTCCTTTTGCAGAGGCCTTAGAACAGATGCCTAGCTATGCCAAATTTATGAAAGGAATTCTATCTAGGAAGAAAAAGCTAAATGACTTTGAAACAGTGGCTTTGACAGAGGAATGTAGTGTCGTGCTGCAAAGAAAGCTACCTCCCAAGTTGAAAGATCCAGGCAGCTTCACTATATCGTGTACTATTGGTAGCCTTTCATTCAACAAATGTTTGTGTGATTTGGGTGCTAGTATTAATCTCATGCCATTATCCGTGTATACTCAGTTGGGATTGCCTGCACCAAAGCCTACAAACATTTCTCTTCAGCTTGCCGATAGATCGGTTACATACCCAAGGGGAATTGTGGAAGACATTCTTGTTAAGGTGGATAAATTCATCTTCCCAGCTGATTTTATCATCTTAGATTTTGAGGAAGATAAAAACATTCCTATTATTCTGGGGAGACCATTTTTAGCCACTGGAAGAACTTTAATTGATGTGCAAAAGGGAGAGCTCACTATGAGGGTTCAGGATCAAGAAGTGACCTTCAATGTATTTAAGGCCATGAAATTCCCTTCGGATGAGGAAAAATGTTTTCATGTGGATGTTATCGAGCAAGCTGTGAATGACGAGTTTATGAATGTGTTAAACAATGATCCATTAGAGACTGCACTTCTGGGAGAGTTTGACATGGAAGATCCAGATTTAGTTGAATATCTACAGATTTTGGATACAGTGCCACGGGGAAGTAAGTTCCAAATCCCGTTTGAATCTCTTGAGCATGCTGAGAATGCTATAGATCGGTTGAAACCTTCCCTTGAGACACCTCCATCACTTAAGCTAAAACCTCTGCCTAACCATCTCAGGTATGCATATTTAGGTGATTCAGCTACTTTACCTGTTATTATTGCATCTGTGCTTAACGAATTTCAGGAAAGCAAGCTGTTGCGGGTTCTTAGAGAGTACAAATCTGCTATTAGATGGACCATCGCCGACATCAAGGGAATTAGCCCATCATACTGTATGCACAAAATCTTAATGGAGGATGATAGTAAACCTACTGTGGAACATCAAAGGAGGCTCAATCCAATCATGAAAGAGGTGGTAAAGAAAGAGATTTTGAAGTGGTTAGATGCTGGAATAATTTATCCTATTTCTGACAGTGCTTGGGTGAGCCCAGTTCAGTGTGTACCCAAGAAAGGGGGCATGACAGTCGTTGCCAATGAAAATAATGAGTTAATTCCAACAAGGACAGTGACTGGTTGGAGGGTGTGCATGGATTACAGGAGACTTAACAAAGAAACTCGAAAGGATCATTTCCCATTACCCTTCATTGATCAAATGTTGGATAGACTAGCTGGACATGAGTACTATTGCTTGTTGGATGGATATTCGGGATATAATCAGATTGCTATTGCTCCAGAAGATCAAGAAAAGACTACCTTCACATGCCCATTTGGTACTTTTACTTTTAGAAGGGTCTCATTCAGATTGTGTAATGCACCGACCACTTTTCAAAGGTGCATGATGGCTATTTTCTCAGATTTGGTAGAACGCAATGTTGAAGTTTTCATGGATGACTTCTCAGTGTTTGGTGATTCATTTGACAACTGCTTGGAAAATCTAGTTCTAATACTGAAGAGATGTGTGGAAACTAATCTAGTGCTCAACTGGGAAAAATGTCACTTCATGGTGCAAGAGGGGATAATACTTGGGCATAAAGTGTCATCAAAGGGTCTTGAGGTGGATAGAGCAAAACTTGAAACAATTGAAAATTTACCTCCACCAACCTCAGTGAAGGGCATTCGCAGTTTTCTAGGACATGCAAGGTTTTACCGAAGATTCATTAAGGATTTTTCTAAGATCACAAAGCCTTTATGCAGTCTACTAGAGAAAGATGTGCCATTCAAGTTTGATGAAGAGTGCTTGATTGCTTTTGAGCTTCTAAAGAAGAAATTAACCACTGCACCAGTGATCATTGCTCCGGATTGGTCAAAACCCTTCGAATTGATGTGTGATGCCAGTGATTATGCGGTTGGGGCTGTTTTGGGACAGCACAAGGAGAAGGTTTTTCATGCTATTTACTACGCCAACAAAACCTTAACTGATGCACAGCTCAATTACACCACTACCGAGAAGGAGTTGCTTGCAGTAGTTTATGCATTTGACAAGTTTCAATCCTACTTGATTGGAACAAGGGTGGTTGTATTCACGGATCATTCAGCTATTCGGTATCTCATTGCAAAGAAAGATGCTAAACCGAGATTGATTCGATGGATCTTATTGCTGCAGGAGTTTGACTTGGAGATTCGGGACAGAAAGGGAACTGATAACCAAGTAGCCGACCATCTATCTAGATTGGAGAATCCGGGTCTTGATAAGGAAGACAAAGTTCTAATAAATGAATCTTTCCCGGATGAACAGCTGTTTGTGGTTCAAGGCGAAATACCTTGGTATGCTGATTTTGCTAACTACTTGGTTAGTAACACACTCCCACCGGACTTGTTGTGGCAGCAAAAGAAAAAGTTTCTTCATGACGTTAAAAGGTATATGTGGGATGAGCCATATTTGTTCAAACATTGTGTGGACCAAATGATTCGAAGGTGTGTTCCACAGAGCGAGGTTGAGAGCATTCTTCATCACTGTCATGATTCGTTATATGGAGGACACTACGGAGGTGAGAAAACAGCCACTAAGGTGTTGCAAGCAGGGTTCTTTTAGCCAACTTTATTTAGAGATGCTCATCAGTTTGTGCTAAGATGCGATAGATGTCAGCGGATGGGGAACATTTCTAAAAGGCATGAAATGCCTTTAAACATGATCTTGGAGGTCGAAGTCTTTGACGTTTGGGGTATAGACTTTATGGGGCCATTCCCACCCTCTTTCAACAATCTATACATTCTCTTGGCAGTAGATTATGTATCTAAATGGGTGGAGGCAGCCGCATTTCCCACTAATGATTCGAAGGTAGTACTGAAGTTCCTTCAAAAGAATATCTTCACAAGATTCGGTACTCCGAGGGCTATGATCAGTGATGAAGGGAGTCACTTCTGCAATAAGCACTTTGCTGCCCTCTTGGGAAAATATGGGGTCACTCATAGAATTGTTACTGCATATCACCCCCAGACCAATGGACAAGCGGAGGTTTCCAATAGAGAAGTGAAGAAAATCCTGGAAAAGATCGTCAATCCCACAAGAAAAGATTGGTCAACAAAGCTGGATGATGCACTGTGGGCGTACAAAACGGCCTTTAAAACACCCATTGGTATGTCACCATACCAGCTTATTTATGGCAAGGCATGCCATCTCCCAGTTGAGCTTGAGCATAAGGCGTTCTGGGCCATTAGAAAGTTGAATTTTGATCTCACAGCTGCAGGCGAGAAAAGGCTTCTTCAGCTCAATGAACTTGATGAATTCCGACTGCAAGCTTATGAAAATGCAAAATTGTACAAGGAGAAGGTAAAAAGGTGGCATGATAAGAAGATTGTTGACAGAAAATTCGAGCCTGCCCAAGCGGTATTGCTATACAACTCTAGATTGAGGCTTTTTCCCGAAAAGCTCAAATCACGTTGGTCGGGTCCTTTCATTGTCAAGCATGCATTTCCGCATGGAGCTGTTGAAGTTTATGGTGATAATCCAGAAGAAACGTTCAAAGTCAACGGGCAGCGTCTTAAGCACTATTGGGGTGGCGGCTTCGCTCGCCAGAAGACCTCGATCACTTTAGCCGATTAGCCATGAATGGATGTGAAGTCGGGCCGAGGTCTTTAAACCACGCGCTGGATGGGAGGCAACCCATTATCCTTATCCGCATCCTTTACATTTTGTTGTTACATTTCAGTTTGCTAAGTGTGTTTTCTTATGTTTCTTAATTTTCCATTTTTGCATTTTGGTTAGAAAAATTATGCTCTCATTGTGCTCTCATTTTGCTTTAAATGTTGAAATTTTTGGGCAGGCTATTCAAAATATGTGTGCATTGTTGCTTAAAACAGGTTGGAAGAGTTAATTTTGGAATTGGATCAGATTTATAAGAGTGAAAATTTGTTGATGCAGTAGGGTCCATCGCCCCGACGATAATTCAAAGCCATTTGGATCGCCCCAGCGACACTGTCGCCCCGGCGACTTTCGTGACTCATTTTTCCTCGCCCCGACGACTCTATTGCCCCGGCGGTAAAAGCCATGTGTATCCTATCG
This sequence comes from Aralia elata, assembly GCA_034770075.1. Lineage (NCBI taxonomy): Eukaryota > Viridiplantae > Streptophyta > Magnoliopsida > Apiales > Araliaceae > Aralia > Aralia elata. Next base: position 72,942,250 of record CM068377.1, read on the forward strand.
CCCCGACGACATACGCGGAATCCAGTTTTTAAAAACCCCAATTCTGTAGATCGCTATTTCCATTCCCTCTTCCATTCATTCAACCCCAAGCTCGGAATCCCTTCTCAATCCATCCGATACACAAGCCACACTTGCCCACATCCAAAATCAACTTCCATTCGATTTCATCACCATCCCGCACGCATTCTTGCTTTCTAGGGTTTGTCAAATTGGGGAAAACCTAAATCCTAAACCACCTGCGTGCATCATAGCCATTAGAGTCTGCCTTTGATGATTTTGCAAGGTTCAGGACTGTAGCACGACTCCAACCGTGGAAAAATTCAGATTAGGGTTCATCTTCCTCACATTCTTCAACTGAATTGTGTAAGGTACGCCACTGTCTGTATTGGGCAAACACTGCTACTGTGTATTGGTTTGTTTTGGTCATTCTCACTGGTTGAAAATTGAGTAATCTCTAATTAGCGATAGTGGATTTAAGAAATATTGGATATCAGTTTGGGATTTGCTCTGTCTATAATGGTCACTGTGCACTGATATATCTTGATGTCATTGTTGGGTATTGTCGTTAGAGCAAATTATGTCTGCATTGGGTATTTTACAATTGATATGAACTAAAGCATTGGGATTGCACTGTATTATTCACTTGTTGGGCCGATTGAGTTTGTGTTGGCTCAATCGGGTGTTGGTATATAGATATTGCTGGAATTGGTCTATTGCAGTGTATTTGAAAGTTGGTTGGAATCAGGTTTTGGGAAAGATTTTTGTGGTTCTTTATGCCAATTGCTGATCAATCATGCCGCCAAAAAGGTTCAAGGGTGAGGGTTCTTCAGCACCACAGGCACGGGCTTATGATCACAGTAAGTTTGTCAGTGCTGAGGTCGCTGAGCGATTTGACACTTTCATAGTGGGTAAGGCTCTGACGCCCGAGCGTGGCCTGCGACCTAGTTGGAGGGTGGATGGAGAGATGGGCGATCAGATTACTGAGAGAGAATGGGACACTTTTATTGAGCAGCCCGAGGCAGCCGTGATAGCCATTGTCCAGGAGTTTTATGCTAATGCAAAGGACACGCCACCATATACCGTGACTGTACGGGGCAGGACCGTACCATTCAGCGCCCAGACTATTAACGACTACTATACATTGGACGCTCCTACTGTGTGCCAGTATACTGAGTTCCTGCGATCCTCACCCGACTATGACAGAATTCTGGCCGACTTGTGCAGACCGAGCACCACGTGGGTTGCTAAGGGCAACAGAGGGGGTACATTCTTTCATAGCAAGGAGTTAAGCCTGTATGGTAAGATTTGGTATGCTTTTCTCTGCTTTTCTCTGCGTATGCATCATTCGTAAGTACTGGTTTGAGTTGAGATTTTCATTTCCTTTTAGATTTGTTGGATATTAATAAGAATTGAGTTTTTCACCTGGAAATTTAATGTGTGTCAAGTGTGTTTAAAAAAAAAATTCCAGGTAGCCTGAGCATCAGCGCAGCTGCGCCCCACCTTCAGTACATCACCAGCGCAGCTGCACCGGGACACTTCAGCATGCGGCAACTGGGTAGCAGCGCAGCTGCGCCCCCTTTCCAGTACAACTATGGCGCAGCTGTGCCGGTCGACTGAATTTTTTTTTTATAAATAGGACCCGTCCCATCCATCCTGTCACATCAAAACATAACCCTAAACCTAAACTCTTTCTAGCAGTAGAAGCAAACCCTCTCCCCTCTTCTCTTACCATTCCTAATCAAACCCTAGCTAAATCAATCCTCTATACAAACCCTAATCACATTCAACCATGCCGAAGCGTGCACGCATACCCCAGCCTTCTTCTTCATCTAACAGCGAATCCGAATCAGTGGGTGGTGGCATCAACACTCTGGATGCCACCAAGTTTGTCAATCTCTCAGCCCAACACTACTACTGGGAGGTGCTGAGCGCCAAAGCCTTCATACCAGAGAAGGGTTTGAAGCCCAAAGCACACGATGGGCGGATTCTGGACCAAATCCGGTGTCTGGGCTGGTTGCTTTTCATTGAGACACCCAGGTCCGCCCCGATGGCCATTGTTCGGGAATTTTATGCCAATGCTCGTGAGACCCAGAATGGCATCGCTTTCATTCGGGGCAAGCAGGTCTCCTACACCGCGCAGACAATCAACGAACTTTTCCGCCTGCCGTCTACTACTACTGAGGCCACCAATTGGGTGGTACATGAGCGCTTCGAGACTGACCTTGATGCCTTGGTGCGGGAGATGTGCCAGCCGGGCACTCAGTGGAGGACTCAGCCAGGCACCACTCTGAAGGTTCACTTCCCTCAGACCACGCTGAACAGATATGCCAAGACATGGTATGCCTTCATCTGCATGAGTATTCTGCCGGCCACTCACCACCAGGATGTGACCCAGGATCGGGCGGTCCTCTTGCACCGCATTCTGCATGGGGGAAGCATTGACGTGGGTTACATCATTCACCACTCCATGCTTTGTTTCATGCGTGCTGTCACATCCGATGCCATTCCACATGCCTCGATCATCACACGCCTTTTTCTTGCGGCGAAGGTGGAATGGGGCGAGGAGATCCTCCAGTTGCCCATACGGGACATTGACAGCGCCACGATCAGAAAGTACAATGTATGGCGCGGTGGAGAGTCCCGGCCTAGTGGGTTGGGTTTTATTATGGCTGATGAGGAGGAGGAGGCCAGTGAGGAGGACGTGCCTGCCCTGCCAGTGCAGCAGAGGGGAGTCAATGGACATGAGCGCGAGATGCGCCGCCTGCAGTGTCGCATGGATGCGTTGCACACGAGCTTTAGAGACTACATCGTCTCCTTTGCTGGTGCATTATCGGAGGCATTCAGCCAGCAGGGGGTCCACATCAAGTTTCCCACATTCGGTTCCGACATCCCTTATCCTCCGCCCGACACACCGCCTGGCGGCGCCGAGGACGATTCTTAGGGGAGTACTCTTTACCCTTTTATCTCCAATACGAACATTGCATATTTTAAGTTTAGGGGTATTAGGTTTGCCTAGTTATTTGTGATGCTTTTAATTATCTGTTTTTGTTTTGGTAGTTTAGTTGCTGGTTTTCGTTAATTCTTATTAATATTTGTATAAAAAAAATGGTGAATTTCTCATGCATATCATATCACATCATGTAGTTTAGTTGCATGATCCTTTTATCTTGTTTAGTAAACATCCTCACTTGCCTGTGATGAGAATTTTTGATATTTGCTAATTGCTAAGACTTGGGTTGAATGCCATGATATATTGCAACTCTTGTCTTGTGCTGATTATGATAAAAAAAACCGGTTAGCACGTTTTTAGTAGTTCTCTCACTAAGTAGCCTAAAGATTCGCATAATTGAGTTCTGGGGGAAATTTGTTGTGTTATTAATGAATGAAGCAATTGTGGGTAGTATTAGTTGAGACCACACGTGTTTAAGTTTGGGGGAAAACTTAGTTGAGCATTTGAGCAACGAAATGGAGCGTAAAATGCATTCGTTGTGTTATATATATATATATATAAAACATTGAATAAATGCTTGGTTAGCCTAGTTTTGTGGCCTTCGATATTCGAGTAATTACGCCCTAGGGGATGTCTCTACACCTAGCGCCCTAAGACCAATTGGTTTGGGAGTCGTTGGTCGAAAGCTCGCTACATGGGTATCATTGAAAAGCCTAAGGGAACTAGGCATTGCACAACCAAGTATCATAGTCCAAATAACCTCTAAGTCGGCCCTCAATCTAGACATAGCGTGTCTTAACTATATCTACCCCATTTGTGTGTTGCGAGTTTGAATACAAATTTCCCCCTAAGAAATATATTATGAGAATCATTTGGGTTGCTATAAGTTTGATGAATACTACACATACACACGTTATCGCTCACTACAGGATTTGAGTTGCATGACGATCATGGTACACGAACCAAGTTTTGATGAGACGCTTGATTCTTCTGAGGCAAAACTCATTCGGATTGTTTACTAATTGATGAGGGTCATGGTGCATTCTTAGATTATTGCATTGCATTCATGTTTGCATTTATTTCATTGTAATTGCTTGAGGACAAGCAACAATTCTAGTTTGGGGGTATTTGATAAGTAGGTTTCATACCTACTTATTGGATACTATTTGGTTTCATTTGTTGCTTATCTAATAGCTACTTAGTACATTTTCATGCATTTTTTCCCTTTCTTTCGGTTTTGATTCACTATTCTCATTATATGGCTTTTGCACGGTTTTTGGTAAATTTGACACGGGTTTTATTGCATTTGCTGTTTGGGAGCTAATTGATTATTTGTTGCTTGTACAGGACACGAGAATCGAGAAATCAAGCTACAGCAGTACAGCAGCAAGACTGGCAGCCGGCGCAGCTGCGCCCAGCTTGGCCCTGTGGCCGGCGCAGCTGCGCCCCTCCTGTTCCTTCCCTGCCTTCCCGACGCAGCTGCGCCCCTTTTGCAAAGGGCGCCGGTGCAGCTGCGCCTGTCGCCAGCCAGCCAGGTATGCAGACACGTTCCAGCCAGCGAAGCAGCACTTCCATAAAATCATGCAATGCCAGATTTTGAGGTTCTAGTGGAGCAAAAATTTATTAGTGGGAATCAGAATAAGTCAAATGAAGACAAATTATGCATGTAATATATTCAATTGAGAATTCAATTTTGGGAGAGTTCCTCCTCCACGAAAATTAGTTAGTTTACTGCATTATTAGCTAGAAAATAAAAACACTCTAACTGAGCTTCAATTTTGCTTGGGAACTGAAGAATGAAGCTACATGGATGTTGAATTGAAGGTTAGGAGCAATAAATCAACAATCTACACAACTTTGGAAATCATCAAAAGTTGCAGAACGGAAACAGGGAGCTTTAATATTTCATGTTTTTGATTAATTTTTCCTATTCTGTAACAATGATGATGAACCAATTGTGTATGATAAATTTTATCATTGTTATTATGAACTAAATTTAATTCTTGGGATTATAATGGATCTTGTGCTTAACTGAAAATTGATATGCTTCCTTATTATTGCTAGTTGGTTATGAAATGAATGTCTAGCATAATCTATACTTAATGTTTAATTGCTTGATCACCAATTACTGTGATAATTTATATGGAATTGAGAAAGGAAATATAAATTGAGATCTAATTATGCTAGCATATGTTCATAATTCTTGCATTCCTCGCGAAGTTATGTTTCGTGCTTAGGATAGAGATATACCGAAGCACCATATGTGGCCAATTGAGAACTTATTCTTAAACCCTTTTTGATTGTAATTCACATAGAGATATAGTGCGTTAGTCATTTAGGGTGTTCACATTCATTCTATCAATTATGGATTTAGCGTGATATGAATATGGTGCATCGAGAGGTGGTCATATTTTACATTCGTGTTCTTGACCAACATTCTATAATAATCAATTAGCAATAATAGGAAACATGGAAATCTAAGTTTGTATTAAGTGAAATTATAATCCCAAGCCTATAAAATCTGTATTTGTACAACCATAATTTGTTCTATTTGTTTCATTAGTAATCGTTAGATAATCTCATCACTGAAATCTATTATTTAAAGAGACCGAAATAATTATAAAATTGGTGTTTGTTGTCATAAATGCAATTCAATTCCTCGTGGGATCAATACACTACTTACTTTATATTACTTGTGGATCACGTGTACTTGCGTGTATGAGTCATATTTGTTATACATACAAATATCCCAACATATATTTAAGTCACTAAGACTTGGCTACAATAGGTTACTTAGACCTCTCAATCACTAAGATATAGTGTTTGGTTGGGGTGTTGCTAAGTAGCTTTAAGTCCAGCAATGAAAGACTTAGCAGCAGAATAAGATGTTTTAGATTTTCAAGATCGTAGTCTCCTTAAGAGTTTGGCAGCAATTCAACTTGTATGATTTATTCTTGTTTTTGTTGGATTGAATCTGCGTGCCTCTTATAGACGTCCTCGAGATTGTCCCGTTTAAAAGTTGTCGTTGCTCATTTAATGCTCCAATCCTAGAAGATATCTGATTGTTGACTTTTGAAAAAGTATATGTTAGCTTGCTTTCGGCTGTGATATATCACATCAGACTGCTGTAGTGACCTGCACATGGGTCACTGTCACTTCACCGAACTAGTTGTTTAGACACACTTCGATCTGATCTTCTTTTCAAACTTTAAGATGTTCAACAACTATCTTGGGATCCTCACTCTTTAAGTTTTAACAGTGTCAGTCCATTGTCAGAGCTGACATACTCTATGATTTTCCTAATCGTAGAGTTTCATGGTGGTCGTAGAGTAACTGCTAGATAACTCTACGATTGGCAAGCTCTATGATCCATAAGCTCTACGATCTTCAATGAGCTCTACGATCTCTTTCAAACTCTACAGTCTTCAATGAGCTCTACGATCACTGACAGACTCTAGGACCTTTAATGAGCTCTACGATCTCTGACAGACTCTACGGTCTTCAATGAACTCTACAATCTTTAACAAACTCTACAGTCTTCAATGAGCTCTACGATCTCTTTCAAACTCTACAGTCTTCAATGAGCTTTACGACCTCTTTCAGACAATACAGTCTTCAATGAGCTCTACAATCTCTGACAGACTCTACGGTCTTCAATGAGCTCTACGATCTCTTTCAAACTCTATAGTCTTCAACTTGCTTTATGAACTCAGAGTCGACAGCTCTACGATCTTTGGTAGACTATGCGATCTTCACTATGCTTTACGATCTCTTAACAGATTGCTCTACGATCTTTGGCAGACTCTGCGATTTTCACTATGCTTTACGATCTCTTAGCAGACTCTACGATCTCAGAGTAAACTGTATAACATCTGAAAATGATTTTCAATAATTAAAATTCGTGTATAAGCATGAAACATAAATAATTAGACTTTTTGGTTTCACAATGTTTCCATGGTCTATTTTAAGTCCAAAATTGGGTATCAAAACATGCATGGAATTTGAAATTGATTGTTGTTTGTTATAATTTGTTGAAATACGAAAACAATGCAACTTGAATGGATTAAAATGGTTATGTATCAAGTTTATACCGATCAATTACGTTAATTGTGTCAAACATGAAGAAATTAGCAAGAACATGTGATTTAAACCTTTAAATTAGTTGTTGAAGCTTTAGGTATTGTTAGGATCAATTAAGTTGTGTTGGGTTTTGTTTTCACAAAGTCTAGAATGTCCGGGTTTGATTAATTTGAAGTTTTTGAGTTGTTCTGTCCAAATTCGCGAACTGAAGAATTTGTGTCTGATGAATGGCGCCGCAGCGCCGCTTGCCCAGTTCATTCTCGCGCCGCATCACCACTCTATTTTAAAACAAAAATAAAAGAGTGGCGCCGCAACGTCGGTCCTTAGTACAAATGCAGCGCCGCAGCGCCGGTGGTCTGTCATGCGCAGAGAAGAGTTTTTTTTTTTCCGATCAGAACGTAAAGAAACTTATTGTTAGTATTTTTAAATAACATTTTACCCTTAATTAATTATAATGATGGACTTTAAATACATAATATTAAGTATTAATTGAAGAATAATATGTAAAGATTGACTTAGAAGTTAATTAATTAACTTAACTAATTGAATTTATTTAATTAGTTAATCCAATATACCTTTAAATAATGTAAAGGCTAAACCTAGTAACTTAATTAAATATTAAGTGACTATTTAAATAAAATACTTTGAGAGTATAAGAAGAAGTTAATTTTAATTAACTTTAATGAATGAAATACATTCATTATAATGTAACGAAAGGTTACAAAAACTTAACTAAATGTTAAGTATATCAAAGTGGAATGCGAGGAGAAGGGAAAAGAAGTTTAATATAAATAAACTGAATGAACGAAGAGAATGTTCTAGCAAGACTTAAATACTTAAATGAAGTTTGAGTATGACCTAAGAAAGATTACAATGGAATATAAGCCGGAAGTTAACACAATCAAATTGATTATTATGTATCGATTAAAATGAAGGACTATGGAATATAGAATAAGGTTTACTTAAATGATTACCAAGCATTATTATATGACTAATAGTTGATGTGTATAATAATATATTGTGTAGGACTCGTGAAGTACAACTATAAGTTGTTTTTCGGTATTTGGTAATCTACGAGCCAGGCAAGTCTTTCAGTTCCTATTTGTTATATGAACTGTGATAATTCTTGATGAACTAAGTTGAAAGGATTTGATTATATGATGATTATGTATGTTAATGAGTGTATATAATCTATTGTATAACATCTGAAAATGATTTTCAGTAATTAAAATTCATGTATAAGCATGAAATAGAAATAATTAGACTTTTTGGTTTCACAGTGTTTCCATGGTCTATTTTACGTCCAAAATTGGGTGTCAAAACATGCATGGAATTTGAAATTGATTGTTGTTTGTTATAATTTTCGAAATACGAAAACAATGCAACTTGAACGGATTAAAATGGTTGTGTATTAAGTTTATACTGATCAATTACGTTAATTGTGTCAAACATGAAGAAATTAGCAAAAACATGTGATTTAAACCTTTAAATTGGTTGTTGAAGCTTTGGGTATTGTTAGAATCAATTACGTCGTGTTGGGTTTTGTTTTCACAAAAGTTAGTGCAGCTGCGCCAGTCGCTGAAGCTACGAAGTTTGACTTTTCACTTAAATTGGTAATCAGATTATTACTTGAAGGAGGGGTCATAGCTAGGGAGTCAGTACGGAGGACGTGATTTTTATTGAGTACGGGGATTACTACAGGAGATAGAGAGAAAAATAAATTATTCTATTCTACTTTTGAAGATCATTGGAGTCCAAACTTGAAGCAAGAGAAAAAACCCTAGTTTTGCTATTCTCTATTTTTATTCTATTCACTTCTATTTTTTTGGTTTCAATGCAAAATCAATTGCGGATGATGGATTTTGTTTCAATTATGAACTAAACCTAATTTTGGGATTATAATGGATCTTTTTACATAGCTGAAGTTGTTTTGCTTCCTTGTTCATTCTAGTTGATTATGTATGGATTGTCTAATATGATTTGTGCTAAAGGTTTAATTGCTTGATCACCAATTACTATGATATCCTATATGAAATTGAGAGACGGATTATAGGTTGAGATCTGATCATGTTAGCATGTGTTCATGATTTCTACAGAGCGTTGGAATTTATGATTCGTGCCTAGGATAGAGATATATCGAAGAATTACATGTAGTCTAGTGAGAACTTGAGCTTCAACCCTCTTTGATTGTAATTCACATATAGATATATATAGTGCATTAGTTAATTAGGGTGTTCACATTCATTATAACATTTGTGGATTTAGTGTGATATGGGTATGGTACATCGAGAGATGGTCATATTTTTCATTCGTGTTCTCGATTAACAATCTGAAGTAATGAATTAAAATTAACAAGAAGTGAGGCAGCCTAAGTGTAGCAATAAGTGAAATTATAATCTCAAATCTCCTTTACCCGATTTAATTGTTTGATAATTAGTTTAATTTGTTTCTTAGTGATTTTAGTTACTTCACAATCTTATTCAGCTGTTTAAAGAGACCAAAATAGTTATAAAGCTAGTGCTTGTTAGATTAATTTACAATTATATTCTCAGTGGGAACGATACTTCACTTTCATTATATTACTTGTGGACCACGTGCACTTTCGTGTGTGAATTGATTTGTTATATATACAAAAGACTCCAACAAGTTTTTGGCGCCGTTGCCGGGGAATATAAATTATGTTTATTACTTTCATCATCAGTTTAAATTAGATTGGTCTTAGTTAAACAAATCTTTCTTATCTTATTTCTTTTTATATTTTTCTTTTGTTTGAGGTACTCTTGAATAGTGTATGCAAACTCGATCTAAGAAGCCTGATTTATTGCCTTACAAGGACAACATTAATAGAAGGGTTCAGAAATTGAGTAAGAGTACTACGGACATTCAGGAGGAAATTGAAACACCGGTAGTCATGGCAGTAGAGGAGCAAAAAGCACTAAGAGATTATGTTATGCCAAGAATAAATGAACTGCAATCAAGTATCACGAGGCCAGCTATAGCAGCTAATTCCTTCAAAATCAAACCGGCGACCATTCAAATGATTCAAAATTTGGTCCAGTTTGGGGGAATGGCTAATAATGACCCGAATGAACACTTGATGAGCTTCATAGATATTTGCGATACATTCAAGTTTAGCGGGGTTTCGGATGATGCGGTGAGACTTAGACTCTTTCCATTCACATTGAAAGACAAAGCAAAGGGTTGGCTACACTCATTACCACCGGGGTCCATTACTACTTGGCAAGACTCGACACATAAATTTCTGGCAAAATTCTTCCCTCCCGTAAAGACTGCCAAGATATGCGAAATGACATTTCTACGTTTGAGCAACAACATAGTGAGTCATTGTATGAAGCATGGGAGAGATACAAAGAATTGCTTAGAAGATGCCCTCACCATGGATTACCCCAATGGATGTAAATAAATACATTTTATAATGGGTTAGGTAGTCACACTCGAACTAGCATTGATGCAGCTTCTAGAGGGGCATTCATGGCAAAAAATTATGAAGATGCATATGAGTTGCTAGAGACCATGGCTGCTAATAACTACCACTGGCCAACTTCTAGGATGAATCGACAGAAAGTAGCCGGAGTATTAGAGGTTGATGCAGTCACAGCGTTAGCAGCTCAGTTGTCAGTAATGTCAAAGAAGATTGATGCCATTGCAGGAGTAAATATCGCAGGAGCAAATATTCAACAAGTATCTGTTGTTTGTGAGCTATATGCAGGTGCACATCCAACTGAACAATGTGCCATAAACCCTGAAGTAGTGTAGTTTGTGGGTAGTTATCAACATCCACTAAATCCATATCAGAACAGTTATAACCCAGGAAATAGGAACCATCCTAATTTTTCATGGAGCAACAACCAAAACCATCAACAAGCTCTAAGACCACACTATCCCCCGGGGTTCCAAAACCAACAACAACATGCAACACCACCTCCATAACCTGAAAGAAAGCCAGATTTAGAAGAGCTCATGATGAAATACATGTCTAACAATGATGTGTTGCTAAAAAGCCAAGCGGCGATCATCAAAAATTTAGAGAATCAAGTGGGCCAAATGGATAGCATGTTGACAAATAGACCACAAGGATCTCTTCCCAGTAACACAGAAGCTAACCCAAGGAGAGAAGGGAAAGAGTAATGCTAAGCTATTACCCTCAGAAGTGGAAAACAAATTCTGCCAGCAGGCGCAACTGTGCCTGAAATACAAAGGGAGACAGCGCAGCTGCGCCCTTCCCCAGAAATGGATTATGCAGAAATTTCTAAGGAAAGGAAGGCAATGTGGAACCTGAGCCAGAACAGAGAGAAACCACTGAGAAAACCCATGTTGCTCCTACACCACGAGTATATCCACTAGTTCCTTATCCTCAAAGACTTCAAAAGCAGAAATTAGCCAAACAATTCTCCATGTTCCTCGAGGTATTTAAGAAGCTACAAATTAACATACCATTTGCAGAGGCTTTAAAACATATGTCAAGCTATGCCAAATTTATGAAGGGAATTCTGTCAAGAAAGATGAAGTTAGAAGATTTTTAGACAGTAGCTTTGACTGAAGAATGCAGTGTAGTATTGCAAAGAAAGTTACCTCCTAAATTGAAGGATCCTGACAGTTTTACCATCCCGTGCACTATTGGTAGCTTGTCATTTAACAAGTGTTTGTGTGATTTAGGTGAAAGCATTAATCTCATGCCGTTATCGGTATACACTCAGTTGGGACTTCCTGCACTAAAACCAACAAACATATCTCTTCAGCTTGCAGATAGGTCTGTTACTTATTCGAGAGGGATTGTGGAAGACATTATTTTGAAGGTAGATAAGTTCATTATCCCAGCCGATTTCATCATTCTAGACTACGAAGAAGACAAGGACATTCCGATTATACTTAGGAGGCCATTTCTAGCTACTGGGAGGACTCTCATAGATGTTCAAAAGGGAGAATTGACTATGTGGGTCCAGGACCAAGAAGTTACATTTAATGTATTCAAGACTATGAAATTCCCTTCAGATGAAGAAGAGTGTTTCCGAGTGAATGTAATAGAAAGGGCTGTGGATGATGAGTTTCTGAGGGTTATGAATAAGGATCTGTTGGAGACTACGCTAATGGGGGACATTGACATGGATGAGCCAGAATTGATTGAATATCTCCAGTTGTTAGATGCACCACCAAGAATGAACAAATTCAAGGTACCGTTTGAGCCATTAGAAAATTCAGATAAGTCTTCAGATCGTTTGAGGTCATCCCTAGAGGTACCTCCTAAACTTGAGCTCAAACCTTTACCTTCTCATCTCAGGTATGCATACTTAGGTGAATCAGATACTTTATCTGTTATTATTGCATCTGCACTAACCACATTTCAGGAAACTAAGCTGATTAAAGTCCTAAGAGAGTTCAAGAATGCTATTGGATGGATAATTACTGACATCAAAGGAATCAGTCCTTCATTCTGTATGCATAAAATTTTTATGGAAGATGGCAGCAAACCCACTATGGAACAACAAAGAAGGCTCAACCCTATCATGAAAGAGGTGGTCAAGAAAGAGATACTGAAATGGCAAGACGCTGGGATCATATACCCTATCTCAGACAATTCATGGGTGAGCCCTGTGTAATGCGTGCTGATAAGTATAAAATATGTTATGTTTTATCTCTTAATATCTAGTTTTTTATACTTATTTGGCACCTAAATGTACTCACTATTCTTATATTTTGATTTAGATTGCAAATGGAACCACTAAATGAAAAATGAGTTATTTCCGCACTTTTGGACTAATTCGAAATTAGTCCGTTCGCTTGAGGCCCAATTATGTCCTTCGTCCAACCAATATCTCTCAATGCTCAAAGTAGAAAAGTTGTAGATCTATTTCTTAGCTTTCCGGAACATCTTGAAACGCCAAAATTAGAGCTCGAATGAGAGAGTTATGGCCAATATTGCAATAGACATCGAAGCTGAAAATTCCAGAAAATTTCTCGGTTGGACAGATTGACCTTTGGAGCTTCGTTTGCGATTTGAATTATGTTAGAGTTCCCGAATGAGAATGTGTTCTTCTTGAAAATCTTAGTAGACTTCTTAAGCTTTCTAGAATGGTACGGTGAGCAAAAAATCCGAGTTCATTTGGGCCTCCAGACAGTGTGACAAAGTGAACTAATCCGAATCCCGCCTGGACTGGATTCTTGTTCGGACCAGTTGGAGTATTTGGGCCATAACTTGCGCTTCCTAACTCCAACTCAGGTGATTCAAAATCCCAAATTCATTAAAAAACCCAGGGCTACAACTTTCATTCTTTGTCCAAGGTCAAATTCAGAGGTTTTCAAATGCAAACATAGCTTGTAATGTTCTGATCAGATTAGTTGTCATATTTGGACTTTTAGCACATCACATGTGCACGTTTTTGGGTGGCTTCTTTCTTGGTTGGCTGATGCACATGACTATATTGGGTGTTTAATCTTGACTTACGATGATGGGTTAGCACACCATGAGTTCATACTAAGTGAAACTAGGCTTGTATTTTACCAATTTACACACTAATTCACATATCAATTCAGACACCAATTCCTTGTATCCGTTCTCCACATTAGTTTGTTAGTATAGGAGTAGGGAGAGAAAGTAGACCTCCAGGAGGAGGCTACTCTCCTTTCCATTTTTATAGTTCAAGAGAAAACAAGGGATCAACACTTATGGAGGTCAAGAATCAAAGGCGAAAGCTTGGAGATTGAAGATTGTGATCCGTAGTGACAACCGGATGTCAAAACATAGTTTTTTTTTCTAAACTCTTCCTTTATTTTTGTATTCTATTATTGTTGAATATATTGTAAATTATATTTTGCATATTTGCTATGAACTCTTCTCATTTCTTTTATTTAGTTCCAAGGGGATGTTGAACTTTATTTACACTATTCATTCCTTCTTATATGAAGTTAATTCTTGATAATCCGTTTTAACTGTTGAATGTTATTTGGCTTAACTAATTTAGTTTCTATAGTATTAAATTGGTTAACTGATATCATCTGCTAGATCAAGGGATAGTATTATGTGTAATTGATATTGTTCCTAATCATTAGTAGCAATTAGTGATACATGATTGTGGTCAAGCTTTTGAGTATTGCTATGATTATTGGAAGACAGGTAAATAATCCGAGCTTGTGTGATTGTTGCTCGGAATAGTCTAATTCCCTAGATCTTAATGTTGCTGTTATATTAAATCTAGAGAGCTTGTTCTAGGTTGTACAATGGTTAGAATCTTGTGAAGAGCTTGTCTAATTGAGTGATAATTAAGGAGAGTTTCGGGTAGCAGAGCTTGTTGTTACTTAAGGCTATTAATTTCATTGAAGGATAAATATTGCTATGATAAGGTGATATTGAACGGAAGAACTAAAGTCTTTATTTTATTCTTATTACTTTAATTTTGTTTCAGTTAACTAGTTAAATAAAATTACAACCCTCCCTTTTGGTTTACAAAGTATAAATTTAGACTAATCATTCTTTGTGGGATCGACTCTTACTTGCACTACTACATTAATATCTTTTGTAGTAAGGTTTTATTTTTGGGTGTTTGCGACAGCACACCATGTGCCCAAGAAAGGGGGGGATGACAGTGGTAAAAAATGAAAGCAACGAATTGATACCAACACGGATAGTGACAGGTTGGAGAGTGTGTATGGACTACAGGAAGCTCAATAAAGCAACCAGAAAGGATCATTTTTCGTTACCATTCATTAACCAGATGTTGGACAGACTTGCGGGACATGAGTACTACTGTCTGCTAGATGGATACTCAGGGTACAACCAAATTGTCATCGCTCCAGAAGACCAAGAGAAAACAACATTTACTTATCCCTACAGTACCTTTGCGTTCACACGGATGTCCTTTGGTCTTTGTAATGCTCCTACTACGTTTCAAAGATGCATAATGGCTATTTTCTCATACATGGTTGAGAGAAATGTTGAAGTTTTCATGGATGACTTCTCTGTGTTCGGAGACTCTTTTGATAGTTGTCTTGAGAATTTGATCATGGTGCTAAGGTGCTGTGTGGAAACCAACCTTATACTAAACTGGGAAAAGTGCCATTTCATGGTCCAGGAGGGAATTATACTAGGACACAAAGTTTCAACAAAGGGTTTGGAAGTTGATAAAGCCAAATTGGAGACCATTGAGAATTTTCCACTGCTTACATCAGTGAAGGGGGTTCATAGTTTTTTGGGACATGCGAGGTTTTACCGAAGATTCATTAAGGATTTCTCCAAGATTACAAAACCTTTGTGCAATTTATTAAAGAAGGATATCCCGTTCCGGTTTAATGAGGATTGCTTGGCAGCCTTTGACCTACTAAAGAAGAAGCTAATATCAGCACTAGTAATTTTGGCACCTGATTGGTCTTTACCATTCGAGTTGATGTGCGATGCCAGTGACTACGCAGTCGAGGCTGTGTTGGGCCAGCGCAAGGAAAAGATTTTTCATGTCATCTATTATGCTAGTAAGACTTTATCAGATGCTCAGTTAAACTACACTACCACTGAGAAGGAGCTATTAGTCGTGGTATATGCTTTTGACAAGTTCAGATCTTATCTCGTTGGGACAAGAGTAGTAGTTTACACAGATCATGCTGCTATTAGGTACCTGATATCCAAGAAAGATGCAAAGCATAGATTAATCAGAAGGATTCTTCTTCTCCAGGAGTTCGATTTAGAAATTCGGGACAAGAAGGGTACAAAAAATCAAGTTGCTGACCATCTTTCCAGATTAGCGAGTTCAAAGCAAGGTAAGAGGGACAAGGCAGAGATCAATGAGTACTTCCCCGATGACCAACTGTTTACGGTGACTTTAGAAATTCCATGGTTTGCTGACTTCGTCAATTATCTAGTTAGCAACGTACTCCTACCAGATTTGACTCGTCAACAGAAGAAGTTTTTGCATGAAGTGAAGAGATACATGTGGGATGAGCCATTCTTATTTAGACAGTGTGCAGATCGTATGATTCGTAGATTCATCCCATATAGTGAAACAACCAGTATTTTGCATGCATGCCATTCTTCGCTATATGGAGGTCACTATGGGACTGAGATGACTACAGCTAAAGTGCTTCAAGCATGGTTCTATTGGCCTACATTATTTAGAGATCCCCATCAGTTTGTAAAAAATTATGATAAATGCCAAAGAGTGTGCAACATTTCCAATGGCAATGAGATGCCACTAAATATAATTTTGGAAGTGGAAGTCTTTGATGTGTGGGGGATAGACTTTATAGGGCCATTTCCATCGTCCTGTAGCAACCTCTACATTCTCTTGGCAGTCGACTATGTGTCAAAGTGGGTGGAAGCCAGCGCGTTACTGACCAATGATGCCAAAGTAGTGCTAAAATTCCTTCAGAAAAATATTTTTACCAGATTCGGCACACCAAGAGTAATAATCAGTGATGAGGGGAGCCACTTCTGTAATAGCTACTTCACAGCTCTTTTGGCTAAGTACGGGGTAAATCACAGGATTGCTACAACTTTTCACCCCCAGACGAATGGCCAAGCCGAAGTGTCTAATAGAGAAGTCAAGCGAATTCTAGAAAAGATTGTCAATCCCACTATAAAAGACTGGGCATTAAAGCTGGATGACGCACTTTGGGCATATAGGACCACTTACAAAACACCCATTGGCATGTCACCCTATCAATTGGTATATGACAAGGTGTGTCACCTTCTTGTAGAGTTAGAGCACAAGGCATACTGGGCCATCAGGAAGTTGAATTTTGATCTCTCCGCAGCAGGTGAAAAGAGGCTTTTACAACTTAATGAACTTGATGAATTTCGTCTACAGGCATATGAGAATTCAAAATTGTACAAGGAAAAAGTAAAAAAGTGGCATGACCAGAAGATTATCGAAAGGAAGTTTGAACCGGGCCAAGCAGTCCTTTTATTCAACTCTAGACTTAAACGTTTTTGTGGTAAAGACTATACCCTCATGGCACCGTTGAAATAGTGGGCAAGGATCATGAGCAGCCATTCAAGGTTAACGGACAGCGGTTGAAGCATTATTGGGGAGGCAAGTTCGATCGCCAAAAGTCCTCAATTGTCCTTACCAATCCATGATGACTCAAGGGATAGTCGAGCTAGATGACTATAAACCAAGCGCTTGATGGGAGGCACTTCATTCACTCTCTTCTCCCCTTTGTTTAATTCTTGTTCAATGTCTAAATTTTTCTCCCCCTATGTTCAATTCTTGGCACTTCGATGCTTTAATTTATTTTTAATAGAGTTCGTAGATTTTAGTAGTGAATAATTGATAGAGTTAAATAGTTATTATAGTTCATTTTTTATCTCTTTCAGGTATAATCAAGTTGGTGACCATGTGCAAAGTCAGATCAAGTAGGAATGTTAAGGCTATCTGGGTACAAGCGCAGCTACGCCCTTTACCAGTCTAGAAACTCAGAACCAGAGGATAGCGCAACTGCACCCCGTTCTAAGCCAAACATAGCACAGCTGCGCTCTCGCACTAGATTAGTTTTTTTAAAACAGGGGCCCGACCATGACCGAATGACACATTCCAATTCTCACACAACTTCTGATTTTCTCTCAACAACTGAAACGAACAATCCTATTCCTCTTATATCTCTACTTCAAACTCTCCAATCCTGCTCCGATCAAGAGTCCTACCCAAATCAGATTCCATCCTCCCTCTCTCCTATATACATAAACCCTAGTTCTTCCTTGTATTCACAATTAGCAAAAAGCTCATAGAGGCAACGAGGAGAAGCCTGAGTTTGTCCACCAAGAGCTTGATCAAAGATTTGAGAGAGTTTAAGGGGTTCTCCAGTCAGTTTGGGGGTTACTCACTGTCCAAAAGCACAAGTCACAAATCCAAGCTTTGAAAACATGCCGAAACGAGCCCGAACACCCCAACCCTCTTCTTCCAGCAGCGACGATGCTAGTCAGGGACAAAGCAATGATACGTTGGACACATCAAAGTTCGTCAATCTTTCTGCACAACATTACTACTGGGATGTTCTCGTAGCAAAATCCTTTGTATAAGAGAGGGGCCTTAAGCCGAGTCAGGGAGATGGGAAGATTAAGGAGCAGATTCTATAGCATGGGTGGATATTATTTGCAGACACGCCATTGTTAGCTCCAATGGTGATCGTAAGGGAATTCTATGCCAATGTCCGAGAAACTTAGAATGGGATATCTTACGTAAGGGACAAACAAGCCTCTTACACCAAAAAGGCAATCAATGAACTATTTAAATTGCCAACGCCAACTGCAGAGACCACAAACTGGATGGAATCCCAGTGATTTGAGACCGACTTAGACAAGTTGATGAGGGACATGTGCCAGCCTAGAACTAAATGGAAAACAAAAGCAAGAACTGACCAAAAAATTCACTTTCCACAAACTGCTTTGAATAGGTATGCTAAGGCCTGGTACGCATTTATCTGTGCTAGCTTGCTCCCCACCAGCCATCATCAAGATGTTACTACTGACAGAGCTGTGGTGTTGTACCGAATTCTTAAGGGGCAGAGTATTGATGTTGGTCATCTCATTCATCAGTCCATGCTCAGGTTTATGAGAGCTAGCACATCTGGTGGGATTCCACATGCCTCCATTGTCACTCATCTTTGCTATGCGGTGAATGTGGATTGGGCTGAAGAGACTCTTCAGCTGCCAATGCGAGACATTAATAGTGCTACCATAAAGAAATATACTGTATGGCATGAAGGAGAATTTCACCTGCGGGGCATGGGATTTATTTTTCCTGAAGCTGATGAAGAGAGTGAGGAAGAAGATGTAGAGGACACCCCTGCCCCATAGTCAGTCGGGGCACCTTCAGATTACTATGTTCGGCAGGAGCGTAAGATATGTCGCCTTCAGAGACGGATGGATGCGTTGCACTATGGTTTTCAAGATTTCTCGATCAATTTTTCTGAGGCATTGTCTCAAGCTTTTAGCCAGCAGGGAGTCCATGTCCAGTTTCCTACTTACGGCTCTAACATTCTGTATCCTCCACCAGACACACACCACGTGAGCAAGATGAAGCGGGTGGAGACGGCTCTGCCACTTATGGGAGTTCCCTTAACCCTTTATCTCCAATGAGGACATTGTATGTCATAAGTTTGGGGGTATTGGGTTTCATATTAGTTGCATTCTCATATTAGCTTAACTGTATACATAGTAGTTTAGTTGCATTTTAGTTTAATTCATTAAATTCATATAGTTTCATTTTAGTTTAAGTGCATGATTGTTTAGTTAAAAAAAATAAAAAAAATAAAAAATATGAAATATGTGTTTATCTTGTTGCATTTATGTTTATTTAGATCATATTGCATGAATCCTAGCATCGTGTTCGTTTGAAATCCATATTGGCCTATGATGAAATTGGTTTTGCTTGATTATTTAACAATGTGGATAGCTGAGACTTGGCTTGAATGTCGTATTGTAATGCGAATCCTAATCTGTTTGAAACTGATTTAACCAGATAGCACTCCTAAAGTGGCTGTTTTAGCTTGCTTAATCTAAATATTCACATAATTGTCTTTTGTTGGGAAATTGACATTTATATAATAGAAATTCAAAACGCGGGTAATGAAAGCAAAGACAATGCAGAGACTTGAGTTTGGGGGAAAACTTTGAAAGTAGTATGCACACAAGCCAATCATATTTGATATGATGTAGCATATACTTTGTAATCTTATTCGGTTGTTAAAAGGCATTTTACATTATCTACATAGTGCTGTTATATTAAATGTGATAAACCCATAGTTTTGAGCAATGCTTTTAGAATAATGATGGTGATCATGCTAATGAGATCTAAATTCTAGATAGCTCACAAACTTAAATTGTTCCTAATCGATGGATTACTAAAAAGGGGATTAGTGAATCCGGATAGATTAGTACATACGTTGCTTGCTCTTATGAAGAGAATGATTGATCTCATAATCATTTGTGTGGAGACACTAAAGCAAGTATGTAGGTGCTTATTAGAGAATAAGTTCACTGAACGTGGCTCGCTAAGGAATACCTAATGGAGTTTTACTCGCCTGTCAATAGGAATTCCTCTAGTGATAGTAGTACAAGTGATCCTTGGACTTGAGATCATCATAGTATCTTTGTATGATGAGTTATACTTTGACATGTCCCTTAAGACCTTTAGGGTATATCAAAGGGTATGATTGGGTATAATAAGTTGTACATGGAAATAGGTGAATGATCAACAAAGAAATCTATCACTTCTAGTAAAAAGAGAGAATGTCCTATGTGATTCGATAAATGACGACTCAGAAGTCTTTGGCCAAAGCAGAATGAAATTAGAAAAGAGTTTCTAATTTGCATTAATCAGAGTTGTGCATTTCAGAATCGAATACATATAATTAAATAAAATAAGACTTGACAGTAATTCCATGTCTTATATTTAATTGGGACATTGTATGGTAGAAGGATTGAATTGTACAGTAACTATGCACTGAAAGGTTCTTTTATGATTAATGTTGAAATCTATATTATCTGGAAAGTCGTTGATCGCTAAGGGGGCTTACCCTTATTGTAGAATAAATATTATTTATTTAAATGAATTAAATAGTTTAATTTATTTATTTAAATAAGATTAGAATTGTTCTAATTGATTTATTCATAACCGGTTTAATATGGAGAACTTAAAGGGTCACACCGCAAAAGGAAAATATTTATTTAAGAAGTAAATGACATAATTGTAATAATAAGTTAAGTGTATTTAATTTAGTCTATGGAGATAGAATAAATTAAATAGCTTAATATTTATTATTTAATATTTTAGAAATATTAAATATAAATTAATAAGAGGAGTCTTATTATTATTATTACTATTACTATTACTATTATTTAATTCCTAATAGGGATTGGGAATTAATTAATAGAAGTATTCTCACATGAATTCCTAATTGGATTAGGAGTTTAATTTAATTAAAGGAGTTTAATTAGAATAGAAACCCTAATCCTAAATAGTTTAGGGAAGGGTTTTCCTACATCTATAAATAAGAGAAGTCTTATCATAGATTAGGGTTACACACTCTTGCATAAGAATTGTAGAGATTACTTACAATTTCTATAGAGATAGAAACTAGGGTTTTGCCAACACCCATCTTCTTGAACAAGTATTATTCCTTGGTGGATCACCTCTAGAGGCCAAACACTTGGGTGGCTAACGTTGATCAAAGGAAGGAATTTAATCGGTGGAATTCAAGGAGAACGCGAAGGAATTGGAGGTGAACTTGTACCTGAGGAAGCTAGAATTCTACAAGGGTATAATTCTTATTCTCCATCTCTTTCGTTTAATTATTAATTGTGCATAAAAAAAAGATCATGGTGATGGTTTGTATAAAATTTAAAATCTGATTTTATCGCGCTTCCGCTTTATTAATGTAATTTGATTGCATGTTCGCGTTATACAAACCTCACAGTGGTATCAAGAGCCAAACTTTATGCGAATTATTAATTGTTTTGATTCTGTATATACATTGATATGTGTTAAGAACAATTTAATTGGGCATAATTGTTTGTGTAAAATTATTTTTTTTTATTTTTTTTTTATTTTGATTTTATTTATTTTCAATTAAGATAAAAGGTTTATTTTGAATTGGAATATAATTAAAATTAAAAGTTTTATTTTAACTTGGAATTGGATTCTACGTTAACTAGAATAAAGGAGTTTATTCATATATGGAATAGGATTCCATGTTTTCTAGAATAAAGGAGTTTATTCACATATGGAATAGGATTCCATGTTTCCTAGAATAAAGGAGTTTATTCACATATGGAATAGGATTCCATGTTTCCTTAAAAATAAAGATGTTTATTTTGATAAGGAATAGGATTCAATATATTTTATTTTCCAACAATTGGAAGTTAAAAATAAAGGTGTTTATTTTAAACTTGAAATTGGTTTTCATATTAATTAAAATAAAGGAGTTTATTTTGATTTGGAATTTGATTAAAATAAAGGAGTTTATTTTTATTTAAAAAAAAATTGGATAAATTAAAATAAAAGAGTTTATTTTGATTTGGAATATGATTAAAATAAAGAAGTTTATTTTAATTGAAATTGGATTTCATGATAACTAATTAGAGTTGGAATTGGATTCCATGATAACTAATTGGAGTTGAAATTAAATTTTATACTAACTAATATTGCCCATTAAATGATATCAATGCATATATGGAATGGTTTCAATATTCATGGGATGGATGTTATTTATTGATACATATAGAGATATGTATGATAATAAATAGGGATTGATTATGGACTATTGACCAATGTGTGATTGGATTTATTTTAGTGGATGCTTGAATGTATGGGTTTTTATAAATGGGGTCTGCGTATCTCGTCTTCTCTAATTTTTTCTTAATGTAAATTCTATCTCCCTCCTATGTACTTCCCCTTGACTGCTGATCAAGGTTTCTATTTATTGTAAATAGTTTTTGTAATAGGACTAGTTAGAATTAATTTTGAAGAATTGAAGACAAAGGAGCAAGGAGCGCTTGAAGACCCGTTTGTAATGGAGCCCGGGTTTAAATGTAATAGTTATATTTAAATTTAATTCTTGCACCCTAGGTTTGACCTTTTGGTTCACTTGGTGGCTCTAGTGAACTAAACTAGAATAAAAGTCCATAATCAATCCGGGTAGAATATAGTATTCTATATGTGCATGCTTACTATATATATATTATATATTATCCAACATGCTTCGCATGTAAAATAATATGACGCGTATTTTATATATATATATGTGCATGCGCGCTAAACAAGATGAGACAAATGATAATTACAAACCCCTCAAAGAAATTATATTAAGTCCTAAGCGTTCAAAGATATTTGGAATATCGAACGTCGCCTTCTAGCATGGTAAAGCGATAGAGTATTAAATATTTAATATGAGTTTGTTGTGTCACACAAGGCAAGTATTAAATATTTAAGATGTTGCTTTATCACATTTGATGCTTATACATAGACTGAACGATGCTGTTTTGTTGTGTCACACAAGGACAGTGTTTTTCTTTCGAATATATGGAAGTGCTAGGTTGGACTTAACTTGGATAATTTTGATTCGGATGTGTCACACTTGATCAAAATAATCTAAGAGGCAAATTAAAAGGAGTTACATAGTGATGTAATTGACAATAGTTGTCTACCTATTTATTTATATATCGTTTGTTGTGTCACACAAGGCTATATACATTTAAAATGGGGTCCTTATTCTCACTAGCAAATCTTTAATTAGATTTGCCGAACTGTATATAGAGGGTAATATAGTTTGATGAAAATAGTGGGAGATACCAATTTAAAATAAAGGCCTAATTTATTTTGGTAATTAATTAAAATGAATGTATGCTGAAATGTTGTTAAATTACAAATTCATTTATAGAATTTTACGATGTCTAATTCACTATCACCGCATAACATATTAGATGCTAATTAACCGGACCGAATTACACGGATTGGTTAAGAAATTTGAGAATAGTTCTCAAGGCTGAAAAGCTATCTTATATCCTTAATATGCCTATCCCTGCAATGGTTGCAGACAATGCCTCTGAGGAAGAAATTGCTACTTTTAGAAAGTGGCAAGATGATGCACAGCTGGCTCAATGCATCATGCTCGCATCCATAAGTAACGAGCTTCAGCGTCAGCATGAAACTATGGATGCTCCTACTGTACTCCGACACCTTCAAGGAGTTGAAGGGTGAGGAAAGTAGGACTATTAGATATCAGATATCTAGGGAGCTCTTCTGATCTAGAATGACCAATGGCACTACAGTACAGACAAATGTCTTAAAATGATCAATCTGATTGAACAATTGGGACAACCGATTTTAATGGATGGAGAGTTGATCCAAGATTTGATCTTGCAATCACATCCGGACTCTTTCTCACAAATTGTTGTGAATTTCACATGAACAAGCTATATGTCAGCCTGCCTGAGTTGCTTAAACCTGTTGAAAACAGTAAAGAGTGATTTTCCAACCAAGAAAGACCAAGTCTTACTGGTAGATGATTCTTCCAGGTAGCGGAAGAGGGCCAAAGGATCTTCTGACAAAGAAGAACAATTCAAAGAAGGTATATGGAAAGGCAATAACTAAGGACACTAAGAACAAAACTGATACAAATAGCAAAGGAATTTGCTTCCACTGCAATAAGCTTGGACACTGGAATGAAAACTGTAAGAAGAATCTTACAGATGCTAACCAGAAGAAGCTTAGTGAAGCTTCGGTTATAGATATAGATTTGTTCATGATTGAAATAAATTTTTCTATAAGTCAAGGTTCTACTTGGGTATTGGATACCAGCTGTAGTTCTCACATATGCAATTCAATGCAGAGACTAAGCAGAAGTAGAAAGCTAAACAAAGTAAGTAATCTTACGTGTGGAGAATGGAGCAATGGTTGTTGCATTAACCGTAGGAACTTATAGTTTAGCGTTGCCTACGAGCAAGTCTATTAAGTTAATAAATTGTTATTATGTTCCAATTTTCATTAGAAGCATTATTTCTTTCCGTTGTTGGACAAGAAAAGTTCTGGTATTATATTTAAGAACAATTGTTGTTCTATTTATAATGAAAATGTTTTGATTGAAACTGGAAGATTACTTGATGGACTTTGTAAACTTAACTTACATGAAAAATAATTTTGCAAATTGAACAAACTAGTAAAAGAAAAAGGAGATGGTCATTCAAAGAGTTGAATGTGTGTATTTGATGAAATACAAGTCTGAATCATTTGAAAGGTTCAAAGAATTCAGAAGTGAAACAAATTGACAAAGTATTAAGATTCTTTGATTAGATCGAGGAAGGAATACTTGTGCAATAAGTTTCTAGATCATCTCAAAATGGTATTTTCTCATAATGGACACCTCCTGATACGCAATAATTGATTGGTGTATCTAAAAGGAGAAATTGTACCTTGTTGGACATGGTGCAGTTCATAATGATTTTTACCGACATTCTAGTATCCATCTGGGGTCAAACCGTAGAAACGGCTGCATATCTACAAAATAAGGTAACCTCAAAAATTCGAGCCCAAGACTCCATAAAGGTTATGGATAGGAAGGATTCCTACTCTTAAGTATGTTAAGATAAGGGGTTGTCCAGCTTATGTGAAAAGGTTTCAAAGATAAGTTTAGGACAAAATCTGACAAGTGCAGATTTGTGGGATATCCTAAAGAAGTTTAGGGTACTATAATCCTACATGCTACCTTCTTGGATAAAGGTGTTTATCATTGAAGGAGCTAGTGGGAGGGTAATAGATCTTGAAGGAGTTCAAGAACCACAAAGCACTTTAAGTCAAACCGAGGAACCTGTAGATAGACCTATTGTACCACAACCGAATCGTAAATCTGGAAGAGTACCGAAGATACCTAGGATGATGATGAGGTACTATTCACGCCATAATATTTTAAGTCTTTTTTGACCTTAATAAATTTCAGTAATACACGTATGTGAAGAGATAATTTTTCTAAGTGTCGGATTTTCATTTTGAGCCCATTCTTGTTTTATTCGGTATCCGAAATGTATAATATGGGTGTTCCGAATAAATTGACGAATCCCATAATTATTATTTTTATGCATCCCAATAATTATGGTAATACCCATTTTAATTTTGGGTTGAGTTATTTAACAAATTGGGTATAAAAGCGGGAGTATTCGGGTATATTTTTGTGTATTTACGTATTTATTTTGGCTTGTTACTCCAAGAGAAAACCAACCTAAAGTCTTGGACCAATCAAATTAGGGGAGTAGAGAGTATAGCCGGCAGCATGCTGCTATTTGTTAGGCTCAACGTGACACCCCCAAATCCGGGTACTTCAACTCCACAGATTTGGTATTCACTATAGCATACATTCATTACTAACTACCCATGATTAAGATAATATAATCAAACTGAATAAAACATCTTCCCACAAAAGGGGTTACATCTCCAATCTCTTAATCAAACAAATCCCAGGTTATCTAACCTCTATTACATCAATGCGGAATAAAAACATAAAATTAAATAAGTTTTGTTACCAGTAAACACTCAATGGATAACAGGTCTTTCGCTATTTCGGCATCTTGCCCTTGCCTTTGCTCGTGGATGGCTCGTCCGATTTCTCTGCCTTAGCTGCAATGTTTTAGTGCAAGAGTGAGCAAACAATTGCCCACAAGTGTGATAACAATAACAATTGAATAACCAATGAAGTAGATTTCAACTGAGGTATAATAGTTTTTCTGAATTCAATCAATAACTAGTCAAGATCTGAAAACTCAATAGAAAGCTTAGCTCAAGAACTGAATATGGATTCAGGATTAAAAGTATATCTGAGGGTCATAAGACCTCGAACTATGTCCTAGGTTATCAAGTATTTCTACCGCAACCTTTAACAGTCTTATAGACTATGGACCATCCATCTCGTACTTAGGGGGATCAGCCCTTTGTACAGTGTATTGTGCACAAATATTTTAATGCTGTCGCGTAACTAATCCCCTATATTAGGGTTGTTCATCTCAGTTTAGCACCAGAATCCGTACCAAAAGGAACTTGGTTTAGAACAATTTTTTTAAAAATATTCTCAGTCTTTAGAACGCTCATCAACTAAGGACAAGCTGAATCAATAAGGGTTTGCTAGTCTCTAAACATTTAATTCATCAATAGAGTTTGTACAATAGAAATTCTGTTCAAAGTTTGAATAACGATCAATGATCGAACAACAAATGGCTGAAGTAAATATAAACACTTGCCATGATAACTACCTTGCTCGAACAATAATAAGCTAAAGGTACTAAGCTTGCTCAATGAAAGTAAACTTGCTTTAAAGGAAATAACAAGTTTAAGGAAGAAAACTTGCCTCGTGCGCAGATTACAGATTAAATAATTCACGTTCTTTAATCGACCTATACATTTCGATTATAAAATGGTAACAATAATTAGTTACAGAACAACATACACTTTAGGATTCGATCTTATCTTATTTCATTATAACATCTCGATTGTCATTCGATAATCATTAAGTACTGGCTTAGCAACCATCGTGGTGTCTTATAAGTCACTTTATACCCTAATATAAATTTTAGACTTGTTTATAACATCATAGTAAAATCACAAAGAAAATAAAAAAATAAAATTTCAGTATTGTTCCTTCGCCGGGACGAAGATTTACAGTACTTCATTTTTCTCGCCGGGGCGAGAGACTCAGCAGTCACCCCCTACAGTTCGCGAACCAGTGAAAACTTAGGCCAAAATTTTCCAAATTCTACCATCCAATACATAATTTAAACACACCCAAACGTCATACATGTTATAAAACAATTACCCAACATGTATCTAAACATTCTAACCATTATAATACACATAACCAACCAAATTGAACCAAAAATTCTCTGTTTAAACCAAATATTCATGTTTTAGCCATTTTAATAAAATTAACCACTGTAAACTCATCTTTCAACCATTTTAATCCATTCCACTTGCATTCTTTTCATTTTTCATTATATAATCATAATCAAATGTCAATTTACCAGTTAATAACCAAATTGAACATCAATTTTCATACATATATGCCATACATGAAATAAAACTCTGTAAAACCTAAAATTCTATTCTAGACATGCTTTCATGGACTAAATCTTTCAAATTAGCTTATAAACACCATATAATCAACTAATGCATGCTTACCAACAAGTATATCAAATAATTCATGTATTTTAGCAATTGAATTCACATACAGGAACTAAAACTATATACAGTAAAGTAAAACAAAGAGGAAAAGGAATTATACCTTCTATTGTTTTAAGAACTTGGTGAATTCTCTTCAATCACAAACTCTTTTCTCAATTTCTCTCTACTTTTACTCTCTCTTTTCTCTGAACTCTCAAGCTCTGTTTTCTTTTCTTCTTCTTCTTTTTTAAACTGATGAACCTGATGAACCTTTAACGTACTTTTAAATTTATCAGTTTAAGAAAATAAAAGGTTAGGCCTTGTTTGGCTAACCAAGTAAAAATAATGGAATTCCAAAGGCTAGGCTTTGTTTGGTTGAGCCAAAGAAAATAATCCATTTTTTTTCCAACCAAAGGTCGTAAGGCCCTGTTTGTTAAACAGAAATAAAACCCTTTCCATTTATTTTAATAAATCATTATATTATATAGTTTTAATTGTCACACTTTTAATTTGATTAAACTTATTATTAAATAAATTCAATTAAACCTTACTAGATCAATTAACAATTCTATTTAACCAATTACAACAACACCAAATAAATTACCCTACTCAAATAAATCCTTTATTCAAATAAATCATTTAATCATCTAATTTAATTATTAAATTAAATTAGAATAATCACATCAAATCACAATTGAATAACATTTAACATAAATTCCCTCACCATAACTTTATATACTATTTGTTTTTACTCAATAAATAAATTAATAAAAATATTTATATAACTCAATAAATATTTTTATTTATTCACAAAAATCGCATTCGTTACAACCTTCCCTCCTTAAAAGGATTCTGTCCCCAGAATCACAACGCAATAAATTCGTCCGTTACATTCTCCCCTCCTTGCAAAGATTTTGTCCCCAGAATCGCGATACAAAGATTAAACAAATAATTGAGGATAACTCTGCATCATTTTCTCTTCGAGTTCCCACGTAGCTTCTTCAACACTGTGGTTCCTCCAGATTACCTTAACAGAAGGTATTACTTTATTTCTGAGAACCTGCTCTTTCTTGTCTACTATCTGTACAGGTATTTCTTCATAGGATAAATCTTTCTCAAACTGTATTGGTTCATATTCTATTACATGTTTATAATCAGGCTTATACGGTCGTAACACCGATACGTAGAAAACATTGTAAATGTGATCTAACTCGGGAGGTAAAGCTACCTCATAAGCTACCTCACCCACTCGTTTCAGCACTTCGAAGGGTCCAATAAACCGCGGACTGAGTTTACCCTTTTTACCAAATCTGATTTTTCCTTTCCATGGAGATACTTTGAGAAACACAAAACTTCCGACTTCAAATTCACGATTTTGACGATGCTGATCCGCATATTTCTTCTGCCTGTCTTGAGCAACTAACAATCTGGCTCTTATCACCTTGACAATTTCAGCAGTTTGTTGTACCAGCTCGGGTCCCAATAGTCGACGTTCTCCAACCTCATCCCAACATAACGGAGTTCTGCACTTCCTTTCGTACAATGCTTCGTAGGGCGGCATGCCGATACTTGCGTGATGACTATTGTTATACGCAAACTCGACAAGAGGTAAATGATCATCCCAATTGCCTTTAAAATCCATGACGCACGCCCTTAACATATCTTCTAATGTTTGAATCGTTCTTTCACTCTGACCATCGATTTGAGGATGATACGCAGTACTCATTCTCAACTGCGTCCCCAAACAAGTTTGCAGACTCCTCTAAAATTTTGATGTGAAACGTGGATCTATGTCTGATACAATTGATACTGGAACACCATGCCTCGAAATAATCTCCTTGACGTATAATTTAGCCAGTTGATCCAGGGTGAATCTGATTTTGATCGGCAAGAAATGCGCTGATTTTGTCAATCTGTCCGCTATAACCCATATTGCGTCATAACCCTTTTGAGTAGTTGGAAGCCCTACCACAAAATCCATCGTGATATGCTCCCACTTCCATTCTGGTATCTCCAAGGGCTGTAACAAACCACTTGGTCGTTGATACTCTGCTTTGACTCTCTGACAAGTGAGACACTTCGCAACACACTCAGCAACCTCTCTTTTCATGTTTGGCCACCAAATATGTTGGCGAAGATCCTGATACATCTTTGTACTTCCCAGGTGTATCGAAAATCTTGAGCTATGAGCTTCATTCAAAATCTCTTCTCTGATCTCCAGCATTGACGGAACCGAGATTCTTCCTTCAAATCTCAGCAACCCTTCGGTGTCGATTTTGTATTTGAGTTCTTCTCCCTCAAGCACTCTTTTCCGTATCTTAACACATTCCTCATCCTAAAGTTGCGCTTCCTTCACCTTTTCCACCAAAGTTGGTTGGGTTTCCATCTGGAACAATTTTTCATTAAGCTCTGCCAGATCCTTCACTTCTAACTCAAATTTAGCCATTTCCGCTACAAGCTTCTCCTGAGCAGTTAACAAAAATAGTTTTTCCCGACCTTTTCTACTTAAAGCGTCGGCAACCACATTAGCCTTCCCTGGATGGTATAGAATTTCACAATCATAGTCTTTGATCAATTCTATCCATCTCCTCTGCCGCATGTTTAAATCTTTCTGTGTGAAAATATACTTCAGACTTTTATGGTCTGTATATATTTCACACTTCTCCCCATAGAGATAGTGCCTCCAGATTTTCAAAGCAAACACCACGGCTGCTAACTCCAAATCAGGGGTCGGATACCCTTTTTCATAGTCTTTTAGTTGGCGCGATGCATATGCAATAACCTTACCATTTTGCATCAGCACACAACCAAGTCCTTTATGCGATGCGTCGCTATATACCACAAAATTTCCTGTATCATCTGGCAAAGACAACACAGGTGCCGAACTTAGTCTCTTCTTTAGTTCTTGGAAACTCTCTTCGCACTTCTCCGTCCAAACGAATTTCACTGATTTTCTTGTTAAATTCGTCAACGGAGTGGCGATCCTGGAGAAGTCTTGAATAAAACGCCTGTAATAACCTGCCAAACCTAGGAAACTCCTCACTTCTGACGGTGTTTTCGGCTGATCCCAGTTCATCATAGCTTCCACTTTTGATGGATCCACCGATATGCCGTCCTTATCAATCACATGCCCAAGAAATTGCACACGCTCTAACCAAAATTCGCATTTTGAAAATTTTGCATACAACTTCTATTTCCTTAACACCTCCAGTGTCACCCTCAAATGCTCCACGTGTTCTTCCTGAGTTTTGGAGTAGACCAGAATGTCGTCTATGAATACCACCACAAACTTATCCAAGAATGGTTTAAACACTCTATTCATTAAATCCATAAATGTTGCAGGTGCGTTTGTTAAACCAAATGACATAACCAAAAACTCATAGTGACCATATCTAGTTCAAAATGCCGTATTTGGTATGTCTTCCTTTCTCACCTTTAACTAATGGTACCCACTTCGCAGATCTATCTTTGAAAAATATCTTGCTCCCTTCAATTGGTCAAACAGGTCATCGATCCTTGGCAACGGATACTTGTTCTTAATTGTGAGCTTATTCAACTCTCTATAATCAATGCAAAGACGCATTGATCCGTCCTTCTTCTTGACGAATAACACTGGCGCTCCCCACGGCGAAACGCTCGGTTGAATATACTTTTTATCCAGCAACTCTTGCAACTGCACCATCAACTCCTTCATTTCTACCGGAGCCATTCGGTATGGGGCTTTTGATATAGGGGTTGTACCCGGTGCTAAATCAATTACAAACTCAATTTCCCTATCTGGCAATAATCCTGGCAAATCATCAAGAAACACGTCCGCAAAATCCCTAACTACCGGTATCTCCTCCAGCTTTGCACCCACCCTTCGGGTATCGACTATGTAGGCTAGAAATCCTACACATCCTTGTCTCAACATCTTTCTGGCCTGCATCACCGTCAGAGAACTCGTTTATCTAGGTGACTTGCTGCCATAAAATACGACCTTCGACGGAGTCTTATGATTCACACACTTCCTTTGACAGTCAATAACTGCCCCATGGTTGAACAACTAATCCATTCCCAAAATGACATCAAACTCCCCAAGACGAATTGGGATTAAGTTTACTGTCATCACATGACCCTTAATGTCTACCTGACAGTTTTTGTGGATAAACTTAACAGGAATCACTTCCCTATTTGCAATTTCTATATTCATAGGGTAATCTAATTCTTCTTGAGGTAACTCTAATTTTATAGCAAAATCATCGGATATAAATGAACAAGTAGCACCCGAATCAAATAATACGTAAGCATTTACACTATTGACCGGAATGATACCTGACACCACATCCTTTGACTGCACAGCATCCTGCACCGTCATGTTGAATGTTCGAGCAGTAGGTCGATTGGGCTGCATCGGTCCTGTGATAGTCAGATTTCCACCACTGTTGTTCCCCTTTCCTGTACTAGCTCCACCTGTAGCTTTCTTAGGGCAATCCCGAGCAAAGTGATCCTTCGACCCGCAAATAAAACATGCGCCCTTCTTCGGACTAGGGCAATTTGGTGCGATATGACCCTCCTGTCCGCAGTTAAAGCACACTCTTTTACCCTTCAAGCAAACACCCACATAGCTCTTTCCGCAGTTACTGCATACCTCCACCTTCTTTTTCTGACTTCCCTGCTGGCTGCCACCAGAGTTACTATCACTCTACTTTCTCTTTTGATTGCTGCTACCCTGGCTAGCACTTGCTTTATTATCATTCTCACTCTTCTTTTTCTTCTGCTCTTGATTGTATCTAGACAGAGCATCACTCCCTCCTTCAGCGATAATCGCCTTTTCTAACACTGCCGCAAATGAATTCAGTTGAAACATTGAAACTCGGCTATACAGCTAGGGCTTCAGTCCCTGCTCAAACCTTCTAGCCTTTCGCTCATCCGTGTTGACCTGATATGGCGCAAACCTCGCCAACTCATTGAATTTTGTAGCATACTCGGGTACCGTCATGGTACCTTGCTTCAACTCTAGAAATTGCACCTCCATTTGATTTTGCGCGCTTGCTGGAAAATAGGTCTTGAAAAATATTTCCTTAAATCGCTCCCACGGTATTATCCCTTGCCCGCCTCGGGTTTTATTAGCTTGCCACCAGTAACTTGCTTCTGATTTGAGCATAAATGTTGCAAATGCAGTCTTCTGGTCCTCGTTGACCCTAGCGACATCAAACACTTTCTCCATCTCCATGACCCAGGTTTGTGCCTCGATCGGATTCATAGTCCCTTGAAATTCTGGGGGTCCAACAGCCTTGAAATCTTTAAAGGTTGTGGCCTGAGCTTGGGGTTGATTCGCAAATGCTCCCGTTAGCAGATTCACCAGCTACTGCATTGGATTAGCGCTGGCTTCTTCGTTGTTATTGGTGGATCCCTCAGGGGTCTGTTGACGGGTTTGTCTTCTTGGCGGCATTTTACTGTCAAGAATTCGCGCTATTAGATTATTACTCAATTACTTAGACATTTAAGTCTTAACTTAAACATTTATAAACAACACTTAACACATAGCACATCTGATAAACTTTCGCATTTTATTCATTTACTGCTTTAAAACATAATAAAAATAACGTCATAGTTATTTACATCAAATCATCTATCCTGAAATCATAAGGTTCCAGGACTACATCATTATTCTATCCCATTATATAAAACTGGGATTTACAACTTATTAATCTTTATAGATTTTCATACTAGCACCTCTAATCCCAATCTATGATGACATCCCACGGCGCACAGCTTCCTCGCGTTCCTGCTCCATAATACGAGTCACCATCCTTCGACCCATTATATCTGGATGACGATGAACTTGATCCTGAGCTCTATCTACTGTGGTGTGAAAAATATACTCCATCTCATCAATCTTGGCCTTCTTTGACCGCACCTCACATTCAACACGATCTACGCGATTAGCCTCCCTCAGCCAAGCGTTTTCAGCTCTAACCCGCTTAGCTGACTCCTCTTTCAATTCTTCTCGTACAATTTCGTTTTTAGCCAATAACTGTCCTCGTTTGTACTCAGACTGAGCTAGTCTCTGCTCGACCTCCGCAAGACGTGATGATAAGTTCTGAATCTCGACATCCTTCTGCTCTAGAGCGGCTTGACGTTCCACAACCTGGTCTCCTAACTCCTCCTTTTCGCTCTCAGCATGAACCAGCTTCCACTCCACGTCCCCATGACGTATATCTAGCTCCTCAATCTCACTGTTCTTCTATTCCAAGACAGTCTGTCGCTCAGCTAGTTGCCTCTCTAACTCCTCCACTCTATCTTGCAACTCTATGTTGCGATCATACACCTGCTCGTACATCTGAACACCTAAGGAAGTTAGTGGTATCTCTTCAGGGTCTTCTTCCTCCTCCTCAACCTCCTCCGGATCCTCCTCAGGATCAGTCTCAGGCTCGTACTCGGGACCTGCAATTGTGATCAATGGGGATGGCTCCCTCTGCACCAGTTGCTCCCGAACTACATGAATATGCCGGGTCTCCTCCTCCCTAGCCCGGCTGGGTTCTCCTCTATCAGTCATCCTGACAACAAAATTTTAAGTTTTAATTACTACTTGATAATACTCGCGAGCACATAAGTTTGTTATCAAATAAGCACATAACACATAATCATTTCATTGTCTTTTAAGAATTTCCGTAATCCATTCCTTAGAACTCGATAAGAGTTTATCACCATTATATTTTCTATCTTCTAAAACGCTACTACCCTAAGGTTTTCCCCACCTAAAGGTTCATAACTTATCAGCTCTGATACTAACCTGTGACACCCCCAAATCTGGGTACTTCAACTCCACAGATTTGGTGTTCACTATAGCATACATTCATTACTAACTACCCATGATTAAGATAATATAATCAAACTGAATAAAATATCTTCCCACAAAAGGGGTTACATCTCCAATCTCTTAATCAAACAAATCCCAGGTTATCTAACCTCTATTACATTAATGCGGAATAAAAACATAAAATTAAATAAGTTTTGTTACAAGTAAACACTTAATGGATAACAAGTCTTTCGCTATTTCGGCATCTTGCCCTTGCCTTTGCTCGTGGACGGCTCGTCCGATTTCTCTGCCTTAGCTGTAATGTTTTAGTGCAAGAGTGAGCAAACAATTGCCCACAAGTGTGATAACAATAACAATTGAATAACCAATGAAGTAGATTTCAACTGAGGTATAATAGTTTTTCTGAATTCAATCAATAACTACTCAAGATCTAAAAACTCAATAGAAAGCTTAGCTCAAGAACTGAATATGGATTCAGGATTAAAAGTGTATCTGAGGGTCACAAGACCTCGAACTATGTCCTAGGTTATCAAGTATTTCTACCGCAACCTTTAACAGTCTTATAGACTATGGACCATCCATCTCGTACCCAGGGGGATCAGCCCTTTGTACAATGTATTGTGCACAAACATTTTAACGCTGTCGCGTAATTAATCCCCTATATTAGGGTTGTTCATCTCAGTTTAGCACCAGAATCCGTACCAAAAGGAACTTGGTTTGGAACAATTTTTTTTTTAAATATTCTCAGTCTTTAGAATGCTCATCAACTAAGGACTAGCTAAATCAATAAGGGTTTGCTAGTCTCTAAACATTTGATTCATCAATAGAGTTTGTACAATAGAAATTCTGTTCAAAGTTTGAATAACGATCAATGATCGAACAACAAATGGCTGAAGTAAATATAAACACTTGCCATGATAACTACCTTGCTCAAACAATAATAAGCTAAGGTTCACGTTCTTTAATCGACCTATACATTTCGATTATAAAATGGTAACAATAATTAGTTACAGAACAACATACACTTTAGGATTCGATCTTATCTTATTTTATTATAACATCTCGATTGTCATTCGATAATCATTACAACCATCGTGGTGTCTTATAAGTCGCTTTATACCTTAATATAAATTTTAAACTTGTTTATAGCATCATAGTAAAATCACAAAGAAAATAAAAAAATAAAATTTCAGTACTGTTCCTTCGCCGGGGCGAGGATTTACTGAACAAAAAGCTCGTCGGGGCGAGCCTTCGCCGGGGCGAGGTTTTCCTTAACAAAATTCTCGTCGGGGCGAGACTTCGCCGAGGCGAAGATTTACAGTACTTCATTTTTCTCGCTGGGGCGAGAGACTCGGCAGTCACCCCCTACAGTTCGCGAACCAGTGAAAACTTAGGCCAAAATTTTCCAAATTCTACCATCCAATACATAGTTTAAACACACCCAAACGTCACACATGTTATAAAACAATTACCCAACATGTATCTAAACATTCTAACCATTATAATACACATAACCAACCAAATTGAACCAAAAATTCTCTGTTTAAACCAAATATTCATGTTTTAGCCATTTTAATAAAATTAACCACTGTAAACTCATCTTTCAACCATTTTAATCCATTCCACTTGCATTCTTTTCATTTTTCATTATATAATCATAATCAAATGTCAATTTACCGGTTAATAACTAAATTGAACATCAATTTTCATACATATATGCCATACATCAAATAAAACTCTGTAAAACCTAAAATTCTATTCTAGACATGCTTTCATGGACTAAATCTTTCAAATTAGCTTATAAACACCATATAATCAACTAATGCATGCTTACCAACAAGTATATCAAATAATTCATGTATTTTAGCAATTGAATTCACATACAGGAACTAAAACTATATACAGTAAAGTAAAACAAAGAGGAAAAGGAATTATACCTTCTATTGTTTTAAGAACTTGGTGAACTCTCTTCAATCACAAGCTCTTTTCTCAATTTCTCTCTACTTTTTCTTTTCTTCTTTTTTTTTAAACTGATGAACCTGATGAACCTTTAACGTACTTTTAAATTTATCAGTTTAAGAAAATAAAAGGTTAGGCCTTGTTTGGCAAACCAAGTAAAATTAATGGAATTCCAAAGGCTAGGCTTTGTTTGGTTGAGCCAAAGAAAATAATCGATTTTTTTTTTCCAACCAAAGGTCGTAAGGCCCTGTTTGTTAAACAGAAATAAAACCCTTTCCATTTATTTTAATAAATCATTATATTATATAGTTTTAATTGTCACACTTTTAATTTGATTAAACTTATTATTAAATAAATTCAATTAAACCTTACTAGATCAATTAACAATTCTATTTAACCAATTACAACAACACCAAATAAATTACCCTACTCAAATAAATCCTTTATTCAAATAAATCATTTAATCATCTAATTTAATTATTAAATTAAATTAGAATAATCACATCAAATCACAATTGAATAACATTTAACATAAATTCCCTCACCATAACTTTATATACTATTTTTTTTACTCAATAAATAAATTAATAAAAATATTTATATAACTCAATAAATATTTTTATTTATTCACAAAAATCGCATTCGTTACACTCAATGCCTTAATTTTTTCAATTGCTAAACATTCTTGAGCTACTCCCTCTCAGTCACCCGAAGCCACCAGCTCCCTTCACTCCTCTATTTCCATTGCAAGCCTTCTTTCCTCTAGCATTCTATTTTGAAATTGCTAAAAAATATAGAGAGAGATTGAGTGTGAGAGTGCTGCAGATATTGAGAGTGAGAGAGTATTGAAGAAGAAGAAGGAATAACAAAGAAGAAACAGAGGAACAAGAAAAGAAGAAGAAGAAAAACACGAAAGAACAAGAAGCAAAGTGAACTGGAGAAGGGAGGAGGAGCTCAATCCAATCGAACCTAACAATTTTCTTAGCACCTAAAAAGGATTTACAAGGTAAACAATCAACCAAAAATCCATTCATTTTTTATTTTGATAGAATTTTCGAGTTATATGTGTTCTTGAGCTCAAACCGTTGGGTTTGAGCATTTTTTGCAATTGTTGGAGTAATTGTTGGTTGTGGTTGATTTTTATTATTACCAAGACATCTTGTAAGTTATTAATAACCTCAAAGTGGAACAAAATCAATGAATGATCTGAACCTTGGCACAAAGGATGAAACTTTGGACTTTTTGGAAAAAATAACTTTCGGACGATTTAGAGGACTATAAAGCCTTGATTGAGTAATTGTTTGGTTTAATTGATGTTGTAATATTGTAGTTCCATAGGTTATCTTCATAACCCAGTTGGAATGGAGTTAAAAGGAGTTAAAACAAAGATTTGGTGTGGATTTTGGTGAACAACACCAAGAACATGAAAATAGAGTTTTCATTTTGTACTTTGGCTCACAAATTGGTCATGTTAATATTTATGGGTAATTCTAAATTTTTGGTATGTTGTAGCCCTATGAATTAGGAGTCTATAGAGTCCAAAATGGACCAATTTGCATGTGTATAGAAGGAGTTATGAAGGTTGGAGTTGAAGGAGGTCGAGGTCGCGAACTAGGCAAAAGCCTAAAATCCGACCACAGGATGATTGACGCTGCCACGTCAATAGCTTACGCCGCAGCGTGGCCTATCCAGGGGAAGAACTAAGGCTCACGCCGTAGCGTGAGGCCTGTCAGGGAAAGACCGGAACTCACGCCGTAGCGTGAGATCTAAGTACTAAGGCTCACGCCGCAGCGTGAAGCCTGCCATGGGGATAGCACGGGACTCACGCCGCAGCGTGAGGTCCAAGCACTAGGCTTGACGCCGCAGCGCCAACCCCGTGTCCGACCTGGGTCGGGTCAATCAGACCGGGTCAGGTCGGGTCGGACCTAGTAAACTTGTCCAGCGGGTCCAACACTTATATTTTTGTACAAATGATTAGACAAGTTAGTTATTTATGTTAAGCCTTAATTGCTTAAGTGTATGCTAAGTGTCAATCAAATTGGTATTGTCTTAAGGCGTAAATTGGGTAACCTGGATGCAACTTACAT
This sequence comes from Aralia elata, assembly GCA_034770075.1. NCBI lineage: Eukaryota > Viridiplantae > Streptophyta > Magnoliopsida > Apiales > Araliaceae > Aralia > Aralia elata. The sequence continues at coordinate 72,980,776 of CM068377.1, forward strand.
TTGGCTTCCAAGGGCCACTACCCCCTTAGACCCCCGCCAGCTCACCGGGGAGCGAGACCCCCGACTGGGTAGTCATAGTGGCAATCAATGTGTTTTAATGATGCAACGTCTGTTTTAAACCTTATCCTTATGTGACTAATTGTTATATGAATATGTATTTATATGTGTAGGATATTAAGGAGCGTGTGTTGTAATATTGTAGCAGACGCACCAGGCAAGTTCTTCTTTAACCCTTGTCTAACCCTTGTGTTGGGCAAGTTTCTAAACCTTATGCAGTATTTTTATTTCGTGCAAACAGGTATATGTTATGCAAGTTTCCTAACGCTTGCCTAACCCTTGTGTTGGGCAAGTTTCCTTACCCTAACTCAATTTAATATTGGGCAGGTTTTCTCAACCGTACAACTTTTATTTATTGTGCGAGTTATTTATTGATTGAGCAATCATTCTATGTTATTGCTAGTTCCTTACTCAACTATTCTTATTTAAGCAAGTTTCCTATCTTATACAAATGTTGTATATTGTTGCAAGCATTGCTCCATTAAGCGAGTTTCTTATCTTATTCAAGATATTCTGGACAGATTTATTTACTTCAATCATTGTCATATTGCAAGTACTCTTGGAATTAACTGTTAATCGTTCAAGTTATCCAGCTATGCTTCAATGTATGTTATTAAAGTTTTTAAGTTTTATATTCTATGAACTGCATAAGATAGATGTTAAAGCCAATTGTTTCAGCTAGACGTATGTTTAATCATCATTGTTGTTAAGTAAAGCTATCCGATCAAATTGTTTGGTTTGGATTCCTATGTAAAGCTGAGATGAACAACCCTTATAGTAGGGGAAACAGTATGTATGTTAGGGAACCGACACGCGCGCGAACAGTATATAAAAGAGGTTATGCATAACATCGGGTACATTAGGCTGATCACCTATTGTATTAGTATGTTGGATTATCAGATGAATTTCTGGTGATTCTAGTAAAAGTTCAGTGTCATGATGACTAGTCAGTATAGAATATTTCCTCCATTTGGAAACATTGAAATTATTCGGTCCATAGCGGCCCTACAATTGTGTTAAAGAGATCATTCGTAGGGCTTGTGCAAATTCTTGAGCTATCATTTATTCTCTTGATTCTTGTAAGCTATAAAGTATACATTTGATGATTCACGATAGTTGTTATTATACTTACTGAGCAAATTTGTTGCTCACCCTTGCTTTCCTTAAAATATTTCAGTTAGTGGAGCTCGTGGTGAAAGTTCTGGGAAGGATAAAGGCAAAGGTAAAGCTACTGATTAGCTTTGTACCGTCAAGTTTACCATTTTGATTATGTATTAAGACTCGTTGATTCTGAGATGTATTAAGACTTAATTACTCTTATGTATTAAGTTATGTTTCGTAGTAGTCTTGGTTTCGAGACTTAGGACAGGATTATTTATATTATATCAATGTAAATATTCCTTTATTTCCGTTGTAAAGTATCGATAGTATGATGCATGTATTAGATAGTGATAAACCAGGTCTGCGGCTCAGTTGACCCGGATTTGGGGGCGTCACAGGTTGGTATCAGAGCCTTAGGTTATAAACCTTTAGAGAGAGGTCTTTAGGCTATAACCTTAGGAAGTGTGTAGAGTATAAGAGTAGATAAAACTCATGTAGAGTTTTGGGGCGATATTAGATAGACGCATCCTAGAGAGTTATGAAAGGTGTTTACATTCCTTACAATGAAGCTATATTTCATTACGAATTGCTAGTAGAGTATGTTGCCTTGTTGTCTACTTGTGGTGCTCATGTTAGATATTCTCGTAGTATAATGGGATATTGACGTTAAGCTTACTTATATTAACCAGAGAATGCGGCCCAGACGCAACATACCACCCCTAGCAACACCTGAGGGATCAGTTAATAATGAAGGAGGTCCGGCGGACCCCATGCAATGGTTAGCAGATATATTGGAGAGGATAGAAAGGAGAAATATGGGACCCGTGAATCCTAACCCACCGGCAGCACCCATAACAAGTTTTAAAGACTTTAAGAGCGTAGGACCCCCGGAGTTCAGGGGAATGACGGATCCGATTGATGCCTAGTCTTGGGTGAAGGAAATGGAGAAGGCTTTCATTATCGCACGCGTGGGGGATGACCAGAAAACGGTATTCGCCACCTATATGATGAAAGGAGAAGCAAATTATTGGTGGGAGGCTAACCAACAGCGAGCAGGTGAAGGAATGATACCGTAGGACAGGTTCAAGGAATTATTTTTCGAGAATTATTTCCCAAAGAGCATGGAAAGACAAATGGTAGTGAAATTCTTGGAGCTGAAGTAGGGAGACATGACGGTGGCTCAGTACACCGCCAAATTCAATGAACTTGCACGTTTTACACCGCTTCAAGTAAGTACTGAAGAGCTAAAGGCGCAAAGGTTTGCACAAGGGCTGAAACCGTGGTTGTATAACAAGGTAGCTGTTCTTCATATTGAAACCTTTAGTGCACTGTTGGAAAAAGCCATTATCGCCGAAGGAGGGATTGAGGCCCTAAATCAACATAAGAAGAATAAAAAGAGTGGAGGAGACTATCGTGGTGGTGGCAGTAGTGGTGGAAGCAATTAGGGAAAAAGAAAATGGGACGGTGGCAATAACAACAGCACCAACACAAATCAGACGGGGAATAATCAAGGAGGATTTAAGAGGAGGATTGAAGCGTGTTCCAAATGTGGGAAAAATCACAAAGGAGAGTGCTGGAAGGGGCGCAATATTTGTTACAATTGCGGCCAGGAGGGGCACATGGCACCAAACTGCACAAACCCAAATAAGAATTGTGGATGTTATTCTTATGGATCAACGGAACATCAGATCAAAGACTTCCCGAAGCAAGGAAGCAGTGGTGGAAACGACAACCAAGGAGGAGGCAGCAAACTAATGATTGGAGGACCGACTCCGCCGAACCGAACCCCTGCCCGAACATTTAACATGACTGTCCAAGATGTAGTGATTGCTAAGGACGTGGTGTCAGGTATTATCCCAATCAATAATATAAATACATGCGTATTATTTGATTCGGGTGCTACCCGTTCTTTTGTGTCTGAAGATTTTGCTAAAGGTTAATTTTACCCCAAGAACGGTTAAAAAATCCTTTAAGTATAAAAATTATGAATAATGAGGTAATTCCTATAGAGTTTATTCTTCATAATTGTTGCGCTGAGATTAGGGGATATAATTTCTGCGTGGATTTGATCCCAATAAGGTTGGGAGAGTTAGATGTAATCTTGGCAATGGATTGGTTGTGTGACCATGCGACAGTGATCGACTGTCAAAAGAAAAGTGTGAACCTTCGGACCCCTAGCCGGTCGAGGGTAGTGTTTAATGGTAGCACGTCGCTAAGACGTTCTTGTTCTCTTACGATGATGCAGGCCAGGAAGTTGTTAAAGAAAGGATGTGAAGGCTATTTAGCCTATATTGTAGATACAAAGAAATGAGGAGTAGAGATTATAGATATACCGATAGTGAGAGAGTTTCCAGATGTATTTTCAAGAGAATTATCTGGTCTTCCGCCAGACAGGGAAATTGAATTTACAATAGACTTAGTGCCAGGAACTGCACCAATTTCGAAGGCACCGTATCGTATGGCACTAGTGGAAATGAAGGAATTGTTGATACAACTTTAGGAATTACTGGACAATGGGTATATTCAGCCAAGTGTGTCCCCATGGGGAGCACCAGTTTTGTTTGTCAAAAAGAAGGACGGATCGATGAGACTCTGCATCGACTACCGGGAATTGAACAAATCAACGATCAAGAATAAGTATCCATTGCCAAGGATCGACGACTTGTTCGATCAACTAAAAGGAGCCAGACACTCCAAAATGAACTAGGAGCGGCGTGGCCGCGCTGCACCCCTAGAAACGCTTTTTTAGGTTCGGGCGCGGCTACGCTCCAGAATGAACTGGAAGCGGCGCGGCTGCGCCGCGATGCAGATTCAGGAAAAATATTTCTGCCTAAAATCCAATCGAATCGCATATCAATACATACATGGAATCATCAACATCAATAATTAACACAAGGATTAGGCTCTGATACCACTGTTGGGTTTGTATATAATGCAAGCATGCAATCAAATTACATAAATAAGGCGGAAGCGTGATAAAAACGGATTTTAAAATTTTCATACAAATCATCACCATGATCTTTCCTTGTGTTCAATTATCAATTAACGAAAGAGATAGAGATAGAGAATTATACCATCGTGAATCAAAGCTTCCTCGGGTACAAGTTCACCTCCAATTCCTTCGCGTTCTCCTTGAATTTCACCGACTAAATTCCTTCGCTTGATCAACGTTAGCCACTCAAGTGTTTGGCCTCTAGAGGTGATCCACCAAGGAAGAATAGTTGTTCAAGAAAATGGGTGTTGGCAAAACCCTAGTTTTTATCTCTATAAAAATTGCAAGTACTCTCCACAATCTAATGCAAGATTGTGTAACCCTAATCTATGATAAGACTTCTCTTATTTATAGATGTAGGAAAACCCTTCCCTAAACTATTTAGGATTAGGGTTTTTATTATAATTAAACTCTTTTAATTAATTATGCTCCTAATCCAATTAGGAATTCATGAGAGTACTTCTATTAATTAATTCTCAATCCCTATTAGGAAGTACATAATAGTAATAGTAATAATAATAATAAGACTCCTCTTATTAATTTATATTTAATATTTCCAAAATATTAAATAATAAATATTAAGCTATTTAATTTATTCTATCTCCATAGACTAAATTAAATTCACTTAACTTATTATTACAATTATGCTATTTACTTCTTAAATAAATATTTTTCCTTTTGCGGTGTGACCCTTTAGGTTCTCCATATTAAACCGGTTGTGAATAAATCAATTAGAACAATTCTAATTATATTTAAATAAATAAATCAAACTATTTAATTCATTTAAATAAATAATATTTATTCTACAATAAGGGTAAGCCCCCTTAGCGATCAACGACTTTCCAGATAATATAGATTTCAACATTAATCACAAAAGAACCTTTCAGTGCATAGTTACCGTACAATTTAATCCTTCTACCATATAATATTCTAATTAAATATAAGACATGGATTTACTGTCAAGTCTTATTATATTTAATTATATGTATTTCGATTCTCAAATGCACAACTCTAAATAATGCAAATTAGAAACTCCTTTCTAATTTCCTTCTGCCTTGGCCAAGGACTACTGAGTTGTCATTTATCGAATCACATAGGACATTCACATCTTTTACTAGACGTGGTAGATTCTTTGTTGATCATTCACCTATCTCTATGTACAACTTATTATACCCAATCATACCCTTTGATATATCCTAAAGGTCTTAAGGGATATGTCAAAGTATAACTCATCATACACAAGATACTATGATGATCTCAAGTCCAAGGATCACTTGTACTACTATCACTAGAGGAATTCCTATTGACAGGCGAGTAAAACTCTATTAGGTATTCTTTAGCGAGTCACATTCAGTGAACGTATTCTCTAATAAGCACCTACATACTTGTTTTAGTGTCTCCACACAAATGATTATGAGATCAATCATTCTCTTCCTAAGAGCAAGCAACGTATGTATTAATCTATCAAGATTCACTAATCTCCTTTTTTTAGTAATCCAATGATTATGAACGATTTTAGTTTCTGAGCTATCTAGAATTTAGATCTCATTAGCATGATCACCATCATGATTCTAAAAGCATTGCTCAAAACTATGGGTTTATCACATTTAATATAACAGTACTATGTAGATAATGTAAAATGCCTTTAATAACCGAATAAGATTACAAAGTATATGCTACATCATATCAAATATGATTGGCTTGCGTGCATACTACTTTCAGCCAGTGGAGGAGCACTAGTCGATAAAACGCCAGAAGCTGCAAAGGACTTAATTGCAACTATGGCATCTAACTTACAACAGTATGGAACCAGAATGAATCATACACTTACAAGGGTGAACGAGGTAAGCACTTATAATATTGAGAAACAAATATTTGATTTAACTGCTTTGGTTCGACAAATGGTTGTAGGGAATATGCAAAAAGCAAGAGTATGTAGAATTTGTTCAAAGTTAGGGCATAATACAGATAGTTGTCCAACACTGCAAGAGGATGCAATTATTCAACAAGTTAATGTTATGGGGACATTTCCAGGACAATATCACCATCAGTATGACACTTACAATCCAGGATGGAGAGATCATCCCAACTTGAGTTGTGGGGATAATAGTCAGCCTGATTCTCAACAGATGCAACAGCAGTACCAATATGAGCAAGCAGCCCTAACAACTTCTGAACCGTCTCTTGAGGATATGTTTAAAGCCTTCATGACTCAAGCACAACAGTTTCAGGAGGAAACAAAGACTTCCATACACTAGTTGGAGAATCAAGTTAGTCAACTTGCTACAACAGTTGGTAGATTGGATTCTCAAGGCTCAGGGAGGTTACCCTCACAAACAGTTGTCAATCCAAGAGAGAATATAAGTGTGATTACCTTGGGAAGTGATGTAGATGTTTGTCACGAAGAACAGTCAGTGCTTTTATTACAAAATAAGTTAGACAATGGTAACACAGATAATTGGCCTATGGATGACTGTGAAGTTCCCAGACGTAAATTTCAACCTTTTTTTGAGTATAAACTAGTGCTTCCTTTTCCTCAAGTCTTAACGAAAAGATACAAAGTTGGAAAACATTCAGAGTTATATACAGAGGAGTATGAAGAATTCCTGGCAGAACTGGAAAGGAAGGGACAAGAGCTAAATAAAACTGAGAAGGATGCCAAGGAGGAGATAGAGCTATCTAAGGTAATTCCTAACTCTTATGTTCAGATTGAAACTAACCCTTTACTTTGTCTATCCAGGTATCCAAAGACTAAGGAGGAGGAACAAGAGGTAGATGTAGATGAATTGATAATTTCTGCAGATTTCTACAATGAGAACATGGATGATCCACTGATTGATGAGTACAAAGATACTTTGACCATGGAGTTTAATGATAAAGAGACCCAGATCAATGATTATGAGGTTATGAGGTATCTTGGTATTGTTAATTTTATTTTTGCTATTGATGTTTTTGACCCAGTAATGCAGAAATTTTTTGAGCAAATACAAAAGGAGGATTTGAGGGCTGCAGTTTTCAATGGCTGGGAGATAGAGGACGATGTAATAATGGAGCAGAATCAAGCTCTGAAGGATGCTCCTAATTTAGAATTGAAACTGTTACCAGCTCACTTGAAGTATACAAGTCTAATTACATAGATAGAGAGGATTGATGTCAGGCTAATGACACTAAACAAGGGCAGCTGCTTGGGAGGCAACCCAAGATTCAGATTTGATTTTCTATCCATTTACTTTTTATTTTGTAGTTACATGCTAGTTAGTAGTACTTTCTTCTTTGCATGATTTTCTTACATTAGGGATAATGTAAGGTTTGAGTGTGGGAGAGGGGTTTAGGATTATTATTTAGGATTATTGTGTTAGATATGATGCTTATGATGATGCTCTGAAAAAAAATTTAAAAATTTTTCTGACTCTACGATCGTAGTGTGCTGCTAAACTTTTGAAGGTTGAAATCGTAGAGTGAATATTGATGCTTATTTACAGAATTTGATTTGATGCCTTATCAACTGATAAACAATGATCACTTAGTTGGGATCTATGTGAACTAATTTTGAATTGGGATTGCTTTGCATGGATACTTGAATATGGGATACATGATTACTTAACTGAGTTATTTATGGGATTATACTTTGTGCACTGATCTTATGATTTAAGACTTGTTTAACCGCTTGTATTGTTTACAAAATCTTATGAAAGAAAAAAAATTGAGAAAATTATGAAAAATTGAAGAATAGAAAAAAGTGAAGATGTCTTGTGGTAGGTTGAGATGGAGCGTAAAACGCACTCACTCATAAACACAAGAGCGAGAAGGAGCATAAAACGCACTCGCTGGGAAGCAAATAAGTGAGATGGAGCATAAAATGCACTCACTTGAAAAGGAAAAAAATGTGAAAGGTGAAATGGAGCATAAAATACATTCACCTAAGAAAGAGAAAATTACAGGTTCTGGTGCTAAAAAGGATTGCAGGATATTCAGGTTTTGAGTTTTGAGTCAGTGTGCACAATTGTTGTTCCATATATCTTAGTTGGGTATTTATGTTGATCATAGGAGGGATATTTATGTGGATATGTCCTGATTTGGAGGATGTTCTGTGTGGGAAATGGCAAAGTTGTTAATTGTGAGTTGGTTGATAATGTGTTAGTCAAGTTTTTGTGATCAGTATTATTATTCAGTGATGTTATTGAGGCCTTTAAAAGTTTGGTTGGGCTGAGTCAGATAAGTTTTTGATTTCTGTTTACATGAAGACATGTAAAGACTACGTGTGGAGGAATTTGATAAGTGCAAAATATTCTATATTTTTGATTCCTTTATGTTTGGTATTATTATATGTTTTCTGTGTTTATGAGCTTAATTAAGGTGTTTATAGATTTTATGGATAATTGGAATGAGTTTGCAAAATATGGAGTTTAATGTCAAGTTTTATGTTATTTTGCAGAAATACTCTACGATCATTGGGTGAAAGCTCTACGTTCGTAGTGTTAGGGTGCAGTTTGGCAGCTCTACGATTGTAGGAAGGCTAGGTGAAGATGTTTGACGATTCCGAGTTACACTCTACGATTGCGAGATTCACTCTACGATTAGGCTCACAGCACTCTACGTTTTCAGTCCAGCGGTTAAGTTACTCTACGGCTAACGAGGCTAACTCTACGATTCCGAGAGAAGAGTTTCACTCTACAATCTATTACTCTACGATGGTGTTGTCAACTCGACGATTATCCCAGTTCACTCTACGATGTCATGTTTACTCTACGAAGTGCTGGTACAGAGTATTACTCTACGATTTTGGTCGACTTTATAGCTTTCTTATTCTGAGTAGGATTTGGAGCATTGGAGTGCTAGAGTTCGATTTGTATGAGGATTTGGAAATGGAATTACAATCATAGAAGGAAAGTATCTCTGATTATGGGAAGTAGAATTTGATATAGAATCTGATCAAATATGGAAACTGAATCTGAGCTAGAATTGAAAAAGGAATGGGAAGAAGAATTGGATTTGGAAACTAAAATCTAATTTGATAAGGAAGTTACTTAAAGCTGAATTTCAGAGATTGACAAGGATTTATAAGCTATCATATCTGCGGAGTGAAGACTTCCGAATTATAATTGGATTAGAATTCTTCTAGGGTTTAAAAGTATCTATAAATACTTGTCACTTGTTATTAGTTGGGATTATCCTGGATATCCCCGATCATCATCCTAGATCATATTTTATTCATTGTTCTTTGTTTATCAGCATGTTAGGCTAGTTTGTTTTTATTCAGTTCTAAGGGGATGCGGAACCTTATTTTCAGTTAATAGAATAATTGAGTTTCATTATTGATTCCTTCTTATATGAGATTTATTCTGATAATCTGTTTTAACTGATTATATATTATTTTATCTGATTGATTTAATGTGGCCAGTTAAATTAATCTAATAAATATCATCTGCTAGAATAAGGTATGATATTAAGCAAACAATGTTGTATCTGATCACAGGTAGTACTTAGTAATATCTGATTGTGGACAAGCTTTTGGGTATTATTAAAATTATCAGAAGGTAAGTTAAATAATCCCTGATAGTGTGATTGTTGCTTGGAATAACCTAATTCTCTATTTCTTAATGTTTCTGTTATATTAAATCTAGACTGATAGTTCTGGGTTATATAATAGTTAGGGTCTAGTGGGGGCGATTGTCACATTAGATTTAAAATCTAAGGAGGATTTCAGATAATTGAGTGATTGCTGATCATCTAGGGTTATTAATTTCATTAAAGGGAGAAATAATGTTAAATTGATTACACTATTTCTGTAAATTGGTGAAACTGAACTAAAAAACTGAAGCTTTAATTTATTTGATTATCTTTATTATTTTAACTTTGTTTTCCTTAATTAATCATAATTCAAAACTCCCCAATTCTTTATTTATTATTTTTAGTTAGAAACATTAGAATAAATTCAAAGCAATATCATTCTTTGTGGGATCAATCCTTACTTGCTACTGTGCTTATTATTTAAATTTGTAGAGTAAAAGTGAGGTTTATTTTTGGATTGGTTAACGACAGCTTCCTAGTTGAGGCGGTAAACAAGGTAGCTATGTTTCGAGGAAAGGCGGTACTTTTTGATAACAAGGCAATCAATGAATACTATGGCCTACCAAACATAGAGGATGATGATTATACGAAGTTCGTTCAGAATGGACCAAACTGGGATGAGGTTAACGCAATAGACAATTCGAGTAACTTCTGCAATCTCTTTCCCTCGGAATGGACTGAGTAGATATGATAAGGCTTGGTTTTATTTTATTAGTGATAAATTAATGTCTTCCTCTCATATTTCAGGAGTAACCAAGGCTAGGGCAGCCCTATTATATGCAATTGTAACTGGAAAAAGTATTGACGTGGGCAAGGTCATCTATAGCTCCATCCGTCATACTTTACAAAGTGGTATATCTGGCGGATTTCCACACCCATCTCTCATATGTGGGTTGTGTAAGAACACCGGAGTTATTTGGCAAGCAGATGAAATATTTGAGCAACCAAAATTAGTGTTAGGCAGCAACACCATCGGTAAATTCAAAGAGCCCGTAGGCAGTTATCCAAATATGAGCGGAGCTAGATACAATGTAGCTTTTGATGCTGCTGCCACTGGTCAGATAGAAGGAGCGGGTGCATCGTATGAGGCGAGTTCATCTCATGGAGCTAGGCGAGCAAGATGTGGTGCTTCGTCTGATCCTACTTTGGACCTGATTCTTGCTGAAGTTCGGGCTATAAGGAGGACCCAAACGAGCTTGGAATGAGGCTAGGACAATCTACTGAGTCTGAATCGTCAGCAAACCAGCCGAGTGAATCAAATAGCAGATCGAGTTGAAGACTATGTGAACTACATAAATAACATCATAAATACATTTGTAAATTGATTCAACATCAACAATCTAGATCCGATTCGCTTTCCTCCATCCCCAGTGTTTCATGATTCTGCTTTTGAGATGGAGGACGAGTCTGATAGCCTTGCTGACGATGAGGATGATGTTGATGGTGGTGGTGATGCTGCTGGTGATGCTTGATTTCCAGGGAAGTTTCTGGTATTACATTGAGGGCAATGTAATATTCAAGTTTGGGAGAATGGTTTGATGATACTTTACGTTTTAATTTGCTGGATTTATTGGTTTAAGACTTATTTAATTATCTGCATGGGTAAGTTTAGGATTTAATTATTGCATTTGTTTTTAGGATTTTGTTTTTAGGATATTTAGCTGTTAATTTTCGCATATTTATTTGCATTAAAATAATAATAATAATAATAATAATAAGTAGTGAATCTTTAGAATAGCCGATGATAAGAGATGATTAAATGTGTTAGCGAGATAGAAAAACTTTTGAATCTTGTGATAAACCTTTATATCATTTTAGAAGTCGATTTTGCGTAGTTATGATCCCTATTTGAGCACTTAGATTCCACTGAAATTGATCGAATCTTAAGGAGACTATAGTTCGAAACCTTGGTAGGAGATATTATCATAAGTTAGGGTTATGTTACAGCTTTAATTGCAGCAGGGGTAGTAAATTGTTTAAGTTTGGGGGAAAAGTATGGTTCAAATGAAAAGAAAGAAAAAAAGATGCTATGTTCCCTAGAGTAAGAATTATGGTGGAGTGAATTGAGCTTAAAAAGTGTACTCCTTGATAATAATTAAGACGAGATGGAGCGTAAAACGCACTCCTCATGCATGTGAGAAGGAGCATAAAACGCATTCACCTTGAAAAAAAGAAAAGAAAGAATGACAATACTCTAGGAGGAATAGCAGAAAATTGTATTGAACTGAATTCTCTTGATTTGAACGATGAATATCCTAGCTGAGATTATTGTTGTGATATGTCCTGTCAGTCGATGACTTCTTTATACCATGTGTTCGTGATATAGTCCTTTTAAGGTCTGAGTGATTTGGTGGAGATTACACACACACTATGGGATTGTAACTATTGTGAATTGGCGAATGAGTGGTTGATAAGTTTACACAAATTTAATTGTTGTAAGTTATTGTATGATCTTGGAGGCTATGAATAGATTCATGATTATCTAAAGCATAGTATATATGTTTTTAATTTTTAGAATTTATTGTTTTGAGTTTTGCTTGAGGACAAGCAAATATTTAAGTTTGGGGGTATTTGATGAGTAGATTTTATATCTATTAATTGGGTATGTTTGACTTGAGTATTTTGTTTTTCTTAAGAGTTTTTAGTAGTATTTTAGTGCATTTTTAATAGTTTTTGTGAATAATTGATTTCAGCCTGTGAATGTGTAAATAACGGATATTATTGCAAATTTAGCCTGGATTTGTTGCTATAGGTGATGATTATCGTTTGGCGAAAATTAAACAGGTGAATAAGTTTTAGTAGCTGCAATTCACGAGGAAGATTGGCCAAAACAGATGAGCAAAGGGAGAATTAAAGAAGGCCAGAGTTCTGGAGCCGCGGCACTTAAGGATATAAGCCAAGGCGCGCAGATAAATGCACAAGGGCTGCGACGCACTAAACTAAGAGCTGCGGCACATGAAATATAAAGGACCAGAGTCGCGGCGCATGAATCTGAGAGCCGCGACGCTTACTATGTACCTGGCGTGCGCGCGTGAAGCTACGTGCCCGGTGGATTTGTTTCCTTTGGTAGAAGATTTAATTTTATTTGCACTTATCATGTACTGGTTGGAACTTATCGGTAGTTAGTAATAGACTAATAATTAGGGTTTTCATTCATTCATTTAAAGGAGAAAAAAGACGAAAATTTTAAAAAAACATTGAGAATTATTTTTAGTATGTAGAAAAATAAGGGTTTCAACAGAGCTTTATTCCAGATGAGAACTAATGCTTAGGAGGAAGAGTAAATTCGACAGAGTTTATTTCTTCTCTCTTATTTCTTTATTTGTAATCTAGAATAGGTTCTAATGAATTATTGATGTTCTTTACTTTCAATATGAACTAATTCTTTTAGTTAAGGATTCAATGGAACCCGATGATGATTTTATTTAATATTTATTAGTTCTTTTATTGAAGTTGATATGAAAGAATTGCTTATTGTATCTTGTTTTATTTGCATAATTTCCTGATTAACAATTATTAGATGGACCTAGATGGCATTTGACAATGGAATTTAGGTTAAGATCTGGATATAATAACTTGTGGTTAGTAATTCTTTTCAATAATAATGATTGTTGTTGGAATACTAATTTTGTGGACGGGATAGGAATATGTCCGAATACCGCAAGCAACTGTTAGAAAATGAATCTTAATGAATTTATTATTATTATTTGTCATAGGAATATAGGGAAATTAATAATAATAGATATGCTTTATAATTATTCGAAAGGTGATTATAATAATTATTAATGATTTTCTGTTGACAATTCTAATTAGTCAATTTAATAGAAGAATGATAGTATTATTTAAATGATTCATTGGGGGAAATTGCTTCCTTAACCTTTTTATTTATTGATTTAGTGTTTCGATAGTGATTATTTAATTAAGTTACTTATCTGATATCATAATAATCTAGATTAAATTAATTGATGCAAAATTAGTGTTTAGAATTATTCAAGTTGTAATTCGCTCCTCGTGGGTTCGACACTTTACTTTCACTTTATTACTTAATTAACCGTGTATAGTTGCACGTAAAAATTGCTAGTATAGATTTAGCCCATCACTTACCGTAAGCATGACTTTTAAGAACTCGCACCTAATCTTATATTCTCTAACTATCAAATATAGATATGAGAAAAGAATCACCTTCTCACCATATGTATATCGATAGCGCGATACCAACATTTCAATGACTATCGATGTGATAAAATGAGTAGTCGTTAGACCAAGCACAAAAACCCCCTGTCCATACAAAGGTTTGTACAACCCAGCTATCACATTAGTCCTCAATTGAAATCTCACATAATCCTAATCTTCTCCTTACCCAATACGAATTTTCTTTAATCCGTATCTTAGCATTTACGACTCTTTCCTGAGTTTAAATTATACTATTTCATAGTACATTCTCTTTATAGCGTCAGGCTATATCATTTCATATCATATGTTATTCAACAATTTAATCTGATTACCTCGTGATCTTATTTTACAATTATTTCCCCTTATCCTTACGATCGTTTTATTCTACGATCTTCTTATTCTTCTCTTTAATCATATTATATTATGATTTTATTTACACTTTTCATATGTATTACTGGAGTCAGGTAACTCCGAATTCTTATCTTTATACCTTTTCAAGATTCTTCTTTGAATCTTCTTGACTTATCTTCTTCTTTACTTAATAATGAATTTTCTAAATTCATCTCTTATCACTTAAACTGTATCCGAGTTTATTACTCCTCATCCTTATTATCATTTCTACGGTTATAGCCTAAGGTACTCCTACCTAAGGTTTATAACCTATCAGCTCTGATACCAACTATGAGATTCATGGTGCTTCCAACCATAGCACCTCACACTGGTACCTATCAGTTTGCTTCCGACTCGCTCGGTGTCCCCTACGGAGAGTCTGGCTTCGGTGCCTTCGCATTTTCGGGTTGTCACCAGCGAGAGGCTCGGGGCTCTTCACAACATTCATGCTTATAGCTCTGATACCAATTGTGACAGCCCGAAAATCCGGTCTATCTTTAAACCCGAGTCCGGTGCCGTCAAGATACTACATACTCAACATATTCCTACAACATTAGAGTAAATATTAAAATATTATAATATACTTCAACCTACTCCAAGGTACGAAGACCTTTACATAACTACCTTAAATAATATTACAACATTATTATATAATATTACAACCCGTTATATACTTTAACTATTCTACCTTAACAATTAATAACTCTTATCTTCTTCTGACTATTCCGGTCCTTCCGTTGTAGCTGCAAAAATTTTAGAATTTGCAAAAGTGAGCATTTAATTGCCCAACAAGTATAAACAGTGAATAAACAACATTCATGAATAGAATAATCTTTCTGAAAACTTCAACAATTGAACAATAATTGTGAAGCAGCTCAAACAAATAGGAATTAATTTTTTCCCTTTTACTTTAAACATTTTTCGTGAATAAACATAATATTAAACACATCAACAGTTCAATTCTAAAACCTTTCTTCTTTAGTTTAGCACATAAGTGTTATTATTGGTCTAACATGTTATTGGATTTAACGCTTAACAAACACATCATTGCACGGGGTGTAATCATAACCACATTTACTCATATAAAACTCATTATTGCACGGTGTGCAACTTATACTAATAATTGCCCAAGATTTATTTAATTTTGACTTGGCACAATCAACTACCACAATTCAAGAATTATTACAATTCATATCATTAACAATAAAATTCCGACTGGAATAGCTCACAAGTGGAGTTAGGCCGAATCAAATGGCAACTAACTCTATTTTATAAATCATTTCACATAATAAAATGATCTCATATAACAATGAAATTTTATAACCAAACATAGAATTTTACAATTTAACATAGCTTAAACAACTTGTACAAATATTAAAAGATTTGCATAAGTTTAAAATTCACACAACATAAGCATTGCGTAAATTAAAGCTTCAATACATCATATATCATTCATGAGAATATAATTGAATGATGTTAGAAACTTGCACAATACAAGGTTTGTGTAAGTTAGGAAACTTATCTGTCTGACTGCACTTTCCTCGATCGCATTATAACCTACATCATTCATAGGATTTATTTTATTACCTTATTAATCTACTTCCCATAATTATATTTTAACATTCATGTTAACTATTTTAATAATCTCTAATATTCAGACTTACGTCTAAAAATTCTTAAAATCTTGGATCCCTTTCTTACGTCAAGGTACATTATTAAACATCAAAATATGCTATTTTACGTTAAAATATATCATTGCTCAAAATTCGTTTCAACCCGAGTTATAAAAACTCATTTTCGCAGTTTTTCTTTAACAAAACATTGTTCTTGTTTTTATCACATCTCCTTCGTTACTTATTATGCACAAAACGTTATGCCTTTCGGAAAATCAATTTCCGTTTTACCCATTTTCTACGTTTTTCTTCTTCTTTCTCTTTCATTTCATTTCTTTTCTTGAATTCTTTTGTTGGATTCTTGCTAATCCATGACTAAACCATTACTTGTAAGTTTAATTACTCCATGTATCATATAAAAACATAAATTTATACATAAACAATAAGGTATTAACCAAGGGTTTTGATATACCTCAACTATTAGCTTGTTTTCTCTTCTCCTTCCATGACTTCCTTTATTCTTCTCTTCTCTCTTTCTCTCTCTTTCTCTCTTACTCTCTCTATATTTTCTGCTGAACATTTGGGGGATACGGGTGAAGAATGAGAGAGAAGGCTTGATAATTGCCTTATTAGGCTTGAAAATAATAGTCAATCATCCCATGTCCCATGCCATTTAATTAGCTAATCACAAGAGGAGTTGGTGAGGAAAATAAGGAAGCACTCATTGCATTTCTTCCACACATATCAGCATTTAGCAGCCTCCCCATGGCCCACAATTCTAGAAGTTTTAATATCTCCTCTTTTATTTACTCGTTTATCCGTTTAATTGTCTATTTGACCATTTTGGCTTCTAAAAATTAACTTTTTCGAACTTACAGTCGATTCATATTAATTTCGACGTTCTCAACGTCATGGGAATATCCATTTCCACAAATTCATCTCCGAATTCTAAGTTTGACTTTTTACCGAAAAGCCAACTGTTAACTTTTTGACCAAAAAAGTCAACCCGGACACATTTTGTGTTTTTAGTCTATTCTTACTATTTTCGACGTTCCGGACTCAACCTCCAGTTCGCGTCTCCAAATTCCACTCTGAACTCAAATTCGACTTTTTTGCCACTATTCTTATCTTATATGCAATTATTCGCTTCCTTAGTTAGTTCATACTAATTAAATTAATTAGTTTGACCAACTATTAATTCACATGCATTTGACATAATATTAAATATCTTACCATTATTCATATTACATGAAATTATTGTAATACAAATACAACTATCGTCATTAACTAAATAAATTTCTTTATTCAATTAATTAAAACAAATATTTTAACCCACTAATTTTCAAATAGTGAATTAATTACCTCATTCCATATTTAATTCATATTTGTTTGGCATAATATAATATATTAAGTCCTTACATAAATATATTTTACATTCATATGTAATATATTTATAATAATGAGTTTAATTAATTCCCTCATTTTATTAAAACAAAATACATACATTAATTCACCAATATTAAGTTAGTGAATTAATTAACTTGTATATGAAATTTAGTTCATAATAATTCTATCACCGTCCAAGGCTCAATATTCAAATTATATTATTTAATAATATAATTTTAATTTAATCTCAATTAATTAATTCCATCCACTTTCTATAATGATTTAATTAACTATTAAATCTTATTTTCCCAATATATGTATATATTTCACATGTATATATACATATTTAATCCCTTACACACAATCACATACTTCATATTATATAAAACACGCATATACATATACGTCCAAACCTACCTCGTCTCTTAATAAGAATTTTATTCATTAAATTCTTATTTTACTAATTTCTAAAATATCTGGAATATTACATACTCCTACTTCTACCCCTAAACTAATACATTCTTTCTCTCTAAAACAAGAGACCTATTTATAAGGAAAAATAAATTTATGCCCTAATTTATATTCATTGAACTTGACCTCTATTGTTCCCTTTTTTTTTTCTTCTTTCCTTCTTGATTTTAATCTCTACATGGTAATCTCCCAAGAGTCTCTTTCCATGTAGGTTTCAACTTCCTAGTGGTAATCAACTTCTCAAAGATATCTTCTAGATTTACTTTCATTTCTCTTGCTGGATTTGACTTACACACCAAAATTGATCCACCTCCTTCCTTCTCGTTATAGGATTCTTCTTGAATATTTCTTTACATGAATAAGAGCATTAAATACTACTTGATCACCAAAACTTTGACTTTATTGTAATAAAATATTAAATCCTACAAAATAAAATAAAACATATTAATTTAATAAACTAATATAATTAAAAGGACAAAGTTAGGGATAATAAAATGTATGAATTATGTGTCTATCAAATACCCCCATACCGAGCTTTTGCTCCTCCTCGAGTAAAATAAAAGGAAAATAAAATAAAAACAAAAACCAAAACTACCCCATTTTCGTAGAAAATACGATTGCACTTAGCATGTGCAACAAGCCTTTAAACCCCAAGGTTACCCCAAGTGGACAAGTTGTATCTCGTGAGAGCTTGCAGTGAATATACCCACAAAATTCAAAATTTAAAATAAAATCTTTTTGAGTTTAACCAATTATGAAATCGAAAGAAAACTTCTAAGTATACATGGGCATTATATATAAGCAAGATTAAATTCAAAATTACACTTTCACTTAATCAAAAATACTCTATCTTCATTCTAGACACAATCCTTCATAAAATTTATTTCATGTGATGCATGCATGTGTATCAAGCAACCTCATTTTTCTCTTTCTTTTTTCCTCCTTTTTTCATTTCTTTTTTTTCTCATTTTTTTTCTTGACTTGTGCAATGTCTCGTTTTCTTAGGCTTTTCAGAGTTACCCATGTAGTGAGCGTTGGACCAATGACTCTCAAACCAGTTGGCTTTAGGGCACTAGGTATAGAAACACCTCTAAGGACTTACTAACTCGAGTAACAAAGGCCACAAAATTAGACTAGTCAAGCTGCTTATATCCATCACACTTTTCAGCGTGAATATCGATGCTTCCTGAGGCTTGGATACTCAGTTATTTCGTTCAATGGACATTGAAGCAGTTATTTAATTTTTCAACTTTTTTTCTTTCCCTTTTCAACTCTTTTTTTCTTTTAATTTTTTTTCCTTTTTTTCGAAATTGCTCGAGTCATAGTTTATACCCTACAACTAAGAATTAATGCGAACGTGAAGTGCAAAAATATTTATGAAATTAATTTTATTCCAGATGGTATTTCAAACTAAGATTTTATATCTTATCAAAGGTTCAAGACTTCTAAATCTTTTAATCTTACACGAGTTTTGCTCCACAGATACTTATTAGAATTAATCCAACTCATAAAAAGTCAAACTTTTAACTTTTTTTAAAAAAAAAAATCTTAAATTTTTTTCCTAAAAAGAAAAAAAATATCTAATACTATAATACAAACTCCCCCCATACCTAAATCATGCATTGTCCTCAATGTACCTAAATGAAAAATAGAGAACAAAGATGTGAAAGAATTGTACCTTGTATGTGGGGGCATTGTGCTGCAAGAAAATGAGGTGAGAAAGAAAATAAATGTACATACCTATGAATTTCATAAATCCTAAAAAGTATGTGACTATAAATGAATGATACAAATAGGTAAGTGAGTCTGAACTTTTCATGATTTTCAGGAGGTCTAGGAAATTGAAAATAGTCACAATTTTCATCACAGTTATATTTAAAATTAACCTCGGGAAAGCATTTACCAACATGTTCAAAGGATGGAAGAATTGGTTCAAATGCATGTTCCAATTTGGGTGACTTATGTGTAGTGGATCTCAACAACCCATTGACCTTATCTAAATATTCAGATTTATCCCAATTTTGGTCAAGGTGATTTAAGAAAAAATTAATTGCATCATCTTCAATCATGAGTTTATTTTCATTCATTTCTTGTGTCATAGACAATTCTTGGATCATGTTTACTTTTATGGGTTGATCTACAAAATCACTCGGTTGTTTTCTAGGAGTAAGTCTTTCAGGATATGGAGCTTTAGGCTTATAGACTTTTTCAACCGACTCGTTAAATGTGACATGATCAATTTTAGGCATAGACTCGTAATTTTTAGACTCCTCAAATTCGCTTGACTCAAAGTATGTAGAATTAAATCCAAAATTTTTATTTTCCTTATCATTTTCATAATCATCATGATTTTCAAAATTAACCTCAGAGTCACTAGAAATTTTACCCACCTCTTGTTCATTTATTATGGTGGCTAACCGACTTATTTGAATTTCTAGACGAGATATAGCTTGATTCGTGTATTGCATGAAAGCTTCCATAGTTTTCTCTAAGGTATGAGTCTTTCCTCTTTTTCATTTGAAAATTCTTGTGGATATTGAGGTTCTAGATCCGAATATGGATATGGATATGAACTTAGATAAGGATTTTCATAAGTTGGAATAAAATGATTTACTCGATGTGCATTAAAATTTTCATAGGGCTCTTGATTCCAAGCAAAATTATTATTCCAACTATAATAGGAGTCTATCTTTCCACAAATCACAAAACAAATAAACAACTAACTACGAAAGTCACAAAATATAAATAAATAAAATAAAATAAAAACTTAAACAGGAGGTGCTCTACGTGAGTGAATGCATGAATGCGTCAATTAAAAATAAAAAAAATAAAAAACTAAACTACTATTTTTTTTTGTTTTTAAAAAAAAATGGAGATACGAAGTACTAGAGAAAGCGCAGCAACAAAATCTTTTTCTTTTCGCTCCTTCGATCCGCTTCGATAATCTTGAAAAAAAATATTAGAGTTGAACAACTAATTCGAATAAATAAAAATTAAGGAATAAAAAAAATAATTCTAGTCCCCGGCAACGGTGCCAAAAACTTGATGTGATAAAAATATGTAACTGCAAGTGCACAATGTCAAATTGAAGAACTGATAAGTTCAGGTCGAACCCACAGAGACTAGATTAATTTTAATGTATCCTTAATATCTATTTCAGGCGAATTAGAAATAAATATTGAGAATTGATTAACTATACTTAAACTAATTAGAATATGAAAACTAATAATAAGGAAACAATCTAGGAATCCAAATCCATTAAATAATAAACATAACAAGTAATTCAATCTCTTCTATTTTTATAACTTAATTATGATTTTGATCTCCCTTTCCTTTAATTTAGTAATTTTATAATTAACGTGGGTAAGCATAGACTATGAAAATTTAAGGATTAACTATAACCCATCAAAACTTCTTTGAGCAAACATGGATTATAAAAAACTCATATCTTAACAATAATCTATCAAAGCCTCTTAATCAATTTAAAATCACATAAGAACTATTAAACGAAGGTATTTCAATAACAAAACATGAAGGCGAAATCAATTAAACATAAAAGCATAAATAATATAAGAGATGAAAAATATTATCATGAATAATTATTTACTTTCATCTTCATCCTAGATTAAAGAAATTAACTAGACATGAAAATAAATAAACTAACTAAAATAAAGAAGAAGAAGTAGAGGATTAAAAATAAATAAGAAAACTCCCTTTTAATTAACGATCATCCAACGAACGTACAATGAAGAAATAATTTAATCCTACTCCTACTTCTAACCTAAACTAATATATCCCTTCTCTCTAAAACAATAGACATATTTATAGAAAAAATAAATTTGTACCCTAATTTACATTCATTGAACTTGGCCTCTTTTGTTCCCTATTTTTTCTCTTCTTTCCTTCTTGATTTCAATCTCTACATGGTAATCTCCCAAGAGTCCCTTTCCATGTAGGTTTCAACTTCCTAGTTGCAATCAACTTCTCAAAGATATATTCTAGATTGACTTTCATTTCTCTTGCTGGATTTGACTTATACACCAAGATTGATCTACCTCCTTCCTTCTCGTTGTAGGATTCTTCTTGGATATTTTCTTATATAAATAAGAGAATTAAATACTGCTTGATCACCAAGACTTTGACTTTATTGTAATAAAATATTAAATCCTATAAAATAAAATATAGTAATTTAATAAACTAATATAATTAAAAGGACTAAATTAGGGATAATTAAATGTATGAATTATGTCTCTATCATTAGGCACCCCCCGACTTCCGTGAAAACATGGTTACCGCATATTGATATTTTTCTAAGTGTGAAGTGTGTGTGTGTATGTGTGTGTGTGTGATTTTGAAGGAAATCGTTATCTAGTTTTGGATCGAAAACGTGAAAAGTGCGTTATTTTGAAAGCAACTTCAAACCTTTTTGAACCTATGCGCGAATGATTTGATTTGGGAAAAAGTTCATTTTACCTTTGATTTGATAGAAGCCATTTTTAGATGACGTTTTGGAAAACTTGGTTTTTTAAACCCTTCACAAAATAGGAATCGAAATTCCTCGTTACTCTCAATTTTAATCTAAAGTTGTATTACTACCCAATGCGATTTGATTTTAAAAGAACTTTGTCGTTTTGTTTAAAAATCGTTTTTTCGTGATAAATGAGAAATTAAACATCAAAATAAGGTGGGGCGATCCATGGGCATGAATGCCATCTCGATAGCCCCGAACGCCCACAATCGTAATTTTTACTATCACGGGGCCTTAAATCCAGTTTTCATGGGATGAAACCCTCGATACCGTTTTAAGGCCCAAATTTACATTTACAATGATTGGATAATAATTTTACAATCAAAATCATGTCCATCGTGAAAATTAGGTCAAAATCCGATTTGAGGATCCCGACTTCAATATTCCTAGGCTCACATAATAATATATTGAAACGTAAGCAAAAAGAGATCTAAAAGCGGGTTCTCATAACCCTATCTTTTAGATTGCAATATCGAAGCCAACATTTCGAGGGACTATGTGTATTAACGAGATCTATGGAAAGGGACTTAGAATCTAGGATATAAATTTGTAGATCTAAGATGCCTCAGATCCATACAATGCCACAATCGGGATTAAAACGAAAGCATATAAAAATGTATCCTAAAATCGCTATCAGGTGATTCAATTGTTAGAATCCCTAGCGCTATTAGTTAGGACATCCTCCTCACTAGATACGAATCTAGGGTTTTGCGGAATATTTGTAAAATCGACTCAAAACATTGTAAACGACTAGATCCACAATAGATTTAAGCAAGACCTAGCAAAAAGGTTAAAGTTTTAAACTTTGAAACTATTGATAAGCTAGATCTAGAGTGGATCTAGCGAAAAGATTCAAACTTTGACAATAGCAAGATAAAATTTCTGATAAAAATGATCTAAATCTAAAAGAGACTTGATAAAAGATACAACAATCAAAAGATAAACAAACTTCAAACACCACAATGGACAAAACGCAAGAGATCCAATAGATCTACACCAAATTTATCAGAAAGATTGAATCTTTCACCTTTGGGAATGAGATTCGACACTTCCTTGCGCTCAAATGTGTATAGATTTTGCTAATCTAGTACAAAGTTAGAGAAAATCTAGCATTTTTTGCGTAAATTTCAAGCTTTTCTCTCTAAGATACCACACTTTCTCTCTCTAAGATTACCTTTTTTTAAAAAAATCTACTAAAATTCGATATTTATAGGCTGTCCTGAACAGCCGCAAGTGTACCTGCGATTGACCCAGGTGGGTCCCACGTGCCTCGGTCTTCGTGTCACGTTGTCGATTCTTCGTCCTGTTTGTTAGAATATCCGTATCTTTCGATACGAGAAGGGTAGAAGACGTGTTATACCTTTCCGAAAAAATCATTCCGAGGGCTACGCACTGACATAAGGTTTGCTCAATTCCGGATCTAGGAAGATAAAGTAATAAGCAGAAATAAATCTTCCCCAGGATGCCGACTGATCAATCGTCATGCTGAGCGTAGTTTGTCACTCGGCGATCGTTGAGATATCTTTATGCATTCCGGTTTAAGTCCTGAAATCTTCTGTTCGGGTGTTTTGCCCTCTGGCTGAAATAACTCTTTTGCCCTCATGCCAGAGTTAGAAGACACGTGCAAAATTTCGAGTGTCTACACCATGTATATACATGCGGCTTGGGTCCTAATTTCAAGTGTGCGCACATGGCTAGCTAGGAGGTCCTTTTCTCTCTCTTTCCCCCTTCAGTTTTGTCACGCCCCCCAAATCCGTGTCCCTTGAACCTCGAACTTGATGCGTCACGATACATCATCTTTGTATACATGTAATATAACTAATGCGGAAAATATAAACATACATTGTTTATTTCAGA
Source organism: Aralia elata (assembly GCA_034770075.1). Classification (NCBI taxonomy): domain Eukaryota; kingdom Viridiplantae; phylum Streptophyta; class Magnoliopsida; order Apiales; family Araliaceae; genus Aralia; species Aralia elata. Next base: position 73,004,915 of record CM068377.1, read on the forward strand.
GTATTCTACAACATTTCTCAAGGTCTACAACATTTATCTTGATACATTCCTTTAATAACTTACAAGGTTTACATAATCATTTTCATAAGATATCATAATAGTTAACGCATATTAAGTTACTCTTGAACTTTTCCTCTTGTCTTTGTCCTTCCTGAAGCACTTGAGCTTAACTGAAATATTATCATGATATAGCAAGAGAGAGCAACTACTTTGCTCAGTAAGTTTAAATACAAGAAAGATATATCATGATTGAAAAAGAATAGGCTTTCGAATTTTTAACAATATATAATAATTGTGAAAGAACGATAATCAAATTTCAATAAATGAATAACTGAATCAATAACGCTGAGTGACCAACAATGACCATGAACAAATTTGGTAATCAAGGTGATCAGCCTTTCATACCAGGTAAACATATGCAACTTGTACTAAGTGCGATTAACAATAAATTTTATTGAGGTGGAATAATTGACAATAATTAAACCACTAACATGCTTGAAAATATTAACTCAAGTTTGAGTTAGGAAACTTGCAATAACGTAAGCAGTTTAGGATTAAGAACTTGCCTCGGCCGTCGATTACTGCTACACAATCTAATTTAATCTCTTATGAAAGACCTATCATTTATAAGATTGATCTTTCAATCAGCATATCATATCATACCACATAATACTGTTACTTCTATAAATAAATCATCTAACATTTAACCACACAATCAAATGTTAGATAACACCTTAAACCATCAATATTATTATCGTCCTTTGATAATATTTCAATCACTTAATCAACATCTTAAAACTCTCGTCTAATATTGTTAATCATTTAATAATATTTTAATAATATCTTAGGCACTTAGAAATATTATTAATTATTTAATAATATTCTAATCACACTTTAATATTATTAATCATTTAATAATATTCAAAATTACTTCTTAATATTATTAATCATTTAATAATATTTTATTCACTTTCTAATATTATTAATCATTCAATAATATTTTAATTCACTTTCAAATATTATTAACCCTTTAATAATATTTTGATCACTTAATATCATTTATTAATGTCTTAATCATTACAAATATTATTAATCATTTAATAATATTTTAATCATCTAATAATAATTTAATCTAATATTATTAATTATTTAATAATATTTTAATCATTTATTAGACTCATGAACAATTTAATTTAATTGTTTATCCTTACTATTTAATTTAGTTAACATACATATTTGGTCATACACATAATATTTAATTAAAAATGACCAAATTACCCATATAAAATCTTAATATATCATATTAAAGATCATTAAGCAATAAAATCACATTAACACATTTTTCAACTTAACATAACTTAATTTTCTCATTTATTCTTAACTTGATTAAAGATATAAAAAATACCAAAACAACTTATTATTTTTATATCTTCTGGAGAATATCAGATATGGTATTTTAGTTACAAAATAAATTTTCTACAATTTTTCAATTTTGTTTCCTATTTTTAAATAGGCTAAAACAGTCCAAAATGGCTACATTTATCATAAATTATCGGTTTGTTCAAAAATTATGAAATTTATATGGTAGGCTCATGTTACCATATACTGATCCCAGTTAAATTTTTACAATTTTATGGGTTGTATTCGTTGCGTTTGGGAGTTTACTTTTAAAATTGTATTTTCTTATAAAGGCCATAACTCCCTCTCAGGACATCAAAAAATTCTCATCTTTGGACAGCATCTAGTTAACTTGATATACTAACATACCACAAAAGATCAGAATTTTTAGAGCAACAAACGTGACCGAAACAGCCTATGAAAGAAACTCGCTAGGTGACTCATTTATTTTTCCAGATTTTTGTCGGCAGAAAGTGTTTTGCCAAAAATTACACCACGGTTGATACGTTTAATCTTTTTCATTAATTCCATTTGGGTTCATCAGATAACTCATAGATGTAACACCACTCTTTGACGGATCACAAAAAGAAGTTATAGATTTCGAATGGTAAAAGTCCAAAATGAATTGAAATTTAGTGCTTTTAGACTTAAAAATTATTTTTGTTCTTCTTTCATTTCTTTTCTTTCCTTCAATTCTTTTGCTGGATTCTTGCTAATCCATGTTTAAACCATCACATATCAACTTAAACATATCCTCCTTACAAAAATTCTATAAAAATCAACATCTACATCAAAAGTTTACTTAAGATTTAAGAATTACCTTTTTATTTTCTTCATTTCTTCTTTCTTCCTCTCTTCTTCTCTCCCTGCTCTCTCTTACTTTGCTGAAAATTTTGGTTCGGGAAAGCAATAGAGAAGTGCTGAAATTTTTTGCCTTATTAGGCTCAATTACATAAAAAACATCAAGGACAAAATGGTCATCAACCATTGCTAGGGAAGGGCATAATGGTCTTTAAAATATCTCAAGGAAATTTCCTAAAAATTTCCTTCTAGGATACAATGGTCATAAGCAATTTTCTTCAAGGATAAAATTGTCATTCCCTAATTACTAGGAAACTTCCTATCAATTTCCTCTTATGACATAATGGTCTTTAATAATTTTCTCTAAGGACAAAATAGTCTTTCCTTCATTATTAGGAAATTTCCTAAAAATTTCCTTCAAGGATACCATGGTCATTAATACTTTTCTTTTGGGACAAAATAGTCATTCTCCAATTACTAGGAAACTTCCTAGCAATTTCCTCTTAGGACATAATGGTCTTTAATAATTTTCTCTAAGGACAAAATAGTCTTTCCTTCATTATTAGGAAATTTTTTATAAATTTCCTTCAAGGATACCATGGTCATTAATACTTTTCTTTTGGGACAAAATAGTCATTCTCCAATTACTAGGAAACTTCCTAGCAATTTCCTTCTTAGGACACATGAGTCATTAATCACTTTCTCTTGGATAATATAATCATTTCTCACAATTTTCTACATTTAACTCAAACATGGTTAGTTCCTAACCATAGTTCCTAACACATGTCCCATTATTTTGGGCTACTAAATTAAATTCTCATTGGGCTTCTTCATTGGACTTGTCACAAGTTTTTAATTAAATAACTTGGGCCATCTTAATTCTTTAAAATTTGGGCTTGGCACTATAATTCTTTGGACTTTTTTCATATAAAGTTAGACCAAAATTTGGGCCAACTAAATTCTCCACAACTATTTTATACATTGGGCTTGCAACCTAGATTAATTTCTTACTACACATACTAGCAAATAAATATGTATCACATATATTTATTTACTCATCACACTTACACAAAATATTATCCATATAAACTTCATTTTATTAGAACAAAGTACATACATTAATTCACTAATTTTAACTAAGTGAATTAATTAACTCATATATGAAAATTTAGTTCATAATAATTCTATCATCGTCTAAGGCTCAATATTCAAATTATATTATTTCATAATATAATTTCAATTTAATCTCAATCAATTAATATTAATTAATTAATTAATTTTACCCAATATATGTATATATTTCACATCTATATATACACATTTAATCTATTACACAAAATCACATACTTCACATTATATGAAACACATATATACATATATGTCCAAATCTACTTCATCCCTTAATAAGAATTTTATTTATTAAATTCTTATTTTAAATTTTTGGAATATCTTGGATATTACATTCACCCATTCTTCTAAGAATTTCTTTCTCGAAATTAAGGCATAATCATCGCTATTTATTATACTCCTCTATTTTAAAATCTAGGTTTTATTCTTTAAATCTTTATTTAATTATTCGAGATCTTATTTACAAGTCTCATAATTTTTTGGGTTATCACATTCACTCCTTCTTCTAAGAATTTCGTCCTCGAAATTATAGCATACTAATTTTTATTTTTTTTACTGCTCATTCTATTGATCAAAACTAGGTTTTCAAATCAACCTTTATATTCTCACTTTAATAACAACTAAACTTTTTTCTTCTTTAAAGATTTCTCTTTATTCGTCACATTCTATAGTCATTCTTCTCTAAGAAGTTCACATCTTCTAAACTTTCAACTTCCAAAATAGTGAAATATTTTTCAGGAGTTTTCAACAATTGTTCAATAATTGTGAAGCAGCTTGAACAAATAGGAAATAAAAAAAATTCCTTTAAAAACTTTTCAAATCACGTTGAGTGGTCATAAAGACCGTGAGCCCATCTGGAGATTTAACAGATATTTTCACTGTAAACCTCTAGAAATTTTAACAATCACAAAGACTGCAAAATATTCTATACATCCGCGCGCATGGTCGGATTTTTTCGACAAAATTACCCCTTTTTATCAGGGTTTTTTATACTGGCTCAAAAACATTCGATAAATCATTCCAACATCCGTCTAGCCGAAACAATTGGCCTAGATTAGCATCAATAAACTGTTCGTGTATTACGAATTGAAAATCATTTTAGGTATTTAATGTAACTGAAATTCATTTTTTTTAGGACGTCATAATACTGCACTGTTGCAATCAGTGTGTTAGGATTCTGTCATTTTATCATCTCTACACCACGGCTTTAATGATAAGTGATGATTAAATACATTTTGAAGTTTTCAAAACAAGCTTTGTCCAGCCAACACAATTAGCATGGACATATTTCATAAAACGGTTCATATAACTAAAATTCATTTATAGGACGACATAATGCTGCACTGTTGTAACAGTGTGTTAGAATGTCGTCATTTATCATCTCAACACCATGCTTTGCAATGGTGCATTGACGATTTTAAAATACATTTTGATGTTAAAATAATTTTTGTCTAGCTGAACCAAGTAGCATAGACATACAAATGATAAGACTTTTCAAAGGCGTATAAGTGCGAATATAAGCACGATTTAGGATCTAGCATAGCTAGAAGATTTGGAATACCTATGCCTCCACCATCAACTTCAATTTCTCCAATGATTCATTGCTTAATAATTCTATCTATTTCTATCATCCTTAAAGCTTACTATACTAAAAAATTCTCACTTCTTCATGCACAACTTTTCTATACCCTAGTATGGTTCATCAAACATACCACACATTATGAGTTCAGGAACTTACCACAGTCATATGAGTTTAGGAACTTATCATAGTCAGACCAAAGACGGCCATTCGCTGAGGGGTTCAAAAACGTACCATATGATTATGAGTCACGAACTTACCATAAGTATGAGTTTTAAGAACTCGCTCCTAATCTTACATCCTCTACCTATCCGTTACACACATGAGAAAAGAATCACCTTCTCAACATACATATAGCGAACAACGCAACACTAGGTTCCAATGATTATCAATATAGGAAGCTAAGTGGTTGTCGAACCAAATACAATCCCCTGCCCATACAAGGAATTGGTCAACTCGGCCACTAATCAATATAGGAAGCTAAGCGGTTGTTAGACCAAGGACAAATCTCTTGCCCATACAAGAAATTGTTCAACTCAACCACTATATCGATATAGGAAGCTAAGTGGTTCTCAAACCAAGCATAAATTCTCCGCCCATACAAGGAATTGTACAACTTAGCCATTAACATGAGTCCTCAATTTAAAACCCACATAATCCTAATATTATCTTGCTCATTGCTCAACACAAACTTTTAATTCGTATCCCATTATTTATAATTCCTTCTGAGTTTTATCTTCGTACTATCCTCTAGTACCTTTTTCGTACAGCAATTCTGCTATAAAGTTTTCAATCATTCGATTGGTCATCTATCATTCCATATCTTAATCAGATCACATTGTGATCTTTCTTATAATCGTATTATATTACGATTTTTTTTTCTATCTCATGATCGTTTTGTTTTGCGATCTTCTTATCTTTCCCTTTAATCATGTTATATTATGATTTTCTTTATGCTTTTAGACTTGCAAACTATATCTATTCATTATTACTTGTCATCTTTATTATCTGAGTCGGGTAACTCTGAATTCTTATCTTTATAACTCTTTAAGATTCTTCTTTGAATCTTCTTGAATTATCTTCTTCTTTACATAATAATGAATTTTCTAAATTCATCTTTTATCACTAAAACTCTATCCGAGTTTATTTCTCATCATCCTTATCATCATTTCTACGATTATAGTTTAAGGTACTCCTACCTAAGGTTTATAACCTATCAGCTCTGATACCAACCTGTCACGCCCCCCAAATCCGTGTCCCTTGACCCTCGAACTTGGTGCGTCACGATACATCATCTTCGTATACATGTTCTATAACTAATGCGGAAAATATAAACATACATTGTTTATTTCAGAGTATTTTACAACATTTTCTAAGGTCTACAACCTTTATCTTGATACATTCCTTTAATAACTTACAAGGTTTACATAATCATTTTCATAAGATATCATAATAGTTAACGCATATTAAGTTACTCTTGAACTTTTCCTCTTGTCTTTGTCCTTCCTGAAGCACTTGAGCTTAACTGAAATATTATCATAATATAGCAAGAGAGAGCAACTACTTTGCTCAGCAAGTTTAAATACAAGAAAGATATATCATGATTGAAAAAGAATAGGCTTTCGAATTTTCAACAATATATAATAATTGTGAAAGAACGATAATCAAATTTCAATAAATGAATAACTGAATCAATAACGCTGAGTGACCAACAATGACCATGAACACATTTGGTAATCAAGGTGATCAGCCTTTTATACCAGGTAAACATATGCAACTTGCACTAAGTGCGATTAACAATAAATTTCATTGAGGTGGAATAATTGACAATAATTAAACCACTAACATGCTTGAAAATATTAACTCAAGTTTGAGTTAGGAAACTTGCAATAACGTAAGCAGTTTAGGATTAAGAACTTGTCTCGTCCGTCGATTACTGCTACACAATCTAATTTAATCTCTTATGAAAGACCTATCATTTATAAGATTGATCTTTCAATCAGCATATCATATCATACCACATAATACTGCTACTTCTATAAATAAATCATCTAACATTTAGCCACATAATCAAATGTTAGATAACACCTTAAACCATCAATATTATTATCGTCCTTTGATAATATTTCAATCACTTAATCAACATCTTAAAACTCTCGTCTAATATTATTAATCATTTAATAATATTTTAATAATATCTTAGGCACTTAGAAATATTATTAATCATTTAATAATATTCTAATCACACTTTAATATTATTAATCATTTAATAATATTCAAAATTACTTCTTAATATTATTAATCATTTAATAATATTTTATTCACTTTCTAATATTATTAATCATTCAATACTATTTTAATTCACTTTCAAATATTATTAATCCTTTAATAATATTTTGATCACTTAATATCATTTATTAATGTCTTAATAATTTAATAATATTTTAATCATCTAATAATAATTTAATCTAATATTATTAATTATTTAATAATATTTTAATCATTTATTAGACTCATGAACAATTTAATTTAATTGTTTATCCTTACTATTTAATTTAGTTAACATACATATTTGGTCATACACATAATATTTAATTAAAAATAACCAAATTACCCATATAAAATCTTAATATATCATATTAAAGATCATTAAGTAATAAAATCAGATTAACACATTTTTCAACTTAACATAACTTAATTTTCTCATTTATTCTTAACTTGATTAAAGATATAAAAAATACCAAAACAACTTATTATTTTTATATGTTCTGGAGAATATCAGTATATGGTAGTTTAGTTACAAAATAATTTTCGTACAATTTTTCAATTTCGTTTTCTATTTTTAAATAGGCTAAAACAGTCCAAAATGACTACATTTATCATAAATTATCCGTTTATTCAAAAATTATGAAATTTATATGGTAAGCTCATGTTACCATATACTGGTCCCAGTTAAATTTTTATAATTTTCTGGGTTGTATTCGCTGCGTTATAGGAGTTTACTTTTAAAATTGTATTTTCTTATAAAAGCCATAACTCCCTCTTAGGACATCAAAAAATTTTCATCTTTGGACAGCATCTAGTTAATTTGATATACTAACATACCACAAAAGACCAAAATTTTTAGAGCAACAAAAGTGACCGAAATAGCCTGCGAAAGAAACTGGCTAGGAGACTCATTTATTTTTCCAGATTTTTGTCGGCAGGAAGTGTTTTGCCAAAAATTACACCACGGTTGATCCGTTTAATCTTTTTCATTAATTCCACTTGGGTTCATCAGATAACTCATAGATCTAACACCACTCTTTGACGGATCACAAAAAGAAGTTATAGATTTCGAATGGTAAAAGTCCAAAGTGGATTGAAATTTAGTGCTTTTAGACTTAAAAATTGTTTTTGTTCTTCTTTCATTTTTTTTCTTTCCTTCAATTCTTTTGTTCGATTCTTGCTAATCCATGGCTAAACCATCACATATCAACTTAAACATATCCTCCTTACAAAAATTCTATAAAAATCAACATCTACATCAAAAGTTTACTTAAGATTTAAGAATTACCTTTTTATTTTCTTCATTTCTTCTTTCTTCCTCTTTTCTTCTCTCCCTGCTCTCTCTTACTTTGCTGAAAATTTTGGTTCGGGAAAGCAATAGAGAAGTGCTGAAAATTTTTGCCTTATTAGGCTCAATTACATAAAAAACATCAAGGACAAAATGGTCATCAACCATTGCTAGGGAAGGGCATAATGGTCTTTAAAATATCTCAAGGAAATTTCCTAAAAATTTCCTTCTAAGACACAATGGTCATAAGCAATTTTCTTCAAGGATAAAATTGTCATTCCCTAATTACTAGGAATCTTCCTATCAATTTCCTCTTATGACATAATGGTCTTTAATAATTTTCTCTAAGGACAAAATAGTCTTTCCTTCATTATTAGGAAATTTCCTAAAAATTTCCTTCAAGGATACCATGGTCATTAATACTTTTCTTTTGGGACAAAATAGTCATTCTCCAATTACTAGGAAACTTCCTAGCAATTTCCTCTTAGGACATAATGGTCTTTAATAATTTTCTCTAAGGACAAAATAGTCTTTCCTTCATTATTAGGAAATTTTCTATAAATTTCCTTCAAGGATACCATGGTCATTAATACTTTTCTTTTGGGACAAAATAGTCATTATCCAATTACTAGGAAACTTCCTAGCAATTTCCTTCTTAGGACACATGAGTCATTAATCACTTTCTCTTGGATAATATAATCATTTCTCACAATTTCTTACATTTAACTCAAACATGGTTAGTTCCTAACCATAGTTCCTAACACATGTCCCATTATTTTGGGCTACTAAATTAAATTCTCATTGGGCTTCTTCATTGGACTTGTCACAAGTTTTTAATTAAATAACTTGGGCCATCTTAATTCTTTAAAATTTGGGCTTGGCACTATAATTCTTTGGACTTTTTTCATATAAAGTTAGACCAAAATTTGGGCCAACTAAATTCTCCACAACTATTTTATACATTGGGCTTGCAACCTAGATTAATTTCTTACTAACAAATACATAACACACATACTAGCAAATAAATATATATCACATATATTTATTTACTCATCACACTTACACAAAATATTATCCATATAAACTTCATTTTATTAGAACAAAGTACATACATTAATTCACTAATTTTAACTAAGTGAATTAATTAACTCATATATGAAAATTTAGTTCATAATAATTCTATCATCGTCTAAGGCTCAATATTCAAATTATATTATTTCATAATATAATTTCAATTTAATCTCAATCAATTAATATTAATTAATTAATTAATTTTACCCAGTATATGTATATATTTCACATCTATATATACACATTTAATCTATTACACAAAATCACATACTTCACATTATATGAAACACATATATACATATATGTCCAAATCTACTTCATCCCTTAATAAGAATTTTATTTATTAAATTCTTATTTTAAATTTTTGGAATATCTGGGATATTACATTCACCCATTCTTCTAAGAATTTCGTCCTCGAAATTAAGGCATAATCATCGCTATTTATTATACTCCTCTATTTTTAAATCTAGGTTTTATTCTTTAAATCTTTATTTAATTATTCGAGATCTTATTTACAAGTCTCGTAAATTTTTGGGTTATCACAAGTTTTCCTCCTTTTTTTTCATTTTGAACCCCAAGATGTTATATTTTGAGAATTTCTCCCCGTTTGGTATTTTTTCTTATTTTCTATGGCAAAAGTGCGAAAATTGGGTATTTACAATGAGAATAAATTATATAAGGACTGTTTGTAAACTGATGTTTTTACAACATCCAATAAGAATCTGCTAACTCTACAATTTGAGAGAAAATTAAGGAGTTTTGATTGTGTTAAAATTATGAAATGGATTTTACCATGGTAAATAATATTACATAATCCATTAAAAGAATTAAAACTCCTTGATTTTCTCTAAAAATGCAAAGTTGCTTGATTCCTATTGAATGTTGTAAAAATACTAGTTTACAGGCAGTCCGCATAAAATTGATTCTCGTCTATAATAATTAAGCATATGTAAATATATTTTTAAAATCATAAAAACTAGTGTTAGTAATAAATTGCATATACTTGTTTTTAGTTGTAAACTCATCACTTACATTTTGGCAACAATATTATAAAATTTAGTTTTAAAAATAGTCAATTTGACTTTAAAAAGTCAAAAACTAAAAATTTAATTTGAGACGGAGGGAGTACATTTTTATACCTCCCAAATTTATATTTTATATGTAAAGTCCATAAGAAGATAAATTGGTAATTAATTAAAAAAATCACTGCGTTGACTCGATTAATCATCACACACAACATAATTAATATTTGAGTTGACCCGTAAATATAATATAATAATATTTGAATTGACTCATAAGTCATATTGAGTTGATTTAGATGGTTTTGTGATTTGTTGTATTTGACTTACAAGATAAATACTAATGTTTAGTAGTTTTTCATTTATGTTAATAACAAATGTCTACATGCACGGAAAAATTTCTGATTCAAATAGCAAAACATTCGCGTCCATATATGCAGTATGAAGAGTCACAAATGATCTCTCTCTTGTTCTACAACATATTTACTGTACATAAACCTAGATTTCTTTTTAAAAGACTAAAATTTAATTTGCACTCTAAATATTATCTTGAATTAAATGCACCCTAAACTTCAAATGAGAAAATAAAATACACCTTTTACACCATTTTCTGATAAATATTCACTAGTTTTATTACGTCATTAAAACATGAGTAATACAGTTAAAATACTAAGATTTTAAACGATTTATTTTAAATATACATATGCCGATATTATCGTTTTAAAATAAATTGTTTAAAATCTTAGTGTTTATACTGTATTACTCATGTTTTCATGACATAACAAGACTTTTAGTGAATATTTTGCTAAAAATTGATACAAAGGGTGCATTTTATTTTTTCGCTAAAAGTATATGGTGCATTTAATTCAAAATAAATTTTAGTGTGCAAATTGATTTTAAAGTTAAAGTTTTAATATACAAATTTTTTAAGCCGTGATATATATATATATATATATATATATATATATATATATATACACACACACACACACACACACACACACACAAATAAAAAACACTATTTTACAAGTAATGGTTACAAATTACAATCAAGGTCAAACTATTTGGAATGTATGAATTATAGCACATACCATACCTTGATAGTAACACAATATTATTTGATGAAAAAAATATTCATTTTATTATTTTATAATTAACTTGATCTGTTTTATAAATTTAATACAATCACTATTTTAATTATAAAATTTAGGGTCCTTAACAATAATATACAACAATTAGAAAATATTTACAAAAACAAAACATCCACAAAATAATTACAAAAATAACGCAATTTCTAAAAATGTACTATAATTGTAATTGTTCCAAAAAAAAAAGAAGCAGCCCAGATCGAATAAAACCACTGCATGCTACGACTTGGAGTTCGTCGGGAAGCAGCCTAGATATCAAGCTAGCTGAGATGCTACGACTTTGGAGTTCGTCGGAAATTGCAATAGAACCACTGCATGCCATCTCCGTCTTCTTCCAATAGTGGGCGTGGACGGGAGAGGCGTAGATGGGGCGGCGGAAGCTGGGCGGTGGTTGGGGCAAAAGAAGCGGTGATTATCGTCGATAAAGCCGATGGGGAGTTCACTGGTGGTTTTAGGGAGGGTGTGGGAAACGGTGGACGGCGGCGGCTGTGTCGTCGTGATGGAAAATAAGTTGAGGAGGAGAAGGGTAACTAACCTTTAATACAACGGTAACCAACCTTAAATATAAAGGTAACCAAACCTTAATACATAGGTAACCAACCCTTAATACAAAGGTAATCAAAACTTAATACAAAAGATATCCAACCTTAAAACAAAGGTAACCAACCTTTAATATAAAGGTAACCAAACCTTAATACCAAGGTAACCAACCCTTAATACAAAGATAACAAAAAATTAATACAAAAGGTATCCAACCTTAATACCAAGGTAACCAACATTTAATACAAAGGTAACCAAACCTTAATACTAAGGTAACCAACCCTTAATATAAAGGTAACCAAACATTAATACAGAGGTAACCAAATATTAATACAGAGGTAACCAACTTTTAATACAAAAGGTAACCAACCCTTAATACAATGGTAACCAAAACTTAATATAAAAGGTATCCAACCTTAAAACAGAGGTAACCAACCTTTAATATAAAGGTAACCAAACTTTAATACAAATGTAACCAAACCTTAATACAGAGGTAACCAACCTTAATACAAAGGAAATCAAAACTAGTTATTACACTTTCAGAAAATTAGTTACCTTCATACTAGTGTTTAGTTACCTCCATACTAGTGTTTGGTTACAGCGGATAGAGAAAGGAATAAGACTTGTTTTCTCAGTGGCTACCTCATGCAGGCGGGAGGGAGGAGGGAGGCAGAGGAGGGGAGGTATGAGGCAGGCGGGAGAAGGGAGGGAGGCGGGGGAAAGAGGAGGGAAAAGGGAGGCAAGCGAGATGGGCAACGAGGAGGGAGGCAGGTGGGAGGGAGGAGGGAGGCGGAGGAGGGAGGGGGGAGGCATGAGGCAGGCGGGGGAAGGAGGATGGGGGAGGGAGGCAGGCGGGATGGGCACGGAGGAGGGAGGAGGGAGGGGGAGGCAGATGAGAGGGAAAGAGAGAAAGTGCATAGAGGGAGAAATAGAATGCTGTAAATAAAAATGAAAAAGTGTAATACTTTTGTAATTATTTTATGAATGTATGATTTTTGTAATTCTTTTCAAAAATGTACTATAATATGTAATTATTCCTAAAATTTATTGTACTTTATATTATATTATAAGCGGATGATGGTATCACATTATTTTTAAAATTAACAATCTAGCAATCTAGTAACAAGCATCACGCCACCCCAAAAGTGGCGAAGTGATTCTAATATTCTAAAGAAAAATACATATTTATAATATTTGATATGCGATAAAATAAAATAAAATAAAATAATATTTTTTTAATTTTTATTTATTTTATATATAAATATACATCTCAATTATAATAATTATAATTCGATCCATTGTAAATATGAATGCCAAGAAAGGGCAAGATTGATTTGCCGCTTTTTCCAACCGCTAACGAAATTAGAAACCAAACCCCGTCCACAAAATTTATTTATAAAGAAAAAAGAAAAGACACCAGAAAATAGAAAGAATGAAAATAGCAATTGTTCACTTTCCTTCACATCTTCATTATTCTCAATAACAAACCCTAATTCTTTCCATTTCCATTCAATTTTGAGCTCAACAAGGGATAGAATGAGTAATTTAAGAGCAATTTGTAGACCTCACGCAGTGATTGCTTGTTGTTGCAGAGCTCGAGCTCGATCGATTTCTAGGGTTTCAATCCCTAACTTAAAACCTCGATTATCTTCACCGTCCGTGTTCTCTGCTAGTTTTGATTCTTCAGAGATACCTAAAATCGAGCCGTGGGTTCGGTTGAATCATCAGAGGAGGACTTTGGTTAGGGCGGCTAATTGGACTGACGGCAACACTCCCTACGAAACTCTTGGTACATACATATATATATATATATATAATATTTGTGTTGCTAAATGTTTATCGGGAGAAATTGGAGGATAGGCGTAATGGAGAGGATTCTAATCCAACTATCTGAAATGGAAAGGGAAATAGGTGCTTGATTTAGCTAACCAAATCATGTTGAAGTTGCAACTAAATTGATCCTTTCATTTTTCTGCCTGTTGTATATTTTCTTCAAAAAGAAAATTTGAAAAGTCTTTCTCCTCTGCATGCTTTATTATTTGATGTTACTACCGTTATATCTAGTTTTCAATTTCTTGCCTAGTCAGTGCTATTGTTGTCTTATTTTTTATCAACCACTGCATACATTTGTTTTCTAAAAGCATATGTGGTGTATGCTAATAAGTGGTTTAGTTTTCTTTCTACATTTGTTTTTTTTAATAAAGTTAGTGAACCAAATTATGAACAAATACCAGTCATGGGGTAGTGGCACACTTTTGCCAATTGCTATTCTAAGTAAGAAACTTTTTTTTTTTAATTTATTTATTAGGTATCTAATAGGTACATAATATTACATTTGGGCAATAAATGTAATAGTTACATATCTGTGAGAATTATTTTCTAATCTAGAATGGAAAGTTTTTCTATGTTAATGAGATATTTTTTGCAACCTCAATCAGGTTATCAATTTTAAAGTCCAACAATCGTTGCCATATTTCTGGGTTTTTGTTTTTGTTTTTGATATAAATAATAAGTGCCAATGTTCGAGCTTATGTAATCCTGTGATCCATGTCCACCTTGGATATTCCTCTTCTTTATTAAAGACCGATCACTTTTACCGTTGGGTTAAGCTACTCTTGATAGTTTACTGGATAAGAGAACTTTAAGGGAGACAGGAGGCTGTTTACGAATTACTTTCTAAAAGGAAAAAAGGGAAAGAAAAAAAAAAGTATTCTCAGTTCCCTTCCTAGTTCCTACCCTAGGCTGGCTTTGGCACGGTTATAAGCACAGTGATAACTGAATGTTCTCTTGCCAAACATGCTGGAGTTTACATTCCAGCATCCTCCAGTTAGGTATCTATTAAAAAGTTTAAATTATGGATCCCTAGTATTTTGCATGCTTAGATATCTCTAACAGGGTAATTTAATTCCTTTTTGAGTTGTATTGACATGGTTCAAAACATTGCAAGCTTTTATGAATCAAAGTTTAGTTGATTCAACTTCCTGGGGAGGTTTCATACTGGTTACAATTTAAATATAATCATCAATAGAGGTTTCATATTGATTAGAATTTAAATATAATCATCAATGGAAAATCCTATCCTGGTAGTGATTGCAAATTTCTATATTAAAACTGTTTCTTAGAAATAAGAAAACCGTAGAACGTTATAGGTTAATACTCCACCCCCACAAACCACCACCGTAAAAAAATAAAATATTAATAACAAGAGGAGGGTGGGGGGGGCAACCTTACAACTGGAGTATTTGAAATCAGTTAAGAGTTCTGAAATTAAATTTTATGTGACAAGAATCTTTTCGACGATATAAATTTAGTGTACCTTTTTCCTAAACTTTTTTAGTCTCATCTGGCCATTATAGGTTTTTGGTATAAAATATATACTTTTTTATATCTGCTTGTTGGCATGAGCGATGTTAGAAAACATTCATTGCTTTTGTACATGGCTCTTAGTTATTATATTCACTTCTCTGTGCGTGCACATCTCTATATCCTCCCCTTTGGCATATGCCACATATCTGTTCTATTTTATTAATTATATTTATTCTTGTGCTTGTTCTCTTGTAATCCATTATGGCGTTAACTGATTGACTTACAGTTTCCAATGCAACTTCTTAACAGAGTTGGAAGGTGATGCTGATGAAGAGAAAATAAAGTTAGCTTACCGCCGTTTAGCCAAGTTTTATCATCCTGATGGTTTGTTCTTTGCCTTCATTTGTCATATTCTACTTATGATGTATAATATATTCTAGGTGTTGGTGTCCTCTGTCTTAGATATAATTGTCATATTGTCATTGTTCAGATGGCAGGTAAACACTCATCTCCATTTTTTTTTCTTCATATACAACTAACTTTGCATAAGTAGAACTTAGAATTTAAGTAGTGGAAACTGTGATAAATTATTTTGTGGATAAAACTGCGAGAAATGGCACTGAAAAGAATCTAGTTCCAGATTTTCAAATTTGATAGTTGATAGAGTATAGAGCATGAAGGGGCGCAACTGTGCAACCATGTATGCACGGGTGTGCACAAAGAAAAAGGAGAAAAACAAATTACAGCCCACATTTATTGTCAAATTTGTTCAAGTGGCCCTTATAAATTCATATGTAGGATTTGGGTATATTTCCTTCGTATTTCCAACACCTTTCGACTTCAGATATGGAAGGATACCTTATCAGCTAGTATCTAGCTCATTTGACTTTGGAAACACATTGCAGAACTATGACTTTTACTTGGTAGAATATGAATGTTTAAGAATACTTGGGGTCTTCGTGTGTGTGTGTGTGTATATATATATATATATATATATATATATATATGGAAACTGATCCATAACTAATATTAGATGGGAGCACTGTTTGAATTAGTGCATCTTCCACCGTCCATTGCATGATCAAACGGTCTATATTTAATTTTAGAAAACCCTTCCACCACTCTTAGTAGTAGGACTATAGGGCGCCGTTTTGTGCCTTAAAACCTAAGGGTAAAATTTCACTTTGACTACTTTCAACTTTATTCACAAACTCATATGGATTTGTACAATCTAAACTAACGAGAGATTCAAAAGAACTAGATAGAAAAGATTTGCAGCCATTGAAGAAGACTTACCAAATGTTATGAAGCAAAAGGTACTTTGTGTACTTGAGCTTGCAAGGGAAGCGGCCAAAGTTGGATTTTTTGCAAAGGAAGCGAAAAATGGCAGCAACAATGTTGTTAGATCTGATCTACACTTAGGATTGAGTATATAAAAAAATGCCCTTCCGCCAGTCATAGTAGCGGAAGGAGATTAATGACGGGTGGTCCTTGGTCATCATCCAGTGGAGTTAGTTCACCTATTTTGTTAGTGAATATATTGCCGCCACGGGGGGTGGTCGATGGTCATCATCCAGTGTCTTATATAGGTTTGCTTTAAGGGTGAGAAGCTCTGGATTTTGTTTTCTGATAATCCTTCATTGTGTGATATGATTTTTCTGTGTGTAACCTGTCATGCTTTCAGTACAATGATCTACTGGGAAATAAGTGATAACATCACTTGTCAAATTAGGAAGGACAAAACTGAAAACAGCTTTCATGTTCTGGGTCTAGCTCCAGGATATATTACCTGTGCTGTGGATAAGGTTCAATTAGGTGAAGTGAACCTTATTTAAATTGATCAATATAATAATGTTCATATCAAAAGTAGATATATAAAAAAGAATTTCCATGTGATGGATTTATTTAGTTATGGTTTTTTTGTACTCTCACCATTTCTTGATAAAATTTCTTCTTTTATCCAAAAAACTTATAATGTATTCATATTCACTCTATCATCTTAACTCTGAAAAATTAGGAGGAGAAATTTTGGCCTATCGAGAAGAAATTGTTGGCCCAAATGTGTAGTGGAACTATATTTTTTGTATGTAGATTGTTGTTTCCACTTTCCTGTCATCTTCAACTCTGAACCATCACAATTAGTTTTTCTTAATTTCTTCCTTACCATTCACACATTATCCTATAATAGTCTATTTTGCATAATTTTTTGTTAGAACTCTTCGTCTACAGTGTTCTTTCAGTTTCCTTGAAATATTCTCTTCTTAAGTGTTCATGTCTATTTTTGCACCTGGACCTGATTCATTCTTTTAGTGTTTTAAGTTTATGATGGCAGAGGAACACTTGAAGAAGGAGAGACAGCTGAAGCCCGATTTATTAAGATTCAAGCTGCTTATGAGTTGCTCATGGACAAGGAAAAGCGGAGGCAGTATGATAAGGACAACCGAGTCAACCCAATGAAGGTAAATGTCTCTTCTTTCAATTAATGACTCATTGTAATGGAAGTGCTGTGCTAATTTTTGACTTTTATGAGGTATGTGAGGAATATGTTTGAATATTTATACAATTAGGAGGCCCCTTTGTCTCTGTTGTGGAAACGCCTGAAAAATTCTTAGCCAGGAAAAGCAACACTGGAAAAGAACATAAAAGACATTAGTTGAAGTATTGCCAGAGTCCTGGTTTTAGTATAACTGGGTTCATTCTTCCTTTCCCCCCTAATATATCTTCATATGTATCCATTCTTATTGGCTGGAAAAAATGTGATAGCGTAGCATCTGTTTCAATGGCATCTTCAGCTTTAAGAGAGAAATCTGGAGAAAATAGGTTTTCTCTTCCCAGTTTCCTTGAGATTTAAGATGTTTTATTTGGCATGTGAAGATTATACTAGCGTTCGAGAAGGCTAAATTATTGAGACATTTCAACTTTGTAGGCAAGGTCTTAACTCCAAGTTCTATTAAAAAGTATATATTATATATTATCCATTTAAAGATGGTAATAGGGAAACTGTAAGGAAGAAGAAAATAATAGTCTCCTGATTATGAAAAATGAAATTTATATTGTCTACATGAAAAAATAAGTTTTTATGACAAAGAAGCAACAAACTTTCCCTCCACCGTTCTATACTTGAGATGAAATATAATAATCTGAAATTTTTGCATAAGATTTTAGCAACGAATAATGTTTGAACAAGCTTCAATCGGAAATAGTAAAAACAGTTGGGTTTGGTTCCTGTGAGTGGGTAAGTAAATAACTAACCAATCATATAGTAGAATGCAAGTATAAGAGTCAAATATAAGTAGCTCCTCTATGATATAAGATAAGGGGGCTTTGAATGTAGGGCTATTCTTATTTTATCGGAGGGTTTTGAATTAGCTCCTATAGATTGGATTTCTCTTGAGATGAAAGAAAAGATTGGGAATCTTTCTTTTCAGAGCATATAATTCAATCAGATCAAGCTTTCGTGTCTTGAGGCATTTTATGGACACCTTGTATCAATGCCCGACTCTCCTTGACTGAGTCTCAACATGCAGCCAGAATGTGCTTTTACGCCACTTCACACAATTTTGTTAACGCTCTTTTGATTTGTTATCTTCGGAGGCACCCACAGCCACTATCCTTTTGAGTGTACACTTGGTAACCAACCAACCCCCTATGCCTGAAGTGCTTTTATGGAGTTGAAGTCTACTTCTATGGCATCTGCCTTTTAGTGAGGGTTGTGGGATAAGGGAGGCTGACAACTATGGATGGCTAGCTCGTGATATCCACTGTCCAGAATGCTACATGTGGGGCCTTACTAGTGAATGGTGTTGAAACCTAGCCGTGGGAGTGTTGGATCATTGCTGTAGTAATGTAAGGACAAGCATATGTTTGTGTCTGTTCAAGCAAGCATATTTGTGTTCATTGATCGATAGAAGTGGCAAGTTTTTGTTGGGACAAGCTATCGCTTGCATGGAAGCAAGGCAAGCTAGCTGAACTAACCAGATGGGTCGCCCAAACCTGGAGATGCTGCTATGGAGTTTTGAACCAACGAAAGGGACTTGCTAGAGACACTTAACTTGGGGTCTACAGTTTTACTATGTAGTCTTTATGATAAGACATAAGACGTTCTCTCAATATTACAGCATGAAGTTCTGCAATCCATATGGTTCTCAGGAGAACATGATTATCTTCATGCTCCGTAGTATAGAAATATTTTTAAAGTGAATAATGCTGCTCATATTTTCCAGATAATCTTGATTTCATTTTCATTAACATATGCATATATCTCTCTCATTGTTCTGCCAGGCTTCTCAAGCATGGGTGGAGTGGCTAATGAAGAAGCGAAAAGCTTTTGACCAGCGGGGTGATATGGCTATCGCAGCTTGGGCTGAACAGCAGCAGCGCGAGATGAACCTTCGTGTGCGCCAACTTTCTCGTTCAAAGGTATTGATTCCTTGTAATATGCGTAAGTCGATCCTTAACATCCTAATTATTTTATGAAGTCTATTACCTATTTTCCCGTCTTATCATCGTAAAAATGTACTTGTATGATGTTATTTATCAGCAATGTGCTAATATAGGTAGAATGTTATGACTTTCTAGATTCAAAACTATCGAAAATGTATTTGTATGCTAACCTTTCAAGCCCCCTTTTGGTAGGCACGAATAGAATCTAAACATATTTTTATTCAAGTGTTTGGGATATGTCAAGGATGTTGTTCAGGAATCTTAGTATTAAGGTATCTAGACTCTAGCCCCAGGTTTTATGTTTTATTATAAATTATTTTCAAGAGTTGAAAAAAGATTACCACTCACAAATAAGGAATGAGATAATCATTCTTTGTGGGAATCTCATTCATCATTCGTGGATGTATGAGATTTTATCAGCAATTATGCATACCAAACACCTTACTTTACCAAATAAGAAAAGAGAGATACATTCCTGATCTTTTTCTGGCATACCAATTGAGGACTTGGGACCATAAACAAAAGTTTTCCTTTTTTAAAGCATTTGGAATTTGTTCATCAACTCGACGCCTTAATCCCTATCTAGTTGGGGTAGGCTGAAAATAATCACATGTAAATCATAAAAGTAGAGACATAAGAAGAAATATTTTAAAGAAATAATAAGACAAAAAAAGAGAAGGAAAAAAAAAGATAATAAAGAAAGAGAAAATATGAAAATTTTTAAAAACATATACGGAAGAAATAAAATTTTAGAAAATTAATGAAAAACCATATATGTTAAAGTACATATCAGGGTTACCAGAGAACCCTATCCGCTCTTGTGATTTGCGAACTGGGAACTATCGTTTCGTTTTGCGTTTCGAATTGTGGTACAGGAACGCCTTTTGTATTTCACCAATAGGTAGCGCTCCCCGTACCAGATTTTGTTCTGCATACCAAATCTATCCACGTTCTTGTTAACCCTAGTACACTATACATACAAAATTTAAAAAGCTAAAATGGCAATAAAAATAAAAGAAAAGGGAAAAGAGATAGACATAAAACAAAAACAATAGGGTGCAACACCATACTCGGCCTCTAAAATTGCCGATTGCATTCCTCAACCACGTTATCCATCTCATATCATCCAAGAGATAGAAGATCCCTCTTGTTGGCGGGGGACATCACAAGACCTCCATTGCATATTTCCAAATCATCTTAACCTATGTTCCCCTCATCTTCTCCTAGATCAATGCTACCCCAAATTTCTTTTGAATGTCATCATTGTTTATCCTATCAATTCTTTTATGACCAAACACCCACGCTAAAATTCTCATTTCTGCCTCTCCTATGTTATGCATATGTTGCTTCTTAGCCGCCCAATATTCAGCTCCAGATAGTATTATCGGTTATCCGTGTCCTATAGCATTCAGCTCCTACTTTGGATTTTGTTTGAGGTGCATTACTTGTATGCAAGGGTCTATGCGCAGATTTTGTTCTAAATAATTACTACTATCAACACATTAATTCAAGATGTAGACTGCACATAATTAGTTCTACTATTTGTGTCATGTTTTAATTGGGTTCTACTTTCTGAGAGACATCGACGGATATTAATGTTTATTATCCTTGTACATATAAGCATGCAGTGTGTCAATACTGCAAAAATATAATTAACCATAATCTGTCAACTTTTAGCAAGTGTCTAGTGCCTGGATGATGGATTGTAGTCTTTCTGTTGTTGCGAATTCTTTTGAACTATTACATGTTGACTGTTGGATGGAACTTCAGATTGATCCGGATGAAGAGAGGAGACTCCTGGCAAAAGAAAAGAAGGCGTCCTTAGAGAATTACAATAACACACTGAGACGACATACACTTGTCTTAAGGAAAAGGGATTTAATGCGAAAGAAAGCAGAAGAGGAAAAGAAAAAAGTTATCAGCAGTCTTCTTGCAGCAGAGGGACTTGAGCTCGAAACAGATGATGATGAAGAGCTGTAAATACTCTGGCGCAAACTGGCTCTGTGCCTACTATTGGGGCATAGAATACATCTTTTAGATATAACTATTAAATATTTGTGTAAATAAAATGTACATATATTTTCCATAAATTTTATAGAAAAGCCTGACTTCAATAGACGTACGAAAGTGAATCTGACTGTGCACTTGCGGTGTGTTGCTTCAAATTAA
Organism: Aralia elata; assembly: GCA_034770075.1. Lineage (NCBI taxonomy): Eukaryota > Viridiplantae > Streptophyta > Magnoliopsida > Apiales > Araliaceae > Aralia > Aralia elata. The sequence goes on from CM068377.1 coordinate 73,027,073, forward strand.
ACATCCTCTAATTTCATCTTTTTGCCATAGTTTTCCTCTTGTTTTACCCGTAAGTCTACAGAGTGTATTTTTCCTTGCGAGGGAAATTATGGTATGAAGGTGATTTTGGGCAAGTTTAATTAGTCTTAACATTAGCTTAATGTTAGGGATCTTAAATTTTTGGGTTTTAAATAAACGTGTCATTGGTTCAATATTATGGCAGGGCCTTAGAACTAAGTACATACAAATTTGAGATACATACTTGAGACCCTTACATTACCCTTGATTGTAACATGATGAGATGTAGATTTTACACAAACTTGAAATACAAATTTGATACCATGACATTACCCTTGATCGTAATGTTGCATTTCGATTAAAGGAATAGAACAAAATTAAAATAAATAAATAATATTAGTGAATATTCGACGAATAAACCATTTTGATAGAATGAAAATTTATTTTATTTTCCTGATTTTCATTCTATGGAGAAGATTGTGGAATATGATCTATTTTGATAGAATGAAAATTTATTTTATTTTCTTGATTTTCATTCTATGGAAAAGATTGTAGAATATGATCTATTTTAATTGACGGGTATTGACAATTTTGTCATCTTATCATTATTAAGTCTTTTGGCATTCTTAGAGTCTTTTGGTAGTCCTATGTGTCTATTGATTTCCTACCTAATAGTAGGAGTCTGTTTAGCTAATATTTAGGAGTCTTTTGGGTTGCTTTATATCATGTATTAGTAATATGTATTTGCCTATAAATAGGCTATTTGGTTATTCTAAAGTTATGAGTGTTGTAGAAAACTCCACCATCCTTTGTCTTCTATCATATTGCTTTCATTTCAATTGCAATATTACAACAGTGGCATCAGAGCCAAAAATAGGAGAGAAAAGTGAGTTCCGAAATAGTGTGAAAGTTCTCAAATAGTCCACAATAGCAGCAACTTTATTTTATCACCTATTTTGATTTTCTTACTTTTGCAGAAGTAGTGAAAATGACTTCAGATTCTAATTTTGTGCAAGCGGCGATCTCACACTTTGATGGTCACTATGATCATTGGAGTATGCTAATGGAGAATTTTCTGCGGTCAAAAGAATATTGACCAATTGTTGAATTTGGAATTGGACAACCAGAAAAAGATGCAACAGATGTCCAAAAAGCAGAGTTTGAAGGGAGAAAGCTAAAAGATTTGAAGGCAAAAATTATCTTTTTCAGGCCATTGATCGTCCCATCTTGGAAACAATTCTTAGCAAAGACACTTCCAAGGATATTTGGGATTCCATGAAGAAGAAGTATCAAGGTACAACAAGGGTTAAGAGGCAACAGCTTCAAGTACTTCGTTCGGAGTTCGAAATGCTTCGAATGAAATCAGGAGAGTCAGTTACAGACTATTTTTCAAGAACGATGGCAATCGTTAATCAAATGCGAATCCATGGCGACAAGACATGATGTAACCATTATTGAGAAAATTCTTCGATCCTTGACACCAAAATTTAATTTTGTTGTCTGTTCTATTGAAGAAGCTAATAATGTTGATAAACTTTTCATTGATGAGTTACAAAGTTCTTTATTGGTTCAGGAGAAAAAAAATTAACCAGCAGGAGAAAGAAGAACAAGCATTGAAGGCCTCATCAGTTAACAACTTTACACCCAGTGTAGCTCATAGAGGACGAGGTAGGGGCAATAATCGAGGCAGAGGAGGCAGATTCAACAATAATCGTTGGAATCAACAACCAAATCATCAGCATCAAGAAAGTCAATTTCAAGGAAGAGGCAAAGGACGTGGCGGCTACCACTCAACAACTTATAGACCAAAGTCAGCAGACAAGTCTAATGTTGAATGTTACAGATGTCATAGGTATAACCATTATAAGTCAGAATGTGAAACTGCTTTGAATAGACAAAGTGGAGAAAAAACTAATTTTGCAGAAAAAGAAGAAGTGTCTCTTTTGATGGCGTGTCACGTGAAGGAAGAAACTCAACAAAACATGTGGTATTTAGATACTGGTTGCAACAATCACATGTGTGGAGATAATGAGGCATTCTCTTACTTAGATGAATCTTTTCGCAGCTCTGTTAAGTTCGGTGACAATTCCACAGTTTCTGTTATGGGGAAAGGAAAGGTAACCATTCAAAATAAAAGAAATTCCACCCACACTATTGCTAATGTTCTTTTTGTGCCAGAATTAAAGACCAACATGCTTAGTGCAGTTGCAAGAAAAAGGATACGAGATTTCTATCAAAGATGGAGTATGTCAGATTCAAGATGCAAAGTTGGGCTTAATTGCTCAAGTTAACATGATAGCAAATCGTATGTTCCCGCTTTATCTCCGCAACACCACTCATTCATGTTTCTCAACGAAAGTGAAGGATGAGGCATGGCTATGGCACTTCCACTATGGGCATCTGAATTTTGGTAGATTAAAAACACTACAACAGAAGAATATGGTGATGGGTCTTCCTCAAATTACAGCTCCTTCTCAAGTTTGTGAACAGTGTGTTGTTAGCAAACAACACTACAATCCGTTTCCACAAGGAAAATCTTGTAGAGCGAAGAAGACATTGGAAATTGTTCATTCCGATATTTGCGGGCCAATAACACCACAATCTAATAGAGGTAAAAGATACATAATTACCTTCATTGATGATTATAGTCGTAAAACATGAGTTTATTTTTTGCAAGAAAAATCTGAAGCTTTTGGAGCATTTAAAAGCTATAAAGTGCTCGTTGAGAAAGAAGTTGGCAATCCCATCAAAGTTCTTCGTACTGATCATGGTGGAGAGTATAACTCACATGAATTTGCAAATTTCTGTGAGGTTCATGGAATCAAGAGGCAACTTACAGCAGCCTACACACCCCAACAGAACGGAGTGTGCGAAAGGAAAAATCGTACTATTATGAATATGGTGCGAAACCTTTTAAATATGAGCGGCATTCCAAAAACCTTCTGGCCTGAAGCTGTTAATTGGAGCATTTATATTTTGAACAGAAGTCCCACTTATGCTGTTCAAAATGACATCGGAAGAAGCATGGAGCGGAAGGAAACCTGCTATAGATCATTTCTGAATTTTTGGGTGTATTGCCTATGCTCATATTCCAGATGTGAAGAGGAGGAAACTAGATGACAAGGGAGAAAAATGTATTTTTCTTGGTGTTAGTGATAAGTCCAAAGCTTATAAGCTATACAATCCTAGCACCATGAAAATAGTTATCAGCCGTGATGTGGTTTTTGATGAAAAAAATACCTGGTCATGGAATGAAAATGGCGTTCAACAAAATATTCCAGCAGATTTTTGATGATGATGAGAAAGGGCAGGAGCCTGTGGAAAATGAGCAAGAACAGGGACCCACTCAAAATGTTCCAGTAGCCGATCAAAGCCCACTTGCAGCTGAATCACAAAGGCCTCAACGTGTTCGAAGAAGACCAATATGGATGACTGATTATGAGGTAACTGGAGTTGACCAAGGTGATGATCCACTTACACATTTTGCTCTATTTTCAGATTGTGATCCTACCATTTTCGAAGTGGCTGTCAAAGAATCAAAATGGAGAAAGACTATGGATATAAAAATTACAGCCATAAAAAGAAATGATACTTGGGAACTTTGTGATCTTCCCAAAGGGCAGAAAATAATTAGTGTAAAGTGGGTTTACAAGACAAAGCTGAAGGAGAATGGAGAAGTTGACAAGCACAAGGCACGTTTGATGGCTAAGGGCTACAAACAGGAGTTTGGTGTTGATTATAAAGAAGTCTTTGCTCCGGTTGCAAGGCATGGCATAATCAGATTGGTGATTGCACTGGCAGCTCAAAACTCATGGCCTATTTTTCAGTTGGACGTAAAATCAGCTTTTCTCCATGGAGATTTGAAAGAAGAGGTATTTATCGATCAACCTCCTGGTTATGTGAAACTTGGCAATGAGCATAAAGTATATAAGTTAAAGAAGGCTCTATATGGATTAAAACAAGCTCCATAGGCTTGGTATAATCGTATAGAAACTTATTTTTTGAAGGAAGGATTTCAAAAATGTCCTTATGAACATACGCTTTTTATAAAGATTGAAGATGGGGGACAAATGCTCATTATTAGTTTATATGTAGATGATTTAATCTATACTGGAAATTCAACCATGTATGAAAGTTTTAAGAAATCCATGATGGCTGAATTTGAGATGTCTGATCTTGGGTTGATGCATTACTTTCTTGGGATTGAAGTGGTGCAGTCCTTTGCTGGAATTTTTATTTCTCAAAAGAAGTATGTGCAAGAAATTTTGGACAGGTTTCAGATGAAGGATTGTAATCCTGTAAATACACCATATGAGTTTGGTTTGAAGCTAAACAAAGATAATAGAGGAAAGAAGGTTGATGACACTCTTTACAAACAGATAGTGGGGAGTTTAATGTATTTAACGGCAACAAGACCTGATATCATGCATGCTGTAAGTGTGATTAGCAGGTACATGACGTGTCCTACAGAGATTCATCTCTTGGCTGCAAAAAGAATTTTTCGGTACTTGCAAGGTACTAAGGAGTTTGGATTATTTTACAAGAAGGGAGAAAAGTCATATTTGTTTGGCTTTACGGATAGTGATTATACAGGAGATTCAGATGATCTAAAAAGTACATCTGGGCACGTTTTCATGATGGAGACATGAGCTGTTTCATGGTCATCAAAGAAGCAACCCATTGTTACATTATCAACCACTGAAGCTGAATTTGTTGCTGCAACAGCTTGTGCTTGTCAAGCTATTTGGCTAAAGAAAATTCTTAAAGAGCTGCAATGGAAAGAGGATGGACCTACTCAGATTTATTGTGACAACAGTTCAACAATAAAACTTTCAAAAAATCCTGTTTTACATGGTCGAAGCAAACATATAGATGTGAAGTATCATTTCTTGAGGGATCTCACGAATGATGGAGTCATTAATCTTATTTACTGTAGAAGTGAAGACTAGATTGCTGACATTTTAACAAAGTCTCTCAAAGTTCCTGCATTTTAGAAGCTTAGGAAGCTACTTGGTGTTTGTATTTCAAATAATTCAGTTTGCATGAAGGATGGCGTTTTAAAGTTTGACTCTTATTAAACTGAATGTTATGTATGGAACATCAGTTTAAGGGAGGGATTGTTAAGTCTTTTGGCATTCCTAGAGTCTTTTGGTAGTCCTATGTGTCTATTGGTTTCCTACCTAATAGTAGGAGTCTGTTTAGCTAATATTTAGGAGTCTTTTGGGTTGCTTTATATCATGTATTAGTAATATGTATTGGCCTATAAATAGGCTATTTGGTTAATCTAAAGTTATGAGTGTGTTGTAGAAAACTCCACCATCCTTTGTTTTCTATCATATTGCTTTCATTTCAATTGCAATATTACAACAATCATACCACATATTACCACCACTAATAACTAAGCATGCTCGAGATATTAAAAAATTATTATATTCATTTTTTTTATTCCATTCCTTCGACCCAAATGTAGCATATATTATAACGCAAATTATTTATTGATATGAAACAAGATTGTTATTTTTCTCAAGATTTGTGACAGTCGCCAGAAAACCTTAGGCTATGTTTGTTTGCAAAAAATATGTTTGAGATTTGACTATTTCTCATAATTTAATACTACTTCGAACTATTTTATCTTTTGATGGGAGATTAATAGTCCCTTGATGTGAGACTATTAGTCCCATAAAATCATTTGATAACTTAAAATGAGAGGACTATTAATTCTATATTCATCATGAGACTATATAATCCTTCATAAATAGCTCTAGGAACGATAAAAATTAGTCCATATGATTATTTAAAGGACTATTAATCCTCATTATAGGATAAAATAGTCTGAAGTAATGTTAAATTAAGAAAACTAGTCCAATCTCAAATATATTTTTTTTTGTAAACAAACATAGCCTTAGTTTTTTATTTTTTTATTTTTTAAATCAATTTTTTGACATAAATTGGACCAGAATAACAATAGGGTTCCATTTACATAATTTGTTCTATAAAAGCTTCACATCCTGGTGTCGAAAAATCACTTTATAGGTGATTCTCTGGCGATGGTTTTCTGCCGTGGATCCCACTGTTTTTGAGGTCTTTTTCTCTTTGTTTTAATTTAAAAACTTTCCTGGGATCATGACCTATCAAAACGTGAATGTAGGGTCTAAAACCTTCTCAAACACTCAAACCACCTCATCGTACGGCTATAACCAATGGTGAGAGTTTTCCCTTCAATCAAGGTTTTACCAGCAAGTTTAATCAATTCAAACCCCTTTTTTGAGTTTAAATTTCTTCTTCTTCTTCCCGTCAATCTTTCTCTCTCTTTCATCTATTTTTTCTGTCTCTTCCCATTGATCTCTATTTCTTTTTCATCCTTCCAACGCTTGATAGACCGTAGTTAATATATAGTTGCCCGAAACCCTCCACCTCCAAGTAGAAAGCTAGCTAAAGGTGGCTCAAAAACAACCATCACTAGCTTCGGTCCTTGCGTGGTAGATAAGGATACCCAATCAACTTTAGAACTTTGCTGCAAATTTTGAAGTCTTGATCATCATGCTGACATCATATTCATCCTTACACAAAGTTTGACTTTCTGACTGTAAAAGTCAAATCTGATGATTTGACCTAGAAGTCAACATTTTCAACATCTTAACTTGACAGTCAATATTTAACATTCCGAACTTAATAGTGAGATGAAATCTCAAAATTTCATCTCAAACTTAAATTAGGATTTTAACCATATAAAGGATATTTTGGTCATTTCATCCCAAAATCATGACTTGGTGTATCAGATCTATTTTCATCGCTTCGAATTCATCTAAGATGGCCATTCAACCATTCGAACTCTGATCCATCAAATTTATGATAAACAGTCGTTTAGGCTCGCATAAAACTTTAATCATCGATTGATTTAGGATTTTCAATCAACGATTCTTTATTCATTTTAATTTCAACTATTTTTTTTTTATCTTTTTACGTTGTTATTGTGTCGCTCTAATATAATGCAAATGGTTTAGGTCAGGGATATTATACCAAAAATAACCCTAATTTCAATAAATTTAATAACATTTCATATAACAATATATATAGTGGAGAAGTTATAGTTGCTATATAGTTGTGTAGACGATATTGACCCTTTCCTTTTCATCTCATAGATTAGTTTCTCTTGAAAAAGACCCACTTTCTGTCTCTCCTTCTCAAATCTTCTCCTCAACATACTCCAACAATCAACACCAAGTTCTCCCATGGTTTCACCAAGTTCCAAACAAGACCAAAGTGGAGATAATAACTTTTTAATAATTGAGAAGAGGAAGAGAAAATGAGAATCCATTTTTTTTTGTTTTTTATGGTTGATTGCATTTAGATCTCCAAATCTATAATCACATATTGTATATGCAACATTAATTGAAGCATGCATAATGGATGAGAATGAAGGGAGGGAAGACAATGGCCCTAATCTTATGATTGATCTCATCTAAAACTTTCTCTTATCTTGTATAAAAAAATAACGAATTTAGTATATGATGGTTCATATTTGAGCTATTTTTGTTATCCACTGGTTTATTAATATTAATGGTGAATAGTAGCAATATTTTTCTCATGTTTTGAACACCAATAGGAGTGGTAGCATTGACTTTGCCTTTGGACATTGTGAACTTGTAATTCCTTTTCCTGTTCGATTGCAATTAAATGTGTTGTAACACTAAAAATATACTACGGTTAGTTCTAGATGATCCTCCTGTGATGGGATTTTGTTGTAGCTTAGGTTCCTTCTAGCTGTAGTCCAAGCCTCAATCCTATATAAGTCAAGGAAAGGGTAGTCCGTAGTAGACCCCTCCAGTGTGTGTTAGTTAGTACAATCACGTAGAGAGTGGAGAAAGTTTTTCTCTATATATGTTATCTTCTAGTCTTTTGTAAAATGAGTATCAATTGTGTAAAAGGTTAAAAATACCTAATATTTATAGAAGGTATGTGTATTAATTACCTTTATACCCTTGGTATGCATGGAAGGCCAATAATACCTTTTTGTGAAATGACCATAGTGCCCTAGGACATGTGTCAACTTTTGATTGGATATATTTTTTATATTGTCACACTTTCCTTCCCCTTTTCAAGCTCTCTTGTAGTGAGAGCTAGGAATCTAATAAGATCTTGCATATGACTTCTCATGGATGTGTTGAAGAAGTTCAAGAAAAAATTATGTCTGGAATTTTACGAGTTCAGTCTTAGCCTTCGGATCCGACTCCTAGCTCCATCTCTTAGCAACCACTCTCGGTAGTGGCTCTCGGCTACAAGGACGCAGCTCTAGTTCTCAACCACTACTCTTGGTCGTGGCTTTGGGCTTTTGCTCTAGGCCACAACTATTAGCCATCGACCATAACTTTCAATCTCCAGCTCTTGGCTTTTAATACTTCGAATTTTTTTCCATTCTTCGATCACGGCTCTTGCCTTTCAGCTATTGACCACCAACTCTTGACTCTCAATTCTCGGCCTCAGCTTTTAGTTGTGGCTCTCAGCTGCCAATTCTCGACCCTCAACTCTCGACTCTAAGGTCTAGGCCTCAACTTTCAGACTTAACTTTTGGCTTGCAGCTCTTAGGATTTTTTCCCATTCTTCAGGCATGGCTCTTGGCTATCAGCTCTTAGTTCTCAGCTTATCAACTCTAAGTTCTCAGCTCTTGGCCACCAGTTCTTATCTTTTAACTTTTAGCCTCAGCTCTCGACCACGGTAGTTGGCTACTAACTCTCGGCTTTAGCTCTCTGCCACAACTCACAGCCTCTAGCTCTCGACTCTTATCTACTGACCTCATATCTCAACCTTTAGCACTTCAAATTATTTTTTTTCCATTCTTCGACCCTGCTTTTGGCTTCAACTCTCAACGACAACTCTCGTCTGCTAGCTCTCAGTTGTTAACTCTCAATTGCTAGCTTTCGATCTTCATCTCTCATATGTGGTAGAGGCATTTTTTAGCTAGTTAGGTAGTCCAAGCATCATTCAAACCGATCTTTAAGCCCTTAGACCAAATGATCACTGTTCTTTGTGAAGGTCATTAAGATTGATTGGTGAGTGTAGACACCTAAAATCTACATGTATTCCCTAACTATATGACAAGAGGGCAAGAATGTCAATCCATAATGAGACGAGGGTGTCAAAGCCAAGATTCTAGATCCCAGGATGATTACTTGGAGCCCACACATACTTGAGGTACTAAAATGCAAAAAGGAAGGAAAATGGGTTAGCCAGTGTACACGGGGGTGGACTTTCTCCCCTTTTCTCCCTCATCCCAGATCCAAACATGGTTGATTTATATACCATCGTGTAGGTCTCGAAAAGAGCTTTCTAGATTGGGGTGACATGCCTTCTAATTCTTCCCAGTTTGAAAGTTATGGACGATTTTGCGCACGAGACAAAATAGACCAGGTGGGACCCACAGTCTGGCGCAGGCATGTTTGCGCCTAGGTGCAGGCATGTCTGTGCCAGGCCATGTTTGGCTATTTAAGGCATTTTTGCTTCAGTTTGCACAAGAAGGGAAAAAATAGAGAGAAAAAGTGTAAGAAAGAAGACAATAGAGAGAAAAACCCAAAAATAAAGAGAAACTCTCCCAAACTTGAATCAAATCCTTAGTTTCTCAACAAATCCTCTATCAATATATATCCAAGGAACCTTTACCAAGCTTAAGGAGGAAGAAACCCTACTCTCAAGGTCAATTTATCATCTCTACACTCGATTTAACTTATTTTGTCGATTATTTTGTTTGGGCTTTCTTTATTCGTGTTTGTTCTTTCTTTCTAGGCTCTCATAATATCCTAAATCATTTCTAATGGTGTGTAGATCCTATTTTGGATTATAGGTTGTTAAAGAGTGTTTCTCATGAATAGAAATTCATTTTAACTAACCTAAAAAGTCCTTTGACGTGTTTGGGCTTTGTTTATTCGTGTTCGTTTCTTTCTTTCTAGGCTCTCACTACATCCTAGATCGTTTCTAGTGGTGTTTGGATCCTATTTTGGATTATAAGTTGTTAAGGAGGGTTTCTCATGAATAGAAATTTCTTTGAACTAATATAAAAAGTCATTTTACGTGTTTGTGCTTTATTTAGTCGTGTTCGTTTCTTCAGTTTTAGGCTCTCACATCCTAGATTATATCTAGTGGTGTTCAGATCCTATATTATGGGTTGTTAGAGAGGGTTTCTCATGAATAGAAATTTATACTAGAAATACTTTTAGTAGTTATTCGATTAGACGTTATATTGCTGGATTTGTTTGTGTTATTGTGATCAATCTATGAAGTTTAGGGTTTGCGAGTCTCAATCCCTAGATCCTAGATTCCTTGATTAGATCCTAATCATTATAATTAGATTCTCATGATGTGATTAATGCTATGTTGTGATTTCGTTTGTTTCGAGTCGATCTACGAAGTTTTGGGTCTGGGTCTCAATCTCTAAATCCTAAATTACTTTATTACCTTATTCAATATAGTTAGATCCTTACATTGTAATTAGAATTTTGTTGATGTCATTAAATTCTCAATGAGGGTTTAGTACTATAATTATGATTTCGTGGATATTTTGTTCGATCTATGAATATAGGGTTTACGAATACCTTTTCTTAAATTCTAAACTCTGTTTATAGATCTCGATATTTTGTTAGGCGTAATTACGAATTATGTGAGTCTAGGAATGAATTCAAGGCCCTTAAGCTTCATGTTTAACGGGAATTGAAGGATATTCTCATGATGGACATAAACGACGGCTGTAACTTTGCGATTAGATAAATGTAAATGTAAAATGGGCCTTAAAACGATTTAGATGGCTTTCATGCCCAAAATTGGGTTTAAGGCCTGTTAATGGATTTTGAGGTATTTGGAGTTCTTTGATAGCTTCCATGCCCGTGGGTAAGTCTAACCCTATTTCGATGCTTGGTTTCATTTTTCGACATACGAAAATGGTTTTCATACAAAAACCACAAAAATCTTTTAAAATTGAATCAAACTATGTTATTAGATTAATTTTAGGCTAAAATTGGAAGTAATGGGAGTCTTAATTCCTATTTAATGAAGGGTTTACAAAAATATATTTTCCTTCGCAAAATCTTAAATTTTTTATCATAATCAAAAATATTTTCCAAACTAAAAAGAACATTTCCGAAACATTATTAATTTCCTAGATTTTTCCGTCAAATCCTTCGTACATAGGTTTATAGAGGCTCGAAAGTTACTTTCAAAATAATGCACTCACAAATATTTTGACGACTCTAGACGACTTAGATGGTTTAGGAAACAATATCTAAACTATCTCTTCAATTGGATTCTTGGAGACGATGCCCTAGATCTCCCCTTTCACCATAACATAGATAATATAGGAGACAATATCTTATATTTTCTAGGTTACGATTAGACTGAATTCTAGGAGACGATATCCTAGATTTTTCCCTACGACACGATTCACCTAGGCACATAACACAATGTACACACCTCACGCCTCTCAATGCAATTTATTTAAACTTTTAAGGAAAATATTAGGAAAGCGGTAACCGTATTTTCACGAAAGTCAAGTGGTGCCTAACACCTTCCCCTTGCTTAAGTAAGCCTCCAAACTCTATGAATCTCGGTTGCGGACCAATTTTACGGAGTCACATATGGGCCATCTCGATTATATTTACTTTAAAATTTGGATGAGTTGGTGCATTGATTTAAAGTTTTACCAACTGGCGACACTGTCTAATTGTCCCACTTTAAAATCAAACTTTCAAAAACTCGTCGACATAAGTCGGGGTTTTCCCAAATCACCCCCTTAAACCCACGAGCTTTAAAATGAAAGAAAAAAAATCCCGGCGTCAACAGTGAGCATTGTACTTGTGATTAAATATTGTGTTCTTTGGATCGATCCCCTTAGTGTGACGGCCCTAGCCTCGGTAATCTCAGGAAAATCCGACTTCGAGTCCATCAATATACATGACTTCATAACATACCTACAACGTCACCTCCAAAACACAACTCTTCTCAGCTATTTACGAGTTATATCACTTCTATGATTACTTTTGAATCATAAAGAAACACCTCCGCATGAGCAAAATAATTGCTCAACAAGTATATATTACTACAATTAACTAATATTCCACAATTATTTATCAGAGTTCTACTAAAAATTTTGTTATTCAACTACATTTATTGATTGAATAACCATACAACTGCCACAACGTTAATGAATATTATAATTCATTTTCACACATATAACACCACATATTCTATCGGCTAATCACCCCAACATGTCTATTTCAAGCCGTTCACCATCTGGGTTTCCACAGTATTGAATTTATTTATTAATCTGATATTCATAAACCATCATTGATAGGTTCACATGATTTATTTAATTATAAACCAAATCCACACGACAACTACAGAATCACATAACTACAGGATTGAGCCAACTTGCTCGACCTGCCCATATATATACCACTTTTAGTGGTCTATTACACCTGATTTATAAAATTATAAATTTAACTCGATCTAAGAACAACTCAACAACAATTATGCCAACATGCACTAACTGTCCACATACATGTAATTCAATTTAATTATGCAATTCTATAATTGATATGTAATAAAAACGTATAACATAAGTAAAATAACTTACCTCTAGCATTACAACATCCCGACTCGACTTCTAGCTTTCGAATTAGGCCAAATCGACTTATTTCGATCCAAAACCCTAATTCAAAGTCCACAACCATATTTTAGTGATATATAAACACTAAACATTATATTATACCATAAAAGTATAACCAAACTCTCACGGTCCACTGTAATAACCGTGTATAACATGGAAACATTGTAATTAAGACTATTTATTTCTTTTCAATAAATGAATTCTTATTTGGGAATTTTTGTGCAATGAAAGAAAGTGTATATATATAAATAAGTTTAATACTTGCAACCTAGTAGCCAAACAAGAAGTCAAATAAGTCAAAATTAGTCAAAGTCTTGGACAAAGAAGTCAAGCCTTCTAGAAGCTATAAAAAAGAAGAAAATAAAATGAAGCCAAAAATCTGGCCTTATCAAGAAGGTTAAGGAGGGTGACCAACTCTCACTTACTTTCCCCAAAATGTGGATCATGTCCCTTTGATTTTTTCCTTTTAATTCTAGTTAGATTAATAAAGTGAATGTTTAAGGTTAATGAAGGTTTACCCAAATTAAACCTTGGGAAATTAAGTTGGAATAAAGAGAATTGTGGGGTTTGACCATAAGAGACCAAAAATGGAGAGACTAACTTATAATATTACAAACTACTTCTATATATAACACCAACACTTCATTTTTTCTTCATTTCTACCAAATAAAAAGCAAACAAAGAGAGAACTTGAGAGAGAGGAAGGCCATGACTGGTAAGGAGGGAAGAGTGAGGGAAAAATTCTAGCAAAGATTGCAAAGAAGAAGAAGGAAAGGAAAGAATGCAAACTAACTACAAAGGTATATAAACCTTAACTCTAAGAAAACATACTTTAAATTGTGTATGGTTGTTTTCTTGTGGAGATTTGTATGGATTATGGTGGATCATGGTGATTGAGGTGGTAAATGGTGTGTTGTGTTGATATTACATAGATCTTGCATGATAACACAAGAAAACATGAAAGTTTTTAATAAAAGCATAAAGTGGTAAAAAGCTGAAAACCCTAAAACTGGAACACGAAAATTTGAAGTGTGATATCTCGTGGTGTATAATGAATTTTTGAGTGTGGTTTGTTAGGTTTGATGCATCTATGAGTTGTCTAAATACTGTAAAAAGAATAGAGTTAGAATTCTTTGTAGATTATTTTTGGTGATGTTTCTACCAAAGCAGGATAGAATTGAAAATGTGTAAAAAACACACTATCCAGATTTTTCGAGAGGCTGTTTTGGGTGATTAACTTGTGAAATAAATTAAGACATTTTGAGGGTTTATACCTTATGGTATAAGGAGGGTCCTGTCTAAAAATGAATAAAAACGGGTAAGGGATGAAAGAGTTACGATTAAAAAAAATTTGGGTTTATAAAAATTCCAAGTTTCGTAATTTTTGGAGTTGATTTCGAATTATAATGAATTTTGTGATTTTGGACAGAATGACCCTTAAATAAATACCAAACAATGAAGGAAAAATCTAAAAAAATAAAAAAAATGTGTAAAATATAATTAACAAAGTGGGGCCAGAAGGATAAAAAATAATAAATTGGTTAAGGAGGTTTAATGGAGAAAATAAAGTTAAGAAAAGTAAGAAAATATTAATTAATGTAAAGTCGAAAATTAGATACTATAATTTTATCGGCTAAAATGTATTAAGATGGAATGTATAAGGTTAATAAGTGTTAATTAGACATTTTTACGATGAGTTTATAAAAATGATATGAAAGGATATTTATGATTGAGTTTAAGTTAAAATAAAATTTTCCGAAGTAAGTTATGGTTAAGTATCGGCAATAGCTGTTAATAGTAGTAGTTAAGTTAATGAAAGCAAATCCTTATGGATATTATAGGTAATCATTTGGAGAAGGTTAATAACATAATCGAGGAAGATATACCAAATACAGGCAAGTTCCCTAATTTGTGTAAGTTTATTATTCTGTACAAGTCCCTTAATTTATTAGAATTTCCTGAATTGCAAGTTTCTCTAGCCTATGCTAGTCCTTTAAATTGTTCAAGTTTTAAGCTTGTGTGAAAGTTTCCGCACTTATGTGCATTTGAAAAATGGTTCTATTATTGAACTGCATTGATTCCTTAAAGTTTTTGTTATTCATGAACTGCTTTGAGTTATGAGTGACGATGATGATCGATCCTCGAGTAAAGGAAGTCCTCAATTCTGAATTTTCTTTATTTTTATAATGAGCACATTGTTTAGCATAAGTTTAAGGGCATTTGCATTTGTGTGCATGTTATTTTAGTATTGCATTTTTGTTCTTTTATTTGTCAATATTCAGTTGCATGTTATTATGTGTTTATGTTGCATTTAGTTGCATGAATTAAGTAATAATTACGTGTGTTTGACTAATGGCCGATGATAAGAAAAATGTGATTGTTTTAACTCAAAGTAGATTGATGAAATGAAGTGTGTTTTTGGTTTATTTGTTGATTTTTAAACTTACTGGAGATTTATGTGGTTTATTTAAGCATTATTCAGTTGTTTTAATTGGGTTGACTTGGGAGAATTTTGCATAAGTAACTATTTTTTAGAAATTCTGTTGAGATTCTATGAAATTTGTTTGCACATTTTTGAAAGGGTAATCTAGGTAATTCACTAAGTTTGGAGGAAATTTCTTGGGTTGTTACAATAATTAATTAAAAGAATTATGAAATTGGAGTATGTGGTGAGTCGAGATGGAGCGTAAAATGCACTCGCTCATAAACACATGCTTAAGAATGAGATGGAGCATAAAACACACTCGTTCGGTAATTGGTGGGTAGAAAAAAATTGTATATATAATGTCTCACCGCGGGAAGAAAAGAGAGAAAAGATTGTGCTTAATATCTAAAATGCCCTTCAGACCTTAGGATTGAGTGAGTTGTCTGGACTATCTGGATTTGATGTGTTTAACTGTTTTATAGGGTTGATATTGCATTTTTCTGTTAAATGGTTGGTTATATGAATTATCTTTGGTTTGATTGGTTGGAATAGCTGGTATTCACACACGCACACCACAGGGTCAATGACAGGGGTAAAGATTGATAAATAAGTTGAAACTGAGACATAACATTGTTTTGAGATTGTCTTTGAGTATTGTTAAGGATTTTTGAGGCCATATGTTGGATAATGTGTTAGTTATTACTTGAATCATAGGTAGACTTGTTAGTATGCATATTGTTGTTTTTGTTTTGCTTGAGGGCAAGCAAAGGTTCAAGTTTGTGGGTATTTGTTGAGTGGATTTTATACATACGAATTGGGTACGTTTGAGCTTGTACTCTTATTTATTCTCGAGTGTTTCTTGTTACTTTTGATGCATTTTCGTGTATTTTTGTAGGAGACATGACATGGGGATTGGAATTGGATGACTTGGAACAAAAGCATCATGAAAAGGGATAACATTGGGATTCTTGACCATCTGGCGCGACAACGCCAGAATTAGAGTATGAAGTGGCGCAACAACGTTACCAATACAGGGTGTCAAGATGGACCTGGCACGGTAGTGCCAGTGTAAGGTGCCGCGCCAGGTCGGGTAGGATGAAGAGTTGTTTTGCAATTTTGGAGGAATTTGAGATAGACTTGGATTGAACTTCTTAAGGGTTTATGACTTTATTTATATAGAGGATATAAATACTTCATCTTGGACATATTGAAGACACAGATTGCTAACCCTAGAATTAAAGAGGACTTGGAGGCTTGAAGCCAAGGATTGATCACAAAGGAGGAGCAAGATACAAGGCTAAGGAAGAGGAACAAAATTGCATTAAAAATAGTTTCTCTCTTTCTTCCTTCCCTTTTATTTTGTAAATCTTGGATGATGAATAACTTGTTGATGATGATCTTTATTTCAATGATGAACTAAATTTTATTTTAAGATTGCAATGCAACTTGATGAGTAGCTTTAATTAATTTTCTTATGTGTTGATTACTGTTGATTATAACTGGATTGTCTATTATATCTTATGCTTAATTGTTTAATTGCCTGACCAGTAATTAGCGTGGTAATCTATATAAAATTGGTAGATGAAGTATAGGTTTAAACCTGGATATAATAACATATGATTGTGGATTATGTATGAGATGGAATTCGTACTTTGTGTATAGGATAGAAATATACCTATATGCCTTATGTAATCTGAAGGAGAACCTGAGCCTAAAATTCTTGTTAATTCCAATTCACATAGAAATATAGTGAGTTGATTAGCTAGAGTGTTCTTTCTAATTCTAATTTTAATTGGATTTAGGAAGATTTGTTTCTAAGATTATCGAAATGTGCTTATAGATGCTAATGAGTTCTTGATTAACAATCCATTGTAATTGAGGTAATTTAACAGAAAGTTTTGAAATTGAAGTGAATCATCAAGGGAAATTGTAATCTTAAGTCTTTTAACTTAAATTTAACCTTTGGTAGTTAGTGGTTAGTTAATTTAGTTTAATTTACTTTTAAAATTCAACAATCTTGAGATATTTGTATAATAAAATTAATTTAATATAAAATTAGTAGGTGATAATTATTTTACACATTCTCTGTGGGACGATACCTTGCTTGCCATTATATTACTATTTGACCACATATATTTGCGTGTTTTTACTAGTAAGAAATTAGGCAAACACTTATACAAATCTTTCTAGTACATGACATCTTCTATCTGTATCTTCCACCACGCGAAATTCTGCCTGTTAAATTTCTCGATCCGCGATTTTTCATCTTCTGCCATCACTCCCACTCAAACAAAAACCTCTACTAAATTTGTTTAGAACCCTAGCTCTAATGCCAGTTGTTAAAGATTAACAACATAGTGCAAAATAATAGCAAAAGAGAAAACAAAAGAAAAACAATCACATAAGACACAAAATTTACGTGGCACATCTAAAATATATGGGCTAGTCCACGGTCGGCGGCAGACGGTTTTACTATCTCTTAAAAAATTTATACATAATACATTACAGGATCTCCTCTTTATATAACGCAACATAAGTAACCCTAATTGTTGTCCAATTTGGTTATTGACAATTTACGTGAAAGTATACACGATTAACAAGTAATATAATATTAAGTAGAGTATCAATCCCACGAGAAATATATTACTAATATTATTCCAACTACTAACTTTATATTAATTTGATTTTATTTAAACAAATTCAATTTAAAGTTATGAAACTAATTATTTAAATTAACCAACTACGTAAAAGAGATGAACTCCAGATTAAAATATTAAGATTACAATTTCCCCCATTGCTTCATTTAAATCACTTCACTCTCCTTTCAATTAATTAATTATATCGAACCGTTAACTGAGAATTCATAGTTATTCAAAAAACACTTTTCCAAATTATTAGACAAAAATATCTATTCAAATTAAATCACTATATTCTTATGCAAAATAATTAATAACAAATTCATTAAGCATCAATTCTCATCAAAGTTACATGCGGCATATAGGTATATTCCTATCCTATATACAAATCATGCTATTCAATCCAAGGAATAAATAAGATCACATGTTATCATATTCAAATTTAGCCTTAGAATTCATCTTCCAATTTCATCTAAGTTTTATCAAATAATTATTAATCAAACAATTATAAATTAAGCACAAAATATGATAAGCGATTCATCCATAATCAATAAAACCAAAAAAGAGCAACTCAATTTAAACTACTCATTGAGTTCCATTGCAATATTAAATAAAGAATTAGTTCATAATAACAAAAGAAAACATCATCAAAAATCCAACAAGCATCCTCAGATTACAAGAATAAAAGATTAAGAGTAAAGAAGAAAACTCTGTCACAGTTCAATCTTCACACTCTGCCTTGAACCCTTGCAAGCCTTCGTGTGCTTCTCTTTAAAAATCTGATGAAACCTATGTATCTCTACCGTGTTCTCTCCAATGTATGCTATCTAGTGTATCAGCCTCCTCCTCTATTTATAAGTCTATTGTAACGACCGGGAATTCTGAAATTTACTTTTAATTCGAATTTTTGAATATTAATGAATATTTTATAATTTATTAATATTATATTTGTGTTACGTGTTTAAAGGTTGTGTGACAATCTAGATCATGTGAATGTATGAATTTTATGTGTTATAGTTTTGTTAAGTGAATAATTGATTTCGCGTAGCGTCGCTGAATCACTATTCACGGGGCACGTTTCCCGAGGCACTATTAACGCCATAAAATTTTTGTGTCTTTTTCGATGTTAATAAATTTCATAAATACGTGTATGCGTACGAATAATTTTTTCAAGTGTCGGAAATTTTATTTGAGCTGATACGTGATTTTATCCGTATCCGAAATGTGTTATATGGGTGTTCCGAATAAATGGACAAATCCCATAATAATTATTTTTATACATCTCAATAATTATGGGAGTACCCATTTTAATTTTGGGTAGAGTTATTTACCAGTTTTGGTACAAAAGTGGGAGTTTTCGGATATATTTTTGGTATTTTCGGGTATTTATTTTGGCTTGTTATTTCAAGTGGGAACCACCAAACCATTTTCCACCAATCAAATTGCTAGAAAATGAGGAGAGAGAAGGGGAGTTGCCGACAAGTTTGAATTTTGGCCAACCTTGAGCACCAAACCCATTTTCTCCTTAATTCACTCCTCCACTCTCCCATTCCATTCAATCATTCATCCTCTCTTGCACTCCACACTCCTCCCATTCCCATCAGCTGATAGTGAGAGAGAGAAAGAGAGAGAGAGCTGCAAAGAAGGAAGAGAAAGAAGTCGCCAGAAAAGTCGCCGGAAGAGGAAGAACTCGTCGGAAAAGAAAGGAGGAAGAAGAAGGCACGGGTGGAGGAACCAAGCAAGGAGAACCCCCAAAACAAATCCTAGCCGAGCTTCTTAACATCTAGGAAGGATTTACAGAGGTAAACAATCAACCAAATCCTTTCCATTCGATTCCTTGCCAAGTTTTTCAAGTTTTTCTTAATTTTAAGCTCTTAAGCTTGTGGGTCGGATTTTTGGCGATTCTTAGTGTTTTTGTTTGTTGTGATTGTTTGTAAATGTTGTTAAGAGACTATGTAAGCCATTAATAACATCAAAGTGGAACAAAAACGCAAGAAATCCTTACCTTGGCTTAATGGAGCAAGAACAATGGACTTTGGACATGAACTTGGACATTTGGACTTTTTAGAGGACTGTAAAGCTATGATTTTGTGTTTGTTAATGTTAATGGGTAGCTCTGCATTTTTGATATGTTGTAGCCCCATGAGTTAGGAGTCCATAGAGTCCGGAATGGACCAAATTGCTTGTGTATTGAAGGAGATATGGAGGTTGGAGTGGCCGGAGGTCGGAGTCGCGTTCTGGAAACAAACCTAGAATCCGGCTACTGCAGAATGGCGCCGCAGCGCCACCCATATGCCCTGCAGCTCACGCTGCAGCGAGGGGCAAGTGGGAAAAAACCGGGGCTCGCGCCGCAGCGTGAGGCCCAAGCTTTAAGGCTCACGCCGCAGCGTGAAGCCCGGTCATGGAAAAGACACGGGACTCACGCCGCAGCGTGAGGTCCAGTGCTTGAGCTTGGCGCTGCAGCGCCAGCTCCGTGTCCGGTCCAGGTCGGGTTAGTCAGACCGGGTCGGATCGGGTCGGACCTAATGAGCCCATTTCAGCATGGTCCAACACTTATATTTTTCCTTGTATTAAATGATTAGACACGTTAACTAAGCATATTTTGTTAAGCCCTAAATGCTTAATTATTTATTAAATGTCAACCAAATTAGTATTGTCTTAAGGCAGAAATTGTATAATCTAATTGCAATTTAGTGGCAATCAGTGTGTTTTAATGATGCAACGTCCGTTTTGAACCATTATTTGGTATGTGACTAATTGTTATGTAAATATGTACTTAATTGTGTAGGATATTAAGGAGCGTGTGTTATAATATAGTAGCAGCGCATCAGGCAAGTTCCCTAACTTCATTCTTTCTACATATTGAATGCAAGTTTCCTATCCCTTGTCTAACCCTTGTGTTGGGCAAGTTTCTAAACCTTATGCACTATTCTTTTTATTTCGTGCAAACAGGTGTATGTTATGCAAGTTTCCTAACGCTTGTCTAACCCTTGTGTTGGGCAAGTTTTCCTTAACCTTACTCGAATTATATTTTGAGCAGGTTTCATATTTTATACAGGTTGTATATTGTTGCAAATTTCATGACTCAAATTGAGTTATTACTTTTGAATCATATTAGTGGACTAATTATTGATATTCGCAGCTTATGCATTTGAATTCATTATCTATTGCTGGATTGTGAAACGTTTAAGTTCTTCATTCATGAACTGTTTAAGGAGATAGTCTACGCCATTTGTTTCGGTTAGACATGTACAGGTTTTATTTTAAAAGCTATCCAAACCGATTGTTGGTGCGGATTCTTGGACTGAGAGAGCAACCCTTATGTAGGGGATTATAATGTGTCGGTTATTCGATGCAGTCAGAGTTAAATGTTATGCATATACATGGTGTACGAGAGGCTGATCCCCTCGAGTACAACTGACGGGGCCAGGTTTTAAAAGAGTTAGTCGAATGATTGACTCTTTGGCCAAAAGTTCATGGTCGGTTGGACCACTCAGCAGTAAATAATCATTATTCATTGATTCATTTGGACTTTGATTATGTCATTTCAGCTATTTCATCAATGTTCATAAATTGTTGATCTATGCAGCTATTATTCTTATCCATTCATGATATATCTTCATTCTTGTCTTTAAACTTGCTGAGCAAAGTAGTTGCTCACTCTTGCTATATCATGAACCTATTGCAGTTAAGCCGGGGAGTTCCAAAGCGGACAAAGGCAATGGAAAGCTTAAGGAATAGTTATATGTACTATCCTGTTATGTAATTCGTGGAATCATTTTGTATTATTATGGTATTCTGCGATGTATTTTATTTAAGGTTTTAGACCTTGGGACCATAGTGAACCTTTTGTAACGAACAACATATGTTTATTTTATTCCGCATTAGTTGATTTATGTTGTTTAGAGGTGTATGGATGCATTTTATCGCGAGCACCAAATTCGAGGTATTGGTACCTGAATTTGGGGGTGTCACATCTATGCGCAACTTTAAAATGCACAACCCTAACCAAACTCAACTTAGCATAGTGTCCCAATTGGAATAGGATTGCACAACATCTGATCAGCCAAGCCCATGCGCACAGAAACAGCACCAGCGCCACAGCCCTGCATAGTAGTGTAGCAACGCTGGCACTATGCTAGGCAAGTGCCGCAACACTTAAACCCAGCGCTGCAACGCTGGTGCCTACTTTGCCAATATCACGCCTAGCGCGCCTATTTGCTGCCCATGCCTACCAACGCCATGTCATGACATACCAACCTTGTTTTGTCGTGCCAATGCCGAGCCATACGCCAACAATTGTTGCACGCCGTCGACGCCCGATGCACGCCAAACATCTAATGCTGCATTTTGCTGCATAATCACGACTGATATTCCATCGTTTATCGTTTTACACACCATTTCAAGCCGAATTCCAATTTCTACACAAAAACACTAAAATGCATCAAAATAAACTAGAAATACTCAAGAACTTACAAAATTATCAAGCCAAGAATACCCAATTCGTAGGTATAAAACTCACTCATTAAATACCCTCAATTTAATCTTTGTTTGCCCTCAAACAAAACAAAAACTAACAACTAAACTAACATGCACTAATCTTGAGCAATAAATTAACATGAATCTGAAATATGGCCTCAAAGATTTCATATAGCCAATAATTCCCAGCAAAATTCAACAACTTGTAAAACTCAAAAATTCAATCTATCCATCAGTTCCAAAACATGATCCGCAAAGTGTGTGTGTGCATCCAAACTGTTCAAGTTAGTCATACTTAGATAAGTTCATATAATCAAATACTCAATACAAGATATTCAATATCCACCCTAGAACCCTATTGTCCACATCAATCATAGCAAAGATCAACACCACATGAACCCAGGGAATAAAAAGGATTTTATTTTTATTTTTTACCTTCCCAAGTAACCATATTTTTTCCTTTTTCCGTGAGTGCATTTTATGCTCCTTCTCACTCCTTATTGAACTAGTGTGTTTTACACTCCATCTCGCTTCCTATCACACGAGTGCGTTTTACGCTCTATCTCGTGCCCATGTTTATGGGTGAATGCATTTTACGCTCCTTCTCAACCCACTATAGAATGCATGTATCAAAGAAGGGTTAAAATTTTTCAAAAAAATTTCAAACTTTTTTCCCAATTTTTCCCCAAACTTAAATGAATGCCTACTTTGCTTTAATTGATGCTCCACTAAGCTCCTAGGGTTTCAACAATATATTCCACAATTATCCAACTATATAAATTCTTTAAGAAAACAATTAACTCAACAACTGGATATACGTGCTTTCAAATAAAGGATCATCAATACCAAAGAACCAACTACTAAATTAAACTTCAAAAATTTTGCCAAACTTAACTAAATTTTATCACTTATCATAGGCCTTAACAAATTCAATTAAACATTGCTCAAAAATTTGTAACTAATATGCATAAATAAATAAAATAACATAAAAATTTCTTAAAAATACATCAAGTACCAAATAACATAACGAGTACCCCCAAACTTAAAATGTACATTGTCCTCAATGTCAGAATAAATAGGAAAAATTAAAACAAAAGAACTTCCCTGGGTAAAATCAAGCATCATTATCCTCGTCTTTATCCTCATCGGACTCGTACTTAGACATCATTGGTGGAGCTGGAAACTGGATCGGAGATGGGCCAGGATTGAGTCCACAGCTCGCGAACATCTGTGCCAGTAATGCATTGAATTTGGTAGAATACTCCACAAAGGAGGTCATCTGCTGCGCCATTCGATTAATATGTCTAGACTAGCATCGCGACTCGCGCTGCAACACACTTTGCCTCCTCCTAAGCTCAGCAGTATCTCGACAAAGCTCACCCACCTCTGTCACCAAATAATCCATAAGAGACTGAAGCAAAGCAGATTGTTGAGGTGGAGCTACAGGTCCCGTCGTATCATCAAGAACCACCATTGTGAACCTAGCACCGCCAAGGTGAGCAATGTTGCCTTCCCACTGCTGGAATCTGTCGATGGTACGCTGGTCAATCAAGCCCTTCGGCTGTTGGATAATCTCGTCTTTGCTCCATCGGACAATGGCTTTCTTGCATAGGCTACAGATGAGTGATGGGTGTGTAGACCAACCGTAGAACTCCCTTGTATTACATATGTGATAGAGTCTTGGATTACCTGCCCTACATTGATTGACTTGCCCTTCACAAGTGCAAATAATAGCACGACTTGGTCGCGGATCACATTGCTGAGATGAGTTGTTGGCATAAGCTTGGCACATATAAAGTAGTACCATGCCTTGCCGTAACGACTCAACTCCTTGTTCAAAAAATTGATGGCCTCGTGCTCCTTGGATTTCCATTCTGCTTCCGGGCGATATAAAGTCTAAATCACCTCCTCCAAATCGATGTCCTCTCGCTTGTATTCGGTGAACTCATCATCTCCCTTAATATCCGGTATGTGGTAGTAGGCATTAATGTTGGCCTTGTTATATGAAACTGCCTTCCCACAGACTTGTACCACATACCCCTCAGTCTCCTTTGCATTTATCCGCGTGCCTCAGCTTGCACCTTGAGCGTTGCGGCTCCAAAATTCTGCCATCTATAATTCTCCTTTGTTCATCTGTTTTGGCCAATCTTCCTCATAAATTAAAGCTACTAAAACTTGTTCATTCGTTCAACTTTTGCCAAACAATCATTATTACCTGTAGCAACAATTCCAGGCTAAAAATGCGATAATCTCCGTTATTTACACAATCACAGGCTGAAATCAATTATTCACAAAAACCTACTAAAATGGACTAAAATACTACTAAAAACTCTTAGGAAAGGCAAAATACTCAATTCAAACATACTCAATTAATAGATATAAAATCTACTCATCAAATACTCCAAACTTAAACATTTGCTTGTCCTCAAGCAAAAACTCAAAACAATAAATAAATCTTAAAAACTAAGCATATGCATCCTACTCCTAAAATAATCATGAATCAATTTATAGCCTCCAAGATCATGCTATAACTTACATCAGTTAAACCTATATAAACTTATCAACCACTCAGTCATCAATTTGCAGTAGTTACAATCCCATAGTGTGTGTGCGTGTGTGTGCAATTTCGACCAAATCAATCCGACCTTAAAAGGACTATATCACGAACACATGGTACGAAGTAGTCATCGACCTATAGGACATATCAACAATAATCTCAGCTAGGGTACTCATTGTTCAAATCAAGAGAGTTCAGTTCAATCTAATTTTCTGCTATTCCTCCTAGAGTATTGCCATTTATTTCCCTTTTTTTCTTTTTTTTCTTTCAAGGTGAGTGCGTTTTACGCTCCTTCTCACATGCATGAGGAGTGCGTTTTACGCTCCATCTCGTCTTAATTATTACCAAGGAGTACACTTTTAAGCTCAATTCACTCCACCATATTTATTAGCTCTAAGAAGCATAACATCTTTTTCTTTCTTTTCATTTGAATCATACTTTTCCCTCGAACTTAAACAATTCACTACCCCTGCTTCAATTAAGGCCGTAACATAATCCTAACTCATGACAATATCTCTTACCAAGGTTTCGAACTATAGTCTCCTTAAGATTCAATTAATTTCAGTGGGATCTAAGTGTTCAAGATAATAGGGACCATAACTACGCAAAGTCGACTTTTAAAATAATATAAAAGCTTAACACAAGATTCAAAAGTTTTTCTAACTTGCTTACACCTTTAATCATCTCTTATCATCGGCTATTCTAAAGATTCACTACTTATTTTATTTTTATTTTTATATATATATTTTTTATTATTATTATATTTTTTTCTTTTTTTTACGCAAATAAATATGCAAAAATTAAATTAAAACCTAAAAAAAAACAAATGCAACAATTAAATCCTAAAATTACTAAACTTAACCATGCAAATAATTAAATAAGTCTTAAACAAACCAATAAATCCAGCAAAGCAAATTAAAATGTAAAGTATCATCAAACAATTCCCCCAAACTTGAATATTACATTGCCCTTAATGTAATACCATAAATTTCCCTGGAAATCAAGCATCACCGGCATCATCAGCATCATCCTCATCATCAACAAGGCTATCGGACTCCTCCTCCATCTCAAAAGCAGTATCAGGAAAAACTAGAGATGGAGGGAAGCAAATGGGATCTGGATTGTTGATGTTGAACCGAGTTGCAAATGTGTTTATGATGTTGTTCGTGTAGTTCACATAGTTGTCAACTTAGTCTGCTATTTGATCCACTCGGTGTGTTTGCTGACGATTCAAACTCAGTAGATTATCTTGGCCCCGTTCCAAGCTCGTTTGGGTCCTCCTTATAGCCCAAACTTTAGCAAGAATTCGGTCCAAAGTAGCATCAAACAAAGCACCACGTCCTGGTCGCCTAGCACCATGAGATGACTGGCCCCATGAGTTGGACCCACACCTTCTATCTGATCAGCAGCAGTAACATCTATGTCATATCCACCTTGCATGTTGGCTCTGCTACCTATTAGTTCCTTAAATTTGGCAATGGTGCTGCTATCTAACACCGACTTTGGGTGTTCAAATATCTCATCTATTCGCCAAACAACACCGACGTTCTTACACAACCCACATATGAGAGATGGGTGTGGAAGTCCGCCGGATGTTGCACCTTGCAATGCATGACGGATGGAGCTATAGATGACTTTGCCCATGTCAATGCTTTTTCCAGTTACAATTGAGTAAAGGAATGCTGCCCTAGCTTTAGTTACCTCTAAAAAATGAGATGAAGGCATTAATTTAGCACAAAGGAAATAAAACAACGTCTTACCATATCTACTCAGTCCATTCCAGGGGAAGGAAACAGCAGAAGTTACTCGAATTGTCCATTGCGTTCCAGGCTTGTATAAGCCTTGAATAACCTCGTCCCAGTTTGGTCCATCTTGAATGAACTTCGTATAATCATCAGCTTCAATGTTCGGTAGGCCATAGTATTCATTGATCGCCTTGCTATCAAAAGGTACCGCCTTGCCTCAAACCGTGGTAACCTTGTTCACCGCCTCAACCGCATTAGCATAGAATTCAGTTACAATTGCTACTACAATGGCTTTGGGTTGAGATGTCAATTCCCCCTAGCCATGTTCCTGAATCATTCGTCGGATTTCAAGCCCATTGGCCTTTCGTGGCACCAAGCCACGTTCTTGAATCAAATTTTTATTAACCAAGGAG
Organism: Aralia elata; assembly: GCA_034770075.1. Taxonomy (NCBI): domain Eukaryota; kingdom Viridiplantae; phylum Streptophyta; class Magnoliopsida; order Apiales; family Araliaceae; genus Aralia; species Aralia elata. Next base: position 73,053,977 of record CM068377.1, read on the forward strand.
GTATGAAATCGCTCAAAGGCTTCTTCACTAACAAATTTTGAATGAACATAGGTAGAAGAAGAAGCCTGTGATGTACGTTGATGTTTGGGTGCCATCTAAAAAGCTTGACAATGCTTGAAAACTAAAATAGTGATGAAAAATGTGGTTTGGGAAATATAACAAACACTTGGTGTGAGCCCAAATTTTGGCCCAAAATCAAAGCCTTTTGAATATGTGCAATCCCTCCAATTGAAGTAACAACACAAGAATAATCCCAACAAATGCAATACTTATAAGGGGGGAGGATGTAATGACCGGAAATTCTGGATTTACCTTATAATTCGAATATTTGAATATTAATGAATAAATTATATTTTATTAATATTATTTTTATGTTGCATGTTTAAAGGTTGTGTGACAACCTGGATTATGTGAATGCATGAAATTTTACGTGTTATAGTCTTGTTTAAGTGAATAATTGATTTCACGTAGCGTCGCTAAATCACTATTCACGGGGCACATTTCCCGAGGCACTATTCACGCCATAATGTTTTTGTGTCTTTTTCGATTTTAATAAATTTCATTAATACGTGCGAGCGAAGTTATAATTTTTCCAAGCGTCGGAAATTTTATTTGAGCTGATACGTGATTTTATCCGTATCCAAAATGTATTATATGGGTGTTCCGAATATTTAGACAAATTCCATAATAATTATTTTTATGCGTCTCAATTTATGGGAGTACCCATTTTAATTTTAGGTAGAGTTATTTACCAAATTGGGTACAAAAGTGGGAGTATTCGGATATATTTTTTGTGTATTTGGTATTTATTTTGGCATGTTACTCCAAGAGGGAACCAACCAAACCCCATCAACCAATCAAATGCAAGGAAGGAGAGCATGGTCGGCAGCATGCTACTCTTTGCAAGGCTCCATGCCTCAATTTTCCCAAAATGCTGAACATTCCCTCTTGATTTTATTTTCAAGGAGCTTAGGAGGCTATACCCTCCATTGTTCCCGAAGCCATGCTCAGCCTTCACCCCATTCCTCTTCCTCTTCATCCTTCCTATTCCATCCTCTTCCAAAGTTGGTTCTGCAGATTATTGAGAGTATAGAGTGAGATTTGAGAGGAGATAGAGTGATACAGGGAAAGAGAAAGAGAAGGAATTGCTGAAAATAGAAAGCAGAGGAAGAAGTTCACGGGAGGAGAAGAAGAAGAACAAAGAAGGAGGAGAACAAGAGAGGAAGAAGGAGTGTGTGGTTGCAAGAAAGAAGAGAAGAAGAAGGCTAGCCAATCTCCACAACTCCATTTGTAGCAATAATCAGAGGTAATTCAACCTCAATCCATCTCATTTCCATTTTTCGAGTGTTCTTGAGTTCTTGAGCTCAAACTATTGGGTTTGAGCAATTCTTGCAATTGTTGTTGTAACTATTAGTTGTGGTTAATTTTTATTGTTACCAAGACATCTTGTAAGCTATTAATAACCTCAAAGTGGAATAAAATCAATGAATGATCCGAACCTTGGCTTAAAGGATGAAACTTTGGACTTTTTGGACAAAATAACTTTCGGACGAATTAGAGGACTGTAAAGCCTTGATTGAGTAATTGTTTGATCTAATTGTTGTTGTCATATTATAGTTCCATGGGTTATCTTTATAACCTAGTTGAAATGGAGTAAAAAGGAGTTAAAACGAAGATTTGGTGTTGATTTTGGTGAAGAACAACAAGAACCCAGAAACAGAGTTTTCATTTTGTGCTTTGGCTCAAAAATTGGTCATGTTAATATTTATGGGTAATTCTAAATTTTTGATATGTTATAGCCTTATGTCTTAGGAGTCTATAGAGTCCGAAATGGACTAATTTGCATGTGTATTGAAGGAGTTATAGAGGTTGGAGTGACCGGAGGTCGGAGTCGCGAACTAGGATTAAACCCAGAATTCAGCTACTGATGAATGACGCCGCGAGGGGAAAAATACGGAAAGACCAGGACTCACCACAGTGCCACTTCCAAGTATTAAGCTTGGCGCTGCAGCGACGCCACGTGCTAGAAGACGAACACGGGATCGACGCCGAAGCGTGGGAGCTAGTACTAAGCTTCACGCCACAGCATTAAGCCTGTCATGTGAATAGTATGAGACTCGCGGCGCAGCGTTAAGTCCAAGTATTAAGCTTGACGCCGCAACGCCAGTGCCGTGTCCAGCCTTGGTCGGGTCGGGTCAAACCCAGTGAATTTTTCCAGCAAGACCAAACTTATATTTTTGTACAAAATGATTTGACAAGTTAGTTATTTATACCTTGTTAAGCCTTAATTGCTTAATTGTATTAAGTGTCAACCAAATTGGCATTGTCTTAAGGCGTAAATTGAGTAACCTGGTTGTAACTTACGTTTGGCTTTTAGGGGACGCTGCCCCCTTAGACTCCCGCCAGTTCACCGGCGAGCTGGGCAGCCGCTAGCTCACCGAGGAGCGAGACCCCCAACTGGGTAGTCGTAGTGGCAATCAATTTGTTTTAATGATGCAACGTCTGTTTTGAACCTAATCCTTATGTGACTAATTGTTATATGAATATGTATTTACGTGTGTAGGACATTAAAGAGCGTATGTTGTAATATTTGTAGCAGACGCATCAGGCAAGTTTTCTAACGCTTGTCTAACCCTTTTGTTGGGCAAGTTTCCTTACCCTAGCTCAATTTAATATTGGGCAGGTTTTCTCAACCGTACAACTTTTGTTTATTGTGCGAGTTATTTATTGATTGAGCAATCATTTTATATTATTGCAAGTTCCTTACTCAATTATTTTTATTTGAGCAAGTTTCCTAACGCTTGTCTAACCCTTGTGTTAGGCAAGTTTCCTTACCCTAGCTCAATTTAATATTGGGCAGGTTTTCTCAACCGTACAACTTTTGTTTATTGTGCGAGTTATTTATTGATTGAGCAATTATTCTATATTATTGCAAGTTCCTTACTCAACTATTTTTACTTGAGCAAGTTTCCTATCTTATATAAATGCTGTATATTGTTACAAGTTTCATGACTCAAATGGAGTTATTACTTTCAAACCATATTAGTGGATTATTTATTGTCAATTACTCCACATCAAGGATAATTATTGATATTCGCATCTTGTGCATTTGGATTCATGATCTGTTGTTGGACTGTAAAATGTAAGTTCTTCATTCATGAACTATTTAAGAAAATAGTCTACGCCATTTATTTTGGCTAGACATGTACAAGTTATTATTTTTAAAAGTCATCCAAATCGATTATTGGTATGGATTCTCGGACTGAGAGAGCAACCCTTGTTTAGGGGATTTTAATGTGTCGGTTATTCGATGCGGTCAGAGTTAAATGTTACGCATATACATAGGGTACGAGAGGCTGATCCCCTCGAGTACTACTGACGGGCCAGGAGTTTAAAAGGGCCAGTCGAATAATTGATCCTTTGGACAAAAGTTCATGGTCTATTGGACCACTTAGCAGTAAATAATAATATTTATTATTTCATTTGAACTTTGATTATATTGTCAACTATTTCTTCAATATTCTTAAATTGTTGAACTATGCGATTATTATTCTCATTCATTCATGATATATCCTCTTTATTCATTTTAAACTTGCTGAGCAAAGTAGTTGCTCACCCTTGCTGTATCATGAACCTATTGCAGTTAAGCTAGGGAGTTCCAAAGCGGACAAAGGCAAAGGAAAGCTTAAGGAATAGTTATATGTATTATCCCGTTATATAATCGTGGAATCATTTTGTATTATTATTGTATTCCGTGATGTATTTATTTAAGGTTATAGACTTTGGGACCGTAGTAAACCTTTTATAATGAACAACATATGTTTATTTATTCCGCATTAATTGATTTATGTTGTTTAGAGGTGTATGGATGTATTTTATCGTGAGCACCAGATTCGAGGTATTGGTACCTGAATTTGGGGGTGTCACAGGTTGGTATCAGAGCTTTAGGTTATAAACTTTAGGAATACGAAACCTATGTTATAACCTTAGTATTAAACTCGTATTGAGTACGTTAGGAGGTGAATTGAGGAGATTCATTTGGTGATCATGTCTGGAAGTGGATTGTGAAAATCCATCGAGCCGAGTTGTGCATGATAAAATATCATTTCATTTTATCAATGAATATATTTTATTGTGGCACTGACATCTTGCTGTCTGTTTGTTCCTGTCTGTGGCTGTAGGATGTCTGAGATGGGAGAGTCCAGTCCTACCGAAAAGGTAGAGTTCACAGACATTCATGTGGACACAGGGCGTTTAGTAGAGGTGCAGCCGAGTGAGCCAGAGATGATGGACACTGGGGATGAGTCTGAGGCCGAGTATGGTTATGAGGAGGAGCCAATTACCAGAGGAGTGCTGAGGCTATTAAGCGATGAGGGGGAGGATGAGGACCCCGAGGAGGATCCAGCGACGGAGGATGATGAGCCACCTGAGTATGCAGATGGCATGGGCACTACTGCTAGTGATATCATCGAAGAGCTGACAAATAAGAATGAGGAGCTCGAGAATCGAGTAGCCCACTTAGAGGAGCATAACCAGGATCATCAGGACCGAGAGGAACAGTATAGGTCATTAGCATATCAAACTTTGGGGGAAAAGGCCGAGTTGACCCAAAAGCTGCAGGAAAAGGACTAGAGGATTACCGAGCTAGAGGCAGAGGTTCAAGGTCGGCGTGGAGCTTCTGTTCAGCTTGATGTGATGGTTTACGACCTCTTAGAGAGGAATATGGTGTTGGTAGGACAGATAGAGTGGGTAGAGGATCAGTTGGAGACTACTCGTCTGGAGCGAGATGAGGCTATAAAGCAGTTGGCAGCCCTGACTGCAGAGCTTAATCTAGAGGTTGCGAACAGAACCCGCATAGAGAGGGTGACCATGATTGATTCCCTCCGTTTAGGCTTGACCACTTCTATTGGTAGGCTGAGGGACAGGGTTAGGAGGTACCCCAGGGAGAAGGGGAGCAGCAGGCGCCGAGTGATCGACAGGCTGGCTCAACGGGAGCTCTGAGTTGCACTCCGCCGCAGCAGGCGGTGATGTATTATTTTTAGCATTATGTTTGCAGTAGGTCCCACTTTTGTTATAATAGGGGCATACTTATATTGTAAATCCCTGTGCTTGTAGTGTGCATGGGATTGTAGTTGAACCCTAATTTTATTCTTTAGGGGATAAGTAGTGGTTGGCAGGTCATGCCATTTAGCGTTTATAGAAGTATGCCACATGTTGAGTTCGGTTGTATTAAAACAGTGGTGTATGATTATAAATGCAATTGTTTTATTTAAATCAAACGTGTTTGATAGATGCTTTTGCTTTTAATTGTTGACTTAAATGACTTTTTGCATATAGCATAAATCTATTAGTAAAAGCCAACGGTTTTTTTTTATCAGATCATGCCTCCAAGAAGACAGCCACGAAACTAAATGGTTGAGGAATCGGTTAATAACATTCAGGGTCATCCAGACCCAATGAGGGCGTTTGCTAAGTTGCTGGCAGAAGCCATACGAAATAGACCCCCACCTATTGGAGAACAGCCAGAGTGGCAGCCCGCGCAGCATTTGGCTAGTTTCAAAGATTTTAAGCTAGTAGGACCTCCCGAGTTCAGGGGAACACTAGACCCGATTGAAGCCCAAACCTGGATCAAAGAAATAGAAAAAATGTTCGAGGTTGCAAGGGTGGCCGAAGAACAGAAGACAGGGTCCGCCACTTTTATGATGAAAGGTGAAGGGAACTATTGGTGGAAGGCCAACAAAAGTCGTGCTGGAGATGGTGTGATACCATGGGATCGTTTTAAGGAGCTGTTCTTCGAGAACTATTTCCCGGAGAGTATGCAGCAGAACATGGAGGTGAAGGTTCTGGAGCTCAAGCAGGGGAGGATGTCAGTTGTAGAGTATGAGGATAAATTTAATGAGTTAGCCTAATTTGCACCTCACCAGGTAGACATTGAAGCCAGAAAGGCAAGGAGATTTGAATTAGGCCTGAAATCGTGGGTGTACAGTAGGGTGGCAGTTCTAAGGATTGACACATTTTCTACGTTGTTAGAAAGGGCCATCATCGCCGAAGGAGGCAACGAGGCTCTAGCAAAGTTCAATCAACACAAAAAGAAAGGTCACAAAGGAAGCAAGGGAGGGAGCAGCGGGGGAAGTAATCCAAATAAAAGGAAATGGAACGATAGTCAATCTTCCGATGGTAACAAGTCTGGAGGAGAGATTAAGAAGGGTAATAAGTGCAATAATTGTGGAAAGAATCACTCTGGAGAGTGCATGAAAGGAAAATGAGTTTGTTTCAACTGTGGGCAATAGGGGCACTTTGCTCCTCAGTGCCCAAAAGGAAAGAAAGCAGGATGTTTCTCATGTGGGGCGTCAGATCATCAAATTAAGGATTGCCCGAAAAGGAAGGGGGATGCAACAAGTGGCAACAGGAATAACAACAATAACAACAACAACAGGCTGAACATTGGAGGGCCAGCTAGCCAAACCAATAGGCCCACGACACACACTTTTAACATGACAGTGCAGGATGCGGTGGAGTCGAAGGACGTGGTGTCAGGTATTATTTCGATCAATAATGTCAATGCATATATATTATTTGATTTGGGTGCTACCTGTTCATTTATGTCGGATGAATTTGCTAAATGGTAAAATTTACCTCGTGAGAAATTAGAGAATCCAATGAATGTGGAAGTAGCTAATAAGGAAGTTATTCTTGTAAAACATATTCATAGAAATTGTTGTGCTGAGATAAATGGGCATAAATTGAGCGTAGATTTAATTCTGATACGACTAGGAGAATTTGACATAATTCTTGGAATGGATTAGTTGTCTAATCATGGAGCTGTGATTGACTGCCAGAAGAAATGTATACACCTGAAGACTCCAGATAAGTCGAGGGTTGTATTTTATGGTAGTAAATCGCCTAGACAATCTTGTTGTCTTACGACGATGCAAGCAAGGAGATTGCTTAGAAAGGGCTGCATAGGTTATCTGGCTCACATGGTTGATACTCAAAGAGTAGGGAGTGAAATGGGTCAGATACCTGTAGTAAGGGAATTCCCAGATGTTTTCCCAAAAGATCTACCGGGTTTGCCGCTGGATAGAGAAGTGGAATTTGTAATCGATCTGGTATCGAAAACCGTATCAATCTCAAGGGCACCATACAGGATGACACTAGTGGAGATAAAGGAACTAATGTTTCAATTGCAAGAGTTGCTAGATAAGGGGTATATTCGTCCAAGTGTATCTCCATTGGGAGCACCAGTGCTATTTGTAAAGAAGAAAGACGGATCGCTGAGGCTTTGTATCGACTATCGAGAGTTAAACAAAGTCACGATTAAGAACAAGTACCCATTGCCCAGGATAGACGATCTTTTCGATCAACTGAAGGGAGAGAAGTACTTTTCAAAGATTGACTTGAGGACGGGGTATCACCAGCTGAAGGTGAGGCAGGAGGATATTCCAAAGACAGCATTCATAACTCGATATGGACACTTTGAGTTTTTGGTAATGTCGTTTGGACTTACGAACACGCCAACGGCGTTTATGGACATGATGAACAGAGTGTTCAAGCAATACCTAGATAAATTTGTTGTCGTTTTCACAGATGACATTCTAGTCTACTCGAAGATGGAGGAGGATCACGTCGAGCATTTGAGGATAGCCTTGGAAACGCTGAGAAGGGAGAAGCTATATTCAAATTTTTCCAAGTGTGAATTCTGGCTACAAAGGGTGCAGTTCTTAGGGCACGTAATTGACAAGGATGGTGTATCAGTGGATCCTGCGAAGGTAGAAGTAGTAATAAACTGGGAGCAGCCAATGACACCAATAAAAGTCCCAAGTTTCTTGGGTTTAGCGGGTCACTATCGAAGGTTTATTCAGAACTTTTCAAAGATAGCGACACCATTGACAAATTTGATAAGGAAGACTATGAAGTTTGTATAGATGGATAAGTGCGAAGAGAGTTTCTTGGAGTTGAAAAAAAAACTTAGTGAAGCACCTATGTTATCACTACTAGATAATACAGAGGGATTTGTCGTGTATAGTGATGCGTCACACAAGGGCCTGGGGTGCGTATTGATGCAGCATAGGAAGGTCATTGCATACGCGTCACGATAGCTGAAGGACTATGAGATGGGATATCCGACTCATGACCTGGAACTGGAAGGAGTGGTGTTTGCTCTAAAGATTTGGAGGCACTATCTGTATGGAGAGAAGTGTGAAAAAGTCTGAAGTATATCTTCACTCAAAAGGAACTAAACACGAGGCAACGACGATGGTTGGAGTTGATCAAGGACTATGACTATGAAATTTTGTACTATCCCGGTAAGGCCAATGTAGTAGCTGATGCTCTAAGTAGGAAGGGCAGAGATAAGTTTATGATGCTGACAGCTCATGTAATACCCATATTCTGCCTTTATCCCACATCGGCTACTTTACAATCTCTCTCTCATTTCCTTACCTATATATATAACTAATATTTTGTTTATTTAATTATTAAACAATAAGAATTTTCTTATTTTAAGAAAAGACTTTTTGTAAGAGGGACTTTTTAGTAAGTACCTCCCTAGTTAAAAATTTTCGGTATCGAGGGCGTAGGCAGATTGCGAACCTCATAATTTCGGGTACGTTTTTTTTTTCTTTTTTATTTATTCAATTTAATTTTCTGTATTATTAGTTTATAACTTTAATTAGTATATTTTAGTTAGTTTGTTAGTTAATATTGTGATATTATTTTGGCTAGATATTATGTATCTCTTTAATATTATAGAGGGTTCAATATATGCATAAATCAGTTAAATACTAATATTGTAGTATTTAATAAAATGTATTATTTTTGTGAATAGATTACTTTGAGCGAGTCTAACCAATTACATCTGTAATTGTGGGTATTGTATTACGTACTCCAGGTACGGATTCCGTACTCCTTCAGCGATAGTCTTCTGAAATTTAATTAATTCGTTTTGTTCTGCGTTTTGAATTCCGTTATTATTTCACATGATTGTTTCTTGTGAAATTCATATAATTCTTTTATTTTTGAGTTGATACATATGACTCGTATTTGTATTCTTTGAGTTGAAATATCATGTCTAGTATTTATTTTTGTAGAAACGTACATGCTAATATATTTTGGGAGATTTTGTGTCAATTCGTTTCGATTTAGCATGTGCGTATTAGAACCCTTTTGTTGGTATTATGTCGCTTATATTGTGACATGATATTTTTATTAGATAATATCGTAGGGTGTACCTTGAGCTAACCACCTGTGGGGGTACCACAGGCATGTCGTTTCGGCACGAAAGACATGACACTTCCGTGGCAGTGTGATTAGTCCACGGCGTCTCTGTTTTGTGCTCCGATGGGAGTTGGCCATTTGGTGATTTGTTGTGAGAGGCGTATGGGTCGGCCCTAGTTTTCTGTTCTGTTCTGCGGATTGTTGATGTTGTGCCAAACACACTTTCCGATTTTGCATGCATTTGGATCTGCAGTCCAATGTGTGATTTGTCTATATGACATTATTTGACTTGTCCATGTGGCAAACTATATTTCTGAGCTCGGTATGAAATAACCTCAACCATTCGATTCAGCCTATTATGTTATTCAGTTCAGTTCAGCTATGTTAATCAGTTCAGTTCTGTTATTGTGATATTTGTTATTCAGTTCAGTTCAGTTCAGCTATGTTATTCAGTTCAGTTTAGTTCAGTTATGTTATTGTGATATTTGTTATTCAGTTCAGTTCAGTTCAGCTATGTTATTCAGTTCAGTTATGCATTGTGATATTTGTTATTCAGTTCAGTTCAGTTATGTTATTGTGATATTTGTTATTCAGTTCAGTTCAATTCAGCTATGTTATTGAGTTCAGTTCAGTTCAGCTATTTAAGTTCAGTTCAGTTCAGTTCGACTATGTTATTAAGTTCAGTTCAGTTCAGCTATATTATTCAGTTCAGTTCAGTTCAGCTATGTTATTGAGTTTAGTTGAGTTTGATTTCGTTATTCAGTTCAGCTATGTTATTGAGTTTAGTTCAGCTTGATTTTGTTATTCATTTGGATTCTCATTTTTATACTTTATATTCGTACTGGGCAATTGGCTCATGCTGTGTTTTTCTTCCGGCAGGTATTCAAGGGGATCATGGGCAAGTGTGAAGAGATGTTCCTTTTAGTTTGATATTCTGCTTAGAGTTTGTTCGTACGTGACCTCCCTTTCCTATTTCGGGAAGGGGGTGTTACAGCTCAAGAGGAACTGATCAAGGATATGGAAAGACTAGCGTTGGAAGTCAAGTATCCGATGAATGCAGACGAGAAACTATTCGCAGTAGAGGCGAGTCCGACCTTATTAGACAGGATAAAGGAGGCTCAAGAAAAGGATGATGAATACGTTACCATGAGGGAGCGAATCTCAGATGGAAAGGAATTAAAGTACAAAGTGGATAGCATAGGACTTCTAAGGTTTGAAGGAAGGATCTGGGTACCGATAATTCCGTAGTTGAGGGAAAAGATTCTGCAAGAAGCTCATTCTACAAAGTATTCGATACACCCTGGTAGTACTAAGATGTATCAAGATTTGCGTCAGCACTTCTGGTGGCCGAACATGAAGAGGGAGGTCGCGGAATGTGTTGGGCGATGTTTGACATGTCAGAGGGTAAAAGCAGAACATCAGAAATCGGGTGGACTACTACAACCGTTGGAGATTCCGTAGTGGAAGTGGGAGCATATCATGATGGATTTTGTAACGGGGCTTCCACTAACTCAGAAGGGTTACAACGCGATCTGGGTGATCGTGGATCGTCTAACTAAATCTGCACATTTTCTACCGATCAAGATAAGGTACAATCTAGAACAGTTAACAAAGTTATATGTGAAAGAGATTATGTCACGACATGGAGTGCTGGTATCTATTGTGTCTGACAGAGATCCACGTTTCACGTCGAATTTCTGGAAGAGCTTACAAGAAAGATTGGGAACTCAGTTGAGGTTAAGTACGACATATCATCCTCAAACGGATGGGCAAAGCGAGCGAACGATTCAGACACTGGAGGACATGCTTAGAGCATGTGTGATGGATTTTAAAGATAGCTGGGATGATCACCTACCATTGGTTGAGTTTGCCTATAATAATAGTTATCATGCAAGTATTGGCATGCCGCCATATGAAGTATTATACGGAAGGAAGTGTCGAACACCTTTGTGTTGGGACGAAGTCAGTGAACGGAGACTGTTGGGACCTGAATTGGTGCAACAAACCGTGGATGTCGTCAAAGTGATAAGAGCTCGATTGGTAGCGGCTCAAGACCGACAGAAGAAATACGTCGATTGGCATCGTCATAAGTGAGACTTTGAAGTTGTTAGCTTTGTGTTTTTGAAGGTATCTCCCTAGAAGGGGAAGATCAGATTTGGAAAGAAGGGGAAATTGAGTCCCAGGTTCATAGGACCCTTTGAAGTTTTAAAGAGGGTAGGTGAAGTGGCGTACGAGGTAGCTCTGCCTCCTGAACTTGAGCACATTCACAATGTGTTTTACGTTTCTGTGTTACGACCATATAAACCCAACTACAAGCATGTGATATCCTATGAACCAATTCAAGTTGAGAAAGATTTGTTATATAAAGAGATTTCTGTCCAAATATTAGATAGGAAGGAGCACACGTTAAGAAATAAGGTCATCCATTCAGTCAAAGTACTTTGGAGGAACCACACAGCTGAAGAAGCCACGTGGGAGCTAGAAGAGAAGATGAGGAAGAATTATCCACATCTTTTTGAGTGAACCCATGTTAAATTTTTCTTACCTAGATTGTAATTCTGGGGACAGAATTCTTATAAGGGGGGAGGATGTAACAACCGGAAATTCTGGATTTTCCTTGTAATTCGAATTTTTGAATATTAATGAATATATTATATTTTATTAATATTATTTTTATGTAACATGTTTAAAGGTTGTGTGAAAACCTGGATTATGTGAATGCATGAAATTTTACGTGTTATAGTTTTGTTTAAGTGAATAATTGATTTCGCGTAGCATCGCTAAATCACTATTCACGGGGCACGAGGCACGTTTCCCGAGGCACGTTTCATGCCATAATATTTTTGTGTCTTTTTTGATTTTAATAAATTTTATTAATACGTGCGAGCGAAGTTATAATTTTTCCAAGCGTCGAAAATTTTATTTGAGCTGATACGTGATTTTATCCGTATCCGAAATGAAATATGGGTGTTCCGAATATTTAGAGAAATCCCATAATAATTATTTTTATGCATCCCAATAATTTATGGGAGTACCCATTTTAATTTTAGGTAGAGTTATTTACCAAATTAGGTACAAAAGTGGGAGTATTCGGATATATTTTTGTGTATTTAGGTATTTATTTTGGCATGTTACTCCAAGAGGGAACCAACCAAACCCCATCAACCAGTCAAATGCAAGGAAGGAGAGCATGGTCGGCAGCATGCTACTCTTTGCAAGTCTCCATGCCTCAATTTTCCCAAAATGTTGAACATTCCCTTTTGATTTTATTTTCAAGGAGCTTAGGAGGCTACACCCTCCATTATTCCCGAAGCCATGCTCAGCCTTCACCCCATTCCTCTTCCTCTTCATCCTTCCTATTCCATCCTCTTCCAAAGTTGGTTCTTCAGATTATTGAGAGTATAGAGTGAGATTTGAAAGGAGACAGAGTGATACAGGGAAAAAGAAAGAGAAGGAATTGCTAAAAATAGAAAGCAGAGGAAGAAGTTTACGGGAAGAGAAGAAGAAGAACAAAGAAGGAGGAGAACAAGAGAGGAAGAAGGAGTGTATGGGAGCAAGAAAGGAGAGAAGAAGAAGGCTAGCCAATCTCCACAACTCCATTTGTAGCAATAATCAGAGGTAATTCAACCTCAATCCATCTCATTTCCATTTTTCGAGTGTTCTTGAGTTCTTGAGCTCAAACCATTAGGTTTGAGCAATTCTTGCAATTATTGTTGTAATTGTTGGTTGTGGTTGATTTTTATTATTACCAAGACATCATGTAAGCTATTAATAACCTCAAAGTGGAACAAAATCAATGAATGATTCGAACCTTGGCTTAAAGGATGAAACTTTGGACTTTTTGGACAAAATAACTTTAGGATGAATTAGAGGACTGTAAAGCCTTGATTGAGTAATTGTTTGGTCTAATTGTTGTTGTCATATTGCATTTCCATGGGTTATCTTCATAATCCAGTTGGAATGGAGTTAAAAGGAGTTAAAACGAAGATTTGGAGTTGATTTTGGTGAAGAACACCAAGAACCCAGAAACAGAGTTTTCATTTTGTGCTTTGGCTCAAAAATTAGTCATGTTAATATTCATGGGTAATTCTAAATTTTTGATATGTTGTAGCCCTATGTCTTAGGAGTCTATAGAGTCTGAAATGGACTAATTTGCTTGTGTATTGAAGGAGTTATGGAGGTTGGAGTGACCGGAGGTCGGAGTCGCGAACTAGGATTAAACCCATAATCCGGCTACTGATGAATGACGCTGCAACGTCATTCATAAGCCTTGCAGCTGAAGCCGTCACGAGGGGCAAAATAGGGAAAGACCGGGACTCACGCCGCAGCACCACTTCCAAGTACTAAGCTTGGCACTGCAACGACGCCACATGCCAAAAGATGGACACGGGATCGACGCCGCAACATAGGAGCTAGGACTAAGCTTCACGCCGCAACGTTAAGCCTGTCATGTGAATAGTATGGGACTCGCGCCGCAGCGTCAAGTCCAAGTATTAAGCTTGACGCCGCAGCGCCAGTGCCGTGTCCAGCCTGGGTCGGGTTGGGTCGGACCCAATGAATTTTTCCAACAAGACCAAACTTATATTTTTGAACAAAATGATTAGACAAGTTAGTTATTTATACCTTGTTAAGCCTTAGTTGCTTAATTGTATTAAGTGTCAACCAAATTGGTATTGTCTTAAGGCGTAAATTGAGTAACCTATTTGTAACTTACGTTTAGCTTCGAGGGGGCGCTGCCCCCTTAGAGCCCCGCTAGCTCACCGGCGAGCTGGGCAGTCGCTTACTCACCGAGGAGCGAGATCCCCGAATGGGTTGTCGTAGTGGCAATCAATGTGTTTTAATGATGCAACGTCTGTTTTGAATCTAATCCTTATGTGACTAATTATTATATGAATATGTATTTACATGTGTAGGATATTAAGGAGCGTGTGTTGTAATATTTGTAGCAGACGCATCAGGCAAGTTTCCTAACGCTTGTCTAACCCTTGTGCCGGGCAAGTTTCCTTACCCTAGCTCAATTTAATATTGGGCAGGTTTTCTCAACCGTACAACTTTTGTTTATTGTGTGAGTTATTTATTGATTGAGAAATCATTCTATATTATTGCAAGTTCCTTACTCAACTATTTTTATTTGAGCAAGTTTCCTAACGTTTGTCTAACCTTTGTGTTGGGCAAGTTTTCTTACCCTAGCTCAATTTAATATTGGGCAGGTATTCTCAACTGCACAACTTTTGTTTATTGTGCGAATTATTTATTGATTGAGCAATCATTCTATATTATTGCAAGTTCCTTACTCAACTATTTTTATTTGAGCAAGTTTCCTATCTTATACAAATATTGTATATTGTTGCAAGTTTCATGTCTCAAATGGAGTTATTACTTTCAAACCATATTAGTGGATTATTTATTATCACTTACTCCACATCAAGGATAATTATTGATATTCGCATCTTGTGCATTTGAATTCATGATCTGTTGCTGGACTGTAAAATGTAAGTTCTTCATTCATAAACTGTTTAAGGAAATAGTCTACGCCATTTGTTTCGGCTAGACATGTACAAGTTATTATTTTTAAAAGCCATCCAAACCGATTATTGGTATGGATTCTCAGATTGAGAGAGCAACCCTTATTTAGGGAATTTTAATGTGTCGGTTATCCGATGCAGTCAGAGTTAAATGTTATGCATATACATAGGGTATGAGAGGTTGATCCTCTCAAGTACTACTGACGGGCCAGGCGTTTAAAAGGGCCAATCAAATGATTGATCCTTTGGCCAAACGTTCATGGTCTATTGGATAACTCAGCAGTAAATAATCAATATTCATTATTTCATTTGAACTTTGATTATATTGTCAACTATTTCTTTAATATTCTTAAATTGTTGAACTATGCGATTATTATTCTCATTCATTCATGATATATCCTCTTTATTCATTTTAAACTTGCAAAGTAGTTGCTTACCCTTGCTATATCATGAACCTATTGCAGTTAAGCCGGGGAGTTCCAAAGCGGACAAAGGCAAATGAAAGCTTAAGGAATAGTTATATGTACTATCCCGTTATGTAATCGTGGAATCGTTTTGTATTATTATTGTAATAACAACATATGTTTATTTATTCCGCATTAGTTGATTTATGTTGTTTAGAGGTGTATGGATGTATTTTATCGTGAGCACCAGATTCGAGGTATTGGTACCTGAATTTAGGGGTGTCACATAACTGCTGCCCTTAGGTTGAAATTTGTTTTCGTGGAAACATCCCAAGTTTGTACTCTATCCCCCCCCCCACAATACCTTCAACTCGTCTATAAGAGGTCTCAAGTAAACATTTAGGTTCTTTCCAAGACTCTTAGGACCAGGAATCACGAGTGAAAGAAACAAGTATGGTTGTTTCATACACATCCAAGGAGGCAAGTTGTACGGCGTAACAATCATAGGCAGGAGTACAGAATAGCTGAGTAGCCGAACGGGTTGAAACCATCAGTGGACAATCCAAGTCTCATATTTCTAGGTTCCAATGCAAACCCAGGATGTGCTAAGTTGAAATCTTTCTAAGCCTGCCTATCTGTTAGATAGTTAAGTTCTCCATCTTTAGCTGGAGATTTCACATGCCAAGTCATATGTTCAGCTGTTCTTGAAGACATATACAATCTTTTGAGCCGATGTGTAATTGAAAAATATTTTAAAATCTTAAAAGGTATATTTATCTTTTTTGTCGTCACAACCTCTTTAATAAGCCTGAACCGATCATGACTGCAAAACGTGCATTTTGTCTTATGTTCATTTTTCTTATAAAACAACATGCAATCGTTCAGACATGCATCGATCTTTTGGTATCTAAGACCCAACTTCTTCATCATTTTCTTACAATAGTAGTAGTTATCGGATAATTTTTCACCATCAAGTAACATACTCTTAATAGCCTTCAAGAGCGACTCAAAACACTCATGGCTCATGTTGTGATCGGCCTTAATGTTAAGTAATGTTGCCACTGCAGACAATGTTGTGTGCTTGGTGCAACCATACTACAACGACTCGCTACCCTTGTATAAAAACTTAAAGAACATTTTGGCATCAGAATTCATAGGTTGCTCTCTGCCTTATTCTCAATCAAAATTCGGCCTTACAATATCATGAACCATGTCATTTATTCGATGGGTACTGCTGCTTGGATTGTGTACTTGTGCGATGCCACTATATCTTCTCTGCCCATGTGCCCACCAGCATTCTTTGTAATTTTTCATGAACCTAGAAACAAGTAAATGATAGTTTACCATGTCTCTGTCCATATAATTTATATTCTTACACTTCAAACAAGGGCATCTTATCTTGTTCTGACCATTCACATATTTCGGGTGACTATACGCATAATCCAAAAACACTTGGCAACCAGTTCTAAATTCAGCTATAGCACCTATCTGGGCGCTTGACTTTCGTCGTCTCATCAACTACGGGCTGAATAGAGGTCCATGATACCACGATACCTATTTTGACAAGAATTATTATATTCCCCTTGTTAGAGATTTACAATTCAGCCCAATGCCATTTATGGTGCTTATAAATACATATAGATGTATATGCATATATATATATATATATAACATGAGTGTGCATGATAAATGTTTATTCAGGAATAGAATAAGGATACATACCAAAATAAATTTAGAGAGTTGTTAAATCCACAACAAAAAATGTTATTTCCACAATAAAAGTGTTGCTGTAGATGTATAACGACAGTTAAAACCATCGTTATACATCTATAGCGACACTTTTGTTGTGAAAATAATAAAAAGTGTTGTGGATTTAACAATTCCCTAAATTTATACAGCATGAGATCGACTATCCAAAGGCATGATATATTGTTGTGGATCTTAAATTAGAATGAGGTATGGCCCTATGTCATCCTACATATTTTAACTGACATCTGCACTAGCCTAAAGATAATAGATTCCTAGGGGTGGAATATGAATCATTGCATCATGCATGGTCTGCATATGCATTGGGTCTACATCATTTTATTTGCATATATGTAGGTATAATATAAATATACGCCTCTGTTCAGTTACCCGACGAACAAATTTTTTTTGCCAGAGTCTCCTCTATAATATAGACTATCCACATGCACGAGGGCCTGTATATATGGTCGTTTGTAGGCACCTAAGACACAACCCAAGAGAAATATACAAATTCCTAATATAATAAGACCAAAACAATAACGAATGGATGCAAAAGCAGTAAAAAGTACCAGAAAAACTTACTTTTCATTAGTAAAACGAATATTCTATATATCCCTATGAATCTATCTTTGTGTCTTTGTGTCTCCTAAAGACAGATTAAAATGACTCTGAAGTTAGGCTTTTTCGTTTCGCGCCAACTTAGGAAGCTTCCGGATTCAGCTATGGAATTTTGGAAATTAAATGTCATTTAATAATTGATGGTGAATGAATCAATTGTTGAATCTTAACGCCTCCTATATCTTCAAGTAATGTTTATCTTAAGTGCTTTCTCCTATTTCATTGATTTGTGTATTTTGTTTTTCTTTATATCCCTAAGTGTTTTGGAAATTAAATACCTTTTATTTTGTCCTCCTTTTATTCTATTTCAAGATAAATAGTAAGGGTGAAGTGTAGAGTACTTCCTAGAGTGAAAATTATTCAACTATTATTATATTAGCCCTTAACTTAATAATTTAACTATACAAAACATTCAAAAATATTAAATTATGCAAATTTGTTATTTAATTTGAGGTTGAGGTGTACTATTTCAAGGTAAATAGTAGAGGTGAAGTGTAGAATAAATCCTAGAGTGAAAATTGTTCAACTATTATTATTAACATGTGCGATAATTAGTACTTTATATTGTTCAATGACTCAATTTTGTTTTCATATACTATTTTTATAAAGTCATCAGCACACACCATTAAATCATCCCTAGACTATAGTTTCTTGTTTGTTCTTGCATGCTTTTTGCATTTGAATCCTTGATCGTTAATGAATGGCCAAACCATATAGTGAAATCCAACCACTTCCGGTCATTAATCACTTGCCTCTTGTCTAATAGTCACCCCATTTCATAGAAAGAGTTTAGGGTTTAAGGTTTACATTCATCTTTCATCTTAAAATAGAGAACTCTTAAAATTTAAATTGTTGTGTGAATTTATAATTTTTAAATTATAATTTTATTAGTAGTAATATTTTTAAAGTAGTTTACCACTGTTTAAAAATTTACAAATTAATTAATGAATTTATTAAATATAACTTTTTATTATTAGTAGAAAGATATTGTTTACACTAATGGGGACTCATTAACATTATTATTTGACCAAATAATGAAAATGTCAACAGTTCATCACAATTTAGAAAGCAATGGGCATAAACAATTCATCACAATTTAGAAAGCAATAGGGGTTCAAGAACTTTGGCAAATGTAAGCTCAAACAATGTGATCAAAGAATACAAAACCCAATATGCAAGCCATTTAATCACAAAAATCACCAAAATCATAATATTAACAGTTCATAATATTTATTACTTTAATTGAAGCATAGTCGTGACGCCCCCAAATCCGTGTACCGTCAATTACAAGATATGGTACTCACGAAGCATCATATACCATCATATATCTGATTAAACTCTATAAATTAATAAAAACAATAAAAATAATTACAATAACATTCAAATAGAATCCCAGGTTTACATAACCTTAACTAAACTTAAACTTAGCGTTTATCACTATATTACATCAAATGCAGAAATCTAGACTTATTACATAAATAACTTTCATCATTTCATCTTAGTCTTTCCCTTGTCATTACCTGAGCCCTCAGCCTTCTCGTCCTTCACTAGAATGTTTAGGCAAGAATGAGCACAAATTGCCCAGCAAGTATATAAAGTAGTTTGATAATAAACATCAAGAGTAGAAGTTTCTGTATTGGTATTTCTCAACAATTTAAAAGAATTATCATGAAGTAAACATGAATATCAAGTATAAGAGTTCTAGAATTCTCAATAGCATACTAAGGGATATTAGACACCCTGAACATTGTTTTGTTTTATCAAAAACCATCAGACGTTTTATCAATCAGATAAATTGTAAAACATTCTCTGCAAGTACTCCAGGTGATCAGCCTATCGTACCCTACTTTGTGCACAAGTATAAAATTTATACGCATAAGCGTAAATGGGACTATATGCCCGACATCTGTTTGCCCGTTATTCAGGTTGTTCATCTTAGTATTCATGAAAGACCGCACCAAAGCAATTTGGATTGGTAGACTTTAATAGCTATGATGAATTTGTATTATTCAAATGAAATAACATTTCACATCGATAATATCTAGCTGGAAAAAGAGGCCAGAACACATTCTTGAAAGTAGTATGTAAATAATTAAGAACTTTAAAGTATAACAATTGAAATAACAATTGTGTAATCATTAATAGAGCTTGCACAATATATGAACTTGAATGAGGTATAGCTTGCAACATAGAGATCTTGTATGTAATAATAAACTGTACAAGTGAGAAAACTTATATTCACTGCAATTAGGTGAATAAAGTTAAGAAACTTGCCTGGTAAGCCTTCTACAGTTAAAATTATCTACTTGTCCTTCATGTAACCTATTCATTTAAGTCACGTTAAGCAACTAAGTATTCCCAAATTAGTTTAAGGTTAAATGTTTCCTTTGCTAAATGATTTAGCACTTTTCGTTTCTATTAGAATATATCATTAACCACAATCTATTATCAATACATACTTATTCACATAACATGTTGCATCACATAGGTAAAACTATACAATTTTAGAATCTAAAAAAATTTCTTCTTTTTTTTACCCGACCCGACCTGGCTGACCCGACCCGGCCTGGTTGACCCGAATCTACACGGTTGACCCGAACTAGCGCCGGGGTGCTTAGTTTTACTCTTAGTCCAGCGCCGAGGCGCTGGGCTTACCCCGACACCCTGTATAGCAGCGCCGGGGCGCTCGAATTGTACTACATGAACAACGTCGGGGCGCTGTTCTTCATTTCTTGGTAGGTTTGATTTCTTATCTTCCTGTCACTTTTGCCATTTTATAATTACTGAACTACAGAGCATAAGACTTCTATTTTTGGATATGTTACACTTGTTACAGCATAGTATTTTATAAAAATAACACACACACACCAAAGTATTACAACATGGCATCAAATCAGAAGCCTTGATAAGCGTGCACGGACTGCTATCAAACTTAGAAATTTTCTAAAAATTCCAGATTTCAACTATTTTCATACCACTTTCCAAAAATCATATCTTGCTCATTTTAATTCTGATTTCGTTCAAACTTGGTTAGATTAGACATCATGCTACCTAATATTTTAAAAGATTAATGTCGACGCCGGGTTTTAGCCTTTTCTGATTTTTAGCCTTTTGATTGAATGATTTTTGGAAAAGGTGGGCATTAATGTCGACGGGGTTTTGAAAGATCGTTTTTTATGATGAACCAATTAACCAGAGTCGCCAGTTGGTATATTTGAAATGGATGTACCAACTCATCCGAGTTTTCGTTTTTTTATAAATCGATAGCTCATATGTGACTCCGAATTAATTGGTCTGCAAACCGAGATTCATAGAGTTCGGGGGCTTGTTTAAGCGAGGGGAAGGTATTAGGCACCCCCCGACTTCCGTGAAACACGGTTACCGCAATCTTGATACTTTCCTATCCTTTAATTCATGAAATGTGCATGTGTGCGTGTGTGTGTGTGCTTATGTGAACGTGGTGGTGAGTTTACATGAAGAAACCATTTGGGTTTTTGGAAAAGTCGTGTTTTCTTTTGGGAATGCTTTAGAATGTCCTTCGATTTATACGAGAAAGCTTTATTCATTAGAAAGGTTTGATTTTGACTGTCAAAACTGTAAGGTTTTCAATTGGGTGTCGTTTTGGCAAAGTAAGAGTTTTTTAAATCTTCGTCAAAATAGGAATCGAGATCTATACGTTGCTTTCATAACTCAAATGATGGGAAACCTCTAGGATCTCTTTAACCCTATGCACAAGGATTTAATAAAACATTATTTATTTCCATAAAATCAATTTTGTGATATTTGAAAACGATTTGTTCTTTAGCCTTCTCATTAAATAGAAATCGACATTCATTAGCAATTCCCATTTATTATCCTCGTGATGCTAATAACCTAATTTGATTGATTTTATGAAAGTCTTCATTGTTTAGCTTCGAAATCAATTTTAATATTGTAAATCAAATAAGGCATTAAAATGCGTAGGGGCTATTCCTGGGCATGTAAGCCATCAAAATAACCCCGAACGCCAACAATTGCATACTTTCACTATGACGGGGCCTTAAACACGATTCTCGCCTTAGCGTCGTTTTAAGGCCCGAAGATTACATATGTACAATGAAAACTACATTCTTCCTACTATCTACATCAATAGAGGTCCATCATCGGATTTGGACCACGGGGTCGCTTTCCTAGGCTTACAACCAAATTTCCACACACCCACAACCGGATATTACAAGAAATAACCAACACGGATAATCTAACAATACCAAGACATCCTAAAATAGCGATCTAAAGGGACCACGCCCAATATAGCATTGTAAAACAACCAAAAAAATCAATAAATAAATATCATCGGGTTATTAAGAAGAATTTTGTTCCGATGGAACCCTCACTAATAATCCCTAATTCATTGTTCCATCATCAATTACGTGAAAACTACATTTAATTCAACCAAAGGATATGATAGAAATTGCAAAAATAAGGAGATTTTCACCTTGTAAATGAGATAAAAAAGGATGTAAACTTGTGTATTTTGAATAGAAGAAGAAATATATGTGATACAATCAAATCAAAAAGAATATTATTCCTCTCTTTTTTCTTCCTTTCTCTCCTATTTTATTGCAAAACTATGCTATTTTCTCCTTGAATTTCCGTGCTGCCGCTGCTTATTCTTCTCCTGCTTCCGATCTAACTTCTCTCTCTGCTCTCTGAATGAAGGAATGTGCTGAAGTAGGCTGGCCTTAACCCGCCATCCACTCAGCCCGCCATGCACTTTAGTTATTTAATTCTCCTTGGTTTCAGCACCGCACCTCGATTCTCGCGTCGTGCTGTCGATTTTCGCCGAAAGGCTTGTATTTTGCAGTCCAAAAATTACTGTGAGACGTGACACATTATTCGGGAATGCTCATTTCGGATGGCCCTGTTGTCACGTCGGTTTTGACTGTAAATCGTCGTGGTGGCGTCGAGTGTTCGAACTTGTGCCCATTCTTCGCTCCCGCAGGCCGGTTTAATTGACGATTTTGCCCTCCTGTCACGGTTAGCATAGGAACGCAAAATTTGGGTGTCTACAGCTGCCCCTCTTTATCATGTTTATGCAATGTTAAATGAAATGAACAGGATAAAGAATAGACACTCGATGCATGAATGACAGTGCACCAGAATGACAATACATACGTGATGTAACACATATGACTTATGATGCAATGTAAGATGTAAGACATGCAAAAATACTCGATGCGGATGATCGTCTCGTCGGGGCCGGGTCTCGTCGCCGGTCACCCATCTCGTAATCGCCGGTTATCGTCGCCGGTCGATCGTCTTGTCGGAGCCGGGTTTCGTCGCCGGTCGATCGTCTCGTCGGGGCCGGGTTTTATCGCCGATCACCCATCTCGTAATCGCCGGTTATCGTCGCCGGTCGATCGTCTTGTCGGGGCCGGATTTCGTCACCGGTCACCCATCTCGTAATCGCCGGTTATCGTCGCCGGTCGATCGTCTCGTCGGGGCCGGGTTTCGTCGTCGGTCACCCATCTCATAATCGCTGGTTATCGTCGCCGGTCGATCGTTTCGTCGGGGCCGGGTTTCGTCGCCGGTCACCCATCTCGTAATCGTCGGTTATCGTCGCCGGTCGATCATCTCGTCGGGGCCGGGTTTCGTCGCCGGTCACCCATCTCGTAATCGTCGGTTATCGTCGCCGGTCGATCGTCTCGTCGGGGCCGGGTTTCGTCGCCGGTCACCCATCTCGTAATTGCCGGTTATCGTCGCCGGTCGATCATCTTGTCGGGGCCGGGTTTTGTCGCCGGTCACCCATCTCGTAATCGCCGGTTATTGTCGCCGGTCGATCGTCTCGTCGGGGCCGTCATCGGGGCCGGGTTTCGTCGCCGGTCACCCATCTCGTAATCGCCGGTTATCATCGCCGGTCGATCGTCTCATCGAGGTCGGGTTTCGTCGCCGGTCGCCCATCTCGTAATCGCCGGTTATCGTCGCCGGTCGATCATCTTGCGAGTGCCGGGTCTTGTCGCCGGTCACTCGGTCGAATTGAGAAGTCGTGTTTGACATCCGATTCATCAAAATCTCGTATTTTATTACCAAATTATGAGTCAAATGGGCCTTAGGATCGATTAAGCTTGCATTGGACCAAGGGGGATCACTGGGCCCAACCGCAGATGGATCTGCGGCCAGCCACAGATTGATCTGCGGCCAAGATCGGGGCTATAAGCGGCCAACCGCTTCCCAGATCTGTCACTTTCATTCGTACCCCACGCGATTTTCAAACCTTTGCACGCCCTTTTGCCGAGTTTTCCAACCTTTTTTGCAAAAACCGCTCCGGTTAGATCGATCTACGCGTTACAGGTAACACTTTGACCGATTGTTTTTCAATTTCGTCAATGTTTTGCTATACATTTGGCTATTTGCATGGTTAGAGATAGAAATGTATGCTTTATAATGCTATGCTATGTATTATTGTATATACATGCTATGTATCAATTGTGTGAGTCCTATTTTATGCTCATGATGCGGTCACACATATCTGTTGTTTCTTTTTTTGAGAGAAAATCATGCATTATGGTCCTTTTACATGTTGCAATTACCCATATGAATGCAATTTTGACCTGTTGTGGCTTGGATTAATTGAAAACATGCTTGGTTATGCATGGGATGCCCATTTTACAGACGGAACTCTGTCGATTTTTTTTTCATGCACACATAATAAACATGCATTATGTTGCATTAATTCTACGACGAGTATTGGAATATTTGTGACATAATTCAAAAAAAAGGAACTTACCTTCCTCCTTGCTTGTTCTATTCCAGCTATGGATCCCGACGCTCCTAGTAGCTCCTCTGCGTCTCGGACCTCGGGCGTTCCCCGATGTAGGGTTGCACCTGCCCCTGCCTTGCCCCGGACCCGTCAGGCTCGCCGCTTGGCGGAGGCTGTCACCCGTCCCGATCACCCGGACGTTGAGGAGGCTGCTCTTCCGGACGTTATGGTAGAGGGGCCATCCTCTAGCACACCAGCTCCATCTCCTCATCGCGCCCTGTCTGGCGCATCTGTGCAGATACCCGATCTATTGGGTCGGGATCTCAGTCGTCACCCCTCAGCATCTCTCGTGGCTAATGAGGTATATTCAATTCTACTCTGATTTTATTCTCAATTTCTCAATTCCCGTTTTATCTGGACTGACCCATTGGTGATTGCCACAGGTGCCCGAGTTTACTCAGCCGAGGGGTAACTGGTTCAACATTTACTCCCTCTACACGACTTTGCACAGCGATTACCGCGCAGTGGTGGATGCCTGGGGTTTTCGTCACTTCTTCACCATCATTCCGCGCCAGTGCCCCTGGGGTTATATGCGGGCTCTGTCCGAGAGATGGTTTCACCAAACCCAGTCCCTTCACCTTTTGGACTGTGAGGTCGTGCTGACTCCCTGGGACTGGAGGTACATCACGGGTATAGAGTTCACCAGGTCCCGTGTCCCTCTGGATCTTGATATCACTCCAGCGGAGGTTCGAGCTTTGCTGGGTTTTGCTGCCGACGACCTGGTCTTTAAGGCCCGCAGTATTCGGTCTGGAGCTTTGGCCGTTGATGCTGTGGAAGGCATATATGCGATGCCATTCCCCGCGGATCGGGCTACTCGGGATATTCTGCCCCGGTGCCTGTTCCTGACCATCATGAGGGGTTGTTTCCTAGGGAACAACTCCTCCACCATTCATTTCAGCGTCGTCGGAGCTGTCAGGGACGTAGACCGGATCGGTGATTATGACTGGGGGTCCTTCACATTTGCTTATTTCCTCCACGGTCTTCGTCTACGCTCGGAGGGACAGACAGATGCCTGTCTCAGATTCTACCACTTTCTGCTGGTGAGCCTTCTTTTCCTCTTTTCTTACTGTATTTCCCATCATTTCATTTCCCTTTTCTGCCTTTGTTGGTTACTCATGCCTTGCCTTGTTCTCGTTCACAGTTCTGGGCCTATGAGCGTCTTCCCTGTCTAAGGCCTGTCACTACCCTTGGCCTGGACACTTATCCTAGGGGTCGTCGGTGGCACCATAACACCTTAGAGGAGGTTCCGGTAGCTGGCAGCTTTGCACACTGCCGCATTCAGCTGGAGTTGATCACCGCTGCAGATGTCGTCTGGACTCCTTATCTTTCGGAGCATCTGGCTGTGGGGTTTACAGATGGGTATCCTTTCGGTCAAGGGTTCACGCTTTCCACCCGCCGCCTTACTTTGCAGAGTGTCGGGGGCTGGGTTATGTATCTGGGAGAGCGCGTATTCAGATGCGTTACTGGAGAGATCCGCATCCCGCATTCCCTTCCTTTCACTACATCCTAGCCGCTGGATTCTCAGCCTTCGGAGATCATGCTCGCGGGGGAGGATGGCCGGATGCTTTCTACGGGTCCCAGTACGAGTGAGGCCTTTCGCATCTGGTGGGTGCCTCGCACCATCGGTCCTTAGACTTGGGCCACATTCTTTCTTGGAGACATGGTTCCCGGCTCGGTGATGATGACCGATTGGGCTGCCTGCGTTCGGAGTCCCACTCACGCTGAGCAGATTGCCACGCTGACCCGCCAGGTGGAGTAGTTATCCCTATATCTTCGGGTGTTAGGCCGGACCCCAGAGGATGCTTACGCCTACGATCCTGACAGTGCGGGTTATGATGCAGGCCCGAACTCATCTGATGCCACAGCGCAGCCATACATTCCTGACATGAATTTTGGACCTCCGACTTCGACGACTCTAGGGGATCAGTTCGAGGATCCCGCCTTCTTGGATGACCTTACTTTTGACTAGATTAGGCTAGGATATGGCTTTTGTACCTGCACCTGTTTATATTTCTTTTCCATTTCATGCACTATGTATTGAACTTTTTATTCATTTATGCACAATTTTTTTTTATCCTTATGAAATTCAATTGCTCTATTATTAACTGTCTGATGCATGCTTTTATTTATGGATAGAGAATGACCCCTGTACAGTCTTTTTGATACTATTTTTTTCACAGATGTCGTCCTCAGATGTCGTGGTACGTTTGGATTCCATTCCTCCCACAGGGTTGGTCGGCAGTCTCCTCCGCTGGTTGGACAGTTTATCGCCGGCCGACAGGGTTATCGCAGATGGCCTTTTGGGACATTCTTGGTCCTTATTATCCTTTCAGGTGCCAGCGGGCTTTGTGGAGGGTATTCTGAGCTATTGGGCCCCTGACCGTTAGGTGTTCAGATTAGGGATAGTAAAGCTGACCCCCACTCTCGAGGAGTATGCTCGCTTTACCGGCTTGCCTTTGGATAGACCTTGTGCTAGGGTCACAGCTGGTTCCATGCGCCGTCAGTTCTTGACTTTCACCGATTTGCGGAGGACAGTCTTGTTATCGGTGATCACCTCAGACCATCTAGTTCCCCTACATTTCCTGATTGACCGATTCGGCTCACCCGACAGTTTTCACCTATTTTCTGGTGATTTTTCTGTATTCGAGGAGCGCTGGGGTGTTTTGAGATTAGACGTTTTGATGGCCTGTGTCATCTCAGTTTTGTACTTGCCTGCAGGACCCGATCAGTTGGACATGCGGGTTGTCGCGGTCGTTAGAGCCCTTCAGGAGGATCACACCGTTCTTCCCATAATATTGGCAGATACGTACATGTCAGCCTCATATTGTCAGTCTTTCCGAGGCAGAGTATTCAGAGGGAGCTCGACCTTATTGTACGTGTGGTTTATGAGCCATCTCAGCCCCATCGGCCATCTCCGTCGCCGTGGGTTTTGCTTCAGCCATGACATAACCACGCAGTTTGTATTTCGTCCCGTGAGCTGTATTGATGCGGCTTCCTGGGTAGAATTCTTGTCGGTTATAGAGGATCCTTTTCATTTCCTGATCTACTCCGGTTATTGCTCCTTTATGAGCTTCTTGACTCACGTGCCCAACCTGGATTTCATCCCTATTGCTGGCTTGAGAGGCGTGACGACCTATCATCCTTTGGCGGTTATAGGGCAGTTTGATCAGACACAAGATTTTCACCCTTTCACGGGTGCCGCCGCCTACCGATTCCTTATATCATCCCAGACAGAGAGAGATCTAGTGCGGGTATATGATCTTTGGTCCCGCAGGATCCTTGCTGAGTATAGTGACAGTTGCCCCATCCAGACATTCGCTTATGTGCAATGGTTGCGCGGAGACTCGAATATGGTTGGTTTGAGTCAGACTGGGGCTCTTGATGATTCTGGAGTGATTTTCCCAAATGATACCACAGATCATTCCGTCTCAGCCGATTCTGCCCCTAGTCGGGTCACTGAAGACAGCCGGATCCGACTGGCCTTGATTGCTATTGAATCTGAGAGGGATGCTGCCATTGCTGAGAGAGATGCTGCTCTTGCTGACAGAGATGCCATTGTATTTCAGACTAGGGCAGTCATAGACGCTCATTCTGAGACTGTCAGCCGAGCCACTGCTTTATTGGATCGCATCGACATGATGGGGCAGCAGATTGCAGGGGATGCTGACGCTTCAGATCTATCCACCACCTTATCCGTCCTGCTTCAACTAGTTTTAGATTTGTAGATTTTTTATTTCCTGCATAGACTATGTTAGTTTCATCGGTTATTGAAAGAGAAATCTTGTAACAAAATGACTTATATATACAGACATGCATTTAAATTTAGTCATTTTCCCTTTTTGTCGTATTGTTGCCTCTCATTGGATCCTCATTTTATCCAGCTAACCATGATTTTGACATTTTGCCTTCTTCCTCTTCTCAAGTCTTGATGGAGATTTGACAGATATTGCCGCACACCCTATCGATTTCATCAGGTTGGGTCTTAGATTTTGGATAACTGTCTGGTTGGATCAGGGTTATGTCATTTGGGATGAAGCTGGTTAGGCGGCTGGCTACGGGAAGGTTTTGAGGGTGTAGGAAGGTTTATCTGGCTGTTGGGAAATGATTCTGTTTAAGGAAAGGATTATTTTTAATGGATCGGACCATGCCGTGATGGTTGCCTACGTACCCCCACAAGTTGGGAGATCAGGTCCTACGTAGTTCGCTCCTCAAAGAAAAAGGGGAACTGATGATTCAAGCATAGAACCGCTTCACCGAGTCGGAATTGAGAGGCTGTGGAAATATCTCCCCATCCATTTCTTGCAATATGAGGGCTCCTCCGGATAGCACTTTCTTAATTAGAAATGGTCCTTCCCAGTTCGGGGCGAACTTCCCCTTGGCTTCGTCTTGACAAGGCATGACTCTTTTTAGCACCAGGTCATTTTCCTTGAACTTCCGAGGTCTTATCCTTTTGTCGTATGATCGAGAGATCCTTTGTTGATATAACTGACCGTGCCAAACAGTAGCCACCCTCCTTTCATCGATTAGGGCCAGTTGGTCGTATCGACTTTGCATCCAATCCTCCTCGCTTATTTGAGCATCGATCAATATTCTGAGGGACTCCATCTCAACCTCAACTGGCAGAACGGCCTCCATTCCATACACCAAAGCATAAGGGGTTGCCCCTGTAGAAGTACGCGTTGACGTTCGGTATGCTAGCAGGGTGAGGGGTAGCAGATCCGACCATCCCCGATGATTAGCAGACATTTTTGCCATGATCTTTTTGATGTTCTTATTTGCAGCCTCCACCGCCCCATTCATCTTAGGACGGTAAATGACAGAATTGAGGTGTTTGATCTTAAACTGGTCGCATAATCCCTTCATGAGGGCGTTGTTCAAATTCTTGGCATTGTCGGAGACCACGACCTCAGGCTGCCCGTATCGACAAATGACATTATTCCTGATGAAACCGACGATGACCTCCTGAGTTACTTTAGGGAAAGAAGCTGCTTCTACCCATTTGGTGAAGTAATCGATCATGACGAAAATGAATCGGTGTCCGTTGCTTGCTTTGGGCTCTATTGGTCCGATTACATCCATTCCCCACATTGAAAATGGCCACGGGGAGGTCATACAGTGCAGTTCATTGGGAGGCGTATGGATCACATTACCGTGCGCCTGGCATTGGTAACACCGTTTGACATGATCGTCGTAGTCGGCTTTTAGTGTTCACCAATAATGCCCCGTTCTCAAGATCTTTTTGGCCAGCATCGGTCCACTCATGTGTGGCCCACACACTCTACCATGTATTTCGTTCATAATCTTTTGGGCCTGTGTCTCACCTACGCATTGTAACAGTCCCAACCCAGCATCCCTCTTGTAGAGTGAATCCCCACTCAGGTAAAATTTCATTGCCATCTTTTGAATTCTCATCCTCTTAGTTCGGCTTGCTTGGTAGGGAATGGATCTATCCCTCAAGTACTCCCTTATGTCGTGATACCAAGGCTGCTTTGGCAGAACCACCTCGTCTGATAATACTGCAACATGCTCCTCGTATGCCGGGGTATTCTGTATTGCTATCTTAATCTGTGGAACATCTTTTCTTTTGATTATATGGATTTAGGAAGCCAGAGTTGCCAATGCATCGGCAAAATCATTCCGCCCCCGGGGGATATGTCGGGAAGCGATATCTTCGAACTCTTGCATCAACTGGGTAACGCAACGATGGTATAGAAGTAACCGGAGCTCTTTGGTGTTGTACACCCCGATCGCCTGTCTGATTACCAGTTCTGAATCCCCAAACACCGCTAATCTCTTCACTCCCATATCGTGGGCAAAACGGAGTCCCAATATACACCCATCGTACTCAGCTGTATTGTTTGAATTACTGAACTGCAATTTAGTAGCCACAGGGTATTGTTCTCCAGTGATAGAGATCAATACTGCTCCGGCTCCTGCCCCCTCAGCATTCATGGCACCATCAAAATATAGCTTCCAGAACTGCCCCTCGTCATCACATTTCGTGTGTGATACCCAAAATATATCTTCGCCCGGCAGAGGAGTTTCTAACGGCTCCATCCCTCCTGACGAGGTTTTCGCCAACTGATCTGTAATTCCCTGCCCTTTCATGGCTTTCTGAGTTACGTATACCATGTCGAACTGTTGTAAGATTAACTGCCATCTTGACAGTCGACAGTTCAGCATGGGCCTTTCAAAAATATATTTCAGGGGATCCATTCTCGATATCAGGTACGTAGTATGCCCATGGAGGTAGTGTTGTAATCTCCCTGCAGCCCAGGCCAGAGCACAATAGGTCTTCTCGATGGGAGTGTAATTCTGTTCACATTGGCTAAATCTCTTGCTGAGGTAATAGATGGCTTGCTCTTTACCCGCCTCATTCTTCTGTCCCAGCATACATCCCATCGCGATGGCATTAATCGATATATACATAAACAGAGGGATCCCATCCTTCGGGGGTACCAGCACTGGTGCCTCTGTCAGCTACTTTTTAATGGTCTGAAAAGCCTTCTGACATTTCTCATTCCATTCTTGGGAAGCACCTTTCCTTAATAATTTGAAAATTGGCTCGCATGTAGTCGTCAAGTGGGATATAAAACGGCTGATGAAGTTTATTCTTCCGAGGAATCCTCTTATCTCCTTCTCTGTGTAAGGTGCCGGCATATCCACAATGGCCTTAATCTTTGCTGGATCCAACTCAATGCCTCGATCACTAACCAGGAATCCCAAGAGCTTACCCGACTGCACTCCGAAAGCACACTTTGCTGGATTGAGCTTCAAATTATACTTTCTGAGCCAATCGAATAGCTTTTTAAGATGGGTTATATGGTCAGATTCTACCCTTGACTTCACGATAATGTCATCCGCGTAGACCTCTATCTCCTTATGCATCATGTCGTGGAACAGGGCCATCATGGCTCTCTGATAAGTAGCCCCCGCGTTTATGAGACCAAAAGCCAATCGTCTATAGCAGAAGGTGCCCCAAGGGGTGATGAAAGCGGTCTTTTCCCGATCTTTTTCCTCCACCATTATCTGATGATACCCGGCAAAGCAATACACAAAAGAGTACATTTCGTACTGGGCTGCGTTATCCACCAGGATGTGTATGAAAGGCACCGGGAAGTTATCCTTGAGACTGGCCTTGTTTAGATCTCTGTAGTCTACACATACCCTCACCTTCCCTCCAGGCTTAGCCACTGGGACTACATTGGACAACCATTCTGGGTAAGTGGATACCATAATGATTCCGGCCCTGAACTGTTTGATGATCTCTTCCTTCACTTTTAAGCTCCACTCCGGTTTCAACTTTCTTAGCTTCTGCTTGACAGGCCTGAAACCCTCCTTGATGGGCAACCGGTGTACCACAATGTCGGTGGATAATCCGATCATGTCCTCATGAGACCAGGCAAAGACATCCTCATACTGGCTTAGCAACTCAGTTATTTCTGCTTTTTGGCTGGGGGTAAGGTCTGTCCCTATCTTGAGCTCTTTGGGTGCGTTAGGGGTTCCGATATCTATGGTGCCGGTTTGGTCTAGGTTGGGTTTGGGTTTATCCTCGACCCATCCTTTGATCTTGTCAGGCGCGTCGTCGTAATCTGTCTCGTCTTGCTCAATGCCCATTAAATCGAAATCCAGCTCAATGTCAAAATTATAATCATCATTCAAATTTGAAAGACCGTTTGTTAGGCAAGGATTACTCAAATTGGTACACCTGACATGAAACAAAATACTTGTCATATATAAGTTATTTTCCACAATGATCACATTTTCAGATAACATGAAGAAACGACATAATTATGCAAAATACAAAACAACAAAAATAAACTCCTTCATCCTCCCATCCTCTGGGGTCTATCACCCTGACGTCGGGTTTTATCCTTGTTTGGATATCATTGGTTTCATGGTCCAATTGTCGACGGTCAGGTCAGATGAAATGCGCTGGATAAAAGGGGGCTTCACATCGGACACTTCCCCGATGATTACGGCTACGTCGCCTGAGTCCCTCTTCCTACCTTCTTCAGGAATAATTAGCCCTGCCCAATCGATGACAGGCACATCTTGTTGGGCTCCCGGTGGCGTGACAACATCCGTCCCCTCTCCATTGCTTGTTAATTGTCTGGGGATATAGCACCTGGTTTCAAACTTTTGTGCGACCTCCTGTAGGAAACTTTCCCTCTTGGTCGACTTATCACTTGCGGGGGTTAATTCTTCATCCCCTGACTCAATCACAGGCTCGCTAGTCCCCTGCTCATTGTTGACCTTGGTCACCGGACTGCCAGCCAGTCGAATCGGGGCCACGCCTTGCCGGTGTCTCCGTGTTATGCCTTCATGATATCCCAACCCTGCTTTACCTACCTGTTGGGGTAGTTGAATGGGCTCGGTGATTCCCTGACTGCTCTTTCCTAACCCCTGTCCAGGCTGGAATTTTATTTTCATCATTTCTTTTGCCACGAAGGTAAGTTTTGAAGAGACCTTAGGTTTCACGGCTGGAGCTCCCAGGCATCTGTAGTGGGGGGTGCTAATTTCCAGTGCCTGAAAACTGGCAGGTGCCGCCGACTCGTCCACATTAATCACATGCAGGCCATTCCTGGAAGGAGAAGGGTCATCACACTCCGCCGAGATCGTCACCAGATTTCCGTCGATGATAAGTTTGATTTGCTGGTGTAGTGTGGAAGGAACTGCCCCGGCCATGTGTATCCACGGCCTCCCCAATAACAGGTTATAACTGGCCGCAATGTCTAGGACTTGGAAAGAGATATCAAAAGTACAAGGTCCTATTTCCACCGGCAATTCTATCTCTCCAATTGTATCCCTCCGGGAACCATCGAAGGCTCGCACCACTACATGACTGGCCCGTAGGCGCTTGGAATTGATGTTCATCTTCTGCAATGTACTGAGGGGACAGATATTCAACGCCGATCCCCCATCAATCAGCACCCCATTCATGATATAACCTGAGGAGATTACCGCAATATGTAGCGGTTTTCGATGCCCCCTTCCCTCCTTGGGGATATCGTCATCTGTAAATGATATTACATCACTCTCCAACAGGTGGTTCACCAGATGGCTGAAACCTTCCTTGCTAATTTCTTTGGGAACGTATGCTTCCTCCAGAACTTTCGCCAGGGTTTTGCAGTGATCATTGGACGATAACACCAAGTCCATGATTGATGTCAGGGTCGACTCCTCGCTTAATACCTGGATCCCGCTTGCTTCCGGATGATCCATCCTTTTCAAGAATTCTATGGCTTTCTCCTCGGAGATCTCTTCATTTTTCTTCGTTTTGTTCTCAAGGACTCGTCC
Source organism: Aralia elata (assembly GCA_034770075.1). Taxonomy (NCBI): domain Eukaryota; kingdom Viridiplantae; phylum Streptophyta; class Magnoliopsida; order Apiales; family Araliaceae; genus Aralia; species Aralia elata. The sequence continues at coordinate 73,087,585 of CM068377.1, forward strand.
AGGAAGATACAAAGGATTCCCCCTTGTTGTCACAGAAGCACAACTGGCCGCTTCCTCTGACACCCCCCCCCATAATTCCATTGTACCGTCTTTAGACTGCTGACAGGGATTTGCGGTCTCGCTGCAAGGATGAGGGGTTTCGGAGCCGCCAACTTGACAGGTCCCTCCGTGGTATTTTTAGTTACACCCATCAACCTAATGGGCGCTCCCCGTGCACTTCCGTGATCATGTAGATCATTTCCTCAATTTTCTTCACATAGTTCAGCCTTGACGGCCCCTCGGCTTCACTGGCCTCCACCACATTGACCCCCCCTCCATCATGCCTTGGCAGGGGATTGACCTTAACATTTGGGGAGTCTGGCTGTTCCACCACAATTTCCCCACTATCAATCAAGTTCTGGATTCTGTGCTTCAACGTCCAACAGTCCTGCGTATCATGACTAGGGGAACCTGAGTGGTATGCGCATCGCTTGCTTGGGTCAAACCTTCTTCCCTTCGGGTCACTTGGGGGTGCCAAATCGACTATCTTCTTTTGGGCTATCAATACTGCCAAAATTCGCTCAAGAGGATCTCCGAGTGGGGTGAATACTCGATTTTGCGAGGCCTCGAATCTCCTTCGACCTTCCGCCCTCTGATTAGTGAAGTTAGGCTGTCGGGATGGCCCCGCCCTCTGCACCTGTACTGGAGGATTGTTTTCTGTCTTTCTAGATGATCCTTGCAGGATGAGGGAAACATCTTCTTCCTTCTTTTGGACCCTACGGGAAGTGCCGCCATAATTTCCACTCTGTATTTGTTCTGCAGCTGTCTCCAAAGCCGTAAAATCCCGAATCTTTCCAGACTTCAAACCCATATCCACCATTTCTCCGTGTTTAATCATCTCAGCAAAAGGCCTACCAATCCCTGATATAACCCGCTCATAATAAGGGGCCTCTTGAATATCTACGAAGGTCATCACCATCTCTGACTCGCTCATCGGGGGATTCACCTGTGCGGCCATACCCCTCCATCGTTGTGCATAATCCCTGAAGGATTCCCTGGGTTGCTTCTTAACTTTTGTCATTTGGTATCTATCAGGGGCCATTTGTGCCTGGAAGCTATACTGTGTTAAGAAGGTGTGGGCCAACTCTTCCCAATTGTGGATCCGGGCATTATCGAGACGGGCATACCAGATTCTCGCCTCTCTTGTCAGGCTTTTTTGGAAAAGTTGCATCCTTAGACCCTCGTCTTCTGCATAAGATCCCAGCTCCCCAATGTAGATTTTCAGATGGGTATAAGGATCCCCCTTCCCATTGTATTTCTCAAATTCGGGGATTTTAAATTTCTCCGGATATCTGGTTCCGGGGAAGACACATAGATCTGAATAGTTCACCCTGCCTAGGGACCCTATGCCCTTCATAGATTGGATAGTTTCCTCCATTTGTTTCATTTTCTTTCGCAGGTCATCAGTATCTCCCTCTTCCGGGATAGTAATCACTGTTTTGTTGGGTACGGAAATGGCCTTTGGGACGACTGGCTCGCCCTTAGGTTGGGGTGGATCCTCTTTAGGTGGATCCTGTCGAGGTAGCAATTGTTCCTTCAGCATTATGGCCATCTCCAACATCTATTTTTTAAAGTCATCAAATTCTTCCCTAGATATGGAACCAGGATTAGTAGGTGGGAGATCAGCCATTTCAGATGTAGAGTTTTGGGCCCTTTTAGACTGCGAACGGGTTTGAGGAGCAATCCTACAAAGACAATGGTTCGAAGTTTAGTCTTGGGGAATGAAAAATGTGGATGCATGCTAAAGCTGTAATTTTTGTGTTTTTGGGTTTTTTTTAATCTTTCCCTGTAAAACAGAAAGTTAGTAGTCTTTTAATGCAATAACAAATGTTAAATACGACTTTATTATGCTTCCCCAGCTGTTCCCTGCACAACATAGAGGTTAGTAATTTCTTTTGACAGAAAGGGATGCATATATGAATATTGCATGGGACTATGACATTTATATGCGCGAACGTAAAAGGGCATGAAGAGACTTTTCCTGCGTTGGGTTAATCTGAGGCTGACCTATCCTAAGGTTACTCTCACGGGCTTTTCGGCATGAAGGTCCCCAAATCTTCGCAATCTACTCGTCTGAGTCCTTTCGATTGGAGCGGATTTGGGTGGTGCATTTCTTGAGCCATCTCCGGGGAGCAGCCCCTTCGAGTCAGTAATAAGCAACCGACAGGTTCGCCTCAGGAGGAGGTACTCTCTCAACATACATTCACATTCATCGTCCTCACCGTATGCAAATGATTTCTTTAAAGTAAAGCCATTCCATTCAAATATTCATTTATTAGTCAAAACGCACATTCACACAACAATAAATAAACAAAAACCGCACGTACATACACATTTATGAATTTTAAAGGATAGGATAGCATCAAGATTCAACAGCGGCTTAAGCCCTCTAATCTCCCCAGCGGAATCGCCAGCTGTCGACGCCGGGTTTTAGCCTTTTCCGATTTTTAGCCTTTTGATTGAATGATTTTTGGAAAAGGTGGGCATTAATGTCGACGGGGTTTTGAAAGATCGTTTTTTATGATGAGCCAATTAACCAGAGTCGCCAGTTGGTATATTTGAAATGGATATACCAACTCATCCAAGTTTTTGTTTTTTTATAAATCGATGGCTCATATGTGACTCCGAATTAATTGGTCTGCAAACCGAGATTCATAGAGTTCGGGGGCTTGTTTAAGCGAGGGGAAGGTATTAGGCACCCCCCGACTTCCGTGAAACACGGTTACCGCAATCTTGATACTTTCCTATCCTTTAATTCATGAAATGTGTATGTGTGCGTGTGTGTGTGTGTGTGTGCCTATGTGAACGTGGTGGTGAGTTTACATGAAGAAACCATTTGGGTTTTCGGAAAAGTCGTGTTTTCTTTTGGGAATGCTTTAGAATGTCCTTCGATTTATACGAGAAAGCTTTATTCATTAGAAAGGTTTGATTTTGACTGTCAAAACTGTAAGGTTTTCAATTGGGTGTCGTTTTGGCAAAGTAAGAGTTTTTTAAATCTTCGTCAAAATAGGAATCGAGATCTATACGTTGCTTTCATAACTCAAATGATGGGCAACCTCTAGAATCTCTTTAACCATATGCACAAGGATTTAATAAAACATTATTTATTTCCATAAAATCAATTTTGTGATGTTTGAAAACGATTTGTTCTTTAGCCTTCTCATTAAATAGAAATCGACATTCATTAGCAATTCCCATTTATTATCCTCGTGATGCTAATAACCTAATTTGATTGATTTTATGAAAGTCTTCATTGTTTAGCTTCGAAATCAATTTTAATATTGTAAATCAAATAAGGCATTAAAATGCGTAGGGGCTATTCCTGGGCATGTAAGCCATCAAAATAACCCCGAACGCCAACAATCGCATACTTTCACTATGACGGGGCCTTAAACACGATTCTCGCCTTAGCGTCGTTTTAAGGCCCGAAGATTACATATGTACAATGAAAACTACATCCTTCCTACTATCTACATCAATAGAGGTCCATCATCGGATTTGGACCACGGGGTCGCTTTCCTAGGCTTACAACCAAATTTCCACACACCCACAATCGGATATTACAAGAAATAACCAACACGGATAATTTAACAATACCAAGACATCCTAAAATAGCGATCTAAAGGGACCACGCCCAATATAGCATCGTAAAACAACCAAAAAAATCAATAAATAAATATCATCGGGTTATTAGGAAGAATTTTGTTCCGATGGAACCCTCACTAATAATCCCTAATTCATTGTTCCATCATCAATTACGTGAAAACTACATTTAATTCAACCAAAGGATATGATAGAAATTGTAAAAATAAGGAGATTTTCACCTTGTAAATGAGATCAAAAAGGATGTAAACTTGTGTATTTTGAATAGAAGAAGAAATATATGTGATACAATCAAATCAAAAGAATATTATTCCTCTCTTTTTTCTTCCTTTCTCTCCTATTTTATTGCAAAACTATGCTATTTTCTCCTTGAATTTCCGTGCTGCCGCTGCTTATTCATCTCCTGCTTCCGATCTAACTTCTCTCTCTGCTCTCTGAATGAAGGAATGTGCTGAAGTAGGCTGGCCTTAGCCTGCCATCCACTCAGCCCGCCATGCACTTTAGTTATTTAATTCTCCTTGGTTTCCGCACCGCACCTCGATTCTCGCGTCGTGCTGTCGATTTTCGCCGAAAGGCTTGTATTTTGCAGTCCGGGAATTACTGTGAGACGTGACACATTATTCGGGAATGCTCATTTCGGATGGCCCTGTTGTCACGTCGGTTTTGACTGCAAATCGTCGTGGTGGCGTCGAGTGTTCGAACTTGTGCCCATTCTTCGCTCCTGTAGGCCGGTTCAATTGACGATTTTGCCCTCCTGTCACGGTTAGCATAGGAACGCAAAATTTGGGTGTCTACAATTAACACATGCATCAAACGAATTACCGAAGGTATAATTTCAAAGGTCCGAAAAATCCGAAAAGTCACTGAATATGAAATTTTCAATTTTAGAAAAATTCCTTGAATTTGCTTCTAGCATGCAATTAAATTGTTTCCAAGGTTCAGATCATCTATCATAACATGATTACACATAACACAACATCAAAATTCAACAAACATCCACTTTTTGATCAATTTAGCTTCTTAGAGTCATTTTATCAAACATAAAGCATGCATGGCATAATTCTTTGATTTTTTGGGAATTTGAAACATGATTAATTCAGAACTTTTGTTCTTAACCATCTATTATCATCAAACAATAACAACATAACGACATATAACCCAATTAGTACATTTAACCCAATTAATACGCATTTTCTCCTCATTTCATACAAGAAAATAAAAGTTCCTTAGAAATACCTTTTGAATGAATTTCTCAGTAATTAAAGCTTGATAACGATCTTTCCTTTGCTTGCAAATCCTATGCAACTCCAAAAAAAATCCTTCAAAGTCACTCGAACTCTCAATTTTTTTTTCTCTCGGTGGAAATTTTAGCCAAAAATGGAGAAGCACACTATGTAGGGAAATTTATAGAAATAAAATCTTGGAAGCTTTGGAATCTCTTCACATTCTCTAACCCCCAATCATCAGTTTTCATGCCATTAATCTCCATTACATCAGTTTAAAGTCAATTATGGAGAGAGTGGGAGGTTAGAAAGATGAAAAGGTTTTAAGAAAAATACTTCCCTCCTTCCCAATTTTGCTATACACGTATATACTCCTCCATCTTGTCCTAATTTGAATGTCACGAGGGTCCCACCAAAATCAGCTGACTTTCCTTCATTTTAAAAACAATTATTTTAATTAATTTAATTAGTCATTTGACCATTTTACCCTCCGGAATCAACATTTTCGATATTAATATCGATTCTTACTAACATCGATGGTCCGAACATCGTGGGATCATTCGTTTCGCCAAATTAGTTCCCGAAATTCGCGGTTGACTTTTTACCCGAAAAAGTTAACCGGTTGACTTTGACCCAAAGGTCAACCCCGACACATTTTGTGATTACAGTCTATTCTGACTAATTTCGACGTTCTGGACTCAAATATACAGTCCATGTCTTTAAATTCCACTCCGAACTCAAATTTGAGTTTTAATTCCATTCCTTGTAATTTATTAATAACTACCTAGTTAATTCAAATAGTTAAATTAATCAAAACCAACTATTTAAATTCACCTCGTCACATAACTCATTTAAATATATATATATAACACATATACATATAATAATTGAAATCACATAATAGTTTCCCATAAATTCAATTTATTATAAATATTAAATTACAAATTAACCTCGGGTATTACATTCACCCTCCCTTATAAGGATTCCGTCCCCGGAATCATTACAAAGCTAAATAAAAAGGTTAGGGTAATTTTTCATCATCTTCTCCTCGAGTTCCCACGTAGCTTCCTCAGCATTGTGGTTTCTCCATACTACCTTTACAGAAGGTATTACCTTATTTCGTAAAACTTGTTCTTTCCTATCAATAATTTGAACAGGAATTTCCTCATAGGTTAAATCTTTCTCAAACTGAATGGGTTCATATTCTATTACATGCTTGTAATCCTGCTTGTAAGGTCGTAAAACTGACACATAGAACACGTTGTGTACATGCTCTAGCTTCGGAGGTAAAGCTATTTCATAAGCTACCTCACCTGCTCACCTCAACACTTCAAAGGGTCTTATAAATCTCGGAATCAGTTTTCCCTTCTTCCCAAATCTCATCTTCCCCTTCCAGGGAGATACTTTTAGAAACGCATAAGAACCGGCGTCAAAGTCACGCTGTTGCCGATGTTGATCAACATATTTCTTCGGTCGGTCTTGAGCCAACACTAATCTTGCCCGTATCAACTTGACAACATCTGCAGTCTGTTGTACCAATTCCGCCTTAGCAGTCATCATTCCCCTACTTCATCCCAGCACAATGGGGTCCTACACTTTCTCCCATACAAAGCTTCATAAGGTGACATGCCGATGCTTGCGTGATAATTGTTGTTGTATGCAAATTCCATCAATGGTAGATGGTCATCCCAACTTCCTTTGAAATCCATAACGCACGCTCTCAGCATGTCCTCTAAGGTTTGAATTGTTCTCTCGCTCTGCCCATTTGTCTGAGGATGATATGCAGTGCTCAATCTCAGTTGTGTTCCCATGCGTTCTTGGAAACTTTTCCTAAAATTTGCCGTGAACCGTGGATCGCGATCTGACACAATCGATACCGACACACCATGTCTGGAAACAATTTCTTTGATGTAGAGTTTTGTCAATTGATCCAAGTTGAATCTGATCTTGATCAACAAGAAGTGTGCTGACTTAGTCAATCGATCCACGATCATCCAAATTGCATCATAACCCTTCTGTGTAGTTGGAAGTCCTACCACGAAGTCCATCGTGATATGCTCCCATTTCCATTCTGAAATTTCTAAAGGTTGAAGTAACCCGCTTAGTTTCTAATGTTCTGCCTTGACTCTCTGGCATGTTAAGCACCTGCTGACGTATTCCGCGACCTCTTTCTTCATATTGGGCCACCAATAATGTTGGCGAAGATCCTGATACATCTTTGTGCTTCCCAGATGAATCGAGTAACTTGAACTATGAGCTTCATGCAAAATCTCCTCTTTTAACTCAGATACCGCTGGCACCCAAATTCTCCTCTCAAATCTTAACAGTCCATTACCATCCACACTGAATTTAAGCTCTTCTCCATCTACAATTCTTTTCCTCACCTATTCACATTCTTCATCCTTACCTTGTGCTTCTTTTATTTTGTCCAAAAGAGTCGGACGAGCCTCCATTGCGAACAATTTCTCATCTGACTCCCTCGGACTCTTTATCTCGAGTTCCAGTCTCGCCATTTCCTTAATTAATTCTTCTTGAACTATTATCATGGACAATTTTCCATTATCCTTCCTACTTAACGCATCTACAACCACGTTAGCTTTCCATTGGTGATATAAGATTTCGCAATCGTAGTCCTTTATCAGCTCCAACCATCTCCTCTGTCGCATATTCAGCTCTTTCTGAGTGAAGATATACTTTAGACTTTTATGGTCCGTGTATATTTCATACTTTTCACCATATAAGTAGTGCCTCCATATCTTCAAGGCAAATACTACCGCTGCTAATTCTAGATCATGGGTAGGATATCCCTTTTCGTAATCTTTCAACTGACGCTATGCTTACGCAATAACTTTACCATGTTACATAAGAACACAACCAAGTCCTTTGTGTGACGCATCACTGTAAACCACAAAATCACCTGTATCGTCTGGTAAAGACAACACTGGTGCTTCACTCAATCTTTTCTTCAGCTCCTGGAAACTCTCCTCACACTTCTCCGTCCAAACAAATTTTACCGACTTCCTTGTTAGATTAGTCAAAGTTATTGGTATTTTTAAAAAATCCTGAATGAACCTTCCAAACCCAAGAAACTCCTTACTTCGGTCGACGTCTTCGGCTGCTCCCAATTAATTACGGCCTCCACCTTGGCTGGATCCACCGAAATTTCGTTCTTGTCAATTACATGACCTAGAAATTGAACTCTTTTCAACCAAAATTCACACTTCGAAAATTTTGCATACAATTTCTCCTTTCGTAACGCCTCCAACACCATCCTTAAATGTTCAGCATGATCCTCCTGTGTCTTAGAGTAGACTAGGATATCATCGATGAACACAACTACGAACTTATCCAAGTACTACTTGAACACTCGATTCATCATGTCCATAAATGCTATCGGCACATTCGTTAACCCAAATGACATCACCAGGAATTCGTAGTACATTTTGGAAAAATATTTTGACTCCCTTTAATTGGACGAACAGATCATCTATCCTAGGTAGTGGGTACTTGTTTTTGATCGTTACTTTATTCAACTCCCGATAGTCGATACAAAGTCTCATCGATCCGTCCTTCTTTTTCACAAATAAAAGTGGTGTTCCCCAAGGAGACACACTCGGTTGGATATACTTCTTATCCAACAACTCCTGCAACTGTACCATCAGCTCCTTCATCTCTACTAGTGCCATTCTGTATGGGACTTTCGAAATCGGTGTCGTTCCAGGTACTAGATCTATAACGAATTTGATCCCCCTATCTGGTGGTAGACCTGGCAAATCCTCCGGAAACACATCGGGAAACTCACTTACAACAGGTATCTGTCCCATCTCTGCTCCCACTCTCTGGGTATCAACAATATAGGCCAGATAACCTACACATCCTTTTCTTAACAATTTCCTAGCTTGCATTATCGTCAAACAACTCGAGTGTCTAGGCGATTTGCAACCATAAAACACTACCTTAGACTAATTTGGAGTCTGAAGGTTTATACACTTCTTCTGGTAATCTATCATTGCCCCATGGTTAAATAACTAATCCATTCCTAAAATTACATCAAATTCACCTAGTTGAATTGGAATTAAATCCACAGGCAACTTATGCCCCCTTATATCTACAACACAATTCCTATGAATATGGCTAACGGGAATTATTTCCTTATTCGCAACTTCTATATTCATAGGGTGTTCTAATTCTTCCTGAGCTAAGTTTAATCGTTGGGAGAATTCATGTGATACGAAGGAACAAGTAGCACCTGAATCAAATAATATGTATGCAGATATATCATTGACCAGAATGATACCTGAAACCACGTCCTTAGATGTGACCACGTCTTGAACTGTCATGTTGAAAGTCCTTCTTGTTGGTCGATTCTAAGTTGGTGGTCCCGAAATTGTGAGATTTCCACCGCTACTTCCTCTTCCTCCATTTCCTCCACCTAAATTCTTCTTTGGGCAATTCCTTGCCTGATGATCCAATGCTCCGCAGTTAAAGCATCCATTCCTCTTTGGGGCGGGGCAATTGGGAGAGATGTGCCCTTCTTGCCCATAATTGACGCATACGTTCTTTCCCTTTCGGCAAGCGCCTGAGTGACTCTTTCCACACTCTTTGCAAGCCTCTACTCTTATCTTTGAATCACCAGATTTACCCCCAAAACTTGATGGGTTACTGTTGTTATTATTGTTGTTGTTCCACTTCCGTTTATTGGCACCACCACTACTACTACCTTCCCCTCTATTTCCTCCTTCATTCTTCTTCTTCTTCTCCTTATTGAATTTCATTAGGGCTTCACTTCCACCCTCAGTGATTATAATGTTCTCCAACAGAGTAGCAAAGTTGTTCATCTGCAACACTAAAAGTCTGTTGTACAACCATGGTTTGAGGCCCTGCTCGAACCTCCTCGTCGTTCTCTCTTCAGTGTCGACCTGATGAGGTGCAAACCTCGCTAGTTCATTAAACTTATGGCGTATTGGGGTACCGTCATATCTTCTTACTTCAGCTCCAAAAATCGCATCTCCATGCGACTCTGCATGCTGACAGGAAAATAATTCTCGAAAAAAACCTCTTTAAACCTCTCCCAAGGTATCACAACTTCTCCAGCCCTGTTTTGGTTCGCCTTCCACCAAAAGTTAGCTTCACCTTTCAGCATGTACGTGGCGAAGATCGCTTTCTGCTCATCTCCTACTCGGGCGATTGCAAACGCCTTTTCAATTTCTTTGATCCATAACTGGGCTTCGATGGGTTCTGTGGTTCCTTTGAACTCAGGGGGTCACACGCTTTCGAAGTCCTTAAAAGTTGCCACTAGGGCCATCAGATGGTTAGTGTTATTGTTCGGGGTCCGATTTTGTAGCGCCCCAACTAATAGATCTACAAATTGTTGCATAGGGTTCGGTTGATCCCCAGCATTACTGGCTGACTCTTCTGGTGTTTATTGACGACGTCTTCCCCTAGGCATTTTTCTGATAAATGAAATTTACATGTTATCATCTCATAACTTAATCTTACAACATTTATAGCTTATATATAACCTATTGCAGAAGTGGGTTCCCTTATCACTAATTATGGCCCTTGGCATTCCAAACCTGACAAATATGTTAGATTTGACAAAATCTGCAACAACTTTAGAGTCATCAGTCCTGGTGGCTTTAACTTTTAGAAATTTAATCAACAACCAAAATAATGTAAACATTACCATAAGAAGCAGGAAATGGTCCCATAAAATCAATACCCCAAACATCACAAATTTCAATAATTAAAATAGGTGTTTATGGCATTTGATTCCTACTTGATATATTTCCTGTCTTCTGACAATTTTCACATGACTTACAGAACTGATAAGAGTCCTTAAAAATAGTCGGCCAAAAGAAACCACATTCCAAAACCTTATGAGCTATTCTTTTAGGTCCAAAATGGCCTCCACAAGCATAAGAGTGACAAAAGGTTAGAATAGATAAAAACTCACTTTTAGGCACACACCTTCTAACTATCTGGTCAGCACAAAATTTTCATAAGTATGGATCATCCCATATATAATATTTGGCATCACTCTTAAGCTTTTCTTTTTGGAATTTAGAGAACTCACTAGGAACATAGGCATTCACTAAGTAATTCACGATATTGGCATACCAAGGTATAGCCTCATCAATGGAAAATAAATGCTCATCTGGAAAAGAATCATGCAATGGTAGCGCCTCTTCATCCTTAACCAGCCTGCTCAAGTGATCCGCCACCAAGTTGTCCGCTCCCTTCTTATCCTTGATCTCAAAGTTAAATTCTTGTAGCAATAGAATCCATCTAATGATTCTTGGTTTGGATTCCTTATTGGTTAGCAAATACCTAAGAGCAGCATGGTCAGAATAAACTACAATTTTAGTACCATGCAGATACGATCTAAACTTATCTAAAGCAAATACAACAGATAAGAGTTCTTTCTCAGTCGTAGTGTAATTAATCTGAGCAACATTTAAAGTCCTAGAAGCATAATAAATGGCATGGACAACTTTGTCAACCCTTTGGCCTAAGACAGCTCCTACTGCATAGTTGCTTGAATCACACATGATCTCAAATGGTAACTTCCAATTTGGTGGTTATATTATTGGTGCCGAGGTCAATAGCTTATTCAATTTGTCAAACGCCTCCTTGCACTCGTCATCAAATTGAAATTCCACATCCTTTTGCAAAAACTTACACAATGGCAAAGCTATTTTCTAGAAGTCCTTGATAAATCTACGATAGAAACCTGCATGACTAAGGAAAGAACGAATCTCCCGCACACTTACGGGGTAAGGCAGAGCAGTAACAATTTCTATCTTAGCTTTATCCATTTCTAATCCTTTAGCTGAAACTACATGGCCAAGTACTATACCTTACTCCACCATAAAGTGACACTTTTCCCAATTAAGAACAAGATTAGTTTCTAAGCATCTATCTAGCACACGAGTCAGATTATCGAGGCATACATCTAAAGAATCACCATGTATTGTGAAGTCATCCATAAATACTTCAATGCAGCTTTCAAGAAAATCAGAAAAGATGCTTACTATACAACGTTGGAAGGTACCTGGTGCATTACATAGTCCAAAGGACATTCTACGATACGCAAATGTACCAAAAGGACATGTGAATGTGGTCTTTTCTTGGTCTTCGGGTGCAATCACAATTTGGTTATAACCTGAAAAATCATCTAGGAAACAGTAATAAGCATGCCCAGCTAATCTTTCCAACATTTGATCAATAAAAGGAAGAGAAAAGTGATCCTTTCTAGTTACAACATTTAACTTCCTATAATCAATACAAACTCTCCATCTTGTCTGCATACGTGTGGGCACCAACTCATTATCATCGTTTTTGATGACTGTGATTCCAAATTTCTTTGGTACTACCTGTACTGGAGTTACCATTGACTGTCTGAGATGGGGTATATTATGCCTGCATCAAGTAATTTCAGCACCTTCTTCTTCACTACCTCCATCATGGGTGGATTAAGTCTTCTTTGTGCGTCTCTAGTGGGCTTGGCTCCATCTTACAAAAGTATTCTATGCATGCACGCAGCAGTACTTATACCTTTGATATCTGCTATAGTCTAACCAAAGACTGTTATGTGGTCCCTTAGGACTCTGAACAGTTTGTCCTCTTGTACTTTGGTTAGATTATTAGCAATAATCACTGGTAGCATCTCATTCTTCCCTAAGAATGCATACTTCAAGTGTGCAGGTAATGGTTTCAGTTCTAAGGTTGGGGTCTGCACAACAGATGGTAATAACTTTTGATGAGAACTAGACAATTGAATAGAATAAACTGCATATTTAGCTGAGGTTTTAGGTAAAGAATGTAATGCAGCTACAGTCTCCTTCAAGTCCTGATTCTGCCCAATCTCTTCTTCTTTATCTAATTCCAGACTGTTGGTGATGGCAACCTCCAAACTTTCCCTTTGTGTGTGTTCAAAAGACTTCTGCACTAAAGAGTCAAGTACATCAATAGTAAAAACAAGGTGAATATCACTAGGGTACCTCATGGCCTCATATATGTTGAATTGTATCTTTTCACCATCAAACTCCATGGTTAAGGTTCCATTGTGCACATCAATCATAGTCCTTGCTGTTTTCAAAAATGGCCTCCATAAAAGTATATGTGCAGGATTTGAAGATTTATCATCATCCATATCCACTGTGTAAAAATCTGTAGGAAAGATTAGTTCATTCACCTACACCAAGACATCTTCAATTACCCCTTGGGGGTAAGTGTTAGTACGATCAGCCAATTGAATAATAACACTAGTTTGTTTCAAAGGACCTAGATTTAAAGAATTAAAAATAGATAATGGCATGACATTAATTGAAGCTCCTAAATCTAGCATAGCTTTCTCAAATCTGGTATTACCTATTCTACATGGAATTGTAAACATGCCTGGATCTTTACATTTAGGGGGCATTTTTCTTTGAAGGACTGCTGATACATTCTCACCAATAATGACTCTTTCATTATTTTTCAATTGTCTTTTGTTAGTGCATAATTCTTTCAAAAAATTTGCATACCTAGGCACTTTCTTAATTGCATCTAGTAAAGGAATATTCACCCCTACCTTCCTAAAAGTTTCTAGAATTTCTTTCTCTTGCTCATCCTTCTTTGAAGTTTTGGAATTCTTGGGAGGAAAAGGTAAAGGATTAGTCTTTAGCTGAACAGGAGTGTTAGATTTTACCTTTGATATTTCTGCATCCTCCTTAGCCTTATCTTCCTCAAATTCACCACTAGCTTTTGGTGCTTCCAATTGTTTTTCACTACTCAAAGTTATGGCACATGCATTCTCTCTCGGATTGACAATAGTTTGAGAAGGTAGCTTCCCTGAACTTTGAGAGTCTAATCGACCAACTTTCGTAGCAAGTTGACTTATCTAATTTTCTAGATTATGGATGGAAGTCCTTATCTCTTGCTAGAATTGTTGTGTTTGATTCATGAATGCCTTGAACATGTCCTCAAGAGATATTCCAAAATTAACAAGAGCAGCTTGTCTAGGTTGGTACTGTGGTTGAGCTGGTTGAAAACTTTGCTGCCCATTTGGGAAAATACCTTGCACTGGTGGCCTAGTACCTCCATAGCTCAAATTGGGATGATCCCTCCATCTGGAATTGTAAGTGTTAGAGTATGGATCATATTTTCGTTGGGATTGTCCTTGATAATTCCCTACTGCATTTGCCTGTTGTATAGTATCATCCTCTTGCAGTGTTGGGCATGCATCTGTATTGTGATTTGTTAACAAACAAATACCACAAGCATTTTCTGCTGGTATGTTTCCTGTAGCCATTTGACGAACAAGAGAAGTTAGACTTGCAATTTGTTGTTCAATAGCAGAAACTTTTACCCCATTCACATTCCTAGGTGGGAAATCAAGTAGACTGTCAAATTGTTGAGAATTAGCTGCCATATTTGCAATGAGATTTCTTGTAGCCTCGGGAGTCTTGTCCACCAGAGCTCCTCCACTAGTAGCATCAATCATGCTCCTATCTGTAGATAAAAAACCTTTATAGTAGTATTGGATGAGGAGTTGATCACTAATTTGATGATGGGGGCAGCTTGCACATAGTTTCTTAAAACGTTTCCAATACTCATGTAGGGTTTCTCCATTATTCTGTCTCACACCACACATTTCTTTTCGAATGTTGGCTGCTTTTGAAGCGGGAAGATATTTTTCTAAGAATAATCTTTTCATCTCTTCCCATTTTGTGATAGTTTCGGAGGGTAGATAGTAAAGCCAATCCTTAGCCAAATCTTTTAGAGAAAATGGAAAGGCTCTCAACTTGATTTGTTCTTCCGTTACTCCGGTAGGTTTCATACTTGTGCATACCACATGAAATTCCTTCAAATGTTTGTGAGGGTCTTCACCTGCCAAACCATGAAAAGTAGGTAAAAGATGTATTAGTCCAGATTTTAATTCAAAATGAGTATTAGTATCTAGATTAGGGAAGGTTATGCATAAGGGTTGTTGATTTAAAGTAGGGGCCGCAAGCTCCTTCAAAGTTCGGGTTTCTACCATGGTGTCCTTCTCTTCACAATTTTTTCGAGCTACCTTCCTTAATCTGCGAATAGTTCTCTCTATTTCTGGATCACACTTGAAATCACCTTGATTAGTAGATCGAGTTTTGGACATAAACAATCAAATGAAATTTAAATTACCCAAGTACAAAAATAAATAAATAAATAAAGATAAAAATAATGATAACAAAGAAAAATAAACTAAAGTCACTCCCCGGCAGCGGCGCCAAAATTTGGTCTGCTGTCGCAAGCAACCAAAAAAAAAACCTTACTGCGAAAGATAATAATGTAGCAGTGCAAATAAGAGTCGATCCCACAGAGAATGATTAGTCTAAATTTATGCTTTGTTTACCAAAAGGGGGGAGGAATTTATAATTTGATTTCACTAATTATCAAGAACAGAATTTAAAGTGATAGGAATAACCAATTAATTAAAGATTTCAGTTCTTCCGGTTCAGTATCACCTTTTTACAACAATAGAATAATTAAGTAAAGCAATATTTATCTTTTAATGAAATTAATAGCCCTAGGTAGCAACAAGCTCTACTACCCGAAACTCCCCATAAATTATCACTTAATGAAACAAGCTCTTCACAAGATTCTAACTATTATACAACCTAGAACAAGCTCTCTAGATTTAATATAATAGCAGCATTAAGAACTAGAGAATTAGACTAATCCAAGAAACAATCACACAAGTTTGGATTATTTAACTTATCTTCCGATAATCATAGCAATACTCAAAAGCTTGACCACAATCATGTATCACTAATTGCTACTTATGATTAGGAACAATATCAATTACACGTAATACTGTCCCTTAATCTAGCAGATGAGATTAATCAAATTGACTTAACCGATCACATTAAACTAATCGGAATAAATATCATTCAACAGTTAAAATAGATTATCAAGAATGAACTTCATGTAAGAAGGAATAAATAGTTTATATTTAATCGAACCATTACCTGTAAACAAGGTTCAACATCCCCTTCGAACTGAATAAGGATCTAGCTTAACATAATAAGTCCAATGAATACATTCTTGATTTATAAAAGGGGTGAGGACAACAACCTCACTATGGAGGTGATCCTCTTTTCCTACTAAATTATAAAAGGGGTGAGGACAACAACCTCACTATGGAGGTGATCCACTTTCCCTACTACCTACACTAGAATTTGGAGAATATGGAGAATAGTGTGTGAATTATTGTGTGAATTAGCAACAATACAAGACAAGCTTCACTTGGTATTTATAGGAACTCATGGTGTGCTAACCTACCATCAGAAGTCAAGATCAAACACCCAATCTACTCATGTGCATCAGTCAACCAAGGAAGAAGCCACCCAAAAACGTGCCCATGTGATGCACAAATAGTCCAAAATCTAACAACTAAACTGATTAGCACCTTGTAAGCCAATTTTGAATCAGCAGACCACCGATTTTGGACTTGGACAAAGAACAAAAGTTGTAGCCCTGGATTTTCTAATGAATTTTGGCTTTTGAATCACCTTATTTGGAGTAGGAAAGATCAAGTTATGGCCCAAATACTCCAACTAGTCTAAACAGGAATCCAGTCCATGCGGGATTCAGATCAGCTGTCTAAAAAGCAATGTTTGGAGGCCAAATGAACTCGAATTTTTGCTCACCATACCATTCCGGAAAGCTTGAGAAGTCCACTAAAACTTCAAGAAGACCACATTCTCATTTGGAAAATCTAACACAATTCAAATCGCAAACGAAGTCCCAGAGGTCAATCTGTCCAAAAGCCAAACAATCTAAAATTTTCAGCTTCGACGTCCGTTGGTAAAATGGTCATAACTTTCTCACCCGAGCTCTCAATTAGGCGTTTCAAGATGATCCGGAAAGCTAAGAAATAGATTTACAACTTTCCTTCTTTGAGCTTTGAGAGATATTGGTTGGACGAAGGACAAAATGGAGCCTCAAATTGACGGACTGATTTCAAAACAATCCAAAAGTGCGGAAATAACTCATTTTCATTTAATAGCTCCATTTGCAACCTAAGTCAAAATATTAGAATAGTGAGTACATTTATGTGCCAAATAAGTATAAAAGACTAGACATTAAGAGATAAAAATATAACATATTTTATACTTATCAGTTTTAAAAGCTCTATTATTTATATGTCTATGCTAATTGTTTCAGCTAAGATAAACATGATTTGAAATATATCAAAATGTATTTTTTTAAATAGTCATCAATGCATAATGGAACCTGGTGTAGAATGACAGATGATGGAGTCATTAATGTATATTAACCTAGTGTTGGATGTGATCTAAGGATCGTCAGCCCACTGTGATATGTTGTAGTATGACAAAGTCACAAAATGACGGAATCCTCAACGGACTGTAAATACAGTGTAGTTTCATGACGTCATAAAATAATTTTCAGACTTTTGAACCATTTAAAGATAATTCAATGCCAACTAAAGTGGCTAGACAAATGTTTCGATTGATGTTCGAATTATTGGTATATGTCTATGTTATTTGATTCAGCTAGACAAATGTTTATAAAATTCAAACATTCTTTGAGAATTTCTGCCAAACCAAATTATTTTGGTGCGGAATCTTGTGTTAAAAATAAGGTGAACAACCCCGAAAAATGGGGATATACCGGTTGGATAAAATTTTCCAATCTAAGAACGCAAATAGTCGTTCCGAAAACTAAGGTACGATAGATTGATCACCTGACGTACCCGCCTAGGTAGTTTACCTTCTTGTGATTGTAAACATACCTTAACTTTTTCAGAGGTGGATTACATTTTTCGTAATTGAAATTTGGTAGTAATATCCTTAAACCTCAAGGTTCATGGTCTATATGACCCCTCAGTCCGATATAAAAAGTTTTCTTGAATAAAACTTTACTGATTATTGATACTGCTTCACAGTTATTGAACAATTGTGAAGACTTCTGAATGATTGGAAGATGTGAACTCCTAGTGAGTAGCTATTGTAGAATGAGATGATAGAAGAGAAATCCTCAGAGGAGGAAAGAAAATTGTTTGCAAGATATTGAAGTGAAAATGTAAAGATTAAGACAAAAATCTAGTTTTGAACGATAGAATGATCAGAGATTAGTAAACTATAATTTCGAGGACGAAATTCTTAGAAGAAGGGGTGAATGTAATATCCCGAATATTTCAAAAATTATAAAACAAGAATTTAATAAATAAAATTCTTATTAAGAGACGAGGTAGGTTTTGACGTATATGTATATATGTATTTTATGTAATGTGAAGTATATGATTTTGTGTAAGGGATTAAATGTGTATATATACATGTGAAATATATACATATATTGGGAAAATAAGATTTAATAGTCAATTAAATCATTATAGAAAGTGAACGGAATTAATTAATTGAGATTAAATTAAAATTATATTATTAAATAATATAATTTGAATATTGAGCCTTGGACGGTGATAGAATTATTATGAACTAAATTTCATACACAAGTTAATTAATTCACTTACTTAATATTGGTGAATTAATGTATGTATTTTGTTTTAATAAAATGAGGGAGTTAATTAAACTCATTATTATAAATATATTACATATGAATGTAAAATATATTTATGTAAGGGCTTAATATATTATATTATGCCAAACAAATATGAATTAAATATGGAATGAGGTAATTAATTCACTATTTAAAAATTAGTGGGTTAAAATATTTGTTTTAATTAATTGAATAAAGAAATTTATTTAGTTAATTACGATAGTTGTATTTGTATTACAATAATTTCATGTAATATGAATAATGGTAAGATATTTAATATTATGTCAAATGGATGTGAATTAATAGTTGGTCAAACTAATTAATTTAATTAGTATGAACTAACTAAGGAAGCGAATAATTGCATATAAGACAAGAATAGTGGTAGAAAACTTGAATTTGAGTTCGGAGTGGAATTTGGAGACGCGGACTGGAGGTTGAGTCCGGAACGTCGAAAATAGTAAGAATAGACTGAAAATACAATATGTGTCAGAGTTGACTTTTTGGTCAAAAAGTTAACAGTTGGCTTTTCGGTAAAAAGTCAAACTTAGAATTCGGAGATGACTTTGAAGAAACGGATATTCCCATGACGTTAAGAACGTCAAAATTAGTAGGAATCGACTGTAAGTTCGAAAAAGTTAATTTTTAGAAGCCAAAATGGTTAAATAGACAATTAAACGGATAAACGAGTAAATAAAAGAGGAGATATTAAAACATCTAGAATTGTGGGCCATAGGGAGGCGGCTAAATACTGATATGTGTGGAAGAAATGCAATGAGTGCTTCTTTATTTTCCTCGCCAACTCCTCTTGTGATTGGCTAATTAAATGGCATGGGACATATGATGATTGACTATTATTTTCAAGCCTAATAAGGCAATTATCAAGCCTTCTCTCTCATTCTTCACCCGTATCCCCCAAATGTTTAGCAAAAAATATAGAGAGAGTAAGAGAGAAAGAGAGAGAAAGAGAGAAGAGAAGAATAAAGGAAGTCATGGAAGGAGAAGAGAAACCAAGTTACTAGTTGAGGTATATCAAAACCCTTGGTTAATACCTTATTGTTTATGTATAAATTTATGTTTTTATAAGATACATGGAGTAATTAAACTTACAAGTAATGGTTTAGTCATGGATTAGCAAGAATCCAACAAAAGTATTCAAGAAAAGAAATGAAATGAAAGAGAAAGACGAAGAAAAACGTAGAAATGGGTAAAACGGAAACTGATTTTCCAGAAGGCATAACTTTTTGTGTATAATGAGTTAGGAAGTGATCCATATATCAAAAGAAACCTGTGAAAGTAAGCTAAACATAGAAATAAGAATCAATTAAAAATTCTTTGTAGTTTGTTCATGGTGAACGTTTGAATCAGACTAGTCGGGTGAAAACTGGGCTACCAGAATCTGAAAAATCAGATTCTGACATGCTTGTTTTGAGAATTTTCTGAGCTTGTGTGTTCAGAATTTGAAAGTGGTGTAAAATTGAACGTTGTAGCCCCAGAAGTTAGCTACGCGTGGGCGTTAGAGTCACCCAAAAATATTTTAAAACGAATTAGTTATGACTTTTTAGGCGGGAGAGGGTAAAGCTGGCCAAATTTTGTAAGTAATCTGACCTTGGTTGTAAAAAGTGAAAACCTATTTTGATGGAAGAATGGATCAAAACCAAGGCATAGATGAGATTAAAGTAAACTGTATAAGCTTTAATTTTGCATAAGAACGAACAAAAATGACTAAGTAACGAAAGATATGATAAAAACAAGAACAATATTTTGTTAAAGAAAAACTGCAAAATGAGTTTTTATAACTCGGGTTGAAACGAATTTTGAGCAAAGATATATTTTAACGTAAAATAACATATTTTTGAAAGTAGTATGCACACACGCCAATCATATTTGATATGATATAGCATGTACTTTGTAATCTTATTCGTTTATTAAAGGTATTTTACTTTATCTACATGGTGCTGTTATATTAAATGTGATAAACTCATAGTTTTGAGCAATGCTTTTAGAATCATGATGGTGATCATGCTAATGAGATCTAAATTCTAGATAGCTCACAAACTAAAATCGTTCTTAATCGATGGATTACTAAAAAGGGGATTAGTGAATCCGGATAGATTAGTACATACGTTGCTTGCTCTTATGAAGAGGATGATTGATCTCATAATCATTTGTGTGGAGACACTAAAGCAAGTATGTAAGTGCTTATTAGAGAATAAGTTCACTGAACGTGGCTCGCTAAGGAATACCTAATGGAGTTTTACTCGCCTGTCAATAGGAATTCCTCTAGTGATAGTAGTACAAGTGATCCTTAGACTTGAGATCATCATATTATCTTGTGTATGATGAGTTATACTTTGACATGTCCCTTAAGACCTTTAGGGTATATCAAAGAGTATGATTGGGTATAATAAGTTATACATGGAGATAGGTGAATAATCAACAAAGAATCTACCACTTCTAGTAAAAGGAGAGAATGTCCTATGTGAGTCGATAAATGACGACTCAGAAGTCTTTGGCCAAAGCAGAATGAAATTAGAAAGGAGTTTCTAATTTACATTATCAGAGTTGTTCATTGGAGAATCGAAATGCATATAATTAAATAAAATGAGATTTGACAGTAATTCCATGTCTTATATTTAATTGGGACATTGTATGGTAGAAGGATTGAATTGTACGGTAACTATGCGCTGAAAGGTTCTTTTGTGATTAATGTTGAAATCTATATTATCTAGAAAGTCGTTGATCGCTAAGGGCTTACCCCTATTGTAGAATAAATATTATTTATTTAAATAAATTAAATAGTTTAATTTATTTATTTAAATAAGATTAGAATTGTTCTAATTGATTTATTCACAACCGGTTTAATATGGAGAACCTAAAGGGTCACACCGCAAAAGGAAAATATTTATTTAAGAAGTAAATGACATAATTGTAATAATAAGTTAAGTGTATATAATTTAATCTATGGAGATAGAATAAATTAAATAGCTTAATATTTATTATTTAATATTTTGGAAATATTAAATATAAATTAATAAGAAGAGTCTTATTATTATTATTACCATTACTATTATTTAATTCCTAATAGGGATTGTGAATTAATTAATAGAAGTACTCTCTCATGCATTCCTAATTAGATTAGGAGTATAATTAATTAAAGGAGTTTAATTAGAATATAAACCCTAATTCTAAATAGTTTAGGGAAAGGGTTTTCCTACATCTATAAATAAGAGATGTTTTATCATAGATGAGGTTACACACTCTTTCATAAGAATTGGAGAGAGAGAGAGTACTTGCAATTTCTATACAGATAGAAACTAGGGTTTTGCTAACACCCATCTTCTTAAACAACTATTATTCCTTGGTGGATCACCTTTAGAGGCCAAATACTTGGGTGGCTAACGTTGATCAAAGGAAGAAATTTAATTGGTGGAATTCAAGGAGAACGCGAAGGAATTGGAGGTGAATTTGTACCTGAGCAAGCTTTGATTCACGAGGGTATAATTCTATATCTCTATCTCTTTTGTTTAATTGATAATTGATCACAAAGATGATCATAGTGATGGTTTGTATGAAAAATTTTAAAATCCGTTTTTATTGCGCTTCCGCACTATTTATGTAATTTGATTGCATGTTCGCGCTATATACAAACCTAACAGTGGTATTAGAGCATAACCTTGTGCTAATTATCGATTATGATGATTCCATGTATGTATGGGTATGCGATTAGATTGATTTTCTGGGCAAAAAAAGAAAATTTTTCGAACTCTGCTACGAAGCGCGGCCGCGCCGCTTCCAGTTCATTCTGGAGCGCGGCCACGCCGCTCCTAGTTCAATTTCGAGCGCGGCCGCGCCGGTCTGCAGAATTTAAAATTTTTTTATTTTGATTTTATTTATTTTCAATTAAGATAAAAGGTTTATTTTGAATTGGAATATGATTAAAATTAAAAGTTTTATTTTATCTTGGAATGAGATTCCACATTAACTAGAATAAATGAGTTTATTCTATTTTGGAATAGGATTCTATGTTTCCTAGAATGAATTCTATGTTTCCTAGAATGAAGGAGTTTATTCACATATAGAATAGGATTTCATGTTTCCTTATAAATAATGATGTTTATTTTGATAAGGAATAAGATTCAACATATTTTATTTTTCAACAATTTTAAGTTAAAATAAAAGAGTTTGTTTTGAACTTGAAATTGGATTCCATGTTAATTGAAATAAAAGAGTTTATTTTGATTTGGAATTTGATTAAAAATAAATGAGTTTATTTTTTTTCAAAATTGGATAAAATAAAATAAAGAAGTTTATTATGATTTAAATTTTGATTAGAATAAAGGAGTTTATTTTTGTTTAAAAATTGGAGTTCTAGTAAACTTTTAATTGCCCATTAAATGATATCAATGCATATATGGAATGGTTTTATTATTCATGAGATGAATGTTATTTATTGATGCATATAGTGATATATAAGATAATAAATAGAGATTGATTATGGACTATTGACCAATGTGTGATTGGAATTTTTTTAGAGAATGCTTGAATCATGGGTTTTTATAAATGGGGTTTGCGTACCTCGTCTTCTCTAATTTTTCTTAATGTAAATTCTATCTCCCTCCTATGTACTTCCCCTTGACTGCTGATCAAGGTTTCTATTTATTTTAAATAGTTTATGTAATAGGATTAGTTAGAATTATTTTAAAGAATTGGAGACCAAAGTAAGGAGCGCTTGAAGACCAGTTTGTAATGGAGCCCGGGATTTAAATGTAAGAGTTATATTTAAATTTAATTCTTGCACCCTAGGTTTGATCTTTTGGTTCACTTGATGGCTCTAGTGAACCTAACTAGAATAAAAGTGCATAATCAATCCGGGTAGAATATAGTATTCTATATGTGCATAATTACTATATATATATATATATATATATATATATATATATATTGTCCAACATGATTCGCATGTTATGTTAAATAATATGACGTGTATTATATATATATATATATATATATATATATGCATACACGCTAAACAAGATGAGACAAATAATAACAAACCACTCAAAGAAATCATATTAAGTCCTAAGCGTTCAAAGATATTTGGAATATCGAACTTCGCCTTCTAGCATGGTAAACCAATAGAGTATTAAATATTTAATATGAGTTTGTTGTGTCACCACAAGACAAGTATTAAATATTTAAGATGTTGCATTATCACATTTGATGCTTATTAAGGAATTGAACATTACTGTTTTGTTGTGTCACCACAAGGACGGTATTTTTCTCTTCACATATATGGAAGTACTAGGTTAGACTTAACTTGGATAATTTTGATTCGGATGTGTCACCACTTGATCAAAATAATCTAAGAGGCAAAATACAAGGAGTTACATAGTGATGTAATTGACAATAGTTGTCTACATATTTATTTATATATCGTTTGTTGTGTCACCACAAGGCTATATACATTTGAAATGAGATCCTTATTCTCACTAGCAAATCTTTAATTAGAATTGCCGAACTATATATTGAGGGTAATATAGTTTGATGAAAAAGTGAGAGGTATCAATTTAAAATAAAGACCTAATTTATTTTGGTAATTAATTAAAAAATAAATGTATGCTAAAATGTTGTTAAATTACAAATTCATTTACAGAATTTTACAATGTCTAATTTACTATCACTGCGGAGCATATTAGATGCTAATTAACCGGACCAAATTAAAAGGACTGGTTAAAGAATTTGAGAATAGTTCTCAAGGCTGAAAACTATCTTATGTTCTTAATATGCCTATCCCTGCAATGGTTGCAGACAATGCCTTAGAGGAAGAGATTGCTACTTTTAGAAAGTGGCAAGATGATGCATAGTTGGCTCAATGCATCATGCTCGCATCCATGAGTAACGAGCTTCAGCGTCAGCATGAAACTATGGATGCTCCTGCTATACTCCTGCACCTTCAAGGAGTTGAAGGGTGAGGAAAGTAGGACTATTAGATATCAGATATCTAAGGAGCTTTTCCGATCAAGAATGACCGATGGCACTACAGTATAGACATATGTCCTAAAATGATCAATCTGATTGAACAATTGGGACAACTGGGTTTTAATGGATGGAGAGTTGATCCAAGATTTGATCTTGCAATCACTTCCGGACTCTTTCTCACAAATTGTTGTGAATTTCCACATGAACAAGCTATATGTCAGCCTGCCTGAGTTGCTTAAACATTTGAAAACTGTATAGAGTCACTTTTCAATCAAGAAAGACCAAGTCTTACTGGTAGATGATTATTCAAGGAAGCGGAAGAGGGCCAAAGGATCTTCTTAAAAGAAGAACAATTCAAAGAAGGTAAATGGAAAGGCAAAAACAAAGGACAATAAGAACAAGACTGATGCAGATAACAAAGGAGTTTGCTTCTACTGCAATAAGCCTGGATACTAGAAAGAAAACTATAAGGAGAATCTTACAGAGGCTAACCAGAAGAAGCTTAGTGAAGCTTCGGTTATAGATACAGGTTTGTTCATGATTAAAAATAAATCTTTCTATAAGTCAAGGTTCTACTTGGGTATTGGATATCGGCTGTAGTTCTCACATATGCAATCCAATGCAGAGACTAAGCAGAAGTAGAAAGCTAAACAAAGAGTAAATAATCTTATGTGTGGGAATGGAGCAAAGGTTGATGTATTAACCATAGGAACTTATAGTTTAGCATTGCCTACGGGCAAGTCTATTAAGTTTATAAGTTGTTATTATGTTCCAGTTCTCATTAGAAATATTAGAACTTTCGTTGTTGGACAAGGAAGGTTCTGGTATTATATTTAAGAACAATTGTTGTTCTATTTATAATGATAATGTTTTGTTTAAAACTGGAAGATTACTTGATAGACTTTGTATACTTGACTTACATGAAAAACATTTTGCAAATTGAATAAACTAATAAAAGAAAAGGAGATGGTCATTGTTGGTCGATTTCGCAACCGATAAATACGCGCAAGTATACGCGGTCAACAAGTAATATAATGATAAGAGAGTTGTCGATCCCACGAGGAATTAACTCTAATGTATCCCCAAGTACTAACTCAATATCGACTCGATCTAAATCAAACTCTTTGATTCAAGAGATAGATGGAAGTTATATCTAAATTGCATGACATATAAATAATAAGAATAGATAGATAAAGGTCTAAGATTACAATTTTCTCCATTCAAGCATTTTGTCAAACACTTGGCGTGCAATGCTTTGTTCAAATATCTTAACTCTCCTTTTAGATCAATTAACCACATAGAATTGACATCCAAGAAATCACAATTACGTAAGAGCCTCTGTCGATGGTCAATTACGAATCTTCCTAATGCGGCATGTAGGTATAAGTCTATCCTACACACTATCAAGAGACCAATTTCAAGAATAACTAACAAGACACGTGTCACTAAATCTCATCAATCACCCTTTCAATTACCAACTTTCACAAAGGAAGTCATTAAGATTAGATTCTCAATTGGTTGCACATGGTATCTAGGTATATGTCTATCCTAAATACAATCAAATTACCTATCATTGAGGATAATTAACAAGACACACGTCACTAAATCTCAATTAATCACCCACAATAATCTTTAACTTTCACATGATATCTTAACTAGGTCTCAACACTATAATCCGTTTGTCAAGTTCATATAGGTTCCCAAGGTAATTACTAGCCAAGCAATTAATCTAAAAGCATAGGTTAAGATAACCAATTCATATGAGCAACAATAATCAATTGGAAGAGAAAATCAATTCAAAATAAGCAATGAGTTCAATTACAATCTTAGATTACAAACTAATTACATAGAGGAAAAAGAAAAAGAAAGATAAAGGATGGTTTCCCCATTGTTGTTGGATGAAACTCCATTGAAGCACCTCCATTGAAGCTCCTCCAAGCTTTAGAAGAACCATGGCCAATGGCCATGGCCTCCCTCTTTTTGCTCCAAGCCTCCTTTCTCTCTCTCTCTAAATCTGATTTTGGAACTCTAGGATATGTTAAAATGAAGGCTACATGCTGTATTTATAGTGCCTTATGCAAAACCCTAGCTTAGCCCACCAAAAATGACCAAAAGGGGGCTGAAATTGCTAAAAAAACCGACCCAAGCACGCTGCCCAGCAGCCATTGGTGCGTTCGCACGCACCTGGGCGCGCCCGCGCCCGCGCGCTGGCCCCTCCCGCGCTGGTTTCTGCTGCCCGACTCGGTTTTGACGTCTGTTGGTAAAATGGCCATAACGTCTTCGTCCGAACTCGGATTAAGGCGATTCAAGAGGCTATGGAAAGCTAAAAAGTAGCTCTACAACTTCCATAACTGGAGTTTGCACAGATAATGGCTGGAAAAAGGGTGAAATTGAGCTCGAAGTGGCCGCTGTGTAAATTTCATTCTAAATCCGCTGGTAAAACGACCATAACTCTCTCATACGAACTTCAAATTGGATGATTTCGGATGTTCCCGAAATCTGAGATTAATATCTACAACTTTCGTTCTTTGAGTTTTGAGAGAATCGGATTGGATCATGGTTGAAATTGGGCCGCAAGCAGCCGCTATGTCCATGTTAGGCTCAAAATGGCAAACTAGGCATCCACGAGCATTGGTGATCAACTAGCACTTGCTTCATTTCCTACAAAACTAAGTAAAAACACATAAAAACAATACAAAACATATAAAAGCAATATAAAATCACAATATCTAAAAATAAGATAAAAACACAATAAAACCACATAAATTACCCAAAGAATTACAAATTATCAAGGTCAAAAGTACCCAAATTGTGTGTATAAAACACACTCATCAGTCATTCAAAGAGTTGAATGTGTGTATTTGATAAAATACAAGTCTGAATCATTTGAAATGTTCAAAGAATTCAGAAGTGAAACGTATTGACAAAGTATTAAGATTCTTTGATCAGATTGAGGAAGGAATACTTGTGCAATGAGTTTTTAGATCATCTTAAAATGGTATTTTCTCATAATGGACACCTCCTGATACACAATAATTGATTGGTGTATCTAAAAGGAGAAATTGTACCTTGTTGGACATGGTGCAGTCCATGATGATTTTTACTGACATTCTAATATCTATCTGGGGTTATACCCTAGAAATGGCTGCATATCTACAAAATAAGGTAACCTCAAAAATCCGAGCCTAAGACTCTATAAAGGTTATGGATAGGGAGGATTCCTACTCTTAAGTATGTTAAGATAAGGGGTTGTCCAGCTTATGTGAAAAGGTTTCAAAAATAAGTTTGGGACAAAATCTGACAAGTGCAGATTTGTGGGATATCCTAAAGAAAATTTAGGGTATTATTACTATAATCCTACACGCTGCCTTCTTAGATAAATGTGTTTATCATTGAAAGACCTAGTGGGAGGGTAATAGATCTTGAAGGAGTTCAAGAACCACAAAGCACTTTAAGTCAAACCGAGGAACCTATAGATAGACCTATTGTACCACAACCGAATCGTAAATCTGGAAGAGTACCGAAGATACCTAGGAGGTATGCATTCATCATAGAGGATGATGATGAGGTACGCATCATAGAGGATGATGATCCAATTTTATACAATGAGGCTATGAGTAGTAGACACTCAGAGAAATGGCAGATGGCCAGGAAATCCAAAATGAACTCCATATAAGAGAACCAAGTATAGATTCTGGTTACTCCATTTGATTCGGCCTAACTCGACTTATGAGCTATTCCAGTCAGAATTTTATTGTTAATAATATGAATTGTAATAATTCTTGAATTGTGGTGGTTGATTGTGCCAAGTCAAAATTAAATAAATCTTGGGCAATTATTAGTATAAGTTGCACACCGTGCAACAATGAGTTTTATATGAGTAAATGTGGTTATGATTGCACCCCGTGTAATGATGTGTTTGTTAAGCGTTAAATCTAATAACGTGTTAGACCAATAATAACACTTATATGCTACACTAAAGAAGAAAGGTTCTAGAATTGAACTGTTGATGTGTTTAAGATTATGTTTATTCACGAAAAATGTTTAAAGTAAAAGGGAAAAAAATTAATTCGTATTTGTTTGAGCTGCTTCACATTATTGTTCAATTGTTGAAGTTTTCAAAAAGATTATTCTATTCATGAATGTTGTTTATTCACTGCTTATACTTGTTGGGCAATTAAATGCTCACTCTTGCAAATTCTAAAATTTTTGCAGCTACAACGAAAGGATTGAAATGTT
Organism: Aralia elata; assembly: GCA_034770075.1. Classification (NCBI taxonomy): domain Eukaryota; kingdom Viridiplantae; phylum Streptophyta; class Magnoliopsida; order Apiales; family Araliaceae; genus Aralia; species Aralia elata. Next base: position 73,116,210 of record CM068377.1, read on the forward strand.
CAGAAGAAGATAAGAGTTATTAATTGTTAAGGTAGAATAGTTAAAGTATATGACGGGTTGTAATATTATATAATAATGTTGTAATATTATTTGAGGTGGTTATGTAAAGGTCTTCGTACTTGGGAGTAGGTTGAAGTATATTATAATATTTTAATATTTACTCTGATGTTGTAGGAATATGTTGAGTATGTAATATCTTGACGACACCGGACTCGGGTTTAAAGATAGACCGGGTTTTTGGGCTGTTATAGTTGGTATCAGAGCTATAAGCACGAATGTTGTGAAGAGCCCCGATCCTCTCGCTGGTGATAACCTGAAAATGCGAAGGCACCGAAGCCAGACTCTCCCTAGGGGACGCCGAGCGAGTCGGTAGCAAACTGCTAGGTACCAGTGTGAGGTGCTATGGTTGGAAGCACCATGAATGTTACAGTTGGTATCAGAACTAATAGGTTATACTATAACCGTAGAAATGATGATAAGGATGAGGAGTAATAAACTCGAATAGAGTTTAAGTGATAAGAGATGAATTTAGAAAATTCATTATTAAGTAAAGAAGAAGAGAAGTCAAGAAGATTAAAAGAAGAATCTTGAAAAGGTATAATGATAAGAATTCGGAGTTACCTGACTCCAGTAATACAGATGAAAAGTGTAAATAAAATCATAATATAATATGATTAAAGAGAAGAATAAGAAGATCGTAGAATAAAACGATCATAAGGATAAGGGGAAATAATTGCAAAATAAGATCACGATGTGATCAGATTAAATTGTTGAATAACATATGATATGAAATGATATAGTCTGACGCTATAAAGAGAATGTACTATGAAATAGTATAATGTAAACTCAGGAAAAAGTTGTAAATGCTAAGATACGGATTAAAGAAAATTTGTATTGGGTAAGGAGAAGATTATGATTATGTGGGATTTCAATTGAGGACTCATGTGATAGCTGGGTTGTACAACCCTTTGTATAGACAGGGGTTTTTGTGCTTAGTCTAACGACTACTCATTTTATCACATCGATAATCATTAAAATGTTGGTATCGCGCTATCGATATACATATGGTGAGAAGGTGATTCTTTTCTCATATCTATATTTGATAGTTAGAGAATATAAGATTAGGTGTGAGTTCTTAAAACTCATGCTTATGGTAAGTTTGTGACTCATAATCATATGGTATTTTTTTGAACCCCTAAGCGTATGGACAGTCCCTGATTGGTTCTTGGACTACGTATTGCTAGGACAAGTTCATAAACTCATATTATTGTGGCAAGTTCCTAAACTTATGACATGTGGTAAGTTTAATGAACTGTACTGGGTATAGAAAGGTTTTAGATTTTTAACTAAGAATTTACAATATGATGAGCATTGATGATGATAGAATTATTAAGTAATGGAACATTGAAGAAAAATTGGAGTTGATGGAGAGAACATAGGTATTCCAAATCTTCTAGCTATGCTAGATTTCGAAATTTATTGACATCGTGCTAATAAAAGCATTTTTTTTAAAATATTGGGTCAGATTACTGAACCAATGAGTTTTAAAAGTTCTATTATTTATGTGTCTATGCTAATTGTTTCAGCTAAGATAAACATGATTTGAAATATATCAAAATGTATTTTTTTAAATAGTCATCAATGCATAATGGAACCTGGTGTAGAATGACAGATGATGGAGTCATCAATGTATATTAACCTAGTGTTGGATGTGATCTAAAGATCGTTAGCCCACTATGGTATGTTGTAGTATGATAAAGTCACAAACTGACGGAATCCTCAACGGACTATAAATACAGTGCGGTTTCATGACGTCATAAAATAATTTTCAGAATTTTGAACCATTTAAAGATAAGTCAATGCCAACTAAAGTGGCTAGACAAATGTTTCGATTGATGTTCGAATTATTGGTATACGTCTATGCTATTTGATTCAGCTAGACAAATGTTTATAAAATTCAAATATTTTTTGAGAATTTTTGCCAAACCAAATTATTTTGGTGCAGAATCTTGTGTTAAAACTAAGGTGAACAACCTCGAAAAATGGGGATATACCGGTTGGATAAAATTTTCCAATCTAAGAACGTAAATAGTCTTTCCAAAAACTAAGGTACGATAGATTGATCACCTGACGTACCCGCCTCGGTAGTTTACCTTCTTGTGATTGTAAACATACCTTAACTTTTTCAGAGGTAGATTACATTTTTCGTAATTGAAATTTGGTAGTAATATCCTTAAACCTCAAGGTTCATGGTCTATATGACCCCTCAGTCCGATATAAAAAGTTTTCTTGAATAAAACTTTACAGATTATTGATACTGCTTCACAGTTATTGAACAATTGTGAAGACTTCTGAATGATTGGAAGATGTGAACTCCTAGTGAGTAGCTATTGTAGAATGAGATGATAGAAGAGAAATCCTCAAAGGAGGAAAGAAAATTGTTTGCAAGATATTAAAGTGAAAATGTAAAGATTAAGTCAAAAACCTAGTTTTGAACGATAGAATGATTAGAGATTAGTAAACTATAATTTCGAGGACGAAATTCTTAGAAGAAGGGGTGAATGTAATATCCCGAATATTTCACAAATTAGTAAAACAAGAATTTAATAAATAAAATTCTTATTAAGAGACGAGGTTTGGACGTATATGTATATACGTGTTTTATATAATGTGAAGTATGTGATTTTGTGTAAGAGATTAAATGTGTATATATACATGTGAAATATATACATATATTGAGAAAATAAGATTTAATAGTTAATTAAATCATTATAGAAAGTGGACGGAATTAATTAATTGAGATTAAATTAAAATTATATTATTAAATAATATTATTTGAATATTGAGCCTTGGATGGTGATAGAATTATTATGAACTAAATTTCATATACAAGTTAATTAATTCACTTACTTAATATTTGTGAATTAATGTATGTATTTTGTTTTAATAAAATGAGGGAGTTAATTAAACTCATTATTATAAATATATTACATATGAATATAAAATATATTTATGTAAAGGCTTAATATATTATATTATGCCAAACAAATATGAATTAAATATAGAATGGGGTAATTAATTCACTATTTAAAAATTAGTGGGTTAAAATATTTGTTTTAATTAATTGAATAAAGAAATTTATTTAGTTAATGACGATAGTTGTATTTGTATTACAATAATTTCATGTAATATAAATAATGGTAAGATATTTAATATTATGTCAAATGGATGTGAATTAATAGTTAGTCAAGCTAATTAATTTAATTAGTATGAACTAACTAAGGAAGCGAATAATTGCATATAAAACAAGAATAGTGGTAGAAAACTCGAATTTGAGTTCGGAGTGAAATTTGGAGACACGGACTGGAGGTTGAGTCCAGAACGTCGAAAATAGTAAGAATAGACTCAAAACACAAAATGTGTCGGGGTTGACTTTTTAGTCAAAAAGTTAACAGTTGGCTTTTCGATAAAAAGTCAAACTTAGAATTCGGAGATGAATTTGAAGAAACAGATATACCCATGACGTTGAGAACGTCAAAATTAGTAGGAATCGACTGTAAGTTCAAAAAAGTTAATTTTTAGAAGCCAAAATGGTCAAATAGATAATTAAACGGATAAACGAGTAAATAAAAGAGGAGATATTAAAACTTCTAGAATTGTGGGCTATGGGGAGGCGGCAAAATGCTGATATGTGTGGAAGAAATGCAATGAGTGCTTCCTTATTTTCCTCACCAACTCCTCTTGTGATTAGCTAATTAAATGTCATGGGACATGTGATGATTGACTATTATTTTCAAGTCTAATAAGGCAATTATCAAGCCTTCTCTCTCATTCTTCACCCGTATCCCCCAAATGTTCAGCAGAAAATATAGAGAGAGTAAGAGAGAAAGAGAGAGAAAGAGAAAAGAGAAGAATAAAGGAAGTCATGGAAGGAGAAGAGAAAACAAGCTACTAGTTGAGGTATATCAAAACCCTTGGTTAATACCTTATTGTTTATGTATAAATTTATGTTTTTATAAGATACATGGAGTAATTAAACTTACAAGTAATGGTTTAGTCATGGATTAGCAAGAATCCAACAAAAGAATTCAAGAAAAGAAATGAAATGAAAGTGAAAGAAGAAGAAAAACGTAGAAAATGGGTAAAACGGAAATTGATTTTCCGAAAGGCATAACGTTTTGTGTATAATGAGTTAGGAAGTGAGCTATATATCAAAAGAAACCTCTGGAAGTAAGCTAAACATAGAAATAAGACTAACTTATAAATTCTTTATGGTTTGTTCGTGGTGAACGTTTGAATCAGACTGGTCGGGTGAAAAACTTGGCTACCAGAATTTGATTTTTTAGATTCTGACGTGCTTGTTGTGAGAATTTTCTGAGCTTGTATGTTTAGAATTTGAAAGTGGTGTAAAAATGAACGTTGTAGCCCCGGAAGTTAGCTACACGTGGGCACAAGAATCACCTAAAAATGTTTTAAAACGAATTAGTTATGACTGTTTTAGCGGAAGAGGGTAAAGCTGACCAGATTTTGTAAGTAATCTGACCTTGGTTGTAAAAAGTGAAAACCTGTTTTGGTGAAAGAACGGTTCGAAACCAGGGCCTATATGAGATTAAACTAGACTGTATAAGCTTTAATTTGGTGTAAGAACGAACAAAAACGAATAAGTAACAAATGAGATATGATAAAAACAAGAACAGTATTTTGTTAAAGAAAAACTGCAAAATGAGTTTTTATAACTCGGGTTGAAACGAATTTTGAGCAACGATATATTTTAACGTAAAATAACATATTTTGACGTTTAATAACGTACCTTGACGTAAGAAAGGGATTCAAGATTTCAAAAATTTTTAGACGTAACTCCGAATATTGGAGATTATTAAAATAGTTAACATGAATGTTAAAATATAATAATATTGGGAAGTGGATTAATAAGGTAATAAAATAAATCCTATGAATGTTAAAATATAATTATGGCAAGTTTCCTAACTTACACAAACCTTGTATTGTGCAAGTTTCTAATATCATTCAGTTATATTCTCATGAATGATATATGATTTATTGAAGCTTTAATTTACGCAATGCTTATGTTGTGTGAATTTTAAACTTATGCAAATCTTTTAATATTTGTACAAGTTGTTTAAGCTATATTAAATTGTAAAATTCTATGTTTGGTTATGGAATTTCATTTGTTATATGAGATTCATTTTATTATGTGAAATGATTTATAAAAGGGAGTTATGTGTCATTTGATTCGGCTTAACTCGACTTGTGAGCTATTCTAGTCAGAATTTTGTTGTTAATAATATGAATTGTAATAATTCTTGAATTGTGGTAGTTGATTGTGCCAAGTCAAAATTAAATAAATCTTGGGCAATTATTAGTATAAGTTGCACACCCTGCAACAATAAGTTTTATATGAGTAAATGTGGTTATGATTGCACCCTGTGCAATGATGTGTTTGTTAAGCATTAAATTCAATAACATGTTAGACCAATAATAACACTTATGTGCTAAACTAAAGAAGAAAGGTTCTAGAATTGAACTGTTGATGTGTTTACGATTATGTTTATTCACGAAAAATGTTTAAAGTAAAAGGGAAAAAATTAATTCCTATTTGTTTGAGCTGCTTTACAATTTTTGTTCAATTGTTGAAGTTTTCAGAAAGATTATTCTATTCATGAATGTTGTTTATTCACTGCTTATACTTGTTGGACAATTAAATGCTCACTCTTGCAAATTCTAAAATTTTTGCAGCTACAACGGAAGGACCGGAATAGTCAGAAGAAGATAAGAGTTATTAATTATTAAGGTAGAATAGTTAAAGTATATGACGGGTTATAATATTATATAATAATGTTATAATATTATTTGAGGTAGTTATGTAAAGGTCTTCGTACCTGGGAGTAGGTTGAAGTATATTGTAATATTTTAATATTTACTCTGATGTTGTAGGAATATGTTAAGTAGGTAGTATCTTGACGGCACCAGACTCGGGTTTAAAGATAGACCGGGTTTTCGGGCTGTCATAAAGTATGATTAAATTATTTCTTCATTGTACGTTCGTTAGATGATCGTTAATTAAAAGGGAGTTTTCTTATTTATTTTTAATCTTCTACTTCTTCTTCTTTATTTTAGTTAGTTTATTTATTTTTATTTCTAGTTAATTTCTTTAATCTAAGATGAAGATGAAATTAAATAATTATTCATGATAATATTTTTTTATCTCTTCTATTATTTATGCTTTTATGTTTAATTGATTTCACCTTCACGTTTCCTTATTGAAATACATTCGTTTAATAGTTCTTATGTGATTTTAAATTAATTAAGATGTTTTGATAGATTATTGTTAAGATACGAGTTTTTTATAATCCATGCTTGCTCAAAGAAGTTTTGATGGGTTATAGTTAATCCTTAAATTTTCATAGTCTATGCTTGGCCACGTTAATTATAAAATTACTAAATTAAAGGGAAGGGAGATCAAAATCATAATTAAGTTATAAAAATAGAAGAAATTGAATTACTTGTTATGTTTATTATTTAATGGATTCGGATTCCTAGATTGTTTCCTTATTATTAGTTTTCATATTCTAATTAGTTTAATTATAGTTAATCAATTCTCAATATTTATTTCTAATTCGCCTGAAATAGATCTTATGGATACATTAAAATTAACCTAGTATCTGTGGGTTCGACTTGTACTTGTCAGTTCTTCAATTTGACACTATGCACTTGCAGTTACATATTTTTATCACATCACCTAACACCTTCCCCTCGCTTAAGCAAGCTCCTGAACTCTATGAATCTCGGTTTCGAGACCAATTTTACGGAGTCACATATTGGACCATATTGTGAAAAATCCAAAAGTTCGAATGAGTTGGTATATCCATTTAAACCTTTACCAACTAGCGACTCTACCTAATTGGCCCATCGTTAAATCAACGCTTCAAAATCCCGTCGGCCTTTATGTCGATTTTTTCCTAAAAATCACCCTTTATGCGAAATAAATAAATTAAAATCTTAAAAAGAGTAAACACAACAAATTTAGGAAAAATTGTCCCCGACGTTGACACACGGCTCAAGGCCAAAGCCGCGTATACATCCGCAACTTGCCCCCTTTATCTATTTTAGCATTATAATCCCTTGTTTCTTCATTCCATGCATAAGAAGAGAGATTAAAAAAATCAGCAAGAGAAACTCCAAAAATACATAGAAAAGTAAGAAAAGAGAGAGAGAGAGAGAGAAACAAAATCAAATATCAATTTATTCATCTCTTCTTCAAATACAATTAATCCAAAGGAGCAAAGGAGCTATTTTAAGCCTTGGGATCCATTTTTCCTTTTCAAGCTAGCAAGGTCTAATTCTAATCTTTCTAAATTCAATTAAACCATGTAGAATTACTAATTATTTATTCTTCTATATTATATCTACATCTCAATTAGTATATGTGAATTGGATATCATTTGAAATAATGTGAGAATATATTGATTAAATTGCAAAATTTGAATTGAAATTAGTAAAATCCTAGGTGAATCTAAAGTTTAGAATTAAATTAATTTTCTCATAATTGAACTGAACACCAATTTACATTTGCATTATTGAATTATTATTTTTTTCAAACAACGCATTAAACTATAAATTTTTTACAAAAATTAAAAAAATCGTTTAAGACTGTTAAAAGTTAACGCTATATCTATGTGGCACCACTTTAGCTGCTTACGTGGTTAATTCAACAAAGTAAATATGATGTGGCAGTGATGAATGTATTAAAAGCTAAAGAAAAAATTATTTTTAATTAAACTTTATAGCTTGAGTAGATCCATGACACTAACTAAAACCAGTTCTGAGCTTGGTGGTGGAAACAACCCACCCTTGTGTAATGAAGACAAATTTGCTAATTGAAAAGTTCGTATACAGACATATATGGATGTAATTGATGATGAGCTATTCGATGTTGTGATCAATGGCCCATACATTCTTACAAAGCTCACACCAACTCCTAATGATCCCAACAAAGTTGCTGTTAAATAGAGAATATTATGGACTGACAATAAGAAGAAACTGGTGGCTTAGATAAAAGAGCTAAGAACATCCTGTTTATGGCTCTTGAAGATGAACTATTCAAAAATATTGTCAAGTACAAGACATTAAAAGAAGTCTAGGAAGCTCTACTGGTGATGCACGAAGGAACAAAAGAAGTAAGGGAGAACAAGCAATCTCTACTCACCCAACAATATAAGATGTTCTATCATGTTCCTGGAGAAGACATAACTGCAACTTAAGAAAGGTTCAACATCCTGCTCAACTCACTTAGAGCATTTGGGAAAGTCTATCCGAACAAGGACTTCAACATTTATTTCATGAGTGCTCTTCCAAGTAAGTGGGATGCAAAGACCACTACAATCAGAGAATCAAAGAACTTGCATGAAATGACTGTGTAGAAGCTCTATGTTGTAAAATGTTTATTGAAATTTTCTATACATCAATAAATTCATTCTTTGGTTCTAGAAATACAGTTGCTTACTGTATATATAAGACATGTTTAAATTTCAAGCAATAAATTATTTGCATCTTAGAATTGATGATTGCTTGAAACTACTAGTTTTGTCATCATCAAATAGGGGGAGATTGTTAGGACAAATGCATATTTTATTTGATGATGATATAATGTATATTTGTAACTAGTAGTTTTTGTGAAGTCCTTATAATAAAATAAATGTAAAAGGACATAGAATAGGGATCAAACTTGTTAGGTTGATCCAACACTCAATGTTCGTAAAGTAAGTACTTAATATAGAACTAAGTCAGGAATCGATCGTAGTGCAAGACAGTGAAGCAGTCTAAGATCGTAGAGCTAACTGCTCAAAAGTTGGAGTTCGTAGAGCAATAATAGCGAATACTCAAAGTTTGTAGAGCTGACTGATGTTCGTAGAACTGCAGCAATAAGCATAGTGAAAATCATAGAGTTTGTCAGAGATCGTAGAGCTCATTGAAGACCGCAGAGTCTATCACAGATCGTACAGCTCATTGAAGACTGTAGAGTCTGTCAAAGATCGTAGAGCTCATTGAATGTCGTAGAGTCTTAAAGAGATCGTAGAGCTTATGGATCGTAGAGCTTGCCAATCGTAGAGTCATTTAGCCAGATACTCTATGACCACCATGAAACTCTACAATTAAGAAAATTGTAGAGTATGTCAGATCTGACAATGGACTAACACTGTCAACACTCGAAGAGTGTAGATCCTAAGATAGTTGTTGAACATCTTAAAGTTTGAAAACAAGATCAAATCAAAGTACATCTAAACAACTAGTTCGGTGAAGTGACAACGACCCATTTGTAGGTCACTGCAGCACTCTAATGTGACATGTCACAGCCGAAAGCAAGCTGACACATACTCACCCAAAAGTCAATAATCAGAGATCTTCTAGGATTGGAGCATTAAATGAGCAACGGAAAATGGGACAATCTTGAGGACAACTATAAGAGGCACACAGATTTAATCCAACAGTAATGAACGAACAAACAAGAACAAATCAAACAAGTGAACTACTGCCAAACTCTCAAGGCTTTACTCTACGATATTGAAGATCTAGAACATCTTGTCCTGCTGCTAAGTCTTACATTGCTGGAGTTAAAGTAACTTAGCAGCACCTCAACCAAACATGCTATCTTAGTGATTAAAAGATATAAGTGACCTATTGCAGTAAGTCTTAGTAACTTAAATAGATCTAAGAGATCTAACTGCAACTAAGTCTAAGTAACTTGAAGAGATATGAGTGATCTAATTGCTGCCAAGTCTAAGTGACTTGAATAGATCTTAGTGATCTAATTGTTATCAGGTCTAAGTGGCTTGAAGAGATCTAAGTGATCTAGCTAGGTAGGTCTAAGTGATAAGCACCAAGTCTTAGTGACTTGAAGGAACCTTAGTGATTCAAGTGCTGTAATAGTTCTTTGTGAACTGATCTTAGTGATCACCCATCCTTAGTGAATTTCCTACTCGAAGAGTAAAAGAGTGGACAAGGAGATATTTGTTCTCTGAACCACTTAAAATTCCATGTGTCTTTTTACTTTCAACATTTACTTTCCTGTTCATTACTTTCAGTAATCATAGCATGTGACTTAGTTCCACATTTGATTGTTAAATTTAGAATTGTGACTTTCCTAAATCTTTAAAAGGAGATTTTCAAGTTATCATTCTACTATGCATAATTAAATTAACCTGCTTAATTTATAAGTTTGTAATACTCTGTTAAAAGGAAAGTTTTTAAAAGAATCTATTCAACTCTCCTCTTCTAGATCTCCAAGTGTCTTTGGGAAACAACAAATGTTTTATTTTATTTTTATCACAAGAAAAAAATACCTTTTAAAAATAAATCAAATTAAGTTATTAGAATAATTTAGGCTAAAATTAGAAGTAATTTAAGCCTTGGTTCTTCTTTAGAATAAGAATTGTGAAAATCTAATTTCATTACCAAAATTCTAGATTCCCCCACTATCTTATTATGTAATAAAAAGTTTTCCTACTTAAAAAAGAACATTTCCTACACAACCCATTTTTCAAGAAATTAATTTATTACACACACACACACACACACAAACACACACACACACACACACACACACACACATATATATATATATATATATATATATATATATATTAAAAAAACATCTTTTCCAATAAGAATATTTAAAACCAATTTTTCAAAAGACACTTGCAAAAAACTAAGCTTTGAGAAGACTCTAAAACCAAAATCCCTCATCCTTAGGAATAAAGGCCCAAGATCCCTCGTCTTTAGGAATAGAGGTCCAACATCCCTTGTCCTTAGGAATAGAGACCCAAAATCCCTCGTCCTTAGGAATATAGGTCCCAAGATCTCCCATCCTTAAGAATAGAGGCCCAAATCCCTCGTCCTTAGGAAAAGAAACTCAAAAGTACTTTCAAAATAATGCACTCACAATAATTTAGATGACTCTAAGAGATAATACCATATATTTTATGACACAATCCACCTAGGCATAAAACTCGAAGCACACAATTTTACTCTTCTTTTTAAGGCAATTTATTTTAATCTTAGGAAAACAATATGAAAATAGTAGTCGTGTTTCACGGTAGTCGGGGGGTGGCTAATACCTTCTCCTCGCTTAAGCAAGCCCCCGAACTCTTGGAATCTTGATTTAAGAACTTATATGAAATTGGAAGATAGATTATAGGTTTAGATCTGAATATGATGACATACGAAAGTTTATTCTTCTTAGGGTGATTAACAAGACTTGTATATAGGATAAGAATATACCTATATGCCGTGTGACCTTCGTCGAGTTAATTATTCATGAGATTGAGTAGTGTTGTCCGATTTATATAACGACAATTTACGCGCAAGTATACGCGGTCAACAAGTAATAAAGAGTAAGTAGAGTATCGATCCCACGAGGAATTATTACTAATCTTTTCCAAGTATTAACCTTTTATCATCTCAATCTTATTTAAACAAATGATAGTTGTTTTTGTTGTTTTGCATTAATGAAGATGACAAATAATCAAAGAACTATAGAAAGTATTACGATAATGAAATCAAATATTAAAAGTCTAAGATCACAATTTTCCCCAACCCTTCATTTGAATAACCTAACTCTCTCAGTTGAACTAATTAACAACATAGAATTGTCAACCGAGAAATTCACCATATTCATAAGCCTCTCTCGATGGTCATATAAAAATCACCCAAATACGACATATAGGTATATCTCTATCCTATATGCAAGCAAGCCATTCAATTCTATGAATAATCAACAAGACACACGTCACTAAATCTTAGTCAATCGCCCATCAAACAAATGAACTTTCGCATAGGGAGTCATTAACTTTGTAATCTCACAATGGTTACACGCGACATTTAGGTATATCTCTATCCTAAATAATAGCAAATCATTTATTCTCAAAGATAATTAATAAGACACACGTCACAATAATCTTATTATCCACCCCAAGAATCTCTAATTTTCGCATGATATCATAACAAGGTCTTAACACTATAATCCATTTCTCAATTTCATATAGGTTCCCAAGGTAATTACTAGCTAAGTAATTAATATATAAATCACAAATTATGATATTCAATTCAAAAATGAGTAACCAATATCAAAGAGAGAGCATTCAATTTAAACTATGTAATGGATCTTAGAAAATGAGTTTTAGTTCATGGTAACAACAAATAACATCATATTCAATTTATACATCATGTTGGATTACAAAATAGAAGGGAAACTAGAGATAAAACTACTTTTATAGATTTTCATATGATGTTTGATGGGTTGAAGAAAACACTAGCTTCTCCTTCTTGATTTTGCAATCCTTGATGTTTTTGCTCCTTTAGTTTTGCTTGATGTAGCTTGATTTTAGCACTCTAGCCCTCTAATTTGATGTATTTGGTAGCTTCCTCTCTCTAGATTTGATGTTAGAAGGTGTTAGAATGAGTTAGAATGGTGTTTCTAGCCGCCCCCTAGATGTTATATGAGTTGGGTATGAGAAACCCTAGCCTAGATATCAAAAATTGGCCAAAAATCGCGAAATCCGAAGTGCATCCAGGGGGTTCTCGCCCCGGCGCTGAGCTCGCCCCGGCGGTGGAACTCTGTAGCCCGAGTCAGTTTCAACGTCTGTTGGAAACATGGCCATAACTTCTTCATCCGAACTTGGATTAAGCCGATTAAGGAGGCTGTGGAAAGCTAAGAAGTAGCTCTACAATGTGCATAACTGGAGCTCGTCGAGATAATGGCCAAATCAAGGCTTAAATTGGCCGGGAAGCAGCTGCTGTGTAAAATTCATGCCAAATCCGATGGCAAAATGAGCATAACTCTCTCATACGAACTTCAAATTGGATGATTCAAGATGTTCCCGAAAGCTGAGATCAAAATCTACAACTTTCATTCTTTGAGTTTTGAGAGATTCAGAGTTGATCATGGGTGAAATTGGGAAACAAGCAACTGAAATGTCGAATTCACGCCGAAAGGCATCGATCCAATGGAACTTTATTTCAATTCCTACAAAACAACGTAAAAACATATAAAAGTATACAAAAACTTATAAAAGTAATACAAAACTACATTACACAACAATAAGATGAAAACACATAAAACCAAACGAAATGACTTTGGATTTACAAATTTTCAAGCTCAAAAGTACCTAATTTGTGTGTATAAAACACACTCATCAAATACCCCCAAACTTAAATCTTTGCTTTTCTTCAAGCAAAACACACAAACTACAAAAAAAAATAAACATCTCTAAATAAACTAACTTGAGCAATGAATTAAAAAGCTAACTAATGGTCTCAAAGTATAAACACATGAAAACTCAAGGAAACTTTCAAAATGTTGCAAGTCTAGATTTACAATTAGCTAGTCATAGCTTGCTTTAGGTCCCTTCCGTGTGTGTGTGAGTACCCAATAACACTAAACCAATCAAGCTCGGATGAAGCTATGCAACCACATTACCTTATGAAATAATCAAAATAAACCCCAAAACAACATGCTTAACACATCACTCAATACAAAGGTATACAAATTACAATTCCAAAAATTTTTGAGAACCAATGACTCTAGGTGAGTGCATTTTATGCTCCATCTCAACCTTAAGCACGCTCATATGGGCGAGTGCGTTTTACGCTCAACCTCAACCCCTTGCAAGATTTGAAATATATAATTTTCTTTCTATAACGATTGGAAATTTTAATTTCCTTGTAACCCGAGTTTGTGTATGAATAAAATGAATTTTTAATTTTATTTATATTATTATGTGTTATGTGCTTAAAGGTTGTGTTATAACCTAAAATATGTGTATGTGTTGAATTTTACGTGTTGTACTGTCGTTAGGGTGAATATATTGACTTTGCGAAAAATCGCAGAATCAAAATTCACAAGGCACGTTTACCGAGGCACTATTTATGCCATAACATTTTGCGTCTTTTTCGACCTTAATAAATTTCAATAATACACGTGTGCAAATTGATAATTTTTCCAAGTGTCAAACTTTCATTTTGAGCCCAATCGTGTTTTATTCGGTATCCGAAATGTATAATATGACTGTTCCGAATAACTGGACAAATCCCATAATAATTATTTTTTTGGGTCCCAATAATTTATCGGAGTACCCATTTTAATTTTGGGTAGAGTTATTTACCAAATTGGGTACAAAAGTGGGAGTATTCGGGTATATTTTTGTGTATTTGGGTACTTATTTTGACTTGTTACTCCAATAGGGAACCAACCTAAACCCTTGGACCAATCAAATGCAAGGAGTAGAGAGTATAGCCGGCAGCATGCTGCTATTTTGTTAGGCTCAATACATTAATTCCCCAAATTATTGAGCATTCTTGAGCCACTTCCTTCATCCTCCCGAAGCCTCCAAGCTGCCATTTCATTCAAACTTCTTCTCTCCCATTCCTTCCCTAAACTAACAGCAGATAGAGAGAGATTGAGTGTGAGGGTGCTGCAGATTATTGAGAGTGAAAGAGCATTGAAGAAGAAATAGAAGAACAAGAAAAGAAGAGGAAGAAGAACACGGAAGAACAAGAAGCAAAGTGAGCGGGAGAAGAGAGAAGGAACTCAATCCAATCGAACCTAACAATTTCTTAGCACCTAGAAGGGATTTACAAGGTAAACAATCAACCAATAAATTCATTCCATGTGATTTTGATAGGATTTTCGAGTTCTATGTGTTCTTGAGCTCAAACCATTGGGTTTGAGCATTTCTTGCAATTGTTGTTGTAATTGTTGGTTGTGGTTGATTTTTATTGTTGCCAAGACATCTTGTAAGCTATTAATAACCTCAAAGTGGAACGAAATCAATGAATGATCCGAACCTTGGCATAAAGGATGAAACTTTGGACTTTTTGGACAAAATAACTTTCGGACGATTTAAAGGACTATAAAGCCTTGATTGAGTAATTGTTTGGTCTAATTGATGTTGTAATTTTTTAGTTCCATGGGTTACCTTCATAACCCAGTTGGAATGGAGTTAAAAGGAGTTAAAACAAAGATTTGGTGTTGATTTTGGTGAAGAACACCAAGAACACGAAAATAAAGTTTACATTTTGTGCTTTGGCTCAAAAATTGGTCATGTTAATGTTTATAGGTATTTCTAAATTTTTGATATGTTGTAGCCCTATGAATTAGGAGTCCATAGAGTCCGAAATGGACCAATTTGCTTGTGTATAGGAGAAGTTATGAAGGTTGGAGTCGAAGGAGGTCGAGGTTGCGAACTGGGCAAAAGCCCAGAATCCGGCCACTGGATGGTTGACGCTGCAGCACCAATAATTCACGCTGCAGCATGACCTATCCAGGGAATGAAGGGGGCTCACGCCGCAGCGTGACCTCCAAGCTTTGAGCGTGGCGCAGCAATGACGCCACTTGGCAGGAAACGGACGGGACTCGCGCCGCAGCGGCGAGCCCAAGTACTAAGCGTCACGCCGTAGCGTGAAGCCTTGTCAGGGGAAAAACGCGGGACTCGCGCCGCAGCATGAGGTCCAGCTCTAAGACTTGGCCCTGTAGCGCCACCCCCGTGTCCGACCTGGGTCGGGTCAATCAGACAGGGTCCGGTCGGGTCGGACCTAGTAAACTTGTCCAGCGGGTCCAACACTTATATTTCTATCCTAAATGATTAAACAAGTTAGTTATTTATACCTTGTTAAACCTTAATTACTTAATTATTTATTGAATGTCAACCAACTTGGTATTGTCTTAAGGCGTAAATTGACTAACCTGGTTACAACTTATATTTGGCTTCCAGGGGGCGCTGCCCCCTTAGACCCCCGCCAACTCACTGGCGAGACCCCCGACTGGGTAGTCGTAGGGCAATCAATGTGTTTTAATGATGCAACGTCTGTGTTGAACTTAATCCTTATGTGACTAATTGTTATATGAATACGTATTTATATGTGTAGGATATTAAGGAGCGTGTGTTGTAATATTGTAGCAGCGCTTCAGGCAAGTTTCTTAACTTAATTCAACTTATATTTGAGCAAGTTTCTTAACTCAATTCTACTTATATTTGAGCAAGTTCTCTTAACTTTATTCAAGCTATTTATTGAGGAAGTTCTATCTTACTCAAGTTATAATTGGACAAGTATTCTATTGTATTGCAAGTTTCTTAACTTCATTCTTTTTATATATTGAATGCAAGTTCTTCTTTAACCCTTGTTTAACCCTTGTGTTGGGCAAGTTCTATTGTACGAGTTAATTATTGATTGAGCAATCATTCTATGTTATTGCAAGTTCCTCACTCAACTATTTTATTTGAGCAAGTTTCCTATCCTATACAAATGTTGTATATTGTTGCAAGTATTACTTCAGTAAGCGAGTTTCTTATCTTATTCAAGATATTTTGTATAGGTTCCTTTACTTCAATCATTGCTATATTGCAAATGTTCTTAGAATGAACTGATAATCATTCATGTTACCTAACTATGCTTCAACGCATGTTATTAAAGCTTTCAAATTCTATATTCCATGAACTGCATAAGATAGATGTCAAAGCCAATTATTTCAGCTAGACGTATGTTTAATCATCATTGTTGTTAAGTAAAGCTATCCGATCAAATTGTTTGGTTTGGATTCCTATGTAAAGCTGAGATGAACAACCCTCATAGCAGGGAAAACAGTATGTATGTCGGGGAACCGACACGCGCGCGAACAATATGTTAAAGGGGTTATGCATAACACCGGGTACATTAGGCTGATCACCTATTGTATTAGTATGTTAGGTTATCAGATGAATTTCTGGTGATAGTTCAGTGTCATGATGACCACTCAGTATAGAATACTTCCTCCATTTGGAAACATTGAAATCATTCGGTCCATAGAGGCCTTACAATTGTGTTAAAGAGATCATTCGTTGAGATTGTGCAAATTCTTGAGTTATCTTTTAATCTCTTGATTCTTGTAAGCTATAAAGTATTCATTTAATGATTCACGATTATTGTTATTATACTTGCTGAGCAAATTTGTTGCTCACCCTTGCTTTCCTTAAAACATTTCAGTTAGTGGAGCTTGTGGTGAAAGCTCAAGGAAGGATAAAGGCAAAGGCATAGCTACTGATTAGCTTTGTACCGTTAAGATTACCATTTTGATTATGTACTAAGACTCGTTGACTTTTGTGATGTATTAAGACTTAATTACCCTTATGTATTAAGTTATGTTTTGTAGAAGTTTTGGTTTCGAGACTTGAGACAGGATTATTTATGTTATATCAATGTAAATATTCCTTTATTTCCGCTGTAAGTTATCAAAAGTTTGATGCATGTATGAGAAAGTGATGAACCAGGTCCGCGGTTCGGATGACCCAGATTTGGGGGCGTCACACTTTCTTTAATCACAATTATAAGAGAGTGCGTTTTACGCTCTATCTCTCCTACGCATGTGTCCATGAGTGAGTGCGTTTTACGCTCCATCTCAACTCACCACATGACCATCAATTCAAGCACAATAAATTTGGACACTTTGCTTCGAGTGATATTTAAACGAGTTCTAAAGTTTATAAATATTTTCCACAAGCATTTGGCTATAAAAGCCTTTTCTAAGCATGCAACTAGCTCAATACTTATGGGTAGGTGCAAAAGAATGAAAGGACGCATAAGCAAAACAATAACCAACAATAATGATTAAGCACAAAGACTAAGCAACATTTATCCATTTTCCATGAGTTAGAATCAGTTCAAATAAGTTGCTATCATTGACCATGGATAAATCAAAGCTTAAGGGACACATCTTAAAAATAAATAATTTTTATTTTTATTTATATTATTTTTCAAAAGAAAAACACACTAACAACACACAAATACTAAATTAAAAACACACTAACAACACACAAATACTATTAACAAACACAAATACTATTAACAACACACAAATACAAAATTAAAAACACACTAACAACACACAAATACTAAATTAAAAACACAAATACTAAATATTAAAGCCTATACCCCCAAACTTAAACTTGACATTGTCCTCAATGTCCGAAATAGGAAAAAAAATAACATAGAAGACTTCCCTGAGAATGTGTCAAGCGCCATTAATATCATCTTTCAAGTCCCCTAAGTTGGGAGCGCACACCAATTTGCTTAGTATTCGGTACCTAAAAGCAATTGACTAAAGAAATTAAAATGCAATTAAACAAAATAAAAAGCAATTAAATAAAATCAAAAGCAAAACAATAAACTTGAGTTAACTCCCAAGAAGCGCTTGTTTTAAAGTCTTCGGCCTCACTAACTCCCTGTTTTTATCAAATTCCCCTTCGATAATTGAGGAACCCACCATCCATCAATAGCCATGTAGCTTTTGGGAGGTTCCCATTGGTGATAGTCATTGAGTTAAAGTCACCTAGCTTGCTGTTTGTAGATAAGTTCTCAATTTCAAATGTCAAATAGCTAGGTGCTTCCTCCGCTGTGTCTGTGCTAAGATTGGGGCATTGGGGCTTGTCAAGCACAACAGGCTCTTCTTCTATCTTCTTTTCATCGGCCCACCATGGCTTCAAAGTTGAGCTAGCTCTCATGTCATAAAGAGCCTTGCCGACGACATGACTACCGAGAGGATACGGTTTTGCAAAACTGACTGGATTCTTGTACTTTGGTGGATAAGGCACTTGGGGCACTAACACAATTGACTCATCTTCGTTTGAGCTCATACAAATCTCTTCGCCAACTGTGTTAACCTTATCCCCAATTGTCTCCTCTATATCTATCTCTTGCGGCTCATCCAGCTGCAGATTTGGCTCGAACTTTCCATTAGTTTTGGCTTCCATAAAATAAGGACCATTGGTTGAGGTATTGATGAGTTGTGCCATCTGATTATTAAGGTATTCAGTTGATGCTTCCTGACTCTTTATCATCTCCTCATGGTATGCTATGCTCCTAGACATGAATTCCCTCCCATTTGAATTTTCTTCTTGTGTCAATGGAGGTGGACATGAGAATTCTGGTGCATATGTTGGATTTGCAGCATAATATTGATCTTCATAATTGTCGCTCCATGAAGAATCCGGGTGATACCCCCATTCTTGGTGATAATTGGGATAAGCATCGTTAATGAGGTAATCACCACCGTATTGTATCGGTCCAAAACTGACGGTGCATTGATGACTCGGATGATTGTCAGCACAATAATCACATGTAACTGCTCTCTTTTGAATATGTTGGGCTGCAAGAACATCCAACTTCTTCGAAAGTGTTTCAAGTTGTACTGACAATGTAGAAAATGCATTGAGTCCATCCATCCCTGTTTCCCTTGGTTGAGTCATACTCGTGTACGACCATTGATAAGCAAAGTCATCCATGGTACCTCGTATATTATCAAAACATAAAAATGTTAAAATAAAGTAAAAACAAATTTATATACAAGTTTAAGTTAAGACCAATTTGATTGTAATTAATATTGGAAAAACACTAGAAAAATAATTCCCCGGCAACGGCGCCAAAAACTTGTTGTCCGATTTATATAACGACAATTTACGCGCAAGTATACGCGGTCAACAAGTAATAAAGAATAAGTAGAGTATCGATCCCACGAGGAATTATTACTAATCTTTTCCAAGTACTAACCTTTTATCATCTCAATCTTATTTAAACAAATGATAGTTGTTTTTGTTATTTTGCATTAATGAAGATGACAAATAATCAAAGAACTATAGAAAGCATTAAGATAATGAAATCAAATATTAACAAGTCTAAGATCACAATTTCCCCCCACTTTATTTGAAAATCCTAACTCTCTCATTTGAACTAATTAATAACATAGAATTGTCAACCGAGAAATTCACCATATTCATAAGCCTCTCTCGATGGTCATATAAAAATCACCCAAATACGACATATAGGTATATCTTTATCCTATATGCAAGCAAGCCATTCAATTCTATGAATAATCAACAAGACACACGTCACTAAATCTTAGTCAATCACCCATCAAACAAATGAACTTTCGCATAGGGAGTCACTAAGTTTGTAATCTCACAATGGTTACACGCGACATTTAGGTATATCTCTATCCTAAATAATAGAAAATTATTTATTCTCAAAAATAATTAATAAGATACACGTCACAATAATCTTATTATCCATCCCAAGAATCTCTAATTTTCGCATGATATCATAACAAGGTCTTAACACTATAATCCATTTCTCAATTTCATATAGGTTCTCAAGGTAATTATTAGCTAAGTAATTAATATATAAAGCACAAATTATGATATTCAATTCACAAATGAGTAACCAATATCAAAGAGAGAATATTCAATTCAAACTATGTAATGGGTTCCATTGAAATCTTAGAAAATGAGTTCTAGTTCATGGTAACTACAAATAACATCATATTCAATTTATACATCATGTTGGATTACAAAGTAGAAGGGAAACTAGAGATAAAACCACTTTTGTAGATTTTTATATGATGTTTGATGGGTTGAAAATGAACACTAGCTTCTCCTTCTTGATTTTGCAATCCTTGATGTTTTTGCTCCTTTTGGCCTTGCTTGATGTAGCTTGATTTCAGCACTTTGGCCATCTAATTTGATGTATTTGGTAGCTTCCTCTCTTTAGATTTGATGTTAGAAGGTATTAGAATGAGTTAGAATGGTGTTTCTAGCCGCCCCCTAGATGTTATATGAGTTGGGTATGAGAAACCCTAGCCTAGATATCAAAAATTGGCCAAAAATCGCGAAATCCGAAGTGCATTCAGGGGGTTCTCGCCCCGGCGCTGAGCTCGCCCCGGCGGTGGAACTCTGTAGCCCGAGTCAGTTTCGACGTCTGTTGGAAAAATGGCCATAACTTCTTCGTTCGAACTCAGATTAAGGCGATTAAGGAGGCTATGAAAAGCTAAGAAGTAGCTCTACAATTATGATAACTAGAGCTCGTCGAGATAATGGCCGGATCAAGGCTCAAATTGGCCGGGAAGCAGCTGCTGTGTAAAATTGATGTCAAATCCGATGGTAAAATGACCATAACTCTTTCATACGAACCTCAAATTGGATGATTCAAAATATTCCCGAAAGCTGATATCAAAATCTACAACTTTCATTCTTTGAGTTTTGAGAGATTCAGAGTTGATCATGGGTGAAATTGGGAAACAAGCAACTGAAATGTCGAATTCACGCCGAAACGCATCGATCCAATGGAACTTTATTTCAATTCCTACAAAACAACGTAAAAACATATAAAAGTATACAAAAACTTATAAAAGTAATACAAAACTATATTACACAACAATAAGATGAAAACACATAAAACCAAACGAAATGACTTTGGATTTACAAATTTTCAAGCTCAAAAGTACCTAATTTGTGTGTATAAAACACAGTCATCAAGTAGCTTGCTAGTGTATAGGATAGGAATATACCTATATGCCGTATGTAACCTCTATGAGAAATTGTTCTTAATGAATCTGCTCTTAATTATTTCACATGGGAATATAGTGATTTAATTGGAATATGTATTTTTATCTAATCATCGAAAGATGTTAAATAAATAATTTGTGAATTCTCGATTACGATTCGTTGTGATTAATTAATTGAAAAGAGAGTAGAGAGATTTAAATGAAGCATTGGGAAAAATTATAATCTTAACTTTTTAATCTAATTTTAATCCTTGTTAGTAATTTAGTTTTTTTTAATTAATTAGTTTTACAATCTTAATTCATTTGTTTAAATAAGATTGAATTTATATAAAGTTAGTACTTGGATAATATTGTTAGCATATTCCTCATGGGATCGACCCTCTACTTACTCTATATTACTTGTTGATCACGTATACTTGTGTAATATTCTGAACCCTAATAAGATTTGTATATGTAAATTACGTGTTTATTAAATGAAATTTCATGTTCCGACTTTGTATTATGTGATTGTGTATTTTATTTAAGAATTAGGTCAAATAAATTTTTTTTTTCGCCAAACAGCTGTGTCGTGCTTACACCGACAAAATGATTTGTCGTGTTTCCGACGATTTCACCGAGAAGCGTCTCGGCAAATTATTTTTGTAAGCTGTTGTGTCGTGCTTGGAAATGACGAAGTGATTTGTCGTGCTTCGGAGTCAATATAATATTATATTAACTGATAAAAATCTAAAATAAGTTAACTAGGGTTTAAAATGTTAAACTAAATTAGAAACTCAGATTAAGAAACCCTAATTGGTAAAAGTTGTCTGAATTGGTGAATTAAAACCCTAATTACTACACAAGAATCTTAATTGATATAATTAGATTCTAATTAATGAATCATAATATTAATTATGAATCATTGAACTTATATTAAAACCCTAATTCAAGATTTAAACCCTAATTATAGGATTGAAAATCCTAAACCCTAATTTGGAAACCCTAAAACCCTAATTTGATTCAATAACACTAAATTATGTATGATTAACGTTAATTATGATATATTAACTTAATTAAGGTATTACTAAGAATAATTAAACATCCTAATCATAATTAGTAAAAATCTAGGTTTAATTAGTAAGTAAATAAATCAAAAATAAAATTTAAACCAATAGAAATTGAGCTAGGAGTGTGCAAGCTTGTGCTTCACACACTCCAGTACAAGTAGGTCATTTAGATCAGATGGGAGTAGCACAAGTATCAAGGCTGGATATTTGTGGAGGCAAAATTTGGAAAAAGAACCCTAAAAACCCTAATAAGCAAATCCTATAAATAGAACATCAAGCTGATCAGTTAAGCCACGAATTTTACAAAGCCTAAACACTTACAATCATACCATAACAAACCTCTGCAAGCATAAGATCAGAATCAAAAAGCCAGAGATCAAAAATCTAAGAAAAAGGTGCAAAGCCCTAACTTTTATGCTAGATCGTCAAGCCTGTAATACTTTTAAGTTTTAGATGTTTAGGATTATGTGTAAACATGTTATTTGATGATCTGGGTTGGTTAAACAAGTATCCATAACGTTTAAAGGGTCGAATTTGATCGAAAACTCAAACTGTTATTGGCAGTCAAGAACAGTCTGACAGGCTATTTTGTCAGAGCTTTTGATCGGCTTAAATTTTTTGTTTGATGTGTTTTAAAGCATGAATTAGTAGTATGCCATGTTAGCTGTAATATTCAATTGGTAGAATGTTAAAATTATCCCTAGAATGAAAGTTATAGGTGGTCAAAATGCGTTGACCGACCATGATGGACTGATTTCTGGGTAACCCAGAAATCATATGAATGTCTGACAGTTCACTGACAGACTTTTGAACAACCCAGATCATGCCTAAATGATATTATATGTGTTGTTTCTTAGCTTAATCTTATAGTATGCTATGTAAACTACAACCTTGAAGTATCAATGTGGGACCTTAACGAAACTTGTCTAGATTAACGTAATACATGTTAATATAAGTTCTAACACTTATATTTGACAACGTAGACCACGTACGCTGACACCTTGTGTGAAATTGTGCTGAACGAACTACGCTAAGGCAAGTGTTCTAACCTTACTCAACTTATATTTATGCAAGTATTATACATCTTGCTATCAATTATTGCGAAGTTATTGCTTCTTGTTCAGCATAACTTAAGAAATGAATCATTATTCATATATTGCTTGATGAAGCTTAAATTGTTATGTCAAACCAAATTGTTTTGGTACGACATCTTATACTGAGAAATGGAACAACTTGATGTAAGGTGAACTGAAAAACCTTAACATAAGGTGGTGACCGTTGATTATATATCGACATAAAATTGTAGAATGCTATGCATACTCCTAGGATATTGGTTAGGCTGATCCCCTACCAGATATCTGAAATCAAGCGGTTCTAAGTCATTGAAGACTGATAGAACTAATTGAAATATATGGTTCATGTACATAACCCTCAGTTATACATCATTGACATCTTTCAAATCAAACACATGGTATTTACGTTTTTCAAATGAACTTGCTGAGCATTTGTAGCTCATTCTTGCGTATATCTTCTTTGTAGTTTTAAATGATAATCCCGACACTTCTGGGACAGACAAAGAAAAAGGACATGTTTACTAATTTTATTTACTGTTTGTGAATAATTTAAGTCTTTTATAAGGCTTTGTTGTAATAACTTAGTACTGAGAACGATGTAACCGAACTTAATGATATGTAATATATTATCATCCTTTATTATATCGAATGCGTTATACTCTGATCTTTACTTTGTTTAGCGTAGTTGTACTAAGTTAAATACAGTATCTATACGAACTATACATCTGAATGAGGGTATTTGAATGATATTGAAAGTCCTATAAGCTCTAAGGTTACACTTAATGAGCGCTGGTAAGGTGTCATCTTTACCGGAATGCGCCCCTCGGTTCTATGGACAATCTTATCGTTAATACTATGAATGTCAGATAGATAGAAAATATTGATATGAAAGAGGTATTCATGAGATATGAATCTATACATCCAAGTGAGGGTAACAGATAACGTTCTGGTGGGAATTAGCATCTGTTATGGGATACTGTGAACCTTGGATAGATAGAAGTCATATTTTATTGAATATGTATAGTTGTATAGTTTCACGTGAGCACCAGATCTGCTACAGGGAAGTGTAGAGAATTTGGGGGCGTCATAGGTTAGTATCAGAGCTTTAGATTATAGCTCTAAGGTAGTTAGGAAATACCTTAGGATATAGTCTTTGAATCCGTAAAATACTTAATTATACATAAAATAATCTTAAAAGCTTTGTATTATATGTAAATTTACTTCGCTTTAATACTAAACAACTAAAATTCTTTTGTAGGATGTCAGAGACAAATTTGAACGATCTTCCAGTGATAGATCATCCCATGGTAGGGTGGCTGATAGAGAGTGAGTCAGATAGTGAGCCAGAAGAGGTTCCAGATTATGAGCCAACCACTCTCAAGTCAGACCCGGAGGAGGAACCAGAGGAGGAAGAACTTCTGCACGACCAGGAGATATTAGATGCTGAGGAGGCTGAACATCCCATAAATGGACAGCTAGTAGATCCTGATCATGATGAGGAGATTGGAGCGAGTCAGATGATGTGTGTCGATAGACACGAGGAGATAGTGACAGGGTTAGTCCAACAGTCATCCGCAGATCTAGAGGCTGCCAATTTTTGAGCATATGTAGCTGAAGGTTTATTGGAGAGTGAGAGGGATAACACTCGCCGTCTTAGGACACTTCTCCAGAATACCCAGAAGGAAAGGCAGGATGCCCAGATGCAGTTGTACCGTGCTGACAAGGGGTGTCGGGATACATTTGAAGGCTTAGAGCATCGGGTGCTTAGGTATCCCGTCGAGGAGAGAAAGGTAGATTATATGATAGATAGGTCAGTGGTCTGTCATATGATTTAGGATGCTTATAAGGACACACGTGATCTTTCAGTCTAGTTTAGTACTTAAGTTTATTTGCTGTAGTTGTATTATAAAGATTTTGGGTTGTAAAATAGGGAATCTTCTGTATTAACTAGTGGTAGTATAAACCACTAGTTGAATATGTAACCGTTCTGCATGTGATATACAAATTGTTTTTGTACAATCAAATTGTTAGCTCTATGTGTAGTATATCATTGTATTTATACTTATTTTTATTTATTTTAGAATCATGGCATCAGGACGAAGAAACCAGACTAGAAATGAGACTAATGAACCAAACCCCACCCAACAACTAGTAGACTTACTATTAGGAGCCTTACAGGGTCATCCACCACACCAGCCCAACACAAATAACCCATATAGGTTAATGTTTAAGGACTTTAAAACCGTTGGACCACCTGAGTTCAAAGGAACTGTGGATCCAGTTGAAGCCCAAACTTGGGTAACTGAAATGAAAAAGTTCTTCACTATAACAAACGTAAGTGAGGAACAAAAGACAATCTTTGCGGCCGTTTTTCTAAAAGGTGAGGCAAACTTCTGGTGGGAAACAACAAAAACCAGGGCCGGTGAAGGGGTAATTCCTTGGGTGAGATTCAAAGAACTATTCTTTGAAAATTACTTTCCACAAATAATGTAAGACCGAATGGAGGTCAAATTTCTAGAGTTAAAGCAAAGGGAAATGACTGTATCTCAGTATACACCCAAGTTTAACGAATTATCTCGTTTTGCCCCACATCAAGTAAACTCTAAGACAAGAAAAACTAAGAGATTTGAGGAAGGGTTGAAACTTCAGATAAGGAGTAGAATATCAATCTTCAAGTTGAAGATGTTTTCAGAGATTCTTGAGAAGGCTATCATAGCCGAAACCGAGAACGAAAATCTTCTCAAATTTCATAAGGAGAAGAAGAGTCAGAATGAAGGGCGAAAATTTAAGGGAGAAGTCAGTACAGGGGGTAATAATAACAATAAGAGGAAGTGGGAGACCACTGTTTCTACTAATTTTGGGAAAAAGGGGAATAATTACAATAACAACAATACCACCAACAGAAACTAGAATAACAAGGTGGAACATTGTGTCACATATGGAAAGAACCATCAGGGCGTATGTCGCAAGAAAGTGGTTAACTGTTATAGCTGTGGTTTGGAAGGCCATTATGCTTCTGATTGTCCTAAGAAGAATAACAATACTATCACTCATGGCAATCAGAATTATAAATGTTATAATTGTGGCGCAACGGGTCACATATCTAGAAATTGCCCAAAGAATAGGAACCAAACTGGGGGAGGGAATCAAACCACAAACAACACCCTCAAACCAACAGTAGCAGGAGCTGGAGGTCAGAGTCGTCCAACTGCCAGAACATTTAATATGATGATGAGGGATGCTATTTCTTCACAGGACGTGGTGACATGTATCATCTCTATCGACACTTTAAATGCATATGTGTTATTCGACTCTGGTGCTACTTGTTCATTTGTGTCTAATAGCTTTGCTAAAAACTTGAATATGCCATGCGAAGACTTAGACATACCTTTCAACGTAGAAATTGCCAATAGAGAGATAATTCCCGTCAAAACTGTATATAAAGATTGTAACGTAGAGATTAAGGGACACAAGTTTCTTGTGAACCTCTTTCCTATACAGCTAGGGGAATTCGATATAATCTTAGGCATGGATTGGTTGGTTAATCATAATGCAATGATTGACTGTCATCGGAAACGTGTAAACCTGTTGACTGGGTCGAAGTCAAAGGTAGTGTTCAACGGTGGTTGTTCACCTAAGTGATCTCGATGTCTGACAGTAATGCAAGCAAAAAGATTACTTAGGAAGGGTTGCACAGGTTATTTGGCATATATAGTAGATACTTGATGAGTGGGTTTTACATCTACGAATTGAGTACGTTTGGCTTGATAATTTGTGAGTTCTTAAGTATTTTAAGTTAGTAATAGATATTTATAGTGTTTTTATGTTATTTTGTAGGAATGAGCAAGGAAACGCAATCCGAACATCTTTTGGAGTACAACATGCGAGCAAATATGAGAAGGGAAAATTTCAGGGCTTTCAACATTAAAATGGATGCATGTTCTTGGATTGAAACTTAGATTTTATTGTAGATTTAGTTCTTAGCTTTCCGGAACATCTTGAATCACCCAAATCGGAGTTCGGATGTGAGAGTTATGACATTTTTATCAACAGAGATCAAGGTTTGGAGTTGTCATTTACATAACAGTCATTTGAAGCTCAATTTCAGCCATTCTCCAGAGCGAATATCTCAATGCTCAAAGAAGGAACATTATAGATCTCGTCGAGAGCTTCGATTTGATAGGTGGCAGGCCCCGTAACTCCTCCCGGATCAAAAGTTATGACCATTTTACCAACAGATGTCCGAGCAGAAAATAGTCGGGCGCGGCCGCGCCGGTTCCTAGTGTATTTTGGGCGCGGCCGCGCTGGTCTGCAGAGTGGAAAATATGATTTCTGGCATTTGGGCACGGCCGCGCTGCTTCCTAAGCCAAATATGGGCGCGACCGCGCTGGGTCGGGTTTTTAAAAAGCTTATTTTTGACCCGCATTGAATGGAACAAGGATTATAACTTCTAATTGGTTTAGGACTTTAACTAGGACCTATAAATACATGATATGAAGCATAGAATAAGAGATTTTTCTACTTTTTGCTAACCCTAGTTTGGGAGAAAGAGAGGGAGGCTTGAAGCAATTGAGCAAGCAAGAAGGATTCATCACAAGAGTTGAAGGAGAGACTCAAGGATTACAATTACAGATTCTATTCTCTTCTCTATCTTTTATTTTGTATTCTTGAATGCTTTATCAATTGTGGATTATGGATTTTAATTTAATTATGAACTAATTTCTTTTTAAGATTACAATGGATCTTATTGCGTAGCTTTTATTGTTATGCTTCCTTGTTAATTATTGTTGATTATTATCGGATTGTATATTATGATTTGTGATTAATTGCTTAATTGTTTGATCAACAATTACCGTGGTAATCTATATGAACTCGAGAGATGGATTATAGATTTAGACCTAATCATAGTAGCATGTGATTGTGTATTCTGCTGTCGATGGAATTCATGATTTGTGTTTAGGATAGAGATATACCTATACGCCGCGTGTAATCTGAAAGAGAACATGAGCTTTAAATCCTTTTTAATTGTAATTCACATAGAGATATAGTGAATTAGTTAACTAGGGTGTTCATCTTAATTCTATCTTTTGTGGATTTAAATTGATTCGTTTATGATACATCGAGAGATGATTATAAATATTGATGAGTTCTTGATTAACAATCCGGAATAATTAATATAACTTAACAGGAAGTGTATTAATTCAAGTGAAACATTAAGAAAAATTGTAATCTTAAGCTTTTTTATCTGAATTCAATTCTTGGTAGTTAGTGATTAGTTAGTTTAGTATTTTATTATCTAAAATTCACAATCTTAATCAATTGTTTAAATAAAGTTAATTTGATTATGAGTTAATATTTGGTAATTATTATTAAATAATTCTCTATGGGTTCGACACTCTCTTATCACTTTATTACTTGTTGATCGTGTACACTTGTACGTATTTATGGATTGCTAAATCGACAAACAATACTCTAAAGGAAGGAGCAAAGTAGATCAAATACCTGTAGTTAGAGAATTTCTGGATGTGTTTCCAGATGACTTACCAGGTCTATCTCCAGATAGGGAGATCGAGTTTGTTATCGATCTTGCACCTGGTACGGCGCCAGTTTTGAAGGCACCGTACAGGATGGCACCAGTAGAGTTGAAGGAGTTACTGGTGCAGTTACAGGAACTCTTAGACAAGAAATACATACAACCCAGTGTTTCACCTTGGGGAGCACCAGTGTTGTTTGTCAAGAAAAAGGATGGAACGTTGAGATTATGTGTTGACTATAGAGAATTAAATAAGTTAACCATAAAGAATAAATATCCTTTACCACGAATTGATGATTTGTTTGACCAGTTGAAAGGGGTCGAACACTTTTCGAAGATCGACCTACGATCAGGTTATCATCAGTTAAAGGTAAGAAAAGAAGATGTGCCAAAGACAGCGTTTAGGACACGCTACGGACATTATAAGTTTCTTATGATGTCTTTTGGATTAACAAATGCGCCGACAACATTCATGGACTTGATGAACCAAGTGTTTAAACCACGCTTAGACAAATATGTCGTAGCGTTCATCGACGATATTTTAGTATACTCAAGAACAAAGGAGGAGCATGGTAAACACTTAAGAAGCGTATTAGAGATATTACGCAAGGAACAACTTTATGCAAAGTTTTCCAAGTATGAGTTATGGTTGGAACGAGTCTAGTTCTTGGGTCATGTAATTGACAGGAATGGAATAGTGGTGGATCCAGCAAAAATAGAGGCGGTTGTGAATTGGGAACAACCAACAACTCCAACAAAAGTACGAAGTTTTCTCGGTTTAACAGGGTACTATAGGCGTTTTATACAAGATTTTTCAAAAATAGCGACTCCGCTAACCAATTTAACTCGAAAGACGGTAAAATACGTCTGGACAAATAAATGTGAAGAAAGCTTCCGAGAGTTGAAGAAACGATTGAGCATGGTACCAGTGTTATCTTTACCAGATGATACAGGAGGCCTTGTCGTTTATAGTGATGCATCACATAAGGGATTGGGTTGTGTGTTAATACAACATGGGAAGGTGATTGCGTATGCATCACGACAACTCAAAGATTATGAGAAGAGGTATCCTACGCATGATCTTGAGTTAGCTGTGGTAGTATTTGCATTGAAAATCTGGAGACATTACTTGTATGGGGAGAAATGTGAGATATACATAGATCATAAAAGTCTGAAGTATATTTTCACGCAGAAGGAATTAAATATGAGGCAGAGAAGATGGCTAGAGTTGATAAAGGATTTCGACTATGAAATCTTATATCATCCAGGGAAAGCCAACGTCGTAGCAGACGCGTTAAGTAGGAAGAATCAAGAGAAGTTGAACATGATAACCAATAACGAGGTACTGATAAAAGAGTTTGACAAACTTGAGATCGAGGTAAGAGTTCCAGTGAATTCTACCCAAAAGTTATTTGTTGTGGAAAATGGTTCAACTTTGTTAGAGAGAGTCAAGAGACTACAGGAGACGGATGCAGAGTGTCAGAAGTGTATGACTGAAATAACCCATAAGAAGAATAACAAATTCAGAGTGGATAAGGATGGGGTACTGAGGTACGAAGATAGAATTTGGGTACTCTCAGTACAAGAATTGAAAGATGAAATGCTGAATGAAGCCCATAGTTCCAAGTTCGTTGTACATCTAGGTAGTACAAAAATGTACAAAGATTTAAGCCGATATTTTTGGTGGTCTAATATGAAAAGAGAAATAGCAGAGTGGGTAAGTAAATGTTTAACGTGTCAAAGGGTTAAAGCTGAACACCAAAAGCCAAGTGGATTACTACAGCCCTTAGAAATTCCTGAGTGGAAATGAGAACATATTACCATGGATTTCGTAGTTGGTCTTCTAAATACACCGAAAGGTCACAATGCAATTTGGGTAATTGTAGATCGTCTTACCAAATCAGCTCATTTTCTACCCATAAAAGTAAACTTCAGTCTTGACCAGTTAGCTAAACTTTACATAAATGAAGTTATTTCTAGACATGGAGTCCCTGTTTCTATAGTATCAGACCGAGACCCACGATTTATCTCAAATTTTTGGACAAGTCTCCAGAAACATTTAGGAACCCAATTGAGATTAAGCACAGCTTATCATCCACAAACGGACGGTCAGAGTGAGAGAACAATTCAAATATTGGAGGACATGTTGCGCACTTGCATCATGGACTTCAAAGAAAGTTGGGAAGATCAATTACCTTTGGTAGAGTTCGCCTACAACAATAGCTATCATGCCAGCATAGGAATGCCACCATTTGAAGCTTTGTATGGAAGAAAATGTAGAACACCATTATGTTGGGACGAGGTCAGTGAGCGACAAATGCTAGGACCCGAAATAGTTTAACAAACCGCTGAGGTAGTTCGAATTATACGAGGAAGATTACAAGCGTCTCAAGATCGACAAAAGAAATATGCGGATCAACATAGGAAGCTACAAGATTTCGATATCGGTAGTCACATATTTTTAAAAGTTTCTTTGTGGAAAGGCAAAATACGTTTCGGCAAGAAGGAAAAATTAAGTCCGAGATTCATTGGACCATTTCAGATACTAAGAAGGATAGGTGAAGTAGCTTATGAGGTAGCCTTACCTACTGAGTTAGAACATATCCATAACGTGTTTCATGTGTCCGTGTTACGACCATACAAACCTGATTATAAACACGTTATAGATTATGAGCCTATTCAAATCGAGAAAGATTTATCATATGAAGAAGTTCCTATTGAAATCATAGATAGGAAAGAACAACATCTACGCAATAAAGTGATACCTTCAGTTAAAGTTATCTGGAGGAATCAAAATATAGAGGAAGCTACGTGGGAGCTTGAGAGTAAAATGCGAGATAACTACCCACACTTGTTTTCGTAATCTGTACTGTAATTTCGAGGACGAAATTCTTATTAGTGGGGGTGAATGTAATATTCCGAACCCAAATAAGATTTGTATACGTAAATTATGTGTTTATTAAATGAAATTTCATGTTCTGACTTTGTATTATGTGATTGTGTATTTTATTTAAGAATTAGGTCAAATAAATTATTTTTTTCGCCAAGCAGCTGTGTCGTGCTTACACGGACAAAATGATTTGTCATGTTTCCGACGATTTCACCGAGAAACGTCTCGGCAAATTATTTTTGTAAGCTGCTGTGCCGTGCTTAGAAATGACGAAGTGATTTGTCGTGCTTCGGAGTTAATATAATATTATATTAACTGATAAAAATCTAAAATAAGTTAACTAGGGTTTAAAATGTTAAACTAAATTAGAAACCCTAATTAAGAAACCCTAATTGGTAAAAGTTGTCTGAATTAGTCAATTAAAACCCTAATTACTACACAAGAATCTTAATTGATATAATTAGATTCTAATTAATGAATCATAATATTAATTATGAATCATTGAACTTATATTAAAACCCTAATTCAAGATTTAAACCCTAATTGTAGGATTAAAAACCATAAACCTAATTTAGAAATCCCAAAACCCTAATTTGATTCAATAACACTAAATTATGCATGATAAACCCTAATTATGATATATTAGCTTAATTAAGGTATTACTAAGCATAATTAAATATCCTAATAATAATTAGTAAAAATCTAGGTTTAATTAGTAAGTAAATAAATCAAAAATAAAATTTAAACCAATAGAAATTGAGCTAGGAGTGTGCAAGCTTGTGCTTCACACACTCCAGCACAAGTATGTCATTTAGATCAGATGGGAGTAGAACAAGTATCAAGGCTAGATATTTGTGGAGAAAAATTTGGAAAAAGAATCCTAAAAACCCTAATTTGCAAATCCTATAAATAGAACGTCAAGCTGATCAGTTAAGCCACGAATTTTACAAAGCCTAAACACTTACAATCATACCATAACAAACCTCTGCAAGCATAAGATCAGAATCAAAAGCTAGAGATCAAAAATCTAAGAAAAAGATGCAAAACCCTAACTTTTATGCTAGATCTTCAAGCCTGTAATAATTTTAAGTTTTAGATGTTTAGGATTATGTGTAAACATGTTATTTGATGAGCTGGGTTGTTTAAACAAGTATCCATAACGTTTAAAGGGTCGAATTTGATCAAAAACCCAAACTGTTCTTGGCAGTCAAGAACAGTCTGACAGGCTATTTTGTCAGAGCTTTTGATCGGCTTAAATTATTTGTTTGATGTGTTTTAAAGCATGAATTAGTAGTATGCCATGTTAGCTGTAATATCCAATTGGTAGAATGTTAAAATTATCCCTAGAATGAAAGTTATATGTGGTCAAAACGTGTTGACCGACCATGATGGACTAATTTCTCGGTAACCCAGAAATCAGATGAATATCTGACAGTTCACTGATAGACTTTTGAACAACCCAGATCATGCCTAAATGATATTATATGTGTTGCTTCTTGGCTTAATCTTATAGTATGCTATGTAAACTATAACCTTGAAGCATCAAAACACATTAAGCTAAACTGGAATCAAAGTTATTAGCGGTCAAACCACGTTGACCGACCACGACTGCATGAGTTTCTGGGTTACCCAGAAACTCAAGAACAGTGATGAACCAGCTACTTTGACCACATTTTTAGAACATCAATTGATGTTGTTTGAGTGTAATTTTCATATGTCGTTATACACTACCATGTAGGCTACAACAACAAATAAAAATAACACACAAACAATAGCACAACTGGAATTAATTTAAGGTCAAAGGTCACTGCTCGACCATGACCAAGTGTTCTTCATGAAAAACACCTTTAGCGACGAAATGCATACTCAAACCCAAAAAACTAAAACTCTATGCAGCCGTCGCTAAAGCCCTTTTGCGACGGTTTTAAATAAAAATTAATTAAGTTAAATTATAAACAAATAAATATTAAATAATTATTAATAATTAATAATTATATTCAAAAATTCATTTTAAATTATAAAAATTTATTTTTAATATTTTTACATAAATCTGAATTATTATTTAATTTAATTAAATAATAATAATAAATAGAATAAATAATTTAATAATTATTTTAATTATTTAAAAATGATATTAAGGTAAATAAAATTATTATATGTAATAATTAAATAAAATATTTAATATTTAAATATTATTAATGATAAATAAATCATTTAAATAATATATTAAGTATTTCAAACTTATCATAAATGTTAATTAAATCATTTAAATATTAAACTAAGCTTTAAAAATTATTATAAGTAATAATTAAATTATTGTAATAGTAACATAAATTCTAAAAATATTATTAATGATAAAATAAATCATTTAAGTAATATTTTAAGTATCTAAATTTATTCTAAATAATAAATAAATCATTTAAATATCATATTAATGTTTTAAAAATATTCTTAATGTTTTAAAAATATTCTAAATGATAATTAAATTATTTAAAAATATTCCTAAGCTTGTAAAATTATTTAAAAATATTACCAAGCTTGTAAAAATTATTTAAAATATAATATTAAGTTTATAAACATATTATAAATTAAACTTGGGGAATTTGACGTTATTTTGGGAATAGATTGGCTATTCAATTATGGGGTGATAATTGATTGCCAAAAGAAGTGTATTAACCTTATGACTCCGTCAAACGTAGTATTTTATGGTAGCAAGTCGCCTAGATAAGCGAGTTCTCTGACGATGATGCAGGCTAGGAAATTGGGTTGGCAACTCCTACTAGTTTACGATATAAGGATCGTTTGCCAAATTTAGATGAGCTGATTGAGCGACTTTGCAAACCTGGTACACAGTGGCTGACTGTAACGATCGGGAATTTTACATTTCCTTGTAACCGGAGTTATGTATGAATAAAATGAATTTTTATTTATATTTATATTTATCTGTGTTACGTGCTTAGAGTTGTGTTGCAGCCTAGAAAATGTGCATATGTTAAATTTTATGTGTTGTCGTGTCGTTGGAGTGAATAAATCGATTTTGCAAAAATTTATAAAATCGCTGTTCATAGGGCACGTTTCCCGAGGCACTATTCACGAGCACTATTCACGCCCAAACATTTTTGCGTCTCTTCCGATTTCTATTAATTTTGTTAAGGCGTGTATGCAGAGGAATAATTTTTTCAAGTGTCAAAAATTTTATTAGAGCTGATACGTGATTTAATCTGTATCCGAAATGTATTATATGAGTGTTCCGAATATTTAGACAGATCCCATAATAAATATTTTTATGCGTCCCAATAATTTATGGGAGTACCCATTTTAATTTTGGGTAGAATTATTTACCAAATTTGGTACAAAAGTGGGAGTATTCGTGTATATTTATCTGTGTATTCGAACTAACTAGAGAGGCAATTAAGCCTCAACCAATTAGGAAAGAGCACTAATTGTATTAGCCAATCACATGAGGGGGGGATAAACCGTCACAGTACACTAAGCATTGGATTGTTAACTTCACCAAACATCCTCCTCAAATTCATTTTCAAGAGCTCATGTGAAGCATTTCCTGCATATCAATACATTTCTTGAGAGACCACCTTATCCTCCCATCAGCTCACTTTCCTTCTCATTCAAACCATCAGCATACTTCTCATTTGCAAGCAAGGATAGAGAATACAAAGAGAGAGAACTATAGAGAGAGAAGGAAGAAAATTTGAAGAAGAAGAAGGAGCAAGCTACGGGAAGAAGAAGGGAAGAAGAAGAAGACGCACGGGAGCTAGAGGAAGGAGAAGAAGAATCCTAGTAGCTTCCATAGCCACCTTAGAAGTAAGAATAGGAGGTAAAATCATCTTTCCTCCATTGTTAAAGTTTTTTTGAGTTTTTGAAGCTTTCTTGATGGGTTTTGTGTTTCTGGAGATTTTTGATTGTTATTGTTGGTTGTGGTTGCTTAATATTGTTACCAAGACACCTTCTAAGCTATTAACACCATTAAAGTGGAACAAAAACGAAGAGAAATCCGAACCTTGACTTAAAGGATGAACTATGAACTTTTTTTGGACTTTTGGACCTTTGGACTGTTCAGAGGACTGTAAAGCCTTGATGGTGTAATTATTTTGATTGTTTGTTGTGGTATTATTGTACTTCCATGAGTTGTGGAGATAACCTAGTTGGAATGAACCAAAAAGAGGCTAAAACGAAGTCACAGTTAAGATTTGGGTATAATGCATCATGACTGCGAAAAAATAGAGTATGCAGTTTATGTTTTGGCTTAAGATTTGGTCATGTCAGCATTTATGGGTCGTCCTATATTCTTGATATGTTGTAGCCCCGTGTCTTACGAATCCATAGAGTCCGTAGCGGACCAAATTGATCGAGTATAGAGGGAGATATAGGAGTTGTAGCAGACGGAGGTCTTAACCTCGCGGTTCTGCAACTGGAGAACCTGGGCTACTGCATGGCGTTGTTCTGCGCCTGGTCCGGGTTAGGTCAGGCTGGACCGGGTCAGGTCGGGTCGGACCGGGCCGGGCCAGGTCGGACCCTGCGAATTTTACCCGCGAGTTCAAAACTTATATTTTTGTACAAAATGATTATAGACGCTTATTAATTGTACCCTATTAATCAGTAAAGACATAGTTAATTTTTTTAAAGCGAAAATCATCAACCGAATTACATTTCCCGTTTGGTTTCTAGGGGCCGCTCGCTCACCGGGGAGCGAGACCCCCGACTGGGTAGTCGTAGCGGCAGTTAATGTATTTTGATGATGTGATGACCGTATTGAACCTAGTCCTCACATGACTAATATTTATGATGATTTTAATGAACTGTAGGGTATTATTTTTAAAGGACGATTAACGTCGAGATTTTAACGCACGTGCAAGGCAAGTTCCTTACTCAACCCTTATTTAGTTGTGCAAATCTTCCTTACTCGATTTATTATTGTGCAAGTTTACTTACCCTACTCAAAATTATATTCGAGCAAATATTATTTATTGAGTAAGCTTATTGAGCTTCTTAACTCCGTTCAAATTACTTATCAATTTAGCAATTAGTATGCTAGTATTCATACTTTTATTCAAGTATTGCGATGGAAGCCTATTTCATGCAATGTTATATATTGTTTGATTCCAAAGATTATGAATTGTTATTCATTCACGATATTATTGATGCTATTAGGCATGTTGTTGAACCTTAAAGTTCTTTATTCCATAAACTATTTGAAAGCTATGTCAAGGCTAATTGCTCTAGCTAGACACTTATTGATTTGTTTATTGAAGTGAGTTTAAGTCCTCCAACTATTATTGTTGTTAAGTAAAACTGTCCGATCAAATTGTTTTGGTCTGGACTCCCATGTAAAGCTGAGAAGAACAACCCTCATAGCAGGGGAAATTGTATAAACGTCAGGGAACCGACACGCGTGTAAATGGAAACTATAAGGCTTATGCATAACGCCAGGTATTTTAGGCTGATCACCTGTTGTAACAGTTTTATGGATTATCGGATGAATTTCTAGTAATTCTAGAATAGAGTTCTGTGCCTTGGTGCACCCTCAGTATTGAATAATTCCTTTCTTTGGGAAACTTTAAAATCCTTGGATACTTTAGAAATCCTTCGGTCCATAGCAACCACTATAACGGTGATAAAAGAAGTTGTTTATTTCCTTGACTTAGATAAATTTTTATTCTTGTGAGCTATAAAGTTATTCATGTGATTATTTCATTACTATTATACTTGCGGGGCAAATTTGTTGCTCACCCCTTGCTTTCCTTAAAACATTTCAGTTAGTGCGGCACGTGGCGAGAGCTCAGGAAAAGATAAGGGAAAGGGGAAAGCTACTGATTAGTTATAATTTGTTGTTCTAGAATTACCGTTTGTATTAAGACTTATTAATTAACGTTGTGTATTAAGACATATTTACCCTTATGTATTATGTTATGTTTTGCTATAGTCTTGGTTTCGAGACTTGGGACAGGGTTATTTATGTTATATCAATGTAAATATCCCTTATTCCGTTATAAGTTATCGATTGTATAATTCTTGTATTAGATAGTGATGAACCAGGTCCGTGGCTCAGGTGACCCGGATTTGGAGGTGTCACACTGACGAAGGCTGGGATTGATCTAAAAATAAGCTTTCCTCACTCTACGCTCAGTAATATGGTAAAGCCTGGTACGCGTTCATCTGTGCCAAATCAATGCCAACACGTCATCAGAATGACGTAACTAAAGAATGTGCCCGCCTTCTCTACGAAATTGTATACCATTGGTTGGGGTTGAGAAACGACATCAACATACTTGCAGTCGATATGGGTTTATGTATTCAGGAATCTATTGAGCGGTTATTACGAGGAAGTACTACAGGAGGATTATTGCATGGATTCTTGATCACAGACTTATGCCGTAAAGCTGGGGTCCAATGGCATGAGTTCGAGCTAATTCACCAACCTATTGCAATCATTGACCATGCGACAATTGACAAATATAAAGCTTGGGAGGGAACAGAGTCACATCCGAGAGGCATCGGCTATATGGTGAGACAACCACCTTCACCACAACTGGAGGGTGACTCAGTTGCAGCTGAGCCAGAGCCATCTACCCGTTTCAGAGGAGGATAGAAAAGCAAAATTTGCAGTTGGCTCAACGCCAGGCGGCGATGTATACCTATAGTGTGGGATCTTTTATGGCGTTGGTGAATGCTTTCTCCCTGTTCAGCCCAAACACCAATCTTGTTCAACTGCTCGTTCCACCTGTCCTTCCTACATATCCCCCTTATGATGATGAGGTTGAAGAAGAAGAATATTCCTCTACAGAAGGTGAGGGTGAGGACGATGACTCTCGCGAGGACTGACTCGCGAATCAGGGAAGTCCATGTTGGTCGATTTCGTAATCGAAAAATACGCGCAAGTATATGCGGTCAACAAGTAATAAAGTGATAAGAGAGTTGTCGAACCCACATGGAATTGTTCTAGTGTATCCCAAGTACCAACTATATATCGACTCGATCTAAATCAAACTCTTTGATTCAAGAGATAGATGGAAGTTATATCTAAATTGCATGACATATAAATAACAAGAATAGATAGATAAAGGTTTAAGATTACAATTTCCCCCATTCAAGCATTTTGTCAAACACTTGGCGTGCAATGCTTTGTTCAAATATCTTAACTCTCCTTTTAGATCAATTAACCACATAGAATTGACATCCAAGAAATCACAATTACGTAAGAGCCTCTGTCGATGGTCAATTACGAATCTTCCTAAAGCGGCATGTAGGTATATGTCTATCTTACACACTATCAGGAGACTAATTTCAAGAATAATTAATAAGACACATGTCACTAAATCTCATTAACCACCCTTTCAATTACCAACTTTCACATATGAAGTCATTAAGATTAGATTCTCAATTAGTTGCACATGGTATCTAGGTATATGTCTATCCTAAATACTATCAAGTTACCTATCATTGAGGATAATCAACAAGACACACATCACTAAATCTCAATTAATCACCCACAATAATCTTTAACTTTCACATGATATCATAACTAGGTCTCAACACTATAATCCGTTTGTCAAGTTCATATAGGTTCCCACGGTAATTACGAGCCAAGCAATTAATCTATAAGCATAGGTTATGATAACCAATTCATAAGAGTAATAATAATCAAAGGAAGAGAAATTAATTCAAATAAGCAATGGGTTCAATTACAATTTCAAACTAAAAACTGAAATCAAAATAAATAAACAAAGCAATAAGCCTAACTAAAATCCTTGGAGTACAAAGCTAGATGAAAAGATTAGAGATGAACTCCCTTTTGATCTTCTCCTTTCCTTGTATTGTAGCCCTTGTTGGTGGAGTAAGCCTTCCATTGTTGTTGGTTGCTCAAGCTTCCCCATTGGGGAGCTTGAGCTACCTTTTCTCCTTCTTGCTCTAGGTTAGCTTCCACCCTCCAAGAATGCTGATTTTAGAAGTCTAGGATCCCATAAAATGGAGGCTACATGTTGTATTTATAGTGCCTTATGCAAAACCCTAGCTTAGCCCACCAAAAATGACCAAAAAGGGGCTGAAATTGCTAAAAAACCGACCCAAGCACGCTGCCCAGCAGCCATTGGCGCGTCCGCATGCACCTGGGCGCGCCCGCGCCCGCGCGCTGGCCCCTCCCGCGCTGGTTTCTGCTGCCCGACTCTGGTTTGACGTCTGTTGGTAAAATGACCATAACTTCTTCGTTCGAACTCAGATTAAGGCGATTAAGTAGGCTATGAAAAGCTAATAAGTAGCTCTATAACGTTCATAACTGGAGCTTGACAAGCTAATGGCCGGAGGAAGGTTCAAATTGAGCCCGAAGCAATTATTGTGTAAAATTCATGCCAAATCCGATGGTAAAATGGCCATAACTCTCTCATACGAACTTCAAATTGGATGATTCAAGATGTTCTGGAAAGCTAAGACAAATATCTACAACTTTCGTTCTTTGAGTTTTGAGAGATTCGGATTGGATCATGGGTGAAATTGGGAACACAAGCAGCTACTGTGTCAATCAGAAGCTCAAAAATGACAAATAAGGTAACCAAGCGTTGATGTTCACATAGCACTTGCTCCATTTCCTAAAAAACTAAGTAAAAACACATAAAAGTAATACAAAACACATAAAACTAATAGAAAACCACAATATCTAAAAATATGATAAAAATACAATAAAATCGCATAAAGTACCCAAAGACTTACAAATTATTAAGGCCAAAAGTATCCAAATTGTGTGTATAAAACATACTCATCAGTCCACTGTGCTTACATTCTTTTCGTCATGAGGACATAACTTACTTTAAGTTGGGGGGGTTATGATTTTTGCATTTGTGTTAGTTAGTTTTGTTTCTTTGTGGTGTTTACATTTGTGATTACATGGTAACAACGTGTTTAATTAGGAGCATTCATTGATTCAGTTATATATATAAAAAAATTCCATTCATTCATTCATTCATATAGGATTTGATGTTAGTAGAAGCATGAGCATAACATTCTGCATGATCTTCGAGCATTGAACATTAGTAGTTTGGATATTGGCCAATGCTGAGTTCGGTTGACTTTAAATTACAAGAAACTGATTATCATGTGCCCATTTACCTTGATCATAGGAACCTCATTACACGATTTGTGTCCTCTTTCACATTCAACCACACCAATTGACTATCAGTTGCGATTAGGAACTTTATGGTGACGTGTCATGAACATTTACCTAATCATTAATTGAAATTAAACATTGGTTGAAACATAAGTTTGGGGGAGTCTCGGTTACATATAAAAATAATAAAATACAAAAAGAAGAAAAAAATGGAAAATTGAAAAGAAAAGAAAAAATATATATATGCATAAGGAATAAAAGCTGGCTTAATTCAACTCTGTGGCCTCTGTTACTTGAACAAGTAAGCCCTAAGGGATGTCTTTATACCCAGCGCCTTAAAATAGTCTGGTTTGTGAGTCGTTGGTCGAAAGTTCGTTAAGGGGTAACTTTGAAACGCCTAAGAGGGTTGAGCATTGCACGAGTCAGATAATGAATAAGCAGTGGGATGGAGCGTAAAACGCACCCACTAAGCATGGGCACTTAACGAGTTATGTTACTTAGTTTTGAACTTAGATCCTCTATTCTTTGTGTGGAAACATTGTTTGGTTGAAATTGATGAGAAGGGTGTATGTGAACGTGAATTAGATCATGTAAATAACTTTGAAACTGCTGATATGATGTTGAACACACACAGAGAAAGAGGATGAAGTTGTGTTAGTGAGGTGAAGATGTGTGAGGTTATGGTTGTACATGTTGTGATATTGATAGTGAGCAAGCGTTTATCTCTGAGGAATTTGCATTATTTACTACTGAGGTTCTTGCTCGATATCATTAGTTGCATTCAATTTTATTTTGTTAGTGTAGTTTGTGTTAGATTGCTTGAGGACAAGCAATTGTTCAAGTTTGGGGGTATTTGATGAGTATGTTGAAAACCTACGAATTGTGTATTATTTAACTTGAAATATTGTGTGTTCTTGGTATTTTTCTTTGTTACTTGTTAGGTTTTGTGTCACTTTGTAGGAAATGAGACAAGGATGGGTTAGAGCTGAAAAGGGGAAGGAAAAAGATGGAAAACTGAGCTATATGGCAGTGTGGCGCGAGGCGCGCTGCAGTAGGGAACAAACTGGCGCGGGCCATGCCAGGTTGGGTGAGAGATGATGTATACCTAGCACGGGGCGCCCTGCCATAACACTGGATTTGGCGCGGGCCGCGCTAGACTGGGCTGAAGTTGCTGCATGCGCGAACATGCAATCTGATTACATAAATAGTGTGGAAGCGCAATAAAACGGATTTTAAAATTTTTATACAAACCATCACCATGACCGATCAATGTGCTCAATTAACGATATAAACGAAAGAGAAAGAGAATAAGAATTATACCCTCGTAGAACAAAGCTTCCTCGGGTACAAGTTCAACTCCTAGTCCTTCGTGTTCTCCTTGAATTCAACGGTGTGATTCTTCCTTTGATCAACGTTAGCCACCCAAGTGTTTGGCCTCTAGAGGTGATCCACCAAGGAAGAACCAGTATTCAAGAAGTTGGGTGTTTGGCAAAAACCCTAGTTTCTATCTCTATAGAAATTGCAAGTACTCTCCACAAATCTTATGCAAGAGTGTGTGTAACCCTAATCTATGATAAGACTCTTCTTATTTATAGATGTAGGAATAACCCTTCCCTAAACTATTTAGGATTTAGGGTTTATATTCTAATTAAACTCCTTTAATTAATTATGCTCCTAATCCAATTAGGAATTCGTGAGAGAGTACTTCTATTAATTAATTCCCAATCCCTATTAGGAAATAAATAATAGTTCTATTAATTAATTCTCAATCCCTATTAGGAATTAAATAATAGTAATAGTAATAATAATAAGACTCCTCTTATTAATTTATATTTAATATTTTCAAAATATTAAATAATAAATATTAAGCTATTTAATTTATTCTATCTCCATAGACTAAATTAAATACACTTAACTTATTATTACAATTATGCCATTTACTTCTTAAATAAATATTTTCATTTTTGCGGTGTGACCCTTTAGGTTCTTCATATTAAACCGGTTGTGAATAAATCAATTAGAACAATTCTAATCTTATTTAAATAAATAAATTAAACTATTTAATTCATTTAAATAAATAATATTTATTCTACAATAAGGGTAAGCCCCCTTAGCGATCAACGACTTTCCAGATAATATAGATTTCAACATTAATCACAAAAGAACCTTTGAGTAGATAGTTACCGTACAATTCAATCCTTCTACCATACAATGTCCCAATTAAATATAAGACATGGATTAACTGTCAAGTCTTATTTTATTTAATTATATGCATTTCGATTCCCAAATGCACAACTCTAAATAATGCAAATTAGAAACTCCTTTCTAATTTCATTCTGCCTTGGCCAAGGACTACTGAGTTGTCATTTATCGAATCACATAGGACATTCACATCTTTTACTAGACGTGGTAGATTCTTTGTTGATCATTCACCTATCTCCATGTACAATTTATTATACCCAATCATACCCTTTGATATACCCCAAAGGTCTTAAGGGACATGTCAAAGTATAACTCATCATACACAAGATACTATGATGATCTCAAGTCCAAGGATCACTTGTACTACTATCACTAGAGGAATTCCTATTGACAGGCGAGTAAAACTCCATTAGGTATTCCTTAGCGAGCCACGTTTAGTGAACTTATTCTCTAATAAGCACCTACATACTTGCTTTAGTGTCTCCACACAAATGATTATGAGATCAATCATCCTCTTCCTAAGAGCAAACAACGTATGTACTAATCTATCCGGATTCACTAATCCCCAATTTAGTAATCCAATTATTAGGAACAATTTTAGTTTGTGAGCTATCTAGAATTTAGATCTCATTAGCATGATCACCATCATGATTCTAAAAGCATTGCTCAAAACTATGGGTTTATCACATTTAATATAATAACATCATGTAGATAATATAAAATGCCTTTTAATAAAATCAATTCTTTTATTAATAAATGAATAAGATTACAAAGTATATGCTATATCACATCAAATATGATTGGCTTGTGTGCATACTACTTTCAATCTCCCACTTGCACTAAAGCCAATCGCCATGGTATCTAATACCCATCTTCTCTAAGTGACGATCAAACTGTTGTTGAGTTAAAACTTTAGTAAATGGATCTGCAATGTT
This sequence comes from Aralia elata, assembly GCA_034770075.1. Classification (NCBI taxonomy): domain Eukaryota; kingdom Viridiplantae; phylum Streptophyta; class Magnoliopsida; order Apiales; family Araliaceae; genus Aralia; species Aralia elata. Next base: position 73,160,386 of record CM068377.1, read on the forward strand.
GTCTTGAAAGTCCACACGCTCCAGGGTGACATCTCCTCTTCCAATGATTTCTCTAATCAAATGAAACCGCCGCAATACGTGTTTGGATTTCTGATGAGACCTGGGTTCCTTAGCCTGCGCAACAGCTCCGGTGTTGTCACAGAATAAAGGTACAGCTCCTCTAATGCTAGGAACCACTCCAAGTTCAGTTATGAACTTCTTCATCCAAACAGCTTCCTTTGCAGCTTCACTTGCAGCTATGTACTCTGCCTGTGTCACTGAATCAGCAATTGTTTGCTGCTTGGAACTCTTCCAACTCACTGCGCCACCGTTTAAGGTAAACACATACCCTGAAACGGATTTATAGTCATCTTGGTCCGTTTAAAAACTTGAGTCTGTATAGCCCTCTAGTTTCAATTCAGACCCACCGTAGACAAAAATACATCCTTAGTTCTTCTCAAGTACTTTAGGATGTTTTTTCACTGCCTTTCAGTGCTCTTCTCCTAGATTCGACTGATATCTGCTTGTTACACTAAGTGCATGAGCGACATCTGGTCTAGTACATATCATACCGTACATGATAGATCCTATTGCGGAAGCATAAGGAATCTTACTCATACGGTCTCTCTCCTCAGGTGTCTTTGGGGCATGTTTCTTGGAAAGATGTATTTCATGATTCATTGGCATGAGACCTCTCTTGGAATCTTCCATGCTAAACCTCTTTAGCATCGAGTCAATGTACTTTCCTTGGGTCAAGCCAAGCATCCTTTTAGATCTATCTCTATAGATCTTTACCCCCAAAATATAGGATGCTTCACCCAAGTCCTTCATGGAGAAGTGTTTAGATAACCAAATTTTGATCGACTGTAGCATAGGAACATCATTCCCTATTAGTAATATGTCATCAACATATAATATAAGGAATGAAACAGCGCTCCCACTAACCTTCTTGTACACACATGGTTCATCCTCATTTTTGATAAAATCAAACTTTTTGATTATTTCATCAAAACGGATATTCCATCTTCGAGAAGCTTGCTTCAATCTATAAATGGATCTTTGTAGCTTACAGACTTGGTTTGTTCCAACTGTTGAAACAAAACCCTCTGGCTGTATCATATATACATTCTCCTCAAGCTCTCCATTGAGGAAGGCCGTTTTCACGTCCATTTGCCAGATCTCGTAGTCATAATAAGCTACAATTGCAAGCAAAATCCGAATGGACTTGAGCATAGCTACTGGTGAGAAGGTTTCATCGTAGTCAACTCCTTGTCTTTGTTTGAAACCTTTTGCAACTAGTCGGGCCTTATAGGTCTCTACCTTGCCATCCGCTCCAGTCTTTCTCTTAAAGACCCATTTACACCCAATAGGCTTAATGCCCTCAGGTGATGAAACCAAAGTCCATACTTGGTTTTCATACATGGAGTCCATCTCGGATTTCATGGCTTCTAGCCATTTCTCTGAGTCTTCACTACTCATAGCCTCTTCGTAAGTCAATGGATCATCATCATCTATGATGCGTACCTCATCATCATCCTCTATGATGAATCCATACCTATCAGGTATCTTCGGTACTCTTCCAGATTTACGAATAGGTAGTGGTACAGTAGGGTCTTCTACTTGGTCAGGTACCTAACTTTGATCCGTAGTATTTTGTGGTTCTTGAACTTCTTCAAGATATATCTTACTCCCACTGACCCCTTCAAGGATAAACTCCTTTTCCAAGAAGGCAGCGTGTTTCACTACAAACACCTTTTGATCAGTAGGATGATAAAAATAATACCCTACAGTTTCTTTAGGGTAACCCACAAATCTACACTTGTCGGATCTAGTCTTTAGCTTATCTTACTCAAACCTTTTGATATAAGCTGGACAACCCCTAGTCTTAACATACATAAGATTTGGTTTCCTCCCTGTCCATATCTCATATGGAGTCTTTGGGACGGATTTGGTAGGTACCTTGTTAAGCAGGTATGCAGCCGTTTCTAGGGCATAACCCCAAAAGGATATTGGAAGGTCGGTAAAACTCATCATGGATCGAACCATGTCCAACAATGTTCGATTTCTCCTTTCAGATACACCATTCAACTGTGGCGTCCCTGGTGGAGTCCATTGTGAGATTATACCATTTTCTTTGAGACAATTGAGAAACTCATTGGTTAAGTATTCCCCTCCTCGATCCGATCAAAGAATCTTAATACTCTTACCAGTTTGCTTCTCTACTTCACTTCTGAATTCTTTGAACTTTTCAAACGATTCAGATTTGTATTTCATTAAATACACATATCCAAATCTAGAATGATCATCAGTGAAAGTAATAAAATAAGAATACCCTCCTCGTGCATTCGTTATCATAGGTCCACATACGTCTGTGTGTACCAATGTTAACAACTCTGTAACTCTTTCTCCTTTTCCACTAAAAGGAGATTTAGTCATTTTACCCATGGGACAAGATTCACAAGTTGGATATGATTCGTAATCAGATAGCTCTAAAAGCCCATCTTTATGCAACTTGGATAATCTTGTTTCATTGATATGACCTAGTCTGCAGTGCCACATAAAGGTATAATTAACATCATCTCTTTTTCTTTTCTTAGTTTGTTCAATTTGAAGTATATTTTCATGCAAGTCAAGTATGTACAGTCTATTAAGTAAGTTCCCAACACCATATAAAACATTTTTATTATAAATAGAACAACTGTTGTTCTTTATTATAATATCAAAACCATCCATATCCAATACAGAAATTGAAATAATGTTTCTAATGAGTGTCGGAACATAATAACAATTATTTAAACTAATGAACTTGCCTGAAGGCATTGCTAAACGATAAGTCTCTACAGCTAATGCAGCAACCTTTGCTCCATTTCCCACTCGTAGGACGACTTCATCCTTGTCCAGCTTTCTACTTCTGCTTAGTCCCTGCACATTATTACATATGTGAGAACTACAGCCGGTATCCAATACCCAAGTAGAATTTTGACTTTCAGAAAAATTAATTTCAATCATGAACAAACCTAGATCGGAAGTCGAAGCTTCTCCAAGCCTCTTTTGGTCCGTAAGATACTCCTTGCAGTTCCTCTTCCAGTGTCCCGGCTTATTGCAATGGTAGCAAATTCCTTTGCTATCTGGATCAGGTTTCTTTTTATCCTTCCTCTTCGCCTTGCCCTTAGCCTTCTTGTTTTTCTTCTTTTCAGAAGATACCTTGGGCCTCTTCCTTTTCTTGGAAGAATCATCCACTAGTAAGACTTGGTTCTTGTTGGATGAGAAGTGACCTTCAGCAGTTTTCAACATGTTAAGTAACTCAGGCAAGCTGACGTCCAACTTATTCATGTGAAAATTCACAACAAATTGTGAGAAGGTGTCCGGGAGTGACTGCAAGATCAAATCTTGACTTAACTCCCCATCCATCACGAACCCAAGCTGTCCAAGTTGTTCAATCAGATTGATCATCTTAAGGACATGAGTCTCAACAGCAGTGCCCTCGGTCATACGAGATCGGAAGAGCTCCTTAGATATTTGATATCTAGCAGTCCTAATTTGCTCACCATACAACTCTTTGAAGTGCAGCAATATAGTAGGAGCATCCATAGTTTCATGCTGACGCTGAAGCTCGTTACTCATGGATGCGAGCATGATGCATTGAGCCAAGATTGCATCATCTTGCCACTTTCTGAAAGTAGCAATCTCTTCCTCAGAGGCTGTTTCTGCAACATTTGCAGGGACTGGCGAATTTAGGACATAAAAAATCTTTTCAGCAGTGAGAACAATTCTCAGATTCCTTAACCAGTCCGTGTAATTCGGTCCGGTCAGTTTGTTAGCATCAAGTATGCTACGCAGCGATAGTGAGTTTGACATTTTTAAATTCTACATGTGAAAATAGACAACATTTTAGCATACATTCATTTAATTAATTACCAAAATAAATTAGGTCTTTATTTTAAATTGGTATCTCCCACTATTTTCATCAAACTATATTACCCTCATTATATAGTTCGGCAAATCTAATTAAAGATTTGCTGGTGAGAATAAGGATCCCATTTCAAATGTATATAGCCTTGTGTGACACAACAAACTATATATAAATAAATAGGTAGACAACTATTGTCAATTATATCACTATGTAACTCCTTGTATTTTGCCTCTTAGATTATTTTGATCAAGTGTGACACATCCGAATCAAAATTATCCAAGTTAAGTCCAACCTAGCACTTCCATATATTAGAAAGAAAAACACTGTCCTTGTGTGACACAACAAAACAGCATCGTTCAGTCTATGTATAAGCATCAAATGTGATAAAGCAACATATTAAATATTTAATACTTGCCTTGTGTGACACAACAAACTCATATTAAATATTTAATACTCTATCGCTTTACCATGCTAGAAGGCGACGTTCGATATTCCAAATATCTTTGAACGCTTAAGACTTAATATAATTACTTTGAGGGGTTTGTTATTATTAGTCTCATCTTGTTTAGCGCATGCACACACACACACATATATATATATATATATATATATATATAAAATACGCGTCATATTATTTTACATGCGAAGCATGTTGGATAATATATATATAGTAAGCATGCACATATAGAATACTATATTCTACTCGGATTGATTATGGACTTTTATTCTAGTTTGGTTCACTAGAGCCACCAAGTGAACTAAAAGGTCAAACCTAGGATGCAAGAATTAAATTTAAATATAACTATTACATTTAAACCCGGGCTCCAATACAAACGGGTCTTCAAGCGCTCCTTGTCCTTTGTCTCCAATTATTCAAAATTAATTCTAATTAGTCCTATTACAGAAACTATTTACAATAAATAGAAACCTTGATCAGCAGTCAAGGGGAAGTACATAGGAGGGAGATAGAATTTATATTAAGAAAAATTAGAGAAGACGAGGTACGCAGACCCCATTTATAAAAACCCATTCATTCAAGCATCCACTAAAATAAATCCAATCATACATTGGTCAATAGTCCATAATCAATCCCTATTTATTATCATACATATCTCTATATGTATCAATAAATAACATTCATCTCATGAATAATAAAACCATTCCATATATGCATTGATATCAATTAATGGGCAAAAGTTTTGCTAATATTTAGTTTTTGAAACAGAATAAACTCTTTTATTTTAATCAAAAACCAAATCCAAATTAAACTCCTTTAATTTTTAGCAATCTGAAATTCCATTCCAGATAAAATAAACTCTTTTATTTTAAACTTTTATCAATTAAATAAACCATTTATCTTAATTATGAAAACAAAAAAAAAATTCAAAGTCTGCACATTGGCGTGGCTGCGCTCCAATTTGAACTAGGAGCGGCGCGGCCGCGCTGCACCCCCAGAAACGTTTTCTGGGTTAGGGCGCGGCCGTGCTCCAGAATGAACTGGAAGCGGCGCGGCCGCGCCGCGACGCAGATTCAGAAAAAAATTTCTTCATCCTAAAATCCGATCGTATCGCATATCAATTCATACATGGAATCATCAAAATCGATAATTAGCACATGATTAGGCTCTGATACCACTGTTAGGTTTGTATATAGCGCGAACATGCAATCTGATTACATAAATAGCGCGGAAGCGCGATAAAACGGATTTTAAAATTTTTATACAAATCATCACCATGATCGATCAATGTGCTCAATTAACGATATAAACGAAAGAGAAAGAGAATAAGAATTATACCCTCGTAGAACAAAGCTTCCTCGGGTACAAGTTCAACTCCTAGTCCTTCGTGTTCTCCTCGAATTCAACGGTGTGATTCCTTCCTTTGATCAACGTTAGCCACCCAAGTGTTTGGCCTCTAGAGGTGATCCACCAAGGAAGAACCAGTATTCAAGAAGTTGGGTGTTTGGCAAAAACCCTAGTTTCTATCTCAATAGAAATTACAAGTACTCTCCACAAATCTTATACAAGAGTGTGTGTAACCCTAATCTATGATAAGACTCTTCTTATTTATAGATGTAGGAATAACCCTTCCCTAAACTATTTAGGATTTAGGGTTTATATTCTAATTAAACTCCTTTAATTAATTATGCTCCTAATCCAATTAGGAATTCGTGAGAGAGTACTTCTATTAATTAATTCCCAATCCCTATTAGGAAATAAATAATAGTTCTATTAATTAATTCACAATCCCTATTAGGAATTAAATAATAGTAATAGTAATAATAATAATAAGACTCCTCTTATTAATTTTTATTTAATATTTTCAAAATATTAAATAATAAATATTAAGCTATTTAATTTATTCTATCTCCATAGACTAAATTAAATACATTTAACTTATTATTACAATTATGCCATTTACTTCTTAAATAAATATTTTCATTTTTGCGGTGTGACCCTTTAGGTTCTTCATATTAAACCGGTTGTGAATAAATCAATTAGAACAATTCTAATCTTATTTAAATAAATAAATTAAACTATTTAATTCATTTAAATAAATAATATTTATTCTACAATAAGGGTAAGCCCCCTTAGCGATCAACGACTTTCCAGATAATATAGATTTCAACATTAATCACAAAAGAACCTTTGAGTAGATAGTTACCGTACAATTCAATCCTTCTACCATACAATGTCCCAATTAAATATAAGACATGGATTAACTGTCAAGTCTTATTTTATTTAATTATATGCATTTCGATTCCCAAATGCACAACTCTAAATAATGCAAATTAGAAACTCCTTTCTAATTTCATTCTTCCTTGGCCAAGGACTACTGAGTTGTCGTTTATCGAATCACATAGGACATTCACATCTTTTACTAGACGTGGTAGATTCTTTGTTGATCATTCACCTATCTCCATGTACAATTTATTATACCCAATCATACCCTTTGATATACCCCAAAGGTCTTAAGGGACATGTCAAAGTATAACTCATCATACACAAGATACTATGATGATCTTAAGTCCAAGGATCACTTGTACTACTATCACTAGAGGAATTCCTATTGACAGGCGAGTAAAACTCCATTAGGTATTCCTTAGCGAGCCACGTTCAGTGAACTTATTCTCTAATAAGCACCTACATACTTGCTTTAGTGTCTCCACACAAATGATTATGAGATCAATCATCCTCTTCCTAAGAGCAAGCAACGTATGTACTAATCTATCCGGATTCACTAATCTCCAATTTAGTAATCCAACGATTAGGAACAATTTTAGTTTGTGAGCTATCTAGAATTTAGATCTCATTAGCATGATCACCATCATGATTCTAAAAAGCATTGCTCAAAACTATGGGTTTATCACATTTAATATAACAACATCATGTAGATAATATAAAATGCCTTTTAATAAAATCAATTCTTTTATTAATAAATGAATAAGATTACAAAGTATATGCTATATCATATCAAATATGATTGGCTTGTGTGCATACTACTTTCAATCTCCCACTTGCACTAAAGCCAATCGCCATGGTATCTAATACCCATCTTCTCTAAGTGACGATCAAACTGCTGTTGAGTTAAAGCTTTAGTAAATGGATCTGCAATGTTGTCTTGAGAGTCCACACGCTCCAGGGTGACATCTCCTCTTCCAATGATTTCTCTAATCAAATGAAACCGCCGCAACACGTGTTTGAATTTCTGATGAGACATGGGTTCCTTAGCCTGCGTAACAGCTCCGGTGTTGTCACAGAACAAAGGTACAGCTCCTCTAATGCTAGGAACCACTCCAAGTTCAGTTATGAACTTCTTCATCCAAACAGCTTCCTTTGCTGCTTTACTTGCAGCTATGTACTCTGCCTGTGTCACTGAATCAGCAACTGTTTGCTGCTTGGAACTCTTCCAACTCACTGCGCCACCGTTTAAGGTAAACACATATCCTGAAACGGATTTATAGTCATCTTGGTCCGTTTGAAAACTTGAGTCTGTATAGCCCTCTAGTTTCAATTCAGACCCACCGTAGACAAAAAATACATCCTTAGTTCTTCTCAAGTACTTTAGGATGTTTTTTCATTGCCTTCCAGTGCTCTTCTCCTGGATTCGACTGATATCTACTTGTTACACTAAGTGCATGAGCGACATCTGGTCTAGTACATATCATACCGTACATGATAGATCCTATTGCAGAAGCATAAGGAATCTTACTCATATGGTCTCTCTCCTCAGGTGTCTTTGGGGCCTGTTTCTTGGAGAGATGTATTCCATGGCTCATCGGCATGAGACCTCTCTTGGAATCTTCTATGCTAAACCTCTTTAGCATCGAGTCAATGTACTTTCCTTGGGTCAAGCCAAGCATCCTTTTAGATCTATCTCTATAGATCTTTACCCCCAAAATATAGGATGCCTCACCCAAGTCCTTCATGGAGAAGTGTTTAGATAACCAAATTTTGATCGACTGTAGCATAGGAACATCATTCCCTATTAGTAATATGTCATCAACATATAATACAAGGAATGAAACAGCGCTCCCACTAACCTTCTTGTACACACATGGTTCATCCTCATTTTTGATAAAATTAAACTTTTTGATTATTGTCGACGTCGGTTTTATCCGCTTGTCCTTTTTGTCTTTTCCAATTTAGCCTTTTGGTTTAGATGATTTTTGGAAAAGGTCGGCATTGAGATCGACGGGGTTTTGAAAGATCGTTTTTTTATGATGAGCCGATTAACCAGAGTCGCCAGTTGGTATATTTGAAATGGATGTACCAACCCATCCGAGTTTTTTTATTTTTTTATAAATCGCCGGCTCATATGTGACTCCGAATTAATTGGTCTACGAATCGAGATTCATAGAGTTCGGGGGCTTGCTTTAAGTGAGGGGAAGGTGTTAGGCACCCCTCGACTCCCGTGAAACACGGTTACCGCAATCTTGATACTTTCCTATCCTTTATCTCATAAAATGTGTATGTGTGCGTGTGTGTGTGTGTGTCTGTGTGCCTGAATGAATGTTATGGTGAGTTCTGTATGGAAGAAATTCTTTCGGGTATTTTATGAAAGAGGCGTGCTTTATTTTGAAGAGTGCTTTAGGATGTCTTTTCCTTTAATACGAGAAAGCTTTATTTTTGATGAGAAAGATTTGATTTTAATCGTCAAAAGCCATGGAATTTTCATTAGGGGTTGTTTTGGCAAAACAAGAGTTTTAAACCTTCATCAAAATAGGAATCAAGATCTATACGTTGCTTTCGTAACTCAAATGATGGGTAACTTCTAGGATCTCTTTCACCCTATGCACAACGGTTTAATAAAACGTTTTGTTCTTTTGTAAAACCCGTTTTTCGTGACATTTGAAAATAACCTCTTTTAGCTTTTCCCGTAGGATAGGAATCGACCTTCGTTAGCGTTTCCCAAATTTTTAGCCTCGTGATGCTAATATCCTACTTTGATTGATTTTTAGAAAAGATCCTTATCGTTTAATCTTTTTGAAATCCTTTTGGCGCCTCAAAAATCTAATCAAGTATAAACATGCGTCGGGGCTATCCATGGGCATGTAAGCCATCAAAATATCCCCGAACGCCAACAATCACATATTCCACTAATACGGGGCCTTAAACCCGATTCTCGCCTTAGCGTCGTTTTAAGGCCCGACAGTTACATATTACAAAACAAGCATCTTGAATCTATTACACACACCAAAACGTCCATCATCGGATTTGAACCACGGGGTCGCTTTCCTAGGCTCACAACCACGATTATTACATACTCACAAAATGAATACTACAATAACAACAACGTAGATTGCCTAACACATCCTAAAAATCAATCAATCAAACTATGCCTAATATATACCCATAAATAAGCTAGAAATTTCGTCAATTAGATATCATCGGATTATTGGGAAGAATCTTGTTCCAATGGAACCCTCACCAATAATCCCTAATCCATGATTTTTCAACAATATTCTTGAAAATTGCAATTAAATTTAGCCAAATGACATGATAGAAGTTGCAAAAATAATGAGATTTTCACCTTGCAAATGATACCAAAATTGTGTAGAAACTTGTGTATTTGATTGAAATATGAGATGTATTGATATAATCTAACAACAAAGAAACTTCCTCTCTTTTTTCTCTCAATTGTTGCAAGAATTTGTGCTATTTCTCTCTATTTCCGAGCTAAAACTGCTGCTGATTTTCTTCTTCTTCCGCAAAACTGCTCAATCTCCTGTATACTGTCCGAAGCTGAGTTTAAATAGGCTGGCCAAAGCCAGCCGCAGATCTATCTGCGGCTGGCCGCAGATGGATCTGCGGCTGGCCAGCTGGCTCGCCACTCAGCCCGGTTTTCGGGATCTGACTTTCCAGAAAGGCGCACTCATTTGGCCGCAGATCTATCCGCGGCTGGCGGGCTTGACTTTCTCGATTTTCGTGCCACGCCTCGATTTTCGTGCCGCAATGTCAGTTTTCGCTGACAGGCTCGTATTCTGCAGTCCGGGAATTTCCGGGAAGCGCGCCACACCTTCCGAGAATGCCAAATTCGGATAGCCCTGCTGTCATGTCGATTTCGGCTGCAAATTATCATGGTGGCGTCGAGTGTTTGTATTTTTTCCATCTTTTGCTCTCGCAGGCCGATCCATTTGACGAATTTGTCCTCCTGTCAAGGTTAGTATACGAAGTGTAAAATTTGGGTGTCTACAGCTGCCCCTCTTTATCATGTTTATGAAATGTTAAATGAAATGAACAGGATAAAGAAACAGACACCCGATGCATGAATGGCAGTGTATAAGAATTGACAATACATATATGATGCAACACATCTGATTTATGATGCAACACAAGATGTAACGCATGAAAACTATCCGCAAGAGTGTCGATGCTTTAACCCTCTGACCGTGTTTGTTAGTCGTTGGGTTCATTCTTTCAATCTATCGTCTCGATCGGGGCCGGGTATCGTCGCCGGTCACCCATCTCGTAACCCCCGGTTATCGTCGCCGGTTGGTTATCTTGTCGGAGCCGGTTATCGTCGCCGGACATCCACCTCATGATCGCCGGTGATCGTCGCCGGTCGATCGTCTTGTCAGGGCTGGGTATCGTCGCCGGTCACCCATCTCGTAACCCCCGGTTATTGTCGCCGGTTGGTTATCTTGTCGGAGCCGGTTATCGTCGCCGGACATCCATCTCATGATCGCCGGTTATCGTCGCCGGTCGATCGTCTCGTCGGGGCCGGGTATCGTCGCCGGTCACCCATCTCGTAACCCCCGGTTATCGTCGCCGGTTGGTTATCTTGTCGGAGCCGGTTATCGTCGCCGGACATCCATCTCATGATCGCCGGTTATCGTCGCCGGTCGATCGTCTCGTCGGGGCCGGGTATCGTCGCCGGTCACCCATCTCGTAATCTTTTTTTACTCAACACGTCAATTGGCTGCAAGGGAGCAAGGTGGGACCCACCAGGGCCAGCCGCGGATGGATCTGCGGCCAGCCGCAGATTGACCTGCGGCCAGCCGCAGATACATCTGCGGCCAAGATCGGCATGTTTAAGCGGTTCCCCGCTTCCAGATCTGTCACTTTCAACTTCCAATTCACACCTATTTCTCGCGATTTTTGCTTGTTCGCAAGGGCTTTTTGTCGATTTTTCAACTTTCCTGCAAAAACTGCTCCGGTAGGATTGATCTACACGCTACAGGTAACACTTTGACCGGTCACTTTTCAATTTCTTCAATGTTTCGCTATACATTTGACTATTTGCATGTTTAGAGATAAAATGTATGCTTTACAATGCTATGTAATGTACTATCATATATACATGTTGTGTCTTAACTGTGTGGGTCCTATTTTATGTTCATGAGGCGGTCCCACGTATACGTTTGCTCCTTTTTGAAAGAAAATCATGCATTTATGGTATTTTACATGCTTTATTTACATATATGAATGCAAATATGATCTGTTGGGGCCTGAGTTCTTGGAAAAACATGCTTGGATATGCATGGGATGTCCATTTTACAAACGGAACTCTGCCGATTTTTTTTTTTTTTTTTTTTTTTTTTTTTAACCATGCATCATGTTGCATTAATTATATGACGAGGCTAGAAATTTAGAATATTCATTACATAATTTTAAAAGGGAACTTACCTTCTTTCTCGCCCGTTCCATTCCAGTCATGGATCCCGATGCTCATAGTAGTTCCTCCGTGTCACGGACCTCGGGTGTTCGCCGTCGTAGGGCTGCACCCGCTCCTGTCCCTCCTCGGACCCGTCAGGCTCGTCGTTTGGCGGAGGCTGTCATTCGCCCTGGTCCTCCGGACGTTGAGGAGGCTGCTCCTCCGGAGGTCGTGGCAGAGGGGCCATCCTCCAGCATACCGGCTCCATCTACTCATCAGGCTTCTTCTGGCGCCTCTGTGCAGATATCCGATCTTTTGGGTCGGGATCTCAGTCGTCACCCTTCAGCATCTCTCGTGGCTAACGAGGTATATTCAGTTCTATTCTGATTTTATTCTCAATTTCTCAATTCTCCTTTTATCCGGACTGACCCCTTGGTGATTGCCCCAGGTACCCGAGTTTACCCAGCCGAGGGGCAACTGGTTCAACATCTACTCCCTCTACACGGCTCTGCACAGCGACTACCGGGCTATGGTGGATTCTTGGGGCCTCCGTCATTTCTTCACTATCATCCCCCGGCAGTGTCCCTGGGGTTACATGAGGGCCTTATCCGAGCGCTGGTTCCACCAGACGCAGTCTCTTCACCTTCTTGACTGCGAGGTTGTGCTGACCCCATGGGACTGGAGGTACATTACGGGCATAGAGTTTACCGGGTCCCGCGTTCCTCTAGATCTCGACATCACTCCGGCGGAGGTCCGGGCTCTATTGGGCTTTACCGCTGAGGACCGGGTCTTTAAGGCCCGCAGTATTCGATCCGGTGCCTTGGCTTGTCGATGCAGTCGGGGGTCTCTACGCGCTGCCCATTCCAGCGGATCAGGGTACCCGGGACATCTTGCTCCGACGCTTGTTCCTGACGATCATGAGGGGTTGTTTCCTAGGGAACAATTCCTCCACCATTCATTTCAGCGTCGTGGGAGCGGTCAGAGACGTGGACCGCATCAGTGACTATGACTGGGGGTCATTCACCTTTGCCTATTTCCTCCATGGTATGCGTCTACGCTCGGAGGGCCAGACAGACGCTTGGCTTGGATTCTATCATTTTCTGCTGGTGAGACTTCTTTCTTTTTTCTTAATGTATTTCCCGTCAATTCATTTCTTTTCTTTCTGCGTCTGTCGGTTTCTCATGCTTTTCACTGTTTCTGTTCGCAGTTCTGGGCCTACGAGCGTCTTCCATGCCTGAGGCCTGTCACTACTCTCGGCCTTGATACTTATCCCCGGGGCCGACGATGGCATCACAGCACTCTAGAGGAGGTCCCGATATCAGGCAGCTTTGCACACTGCCGCATCCAGCTGGAGCTGATCACGGCTGCCGGGGTCGTCTGGAGGCCTTATCTTTCTGAGCATCTAGATGTGGGGTTTATAGATGGACATCCTACCGGCCCGGAGTTTGCACTTTCCACCCGTCGCCTCACTTTGCAGAGTGTTGGAGGATGGGTTATGTACCTGGGGGAGCGCGCCTTCAGATGCGTTACTGGAGAGATCCGCATCCCGTACTCCCCTCCTTTCGCTACCTCCTGGCCACTAGATTCTCCGCCTTCAGAGATCATGATTGCGGGGGAGGACGGCCGGATGCTTTCGACGGGTCCCAGCACGAGTGATGCCTTCCGTACCTGGTGGGTGCCCCGTACCATCGGTCCTCAGACTCGGGCCACTTTCTTTCTTGGAGACATGGTTCCAGGCTCGGTGACGATGACCGATTGGGCTGCCTGTGTTCGGACCCCTACCCACGCTGAGCAGATCGCCACATTGACCCGTCAGGTAGATCAGTTGTCGCTGTTTGTTCGATCGTTGGGCCGGACCCCGGAGGAGGCTTACGTCTATGATCCAGACGGTGCGGGTTATGATGCAGGCCCGAGTTCATCTGATGCCACAACGCATCCCTACATTCCTGACATGAACTTTGATCCTCCGAGCTCGACGACCCCAGGGGATCAGTTCGAGGATCCTTCCTTCATAGATGATACCGATTTTATTTAGATCAGGATAGGATAGGGCCCTTTGTACCTGTACCTGTTTATATTTCTTTTTCATTTACGCACTATGTACTGAACTCATTTATTTATTTATGCACAGTTCTTTTTCATCTTTATGGGATTCACCTGCTTTATTATTAACTGTAGATGCATGCTTTTTATTTATGGGTAGAGAAATGACCCCTGTACAGTCTTTTTTGATACTATTTTTTCACAGATGTCGTCCTCAGATGCCGTGGTTCGTTTGGATTCCACTCCTCCCACAGGGTTGGTGGGTAGCCTCCTCCGCTGGTTGGACAGTTTACTGCCGGCAGAAAGGATTACCGCAGATGGTCTTTTGGGTCATTCTTGGTCCTTATTGACCCTTCAGGTGCCAGCGGGCTTCGTGGATGGTCTTCTGAGCTATTGGACCCCTGCCCGTCAGGTGTTTAGGTTAGGGACAGTAGAGCTGACCCCCACCCTCGAGGAGTATGCTCGCTTCACCGGCCTGCCCCTGGATAGACCTTGTGCTAGGGTCACAGTTGGTTCCATGCGCCGTCAACTCTTGACTTTCACTGGTTTGCGAAGGGCTGTCCTGTTGCCGGTGATCACATCAGACCATATGGTTCCCCTTCAGTTCTTTATTGACCGATTTGGCTCACCTGACGGTTTTCGACTTTTCTTCGGTGATTTTTCCGTGTCCGAGGAGCGCTGGGGCGCCTTGAGAGTGGATGTCCTGATGGCCTGTGTCATCTCAGTTTTGTATTTACCTGCAGGACCCGATCATTTGGACATGCGGATTGTGGCGGCCGTTAGAGCCCTTCAGGAGGGATCACACCATTCTTCCTATGATATTGGCGGATACCTATATGTCAGCCACATATTGCCAGTCTTTTCGAGGCAGAGACTTCAGAGGGAGATCGGCTTTTTTAAACGAGTGGTTCATGAGTCATCTTAGTCCCATCGGCCACTTCCGTCGCCGAGGGTTTTGCTTCAGCCATGACATAACCACGCAGTTTTCGCTTCGTCCCGTGAGCTGTACTGATGTGGCCTCCTGGACATCATTTTTGTCTGTCATTGAGGATCCCTTTCACCTATTGGTCTACTCGGGCTATTGCTCCTTCATGAGCTTCTTGACTCATGTGCCCGACCTGGATTTCATCCCCATTGCTGGGTTGAGGGGCGTGACGACCTATCATCCCCTGGCGGTTATGGGGCAGTTTGATCAGACGCAGGATTTACACCCCTTCGCGGGTGCAGCCGCATACCGATTCCTTATATCATCCTGTACGGAGAGGGATCTATTGCAGGTATACGAGCTTTGGGATTGCAGGACCCTTGCCGAATATAGTGAGAGTCGTCACATCCAGACGTTTGCTTACGTACAGTGGTTGCGCGGAGACTTGGAGTCGGCTAGTTTGAGTCGGACTTGGGCCTTCGATGATTCTGGAGTGATTTTCCCAGAAGATACCACAGACCACCCTATCTCAGCCGATTCTGCCCCGAGTCGGGTTTACTGAGGATTCCCAACTCCGCCTGGCCCTGATTGCTACTGAAGCCGAGAGGGATGCCGCCCTTGTCGAGAGAGATGAGGCCATTCGGGCTAGAGACGCTGCCATTGCCGACAGAGAGGCCATTGTATTTCAGACCAGGGCAGTGGTAGATGCTCATTTTGGGGCTGTCAGCCGAGCTACTGCTTTACTGGATCGTATTGATATGATGGGGCAGCAGATTGCAAGAGATGCTGATGCTTCAGATCTGTCCACCGCCCTGTCCATCCTGCTTCAGCTAGTTTCAGATTTGTAGATTATTTTATTTCCTGCATAGACTATGTTGGTTTCATCAGTTATTGAAAGAGAAAATCTTGTAATAAAACGACTTATATATATATAGACATGCATTAAAATTTAGTCATTTTCCCCCTTTTGTCGTATCATTGCCTTCCATTGGATCATCATTTTATCCAATTGACCATGATTTTGACATTTCGCCTTCTTTCTTTTCTCAAGACTTGATGGAGATTTGACAGATATTGCCGCACACCTTTTGATTTCATCGGATTGAATCTCAGATTTTGGATAACTGTTTGGTTGGATCAGGGTATGTATTTTGGGGTGAAACTGGTTAGGGAGTTGGTTTCGGGAAAGTTTTGAGGGGGTAGGAAGGTTTTATCTGGCTATCGAAAATTGGTTTTGGTTAGGGAAAGGATTATTTTTTAAAGGATCGGACCGCGCCATGATGGCTCGCGTGGTCGGGAATGGATCTATCCCTCAAATACTCCCTTATATCGTGATACCAAGCCTGCCTTGGCACAACCACCTCGTCTGACAGTACTGCGACATGTTCCTCATATGCCGGGGCATTCTGTACGGCTATCTCAATCTGTGGAATGTCCCTGCTCTCGATCACGTGGATTAAGGACGCCAGGGTTGCCAAGGCATCGGCAAAATCATTCCGTCCCCTGGGGATGTGTCGGAAAGCGATATCTTCGAACTCTTGCATCAATTGGATAACACAACGGTGGTATGGGAGTAACCGGAACTCCTTCGTGCTATACTCCCCGATCGCCTGTCTGACTATCAGCTCCGAATCCCCGAACACCGCTAGTCTCTTTACTCCCATGTCACGGGCCAATCGGAGTCCCAAGATACACCCCTCGTATTCAGCGGTGTTTGTTCGAATTGCTGAAACGAAGTTTAGTGGCCACGGGGTATTGTTCTCCGGTGATAGAGGACTAGGACCGCTCCGGCTCCTGCCCCCTCGGCATTCATGGCACCATCAAAATACAGCTTCCAAAATTGTCCCTCGTCATCACATTTTTCGCGCGATACCCAAAATATATCCTCGCCCGGGAGAGGAGTTTCTAACGGCTCCATCCCTCCTGCCGGGGCTTCTGCCAACTGATCTGCAATTCCCTGCCCTTTCATGGCCTTCTGGGTCACGTACACCATGTCAAACTGTTGTAAAATTAACTGCCATCTTGATAGTCGACAATTCAGCATGGGCCTTTCGAAAATATATTTCAGGGGATCCATTCTTGATATCAGGTACGTTGTATGCCCATGGAGGTAGTGCTGTAATCTCCCTGCAGCCCAGGCCAGAGCACAACAGGTCTTCTCGATGGGAGTGTAATTCTGCTCACATTGGCTAAATCTTTTGCTAAGGTAATAGATGGCCTGTTCTTTACCTGCCTCACTCTTTTGTCCCAACATACATCCCATCGCGATGGTGTTGACGGATATATACATAAACAACGGGATCCCACCCTTCGGGGGTACCAGCACTGGTGCCTCCGTCAGCTTTTTCTTAATGATCTGAAAAGCCCTCTGACACTGCTCATTCCATTCTTGGGAAGCACCCTTTCTTAACAATTTGAAAATCGGCTCACACGTAGTCGTCAAGTGGGATATAAAACGGCTGATGAAGTTTATTCTCCCTAGGAATCCCCTTATCTCCTTCTCTGTGCGAGGTGCTGGCATATCTACAATGGCCTTAATCTTTGCTGGGTCCAACTCAATGCCCCGATCACTAACCAGGAAACCCAAGAGCTTGCCCGACTGTACTCCGAAAGCGCACTTGGCAAGATTGAGTTTCAAATTATACTTTCTGAGCCGATCGAATAGCTTTTTGAGATGAGTTATATGATCGGATTCTACCTTCGATTTCACAATAATGTCATCCACGTAGACCTCTATCTCCTTGTGCATCATATCGTGGAACAAGGCCATCATGGCTCTCTGATAAGTAGCCCCTGCATTTGTGAGACCGAAAGCCAGTCGTCTATAGCAGAAAGTGCCCCAGGGGGTGATGAATGCGGTCTTTTCCCGATCCTCCTCTGCCACCATTATCTGATGATACCCCGCAAAACAATCAACAAAAGAGTACATCTCGTACTGGGCCGTGTTATCCACCAGGATGTGTATGAAAGGTACCGGGAAATTATCCTTGAGACTGGCCTTGTTTAGATCTCTATAGTCTACACATACCCTCACCTTTCCTCCAGGCTTAGCCACTGGGACTACATTAGACAGCCATTCTGGGTAAGTGGACACCATAATGATTCCCGCCCTGAACTGCTTGATGATCTCTTCCTTCACTTTTAAGCTCCACTCAGGTTTCAACTTTCTTAGTTTCTGCTTGACAGGCCTGAAACCCTCCTTGATGGGTAACCGGTGCACCACAATGTCGATGGACAATCCGATCATATCCTCGTGCGACCAGGCAAAGACATCCTCATATTGGCTTAGCAACTCAATTATTTCGGCTTTTTGGCTGGGGGTAAGGTCTGTCCCTATCTTGAGTTCTTTTGGCTTGTCAGGGGTTCCGATATCTATAGTGATGGTTTGGTCCAAATTGGGTTTGGGTTTATCTTCGACCCATCCTTTGATCTCATCAGGTGCGTCATCGTAATCTGTCTCGTCTTGCTCAATGCCCATCAAATCGAAATCCAGCTCAATGTCAAAATCATAATCACCATTCAAATTTGAAAGATCGTTTGTTAGGCAAGGATTACTCAAATTGGTACACCTGACATAAAACAAAATACTTGTCATATATAAGTTGCCTTCCACGACGATCGCATTTTCAAATAACACGAAGAAACGACATAATTTATGCAAAAATAAAATAACAACAAAATAAACTTCTTCATTCTCCCGTCCTCCGGGGTCTAACACCCTGATGTCGGGTTTTACCCTTGCTTGGATATCACTGGTTTCATGGTCCAGTTGTCGACTGTTAGGTCGGGCGCAATGCTTTCGAATGAAAGGCGGCTTCACATCGGACACTTCCCCGATGACTACGGCTATATCGCCTGAGTCCCCTCTCTTACCCTCATCGGGAATCATTAGCTCCGCCCAATTGATGATAGGCATAACTCGCTGGGCCCCCGGTGGCGTGACAACATCCATCCCCTCCTTTCTGTTTGTTGATTGTCCGGGGATATAGCATTTGGTTTCAAACTCTTTTGCGACCTCCTGCAGGAAACTTTCCCTCCGGGCGGACTTATTACGTGCGGGGGTTAATTTTTCATTCCCTGCCCCAATCACAGGCCCGCTGATCCCCTGCTCATTGCCGACTTTAGTCACTGGACTGCCAGCTAGTCGAATCGGAGTCGCATCCTGACGGTATCTCCGTGCTGCGCCCCCATGGTATCCCAACCCTGCTTTGCCTATCTGCTGTGGTAGGTGGATGGGCTCAATGATTCCCTGATTGCTTTTCCCCAGTCCCTGTCCAGGCTGGAAGTTCATTTTTATCATTTCCTTTGCCACAAAGGTAAGTTCCGGAGAGATCCTAGGTTTCACAGCTGGAGCTTCCAGGCGTCTATAATGGGGAGTGCTAATCTCTAGTGCTTGAAAGCTGGCAGGTGCTGCTGACTCATCCACATTGATCACTGGTAGGCCACTCCTGGGATGAGAAGGGTCATCACATTCGGCCGAGATTGTTACCAGATTCCCATCGATGATCAGCTTGATTTGTTGGTGGAGCGTGGAAGGAACTGCCCCGGCCATGTGTATCCACGGCCTCCCTAACAGCAGGTTGTAGCTTGCCGTAATATCTAGGACTTGGAAGGATATATCAAAAGTACAGGGCCCTATCTCCACTGGCAATTCTATCTCTCCAATGGTATCCCTCCGGGATCCGTCAAAAGCCCGAACCACCACCTGACTGGCTCGGAGGCGTTTGGAACTGATGTTCATTTTCTTTAGCGTACTGAGAGGACATATATTCAATGCCGATCCCCCATCGATCAGCACCCCATTCATGACATATCCTGAAGAGATTACCGCAATGTGTAGCGGTTTTCGGTGCCCTCTTCCCTCCTTGGGAATGTCCTCATCCGTAAAGGATATTGCATCGCCTTCCAACAGGTGGCCCACCAGCTGGCCGAAACCCTCCTCACTAATTTCTTTGGGCACGTATGCCTCTTCCAGAACCTTTGTCAGGGTTCTACAATGCTTACTGGATGACAACACCAAGTCCATGACTGATGTTAGGGTTGACTCCTCATTTAAAATCTGGATCCCCCTTGTTTCTGGATGATCCATCCTTTTCAAAAATTCGACGGCCCTTTCCTCGGAAACCTCCTCATTTTTCCTCTTTTGGCTTTCAAGGACTCGTCCGGGAAGATATAAGGGGTTCCCTTTTGTCGTCACGGAGCACAACTGGCCGTTTCTTCTGGCATTCCCCCATAATTCTAGGGTACAGTCTTCAGACTACTGATGGGGAGTTGCGGCCTTGCCGTAAGGATGATGGACCTCGGAGCTGTCAACTTGACCGGTCCCTCCGTGCCGTTCGTACTTACCCCTATCAACCTGATGGGCGTTCCCCGTGCACTCCCATGATCATGTATCACGTTGATCATTTCCTCAATTTTCTGCACATAGTTCAGTCTTGGTGGCCCCCCAGCCTCATTTGCCTCCGTCACATTGACTCCCCCCCCATCATGTCTTGGCAGGGGATTTGCTTTAACATTCGGGGAGTCTGGTTGTTCCACCACAATTTCCCCATTGTCGATCATGTTCTGAATTATATGTTTCAATGTCCAACAATCTTGTGTATCATGCCCCGGGGAACCCGAGTGGTAGGCGCACCGTTTGCTTGGGTCAAATCTCCTTCCTTTCGGGTCACTTGGGGGAGCCAAATTGATTATCTTCTTTTGGGCCATCAATACCGCCAAAATCCGCTCGAGAGGCTCCCTGAGTGGGGTGAATACTCGATTTTGCGAGGCCTCGTATCCTCTTCACCCCTCTGCCCTTTGATCTGTGAAGTTTGGCTGTCGGGATGGCCCAACCCTTTGAACCTGTACCGGAAGATGGCTTTCCGTTTTTCTGGATGACCCCTGTAGGATGAGGGAGACATCCTCCTCCTTTTTCTTTTGGACCCTCCGGGAAGTGCTGCCGTAGTTTCCATTCTGTATTTGCTCGGCAGCAGTTTCTAAAGCAGTAAGATCCCGGATTTTACCCGATTTCAACCCCATGTCAACCATCTCTCCATGTTTAATCATTTCAGCAAAGGGTCTTCCAATCCCTGAGATGACCCGCTCATAATACGGTGCCTCCTGGATGTCTACAAAGGTCATTACCATCTCGGATTCGCTCATCGGGGGGGTTACCTGTGCGGCCATGCCCCTCCATCGTTGCGCATATTCCCTGAAGGATTCCCTAGGCTGCTTCTTGACTTTTGTCATTTGGTACCTGTCAGGGGCCATCTGGGCCTGAAAACTGTATTGGGTTAAGAAAGTATGGGCCAATTCCTCCCAGTTGTGGATTCGGGCGTTGTCAAGGCGGGCATACCAGATTCTTGCCTCCCCTGTTAAGCTTTTCTGGAACAGCTACATTCTTAGCCCCTCGTCTTCGGCATAAGACCCGAGTTCTCCAATGTATATTTTCAAGTGTGTATAGGGGTCTCCCTTTCCATTGTATTTCTCAAACTCGGGGACCTTGAACTTTTCTGGATATCTGGCTCCGGGGAAAACACACAGATCCGAATAATTAACCCTGCCCAGGGAGCCTATGCCCCTTAGAGATTGGATGGTCTCCTCCATGTGTTTCATTTTTCTCCGAAGGTCGTCATTGTCCCCTTCTTCTGGGATAGTAATCACTGTCCTGCTAGGTATGGGAACGGCCTTTGGGATGACTGGCTCGTCCTTGAGTCGGGGTTGGTCCTCTTTAAGCAAGTTTGTACCATTTTTAGGAGGATTCTGATCATCCCCTGGTGGTGGAATATTATGCGATCCCTGGTTTGTCGGATTCTGTCTGATTAAGAACTGTTCCTTTAGCATTGTGGCCATTTCCATCATCTGTCTTTTAAAATCATCAAACTCCTCCCGAGATATGGAACTATGATTGGGAAGATCAGCCATTTCAGAGGTAGAGACCTGGGCTTTCTTAGATTGCGAACGGGTTTGAGGAGCAATCCTACAGAGACAATGGTTCGAAGTTTAGTCCTGGGGAAATGCAAAATGGATGCATGCTAAGACTGTAAATTTTTTGTGTGTTTTTTAATCTTTCCTTGTAAAACAGAAAGTTAGTAGTCCTTTAATGCCATAACCAATGCTAAACATGCTTTATTATGCTCCCCCAACTATTCCCTACAATTCACAGAGGTTAGTAATCTCTTTTGACACAGAAAAGGGATATGTGAATATTGAATGAGATCATGACATTTAGACATATAAACGTAAAAAGGCATGAAGAGACTTTTCCTGCGTTGGGTTAATCTGAGGATGACCTATCCTAGGGTTACTCTCACGGGCTTTTCGGCATGAAGGTCCCCAAATCTTCGCAATCTACTCGTTTGAGCCCTTTCGATTGGAGCGGATTTGGGTGGTGCGTTTCCTGAGCCATCTCCGGGGAGCAGCCCCTTCGAGTCCAGTAATAAGCAACCGACAGGTTCGCCTCAGGAGGAGGTACTCTCTCAACATACATTCACATTCATCGTCCTCACCGTATGCAAATGATTACTCAAAAGTAAAGCAATTCCATTCAAATCATTCATCTATTCGACAAAACACGCATTCGCACAACAAAAGTAAAAAATCAAAATATCGCATGCACACACATTTTATGAATTTTAAAGGATAGGATAGCATCACGATTTAAACGCGGCTTAAGCCCTCTAAATGTCCCCAGCAGAGTCGCCAGCTGTCGACGCCGGTTTTATCCGCTTGTCCTTTTTGTCTTTTCCAATTTAGCCTTTTGGTTTAGATGATTTTTGGAAAAGGTCGGCACTGAGATCGACGGGGTTTTGAAAGATCGTTTTTTTATGATGAGCCGATTAACCAGAGTCGCCAGTTGGTATATTTGAAATGGATGTACCAACCCATCCGAGTTTTTTTTTTTTTTATAAATCGCCGGCTCATATGTGACTCCGAATTAATTGGTCTGCGAATCGAGATTCATAGAGTTCGGGGGCTTGCTTTAAGTGAGGGGAAGGTGTTAGGCACCCCTCGACTCCCGTGAAACACGGTTACCGCAATCTTGATACTTTCCTATCCTCTATCTCATAAAATGTGTATGTGTGCGTGTGTGTGTGTGTCTGTGTGCCTGAATGAATGTTATGGTGAGTTCTGTATGGAAGAAATTCTTTCGGGTATTTTATGAAAGAGGCGTGCTTTATTTTGAAGAGTGCTTTAGGATGTCTTTTCCTTTAATACGAGAAAGCTTTATTTTTTATGAGAAAGATTTGATTTTAATCGTCAAAAGCCATGGAATTTTCATTAGGGGTTGTTTTGGCAAAACAAGAGTTTTAAACCTTCATCAAAATAGGAATCAAGATCTATACGTTGCTTTCGTAACTCAAATGATGGGCAACTTCTAGGATCTCTTTCACCCTATGCACAACGGTTTAATAAAACGTTTTGTTCTTTTGTAAAACCCGTTTTTTTTCGTGACATTTGAAAATAACCTCTTTTAGCTTTTCCCGTAGGATAGGAATCGACCTTCGTTAGCGTTTCCCAAATTTTTAGCCTCGTGATGCTAATATCCTACTTTGATTGATTTTTAGAAAAGATCCTTATCGTTTAATCTTTTTGAAATCCTTTTGGCGCCTCAAAAATCTAATCAAGTATAAACATGCGTCGGGGCTATCCATGGGCATGTAAGCCATCAAAATATCCCCGAACGCCAACAATCACATATTCCACTAATACGGGGCCTTAAACCCGATTCTCGCCTTAGCGTCGTTTTAAGGCCCGACAGTTACATATTACAAAACAAGCATCTTGAATCTATTACATACACCAAAACGTCCATCATCGGATTTGAACCACGGGGTCGCTTTCCTAGGCTCACAACCACGATTACTACATACTCACAAAATGAATACTACAATAACAACAACGTAGATTGCCTAACACATCCTAAAAATCAATCAATCAAACTACGCCTAATATATACCCATAAATAAGCTAGAAATTTCGTCAATTAGATATCATCGGATTATTGGGAAGAATCTTGTTCCAATGGAACCCTCACCAATAATCCCTAATCCATGATTTTTCAACAATATTCTTGAAAATTGCAATTAAATTTAGCCAAATGGCATGATAGAAGTTGCAAAAATAATGAGATTTTCACCTTGCAAATGATACCAAAATTGTGTAGAAACTTGTGTATTTGATTGAAATATGAGATGTATTGATATAATCTAACAACAAAGAAACTTCCTCTCTTTTTTCTCTCAATTGTTGCAAGAATTTGTGCTATTTCTCTCTATTTCCGAGCTAAAACTGCTGCTGATTTTCTTCTTCTTCCGCAAAACTGCTCAACCTCCTGTATACTGTCCGAAGCTGAGTTTAAATAGGCTGGCCAAAGCCAGCCGCAGATCTATCTGCGGCTGGCCGCAGATGGATCTGCGGCTGGCCAGCTGGCTTGCCACTCAGCCCGGTTTTCGGGATCTGACTTTCCAGAAAGGCGCACTCATTTGGCCGCAGATCTATCCGCGGCTGGCAGGCTTGACTTTCTCGATTTTCGTGCCACGCCTCGATTTTCGTGCCGCAATGTCGGTTTTCGCTGACAGGCTCGTATTCTGCAGTCCGGGAATTTCCGGGAAGCGCGCCACACCTTCCGAGAATGCCAAATTCGGATAGCCCTGCTGTCATGTCGATTTCGGCTGCAAATTATCATGGTGGCGTCGAGTGTTCGTATTTTTTCCATCTTTTGCTCTCGCAGGCCGATCCATTTGACGAATTTGTCCTCCTGTCAAGGTTAGTATACGAAGTGCAAAATTTGGGTGTCTACAATTATTTCATCAAAACGGATGTTCCATCTTCGAGAAGCTTGCTTCAATCCATAAATGGATCGTTGTAGCTTACAGACTTGGTTTGTTCCAACTGTTGAAACAAAATCCTCTGGTTGTATCATATATACATTCTCCTCAAGCTCTCCATTGAGGAAGGCCGTTTTCACGTCCATTTGCCAGATCTCGTAGTCATAATAAGCTGCAATTGCAAGCAAAATCCGAATGGACTTGAGCATAGCTACTGGTGAGAAGGTTTCATCGTAGTCAACTCCTTGTCTTTGTTTGAAACCTTTTACAACCAGTCGGGCCTTATAGGTCTCAACCTTGCCATCCGCTCCAGTCTTTCTCTTAAAGACCCATTTACACCCAATAGGTGTTGCCTCTTTTTAAGTCTTTAATAAAAAAGCTCTAACTCGTGCAAGTGTACACGGTCAACAAGTAATACAGAGGAAGTAGAGTATCGTCCCAAGGAGAAAGGATTAAATTAAATCACTATGCATCAGTTCTATCACTATACTTATTTGCCTAAACTATCGACTTACTTTTTGGTGACGAAATTATTTCTATATCAATTAATAACTAAATATGCAAATACTAACGAAATATATCAAGCCTGGAATTAATGGAATCCTAACTTCATTTAATAGTTCATCTAATTACCACTATCATGCTAGTAAGTTCACATATCACAGAAAAGTAGCCAAGGACACTAAAATAGACATAACCATTTGTCAATGCATTATGACCTACTTACATAATATCCATACTTGATAGACACCATGTAATCACCACTATAACCAAAATCACTATATTTCTATGTGAAATTGCAATTATATTGATTTTAAGCACAAGCCCTTATTTTGACTCTTACGGTGAAACAGTATATTTCTATCTGATTCACAAAATATTAAGCTATCCAATTAAGCCTCATATTCGCAAGCTATCATGATTACAATCCATACTTATATGTTATTTTCCAATTCTATATAAGTACTGAAATCGAATGGTGATCAAGCATTCATACGTGCAAAACAATCATGATAAAAGTTCCTTATGATATGCCAAACAATCTAACAATCAAACTTATAATTTAGACTACATATTAAAATCCGTTAGAATCCCATAATGGAGATTAGTTCATGACTGAACCAAAAGCTATTATGGGATCAAGGTTACTCATGAAAAATAAACAATCAATTGAATAAAGAAGAAGTAGATTGATCAAACCCAATTGTGAATAAATTCCAAAGTAAGCTTAAACCCACATCAAAATCCACTGCTTGAACAAAAGTAATCCACAGAATATCTCTGTGTTTTTTTTTTCAAAAGTAAAGTAGATTAAAATAATAAAAGTCTCCAAGTTCCTTCTTAGGGTTTCCTTCTCACTATCTGATCAATATTAACTAGAATCCTCTTTCGAATTGGCTTCCTTTTTGTCCTTTCCAGCTAAACCTTGGCACCCAAAATCGTGAACTAACGCCTCTAGCGCTAGCTCAGTACTAGTCCAAGCGCTTCTGGCACTAGCCCTTGTCCAGGAATTTACAAAAATGCCACCAAGTGTATTTTAAGTTCCAAATTTACCCTTTTGCCCTTCCAACTCCAACCTACAATAAATAAACACAAAAACAAATAAAATAATACTAAAAACACTTAAAAACCACAATAATTAAGTCTAACAATACCTGATTCGTAGGTATAAAACCCACTCATCAATAGGCTTAATGCCCTCAGGTGGTGAAACCAAAGTCCATACTTGGTTTTCATACATGGAGTCCATCTCGGATTTCATGGCTTCTAGCCATTTCTCTGAGTCTACACTACTCATAGCCTCTTCGTAAGTCAATGGATCATCATCATCTATGATGCGTACCTCATCATCATCCTCTATGATGAATCCATACCTATCAGGTATCTTCGGTACTCTTCCAGATTTACGAATAGGTAGTGGTACAGTAGGTTCCTCTACTTGGTCAGGTACCTGGCTTTGATCCGGAGTATTTTGTGGTTCTTGAACTTCTTCAAGATATATCTTACTCCCACTGACCTCTTCAAAGATAAACTCCTTTTCCAAGAAGACAGCGTGTTTCGCTACAAACACCTTTTGATCAGTAGGATGATAGAAATAATACCCTACAGTTTCTTTAAGGTAACCCACAAACCTACACTTGTCGGATCTAGTCTTTAGCTTATCTTGCTCAAACCTTTTGACATAAGCTGGACAACCCCAAGTCTTAACATACATAAGATTTGGTTTCCTCCCTGTCCATATCTCATATGGAGTCTTTGGGATGGATTTGGTAGGTACCTTGTTAAACAGGTATGCAGCCGTTTCTAGGGCATAACCCTAGAAGGATATTGGAAGGTCGGTAAAACTCATCATGGATCAAACTATGTCCAACAATGTTCGATTTCTCCTTTCAGATACACCATTCAACTGTGGCGTCCCTGGTGGAGTCCATTGTGAGATTATACCATTTTCTTTGAGACAATTGAGAAACTCATTGGTTAAGTATTCCCCTCCTCGATCCGATCGAAGAATCTTAATACTCTTACCAGTTTGCTTCTCTACTTCACTTCTGAATTCTTTGAACTTTTCAAACGATTCAGATTTGTATTTCATTAAATACACATATCCAAATCTAGAATGATCATCAGTGAAAGTAATAAAATAAGAATACCCTCCTCGTGTATTCGTTGTCATAGGTCCACATACGTCTGTGTGTACCAACGCTAACAACTCTGTAACTCTTTCTCCTTTTCCACTAAAAGGAGATTTAGTCATCTTACCTATGAGATAAGATTCACAAGTTGGATATGATTCGTAATCAGATAGCTCTAAAAGCCCATCTTTATGCAACTTGGATAATCTTGTTTCATTGATATGACCTAGTCTACAGTGCCACATAAAGGTATAATTAACATCATCTCTTTTTCTTTTCTTAGTTTGTTCAATTTGAAGTATATTTTCATGCAAGTCAAGTATGTACAGTCCATTCAGTAAGTTCCCAACACCATATAAAACATTTTTATTATAAATAGAACAACTGTTGTTCTTTATTATAATATCAAAACCATCCATATCCAATACAGAAATTGAAATAATGTTTCTAATGAGTGTCGGAACATAATAACAATTATTTAAACTAATGAACTTGCCCGAAGGCAGTGCTAAACGATAAGTCCCTACAGCTAATGCAGCAATCTTTGCTCCATTTTCCACTCGTAGGACGACTTCATCCTTGTCCAGCTTTCTACTTCTGCTTAGTCCCTGCACATTATTACATATGTGAGAACTACAGCCGGTATCCAATACCCAAGTAGAATTTTGACTTTCAGAAAAATTAATTTCAATCATGAACAAACCTAGATCGGAATTCGAAGCTTCTCCAAGCCTCTTTTGGTCCGCAAGATACTCCTTGCAGTTCCTCTTCCAGTGTCCTGGCTTATTGCAATGGTAGCAAATTCCTTTGCTATCTGGATCAGGTTTTGTTTTATCCTTCCTCTTCGCCTTGCCCTTAGCCTTCTTGTTTTTCTTCTTTTCAGAAGATACCTTGGGCCTCTTCCTTTTCTTGGAAGAATCATCCACTAGTAAGACTTGGTTCTTGTTGGATGAGAAGTGACCTTCAGCAGTTTTCAACATGTTAAGTAACTCATGCAAGCTGACGTCCAACTTATTCATGTGAAAATTCACAACAAATTGTGAGAAGGTGTCTGCGAGTGACTGCAAGATCAAATCTTGACTTAACTCCCCATCCATCACGAACCCAAGCTGTCCAAGTTGTTCAATCAGATTGATCATCTTAAGGACATGAGTCTCAACAGCAGTGCCCTCGGTCATACGAGATCGGAAGAGCTCCTTAGATATTTGATATCTAGCAGTCCTACTTTGCTCACCATACAACTCTTTGAGGTGCAGCAATATAGTAGGAGCATCCATAGTTTCATGCTGACGCTGAAGCTCGTTACTCATGGATGCGAGCATGATGCATTGAGCCAAGATTGTATCATCTTGCCACTTTCTGAAAGTAGCAATCTCTTCCTCAGAGGCTGTTTCTGCAACATTTGCAGGGACTGGCGAATTTAGGACATAAGAAATCTTTTCAGCAGTGAGAACAATTCTCAGATTCCTTAACCAGTCCGTGTAATTCGGTCCGGTCAGTTTGTTAGCATCAAGTATGCTACGCAGTGATAGTGAGTTTGACATTTTTAAATTCTGCATGTGAAAATAGACAACATTTTAGCATACATTCATTTAATTAATTACCAAAATAAATTAGGTCTTTATTTTAAATTGGTATCTCCCACTATTTTCATCAAACTATATTACCCTCATTATATAGTTCGGCAAATCTAATTAAAGATTTGCTGGTGAGAATAAGGATCCCATTTCAAATGTATATAGCCTTGTGTGACACAACAAACTATATATAAATAAATAGGTAGACAACTATTGTCAATTATATCACTATGTAACTCCTGGTATTTTGCCTCTTAGATTATTTTGATCAAGTGTGACACATCCGAATCAAAATTATCCAAGTTAAGTCCAACCTAGCACTTCCATATATTCGAAAGAAAAACACTGTCCTTGTGTGACACAACAAAACAGCATCGTTCAGTCTATGTATAAGCATCAAATGTGATAAAGCAACATATTAAATATCTAATACTTGCCTTGTGTGACACAACAAACTCATATTAAATATTTAATACTCTATCGCTTTACCATGCTAGAAGGCGACGTTCGATATTCCAAATATCTTTGAACGCTTAAGACTTAATATAATCACTTTGAGGGGTTTGTTATTATTAGTCTCATCTTGTTTAGCGCATGCACACACACACACATATATATATATATATATATATAAAATACGCGTCATATTATTTTACATGCGAAGCATGTTGGATAATATATATATATATAGTAAGCATGCACATATAGAATACTATATTCTACTCGAATTGATTATGGACTTTTATTCTAGTTTGGTTCACTAGAGCCACCAAGTGAACCAAAAGTTCAAACCTAGGGTGCAAGAATTAAATTTAAATATAACTATTACATTTAAACCCGAGCTCCAATACAAACGGGTCTTCAAGCGCTCCTTGCTCCTTTGTCTCCAATTCTTCAAAATTAATTCTAATTAGTCATATTACAGAAACTATTTACAATAAATAGAAACCTTGATCAGCAGTCAAGGGGAAGTACATAGGAGGGAGATAGAATTTAGATTATGAAAAATTAGAGAAGATGAGGTACGCAGACCCCATTTATAAAAACCCATTCATTCAAGCATCCACTAAAATAAATCCAATCATACATTGGTCAATAGTCCATAATCAGTCCCTATTTATTATCATACATATCTCTATATGTATCAATAAATAACATTCATCTTATGAATAATAAAACCATTCCATATATGCATTAATATCAATTAATGGGCAAAAGTTTTGCTAATATTTAGTTTTTGAAACAGAATAAACTCTTTTATTTTAATCAAAAACCAAATCCAAATTAAACTCTTTTAATTTTTAGCAATCTGAAATTCCATTCCAGATAAAATAAACTCTTTTATTTTAAACTTTTATCAATCAAATAAACCATTTATCTTAATTGAGAAAACAAAAAAAAATTCAAAGTCTGCACACCGGCGCGGCCGCGCTCCAATTTGAACTAGGAGCGGCGCGGCCGCGCTGCAGCCCCAGAAACGTTTTCTGGGTTAGGGCGCGGCCGCGCTCCAGAATGAACTGGAAGCGGCGCGGCCGCGCCGCGACGCAGATTCAGAAAAAATTTTCTTCATCCTAAAATCCGATCGTATCGCATATCAATTCATACATGGAATCATCAAAATCGATAATTAGCACATGATTAGGCTCTGATACCACTGTTAGGTTTGTATATAGCTCGAACATGCAATCTGATTACATAAATAGTGCGGAAGCGCGATAAAACGGATTTTAAATTTTTTATACAAACCATCACCATGATCGATCAATGTGCTCAATTAACGATATAAACGAAAGAGAAAGAGAATAAGAATTATACCCTCATAGAACAAAGCTTCCTCGGGTACAAGTTCAACTCCTAGTCCTTCGTGTTCTCCTCGAATTCAACGGTGTGATTCCTTCCTTTGATCAACGTTAGCCACCCAAGTGTTTGGCCTCTAGAGGTGATCCACCAAGGAAGAACAAGTATTCAAAAAGTTGGGTGTTTGGCAAAAACCCTAGTTTCTATCTCTATAGAAATTGCAAGTACTCTCCACAAATCTTATGCAAGAGTGTGTAACCCTAATCTATGATAAGACTCTTCTTATTTATAGATGTAGGAATAACCCTTCCCAAAACTATTTAGGATTAATGGTTTATATTCTAATTAAACTCCTTTAATTAAATATGCTCCTAATTCAAATAGGAATTTGTGAGAGAGTACTTCAATTAATTAATTCCCAATCCCTATTAGGAAATAAATAATAGTTCTATTAATTAATTCTCAATCCCTATTAGGAATTAAATAATAGTAATAGTAATAATAATAAGACTCCTCTTATTAATTTATATTTAATATTTTCAAAATATTAAATAAGAAATATTAAGCTATTTAATTTATTCTATCTCCATAGACTAAATTAAATACATTTAACTTATTATTACAATTATGCCATTTACTTCTTAAATAAATATTTTCATTTTTGCGGTGTGACCCTTTAGGTTCTTCATATTAAACCGGTTGTGAATAAATCAATTAAAACAATTCTAATCTTATTTAAATAAATAAATTAAACTATTTAATTTATTTAAATAAATAATATTTATTCTACAATAAGGGTAAGCCCCCTTAGCGATCAACGACTTTCCAGATAATATAGATTTCAACATTAATCACAAAAGAACCTTTGAGTAGATAGTTACCGTACAATTCAATCCTTCTACCATACAATATCCCAATTAAATATAAGACATGGATTAACTGTCAAGTCTTATTTTATTTAATTATATGCATTTCAATTCCCAAATGCACAACTCTAAATAATGCAAATTAGAAACTCCTTTCTAATTTCATTCTGCCTTGGCCAAGGACTACTGAGTTGTCATTTATCGAATCACATAGGACATTCACATCTTTTACTAGATATGGTAGATTCTTTGTTGATCATTCACCTATCTCCATGTACAACTTATTATACCCAATCATACCCTTTGATATACCCCAAAGGTCTTAAGGGACATGTCAAAGTATAACTCATCATACACAAGATACTATGATGATCTTAAGTCCAAGGATCACTTGTACTACTATCACTAGAGGAATTCCTATTGACAGGCGAGTAAAACTCCATTAGGTATTCCTTAGCGAGCCACGTTCAGCGAACTTATTCTTTAATAAGCACCTACATACTTGCTTTAGTGTCTCCACACAAATGATTATGGGATCAATCATCCTCTTCCTAAGAGCAAACAACGTATGTACTAATCTATCCGGATTCACTAATCCCCAATTTAGTAATCCAACGATTAGGAACAATTTTAGTTTTTGAGCTATCTAGAATTTAGATCTCATTAGCATGATCACCATCATGATTCTAAAAGCATTGCTCAAAACTATGGGTTTATCACATTTAATATAACAGCATCATGTAGATAATATAAAATGCTTTTTAAGAAAATCAATTCTTTTATTAATAAATGAATAAGATTACAAAGTATATGGTACATCATATCAAATATGATTGGCTTGTATGCATACTACTTTCAGTAGCACGGGGCGCGCTAAAGACTGAAGAAAAGTGGCGCGGGGCGCGCCACTCTGACGGATTATGAAGATTTTGTTTCCATGTTTGCTAGAAGTTGATTAAAATAAGGATTCTCACTTACCTATTGCCATAGGGTTTTATTAGGACTATAAGTATTGGATTTTAACTAGAATCTTGGGGACTTTTGACTACAATTCATTGAGAGCCACTTCTATTGGAACTTGGAGATTTCATTAGAGAGCCCGACACGACGGAGATTGAAGCTACAGAGATTGGAGTTCCTCGACAGAGTTTTTCTTCTTCTCTTAGTTTCATTATCTGTACTTGAGATGTTATTTAATTTTAATCTTTTTGTTTCTATCATGATGATGAACTAATTTTCTAATTAGGAATACAATGGAACCTTTTGCAAAACAATAATTCAATTATCATTATTTTCACTTCATTGATTCTACAGAGTTAATTATTATATTTTGTGCTTAATTAAATAATTGTTTGGCCAACAATTAATATGATATCTTTGATGGAATTGAAAGAGGAAATCTTAGATTAGATCTGAATATAATAACACATGAATTTGTTGATTCTTGTTAAGGATAGCATAATAGTCTATGAGACGAAACTACTTGTATGCCATGCGCGACTTTGTTAGGAGTTCGTGTTTAATGAATCTCTATGATTTTGGTCGACTTACATATTTCTGATTCTGAGTAGGATTTGGGACATTGAAGCTTAAAGATAAAATTCCTAACATGATTTGGAGATGGAGTTATACATCGAAAAGGAAGCTGAATCTGATATGGAATCTGAGTTAAAGATCAATATGGAAATTGAGTATAAGCTGATGCTGAACTAAAAAAGGAAACTGAAGAAGATTTGGTTTTGGAAACTTAGTTCTAATTTGATAATGAAGCTAATAAAAGCTGGATTGTAGAGGTTGACAAGGATTTAGAAGCTACCATATCTATAGAGTGAAGACTTCCAAAGTAGAGTAGGAAATAGAATTCTTCTAGAGTTTCGATGCTATATAAATACTTTGTCACTTGTAATCAGTAGGGATACACAATTATTAACACACATCTTAGATCATATTTTATTTACCAGCATGATAGGCTCGTTTGTTTTTATTCAGTTCTAAGGGGATGTGGAACCTTATTTATAGAAAATAGTATAATTGAGTTTCATTATTAATTTCTTCTTACATGAGATTTATCCTGATAATCTGTTTTAATTGCTTATATGTTATTTGGTTTAACTGATTTGATTTTTGCAGGATTGAATTAGTTAACTAATATCATCTACTAGATTAAGATATAATATTAAGCAAACGATGTTATATCTGATCACAGGTAGTGCTTAATAATACATGATTGTGGACAAGCTTTTGAGTATTACTAAGGTTATCAGGAGGCAAGTTAAATAATCTGCGATTGTATGATTGTTACTTGGAATAATCTAATTCTCTATTTCTTAATGTTTCTGTTATATTAAATCTTAACTGATAGTTTAGGGTTATATAATAATTAGAGTTTAGTGGGGGCGATTGTCACACTAGATTTAAAATCTAAGGAGAATTTCGGATAAACTAACGATTTTTGTTATCTAGGGTTATTAATCTCATGGAAGGGAGAAATAATGTTAAACTAGATTACACTGTTGCTATAAATTGGTGAAACTGAACTGAAGGACTGAAGTTTAAGTTATTTGGTTATCTTTATTAATTTAATTCTGTTTTCTTTAGTTAATTATATTTGATTTAAAACCCCCCAATTTTTAATTACTATTTTTAGTTAGAAGCATTAGAATAAATTCAAAACAATATCATTCTCTGTGGGGTCGATCCTTACTACTCTGCTTATTAATTGAATTCGTAGAGTGAAAGTGAGGTTAATTTTGGATTGCTTGACGACAACTTTCCACTAAGGTTGTGGATTAAAAGATATATTGTATTCATTGAAAATATTTTTGAATGTGAATTCGCTTTGTTATTTATTGTTTAGTTTTGAAAGCATAACTACTATTTTATTAAACAAAAGTTATTTCGAAAAATGTGTTTTGCAAATTATTCTTGATCCACCTAAATAGTGAGGATTGTCATTTGCTGAGCTTCGTCGCTCACCCCTTATACAATTTTTACAGGTCCCATCAATGATAGCTGAGCATTTGTTTGATATGTTTTGGATGGTTGGAGTTAGTTTAAGATGTTTACCTCTTTTGCCATTGAATTTGTAAGAAAACTCTTAGTTTCGGGGAGCTGCATCTCCATTTTATGATTTTGATATTTGGTAGTATTTCATTTTGAAATGGATTTGAAAGATGTTATTTGTTGGGTTTAATTTAAGACTTATGTTGAATTATTTTGTTTGGGCTGCGCACTATTGATATTGTTGCCTTGCGGGCCTTTAGGCTTGCGGCGTGTAACACTTCAGGCCTATAGCGGGTTCGGGGTGTTACATAAATTTTATATACTTTTATATCCTATCATTTTTTACTTAAATATCCTTATCATTCTTAACCCAGAAACTTACAAACAAGGTGTATATAACATGGGATACAATTGAAAAATCGAAGAAGACTTGCTACCTGTTTCTATTTTCTAGAAACAAAAATACTTGTTCATTCGAAATAATTAAGGGTCATTATTCCTTATTGAATATAACCTCTTTCTCATTCCTCATCTTGAATAAAGAGAAATTATCCAACCTTTTTTGTAGGCTTCATCGCGTTCAAGAAAATTAACCCTTCACAAATAAATTAATCTAGGCGCACGAGCACATCTCGATAATCTCAATTCCAGGCATTGTAATTAACCACCAGAGGTTTTGAATCCCTAAGTTAGATCAAATTCGTTTTCAAGGCTAGTGCGCGCTTCCGTGCTTGTGTTTAGACAAGAAGCTGGCAAGGGGTATGTTCCGAATAGTCCCCATAGTTGCACTACCACGAGACATTACTTTACGTTCACGAACCACAAGATTTTAAATTATTTGTTGGAGTCTTGCTACAACAAATTTGTGCGGAATTACAGCTGTGAAATGTGACGCCCCCAAATCCAAGTACCTTCCAACTCGTATTCGGTGCTCCACGGTACTATTCATGCATGTATTAACCCGATAAATAATTACAATTTTTAATAATTTATAATATATCAGAGTTATCTATCCTAGGTACGAAGACCTTTAAGTACTTCATTACATGATAGATAAAGTACTCTCAGGCTACAAATCCTAATTATTACAAGCAACGACTTCCGACTACTCATTCAGCTTTCCTTTGTCTTTATCCTTTTCGGACCCTTCCGTACGATCCTGCCTAGCTAAAAATATTTAATTTCAAAGCAAGAATGAGTATTTAATTGCTCAACAAGTAATAACAGACAATAAGCAACATATGAAAAGATTAAATATTTTCTTTGAGATATACTTCTACAAGAAATCGATAATTGTGAAGTAACTGAAATAATTCTGAATAACCTATCAAATCTTTAACATTTTTGAAATGACGTACTGACTACAGATGCTGAGCGGTCAAAAGACCATGAACTTTTATTTTCAAGTTTCTGATAAGGTTTGAACATAAATTCATCTACAAACCGGCATGTTTACGGGCACGGTGGGTGATCAGCCAGTATGCCCGACGTTGATCAACACTAACATACAAGAACGACATTTGCATTCATCATACCACCTTTGGCGCATCAAAATTCCTAAATAAGGGAAGTTCATTCTCAGACCTGAATTCCAAACCAAAACAATTTGGATGGAATGCTCTATCTAATCTCAATAATAAGACTTGCAAATGAGAAGTAAAGAAATATTTCACTTTAGCCGAATCAAATGGCATAAGCATACTGAGTAACAGAATTCTGAAATATGCGTTATAGCAATCTGGCTCAGCTTTATGCAACCGACAAAGGAGTTGCACAAGTTTGAAATCAATATATACAGTTATTCATAAGAGTGTTGTCAAACGAATATATTAGTTGTACATCAAGGATTGATGTACAAGGATGAAATATTTATAACGATAATCAATTTGCATAATATAAATGTAATGCATAAGATTGAAATACTTGCTTAAAGATAAATAAGTTCAAGATACTTGCTTAAAGATAAAGACCTTTTTACACAATATAAAAGTAGTGCTCAGGGTTTAAGATACTTGCCTTGCTCGTAGTTTAGCAATTACAACTTAACTTTACTTTGTGTATATCCTACATAGATTGGATTTACATTTTATGCACATATTTTTTACACATACTTTATGTATACATGTGTCAATAAGTTACACATTCGTTGCATACATACTTCAACTATAAAGCAAAGTCATACTTTATTTACTTAGCTCATAGATAGGCATACAACATTCATATATTTTATGCACATACTTAGTCATGTATATACTATATACATACTCATTCATACGTGTAATACATACATATGCCACATAATTAACTCTTGGTTTCGCTTTACATAACCTTCTTTTTTATTTTGAAAACCATCTACCTTCAATTAGAAATTTCTTTCTTAGCTTTGCTTGACACAACCAAATTATGTTTGGTTAGTCTAAATAGTACTATTTGAAAGTAGTATGCACACAAGCCAATCATATTTGATATGTATAACATATACTTTGTAATCTTATTTATTTATTAATAAAAGA
Source organism: Aralia elata (assembly GCA_034770075.1). Taxonomy (NCBI): domain Eukaryota; kingdom Viridiplantae; phylum Streptophyta; class Magnoliopsida; order Apiales; family Araliaceae; genus Aralia; species Aralia elata. The sequence continues at coordinate 73,197,543 of CM068377.1, forward strand.
ATTGATTTTCTTAAAAGGCATTTTACATTATCTACATAGTGTTGTTATAATAAATGTGATAAACCCATAGTTTTGAGCAATGCTTTTAGAATCATGATGGTGATCATGCTAATGAGATCTAAATTCTAGATAGCTCACAAACTAAAATTGTTCATAATCATTGGATTACTAAAAAGGGGATTAGTGAATCTGGATAGATTAGTACATACGTTGCTTGCTCTTAGGAAGAGGATGATTGATCTCATAATCATTTGTGTGGAGACACTAAAGCAAGTATGTAGGTACTTATTGGAGAATAAGTTCACTGAACGTGGCTCGCTAAGGAATACGGAATGGAGTTTTACTGGTCTGTCAATAGAAATTCCTCTAGTAATAGTAGCACAAGTGATCCTTGGACTTGAGATTATCATAGTATCTTGTGTAAGATGAGTTATACTTTGACATGTCCCTTAAGACTTTTAGGGTATATCAAAGGTATGATTGGGTATAATAAGTTGTACATGGAGATAAGTGAATGATCAACAAAGAATCTACCACATCTAGTAAAAGATGTGAATGTCCTATGTGATTCGATAAATGACAACTTAGTAGTCCTTAGCCAAGGCAGAATGAAATTAGAAAGGAGTTTCTAATTTGTATTATTTAGAGTTGTGCATTTGGGAATCGAAATACATATAATTAAATAAAATAAGACTTGACAGTAATTCCATGTCTTATATTTAATTGGACAATGTATGGTAGAAAGATTGAATTGTACGGTAACTATGCATTGAAAGGTTCTTTTGTAATTAATGTTGAAATCTATATTATCTGAAAAGTCGTTAATCACTAAGGGGGTTTATCCTTATTGTACAATAAATATTATTTATTTAAACGAATTAGATAGTTTAATTTATTTATTTAAATAAGATTAGAATTGTTCTAATTAATTTATTCACAACCAGTTTAATATGCAGAACCTAAACGGTCACACCGCAAAAGCAAAATATTTATTTAAGAAGTAAATGACATAATTGTAATAATAAGTTAAGTGTATTTAATTTAATCTATAGAGATAGAAAAATTAAATAACTTAATATTTATTATTTAATAATTTGAAAATATTAAATGTAAATTAATAAGAGAGTTTATTTTGTTTTAAAACTAATTATTAGCAAACGTTTGCCCATTAATTGATATCAATGCATATATGGAATGATTTTATTATTAATGAGATGAATGTTATTTATTGATGCATATCGAGATATGTATGATAATAAATAGGGATTGATTATGGACTATTGACCAATGTGTAATTGGAATTACTTTAGAGGATGCTTGAATGTATGAGTTTTTATAAATGGGGTATGCGTACCTCGTTTTCTCTAGTTTTTCTTGATGTAAATTCTATATTCCTCCTATCTATTTCCCCTTGACTGCTGATCAAGATTTCTATTTATTGTAAATAGTTTATGTAATAGGACTTGAGATTATCATAGTATCTTGTGTAAGATGAGTTATACTTTGACATGTCCCTTAAGACTTTTAGGGTATATCAAAGGTATGATTGGGTATAATAAGTTGTACATGGAGATAAGTGAATGATCAACAAAGAATCTACCACATCTAGTAAAAGATGTGAATGTCCTATGTGATTCGATAAATGACAACTTAGTAGTCCTTAGCCAAGGCAGAATGAAATTAGAAAGGAGTTTCTAATTTGTATTATTTAGAGTTGTGCATTTGGGAATCGAAATACATATAATTAAATAAAATAAGACTTGACAGTAATTCCATGTCTTATATTTAATTGGACAATGTATGGTAGAAGGATTGAATTGTACGGTAACTATGCATTGAAAGGTTCTTTTGTAATTAATGTTGAAATCTATATTATCTGAAAAGTCGTTGATCACTAAGGGGGTTTATCCTTATTGTACAATAAATATTATTTATTTAAACGAATTAGATAGTTTAATTTATTTATTTAAATAAGATTAGAATTGTTCTAATTAATTTATTCACAACCAGTTTAATATGCAGAACCTAAAGGGTCACACCGCAAAAGCAAAATATTTATTTAAGAAGTAAATGACATAATTGTAATAATAAGTTAAGTGTATTTAATTTAATCTATAGAGATAGAAAAATTAAATAACTTAATGAGATGAATATTATTTATTGATGCATATCGAGATATGTATGATAATAAATAGGGATTGATTATGGACTATTGACCAATGTGTAATTGGAATTACTTTAGAGGATGCTTGAATGTATGAGTTTTTATAAATGGGGTATGCGTACCTCGTTTTCTCTAGTTTTTCTTGATGTAAATTTTATATTCCTCCTATCTATTTCCCCTTGACTGCTGATCAAGATTTCTATTTATTGTAAATAGTTTATGTAATAGGACTAATTAGATTTATTTTGAAGAATTGGAGACAAAGGAGCAAGGAGCGCTTGAAGACCCGTTTGTAATGGAGCCCATGTTTAAATGTAATAGTTATATTTAAATTTAATTCTTGCACCCTAGGTTTGACCTTTTGGTTCACTTGGTGGCTCTAGTGAACCAAACTAGAATAAAAGTCCATAATCAATCCGGGTAGAATATAGTATTCTATATGTGCATGGTTACTATATATATATATATATATATATATATATATATATATATATATATATTATATTATCCAACATGTTTCGCATGTTAAATAATATGACGCGTATTTTATATATATATGTGCATGCGCGCTAAACAAGATGAGACTAATAATAACAAACTCCTCAAAGAAATAATATTAAGTCCTAAACGTTTAAAGATATTTGGAATATCGAACGTCGCCTTCTAGCATGGTAAAACAATAGAGTATTAAATATTTAATATGAGTTTGTTGTGTACAACACACAAGGCGAGTATTAAATATTTAAGATGTTATTTTATCACATTTGATGCTTATTAAGGAATTTAACATTACTGCTTTGTTGTGAACACACAAGGGCGGTCTTTTTCTCTTTACATATATGGAAGTGCTAGGCTAGACTTAACTTAGATTATTTTAGTTGGGATATGCACACACTTGACCATTATAATCTAAGAGGCAAAATACAAGGAGTTTCATGGTGATATAATTGATAATAGTTGTCTACATATTTATTTATATATAGTTTGTTGTGCACATACAAGGCTATATACATTTGAAATGGGATCTTTATTCTCACTAGCAAATCTTTAATTAGATTTGCCGAACTATATATTGAGGGTAATATAGTTTGATGAAAAATAGTGGGAGATACCAATTTAAATAAAAACCTAATTTATTTTGAAGAATAATAAAATGAATGTATGCTAAAATATTGTTTATTTTACATGCTGAATTTAAAAATGTCAAACTCACTATCACTGCGTAACATACTTGATGCTAACAAACTGACCGGACCGAATTGAAAGTAGTATGCACACAAGCCAATCATATTTGATATGATGTAGCATATACTTTGTAATCTTATTCATTTATTAATAAAAGAATTGATTTTCTTAAAAGGCATTTTATATTATCTACATGATGCTGTTATATTAAATGTGATAAACCCATAGTTTTGAGCAATGCTTTTAGAATCATGATGGTGATCATGCTAATGAGATCTAAATTCTAGATAGCTCACAAACTAAAATTGTTCCTAATTGTTGGATTACTAAATTGGGGATTAGTGAATCCGGATAGATTAGTACATACGTTGCTTGCTCTTAGGAAGAGGATGATTGATCTCATAATCATTTGTGTGGAGACACTAAAGCAAGTATGTAGGTGCTTATTAGAGAATAAGTTCACTGAACGTGGCTCGCTAAGGAATACCTAATGGAGTTTTACTCGCCTGTCAATAGGAATTCCTCTAGTGATAGTAGTACAAGTGATCCTTGGACTTGAGATCATCATAGTATCTTGTGTATGATGAGTTATACTTTGACATGTCCCTTACGACCTTTGGGGTATATCAAAGGGTATGATTGGGTATAATAAGTTGTAAATGGAGATAGGTGAATGATCAACAAAGAATCTACCACGTCTAGTAAAAGATGTGAATATCCTATGTGATTCGATAAATGACAACTCAGTAGTCCTTGGCCAAGGCAGAATGAAATTAGAAAGGAGTTTCTAATTTGCATTATTTAGAGTTGTGCATTTGGGAATCGAAATGCATATAATTAAATAAAATAAGACTTGACAGTTAATCCATGTGTTATATTTAATTGGGACATTGTATGGTAGAAGGATTGAATTGTACGGTAACTATCTACACAAAGGTTCTTTTGTGATTAATGTTGAAATCTATATTATCTGGAAAGTCGTTGATCGCTAAGGGGGCTTACCCTTATTGTAGAATAAATATTATTTATTTAAATAAATTAAATAGTTTAATTTATTTATTTAAATAAGATTAGAATTGTTCTAATTGATTTATTCACAACCGGTTTAATATGGAGAACCTAAAGGGTCACACCGCAAAAAGGAAAATATTTATTTAAGAAGTAAATGGCATAATTGTAATAATAAGTTAAGTGTATTTAATTTAGTCTATGGAGATAGAATAAATCAAATAGCTTAATATTTATTATTTAATATTTTGAAAATATTAAATATAAATTAATAAGAGGAGTCTTATTATTATTATTACTATTACTATTATTTAATTCCTAATAGGGATTGGGAATTAATTAATAGAGCTATTATTTATTTCCTAATAGGGATTGGGAATTAATTAATAGAAGTACTCTCTCACGAATTCCTAATTGGATTAGGAGCATAATTAATTAAAGGAGTTTAATTAGAATATAAACCCTAAATCCTAAATAGTTTAGGGAAGGGTTATTCCTACATCTATAAATAAGAAGAGTCTTATCATAGATTAGGGTTACACACTCTTGCATAAGATTTGTGGAGAGTACTTACAATTTCTATAAAGATAGAAACTAGGGTTTTTGCCAAACACCCAAGTTCTTGAATACTTGTTCTTCCTTGGTGGATCACCTCTAGAGGCCAAACACTTGGGTGGCTAACGTTGATCAAAGGAAGGAATCACATCGTTGAATTCGAGGAGAACACGAAGGACTAGGAGTTGAACTTATACCCGAGGAAGCTTTGTTCTACGAGGGTATAATTCTTATTCTCTTTCTCTTTCGTTTATATCGTTAATTGAGCACATTAATCGATCATGGTGATGGTTTGTATAAAAATTTTAAAATCCGTTTTATCGCGCTTCCGCACTATTTATGTAATCAGATTGCATGTTCGCGCTATATACAAACCTAACATTGGTATCAGAGCCTAATCATGTGCTAATTATCGATTTTGATGATTCCATGTATGAATTGATATGCGATACGATCGGATTTTGGGCTGAAGAAAATTTTTTCTGAATCTATGTCGCGGCGCGGCTGCGCCGCTTCCAGTTCATTTTGGAGCGCGGCTGTGCCCTAACCCAGAAAACGTTTCTGGGGGTGCAGCGCGGCCGCGCCGCTCATAGTTCAAATTGGAGCGTGGCCGCGCCGGTGTGCAGACTTTGAAATATTTTTTTTTGTTTTCTCAATTAAGATAAATGGTTTATTTAATTGATAAAAGTTTAAAATAAAAGAGTTTATTTTATCTAGAATGGAATTTCAGATTGCTAAAAATTAAAGGAGTTTAATTTGGATTTGGTTTTTGATTAAAATAAAAGAGTTTATTCTATTTCAAAAACTAAATATTAGCAAAACTTTTGCCCATTAATTGATATCAATGCATATATGGAATGGTTTTATTATTCATGAGATGAATGTTATTTATTGATACATATAGAGATATGTATGATAATAAATAGGGATTGATTATGGACTATTGACCAATGTATAATTGGATTTATTTTAGTGGATGTTTGAATGAATGAGTTTTTATAAATGGGGTCTGCGTACCTCGTCTTCTCTAATTTTTCTTAATGTAAATTCTATCTCCCTCCTATGTACTTCCCCTTGACTGCTGATCAAGGTTTCTATTTATTGTAAATAGTTTCTGTAATAGGACTAATTAGAATTAATTTTGAAGAATTTGAGACAAAGGAGCGCTTGAAGACCCGTTTGTATTGGAGTCCGGGTTTAAATGTAATAGTTATATTTAAATTTAATTCTTGCACCCTAGGTTTGACCTTTTGGTTCACTTGGTGGCTCTAGTGAACCAAACTAAAATAAGAGTCCATAATCAATCCGGGTAGAATATAGTATTCTATATGTGCATGCTTACTATATATATATATTATATATTATCCAACATGCTTCGCATGTAAAATAATATGACGCATATTTTATATATATGTGTGCATGCGCGCTAAACAAGATGAGACTAATAATAACAAACCCCTCAAAGTAATTATATTAAGTCTTAAGCGTTCAAAGATATTTGGAATATCGAACGTCGCCTTCTAGCATGGTAAAGCGATAGAGTATTAAATATTTAATATGAGTTTGTTGTGTCACACAAGGCAAGTATTAAATATTTAAGATGTTGCTTTATCACATTTGATGCTTATACATAGACTGAACGATGCTGTTTTGTTGTGCCACACAAGGACAGTGTTTTTCTTTCGAATATATGGAAGTGCTAGGTTGGACTTAACTTGGATAATTTTGATTCGGATGTGTCACACTTGATCAAAATAATCTAAGAGGCAAAATACAAGGAGTTACATAGTGATGTAATTGACAATAGTTGTCTACCTATTTATTTATATATAGTTTGTTGTGTCACACAAGGCTATATACATTTGAAATGGGATCCTTATTCTCACTAGCAAATCTTTAATTAGATTTGCCGAACTATATAATGAGGGTAATATAGTTTGATGAAAATAGTGGGAGATACCAATTTAAAATAAAGACCTAATTTATTTTGGTAATTAATTAAATGAATGTGTGCTAAAATGTTGTCTATTTTCACATGCAGAATTTAAAAATGTCAAACTCACTATCACTGCGTAGCATACTTGATGCTAACAAACTGACCGGACCGAATTACACGGACTGGTTAAGGAATCTGAGAATTGTTCTCACTGCTGAAAAGATTTCTTATGTCCTAAATTCGCCAGTCCCTGCAAATGTTACAGAAACAGCCTCTGAGGAAGAGATTGCTACTTTCAGAAAGTGGCAAGATGATGCAATCTTGGCTCAATGCATCATGCTCGCATCCATGAGTAACGAGCTTCAGCGTCAGCATGAAACTATGGATGCTCCTACTATATTGCTGCACCTCAAAGAGTTGTATGGTGAGCAAAGTAGGACTGCTAGATATCAGATATCTAAGGAGCTCTTCCGATCTCGTATGACCGAGGGCACTGATGAGTGTGTTTTATATATACAAATTGGGTACTTTTAACCTTAATAATTTGTAAATCTTTAGCTATTTCGTTTGGTTTTATATGTTTTCATCTTATTGTTGTGTAATATAGTTTTGTATTACTTTTATATGTATTTGTGTGTTTTTATATGTTTTTACGTTGTTTTGTAGGTATTGAAATAAAGGCCTTAGGGATCAATGCGTTTTCGGCGCGATTTTGGCATTCCAGCTGCTTGTTTCTCAATTTGACCCACGATGAAATCCGAATCTCTCAAAACTCAAAGAACGAAAGTTGTAGATTTTGATCTTAGCTTTACAGAACATCCGGAATCATCCCATTTGAAGTTCGTATGAGAGAGTTATGGTCATTTTACCATCGGATTTTGCCAGACTTTTACACAGCAGTTGCATCGGGCTCAATTTGAACCTTGCTCCGTCCATTTACTCGTCAAACTCCAGTTATGAAAGTTGTAGAGCTACTTATTAGCTTTCCATAGCATATTTAATCGCCTTAATCCGAGTTCGGACGAAGAGTTATGGTCATTTTACTGGAGCTCGCCGGGGCGGGAATTTCCTACACAAATTCCTCGCCGCGGCGAGCTCTCGCCGGGGCGAGAAAACGCAGGCCAAAACGCTCACCGGGGCGAGCTCGTCGCGGACAGCAGCAGATTTTTTGGGTTTTTTGGTCATTTTGGAGGTGCTAAGCTAGGTTAGGGCATCTAGGGACTTATATCAGCTCTTGTTGATTATTCATAGAATTGAATTGCTTACTAGTTTGTGGGATAGACATATATACCTATGTGCCGTGTATGGGTGATTTTCATATGACCATTGAGAGAGGCTTATGAATATGGTGAATTTCTCGGTTGGTAATTCTATGTGGTTAATTGATCTAAAGGAGAGTTAAGAGATTTGAACAAAGCATTGTGCACCAAGTGTTTGACAAAATACTTGTATGGGGGAAATTGTAATCTTAGACCCTTATTTATCTATTTATGTTATTTACATGCAATTTAGATGTAACCTTTATCTATCTCTTCAATCAAATTGTTTAAATAAGATCGAGACGATATAAAGTTGGTACTTGGAAGTTCATTAGAGATAATTCCCTGTGGGTTCGACAACTCTCTCTTATCACTTTATTACTTGTTGACCGCGTATACTTGCGCGTAAATTGTCATATACAAAAAGGACAACAAGTTTTTGGCGCCGTTGCCGGGGAGTTAGTTTTCTAATGTTTCTCCAATATTAATTTTAATTGAATTGATCTTACTTTGAACTTGTTTTCCTATTTTAAATAAAGTCGGGCCAAGGACTATAAACCAAGCGCTAATTGGGAGGCAACCCAAGTTTATTGTTTTGCTGTTGAGTTTGTTTGATTGTTTCTTTTTAGTGTGTTTAATAGCATTTTAATTTCTTTAGTCAATTGCTCTCAGGTACCGAGTATTAAGCAAATTGGATTGCGCTCCCAACTTAGAGGATTTGGAAGATGACATCTATGAAGTTTGACGCGTTCTCAGGGAAGTCCTCTATTTTAATTTTTCCTATTTCAAACATTGAGGACAATGTCAAATTTAAGTTTGGGGGTATTGGCTTAGTACTTAGTGTTTGTGTGTTTTTAATTAAATATTTGTGTGTTTCCAGTTTGTTTTCGTTGTAAAAAAAAAATTTATTTATTTTTAGGATGTGTCTCTTGAGCATTGTTTTAATTTGATTTGAACTACAATCCATGGTTTATGATAAGAATTTGATTGAATTGGTCTAACTCATGGAAAATGGATAAATGTTGCTTAATCTTTGTGCTTAATCGTTATTGTTGGTTCTTGTTTTACTTATGCGTCTTTTCACTCTTTTACACTTACTCATGAGTATTGAGCTAGTTGTATGCTTAGAGAAGGCTTTTATAACTGAATGCTTATGGGAAATATCTATAAACTCTAGAACTCGTTTAAACATCACTCGAAACAAGGTGTCCAAATTTGTTATGTTTGAATTTTTGGTCATGTGGTGAGTTGAGATGGAGCGTAAAACGCACTCACTCATGGACACATGTTTAGGGGAGATAGAGCGTAAGACGCACTCTCTTATAATTTGATGACAAAAGAAAGAAAGTTTTTTATATCAAATCTTGTGTTGGGTTGAGATGGAGCGTAAAACGCACTCACCCACAAGAGTGGACTTAAGATAAGATGGAGCATAAAATACACTTACCTAGAGTCCATTGATTTCATATTTTTGGAAATTGCGATTTGTATTGAGTGATGTGTTAAACATGTTGTTTCGGGGTTTATTTTGATTATTTCATAAGGTAATGTGGTTGCATAGCTTCATCCGAGCTTGATTGGTTTGGTGCTATTGGGTACACACACACACACACGGAAGGGACCTAAAGCAAGCTATAACTAGCTAATTGTAAATCTAGACTTGCAACGTTTTGAAAGTTTCCTTGAATTTTATTTGTGTTTATGCTTTGAGACCATTGTTCAAGCTTATTAACTCATTGCTCAAGATAGTTTTTATTTAGAAATGTTTAATTTTTATAGTTTGTGTGTTTTACTTGAGGACAAGCAAAGGTTTAAGTTTGGGGGTATTTGATGAGTGTGTTTTATATACACAAATTAGGTACTTTTACCCTTAATAATTTGTAAGTCTTTAGCTATTTCGTTTGGTTTTATGTTTTTTCATCTTATTGTTGTGTAATATAGTTTTGTATTACTTTTATATGTATTTGTGTGTTTTTATGTGTTTTTACGTTGTTTTGTAGGTATTGAAATAAAGGCCCTAGGGATCAATGCGTTTTCGGCGCGATTTTGGCATTCCAGCTGCTTGTTTCTCAATTTGACCCACGATGAAATTCGAATCTCTCAAAACTCAAAGAACGAAAGTTGTAGATTTTGATCTTAGCTTTCCAGAACATCCGAAATCATCCCATTTTAAGTTCCTATGAGAGAGTTATGGTCATTTTACCATCGGATTTTGCATGACTTTTACACAGCAGTTGCTTCGGGCTCAATTTGAACCTTGCTCCGTCCATTTACTCGTCAAACTCCAGTTATGAAAGTTGTAGAGATACTTCTTAGCTTTCCATAGCCTATTTAATCGCCTTAATCCGAGTACGGATGAAGAAGTTATGGTCATTTTACTGGAGCTCGCCGGGGCGGGAATTTCCTACACAAATTCCTCGCCGGGGCGAGAAAACGCAGGCCAGAAAGCTCACTGGGGCGAGCTCGTCGCGGACAACAGCAGATTTTTTGGGTTTTTTGGTCATTTTGGAGGTGCTAAGCTAGGTTAGAGCATCCAGGGACTTATATCAGCTCTTGGAGGCACGAAATATGAGGATATAGAAGATAGAAATCAGCAACTAAGGAGTAGAGGAGGCTTGGAGCAAAGAGAGGGAGGCCATGGCCTAGGCCATGGTTCTTCTAAAGCTTGGAGGAGCTTCAATGGAGGTGCTTCAATGGAGTTTCATCCAACAACAATGGGGAAGCCATCATTTATCTTTCTTTATCTTTTTCTCTATGTAATTAGTGTTTAATTTAATATTGTAATTGAACTCATTGCTTAATTTGAGTGGATTTTCTCTTCCTTTTGATTATTGTTGCTCATATGAATTGGTTATCATAACCTATGCTTATAGATTAATTGCTTGGCTCGTAATTACCTTGGGAACCTATATGAAATTGACGAACGGATTATAGGTTGAGACCTAGTTATGATATCATGCGAGAGTTAAAGATTCTTGGGGGTGGATAATAAGATTATTGTGACGTGTGTCTTATTAATTATCTTTGAGAATAGGTGACTTGCTAGTATTTAGGATAGATATATACCTAAATGCCGTCTGTAACCATTATGAGATTACAAACTTAATGACTCCCTATGCGAAAGTTCATTTGTTTGATGGGTGATTGACTAAGATTTAGTGACGTGTGTCTTGTTGATTATTCATAGAATTAAATTGCTTGCTAGTATGTGGGATAGACATATATACCTATGTGTCGTGTATGGGTGATTTTCATATGACCATCGAGAGAGGCTTATGAATATGGTGAATCTCTCGGTTGGTAATTCTATGTGGTTAATTGATCTAAAGGAGAGTTAAGAGATTTGAACAAAGCATTGTGCACCAAGTGTTTGACAAAATACTTGTATGGGGGAAATTGTAATCTTAGACCCTTATTTATCTATTTATGTTATTTATTTCATGCAATTTAGATGTAACCTTTATCTATCTCTTCAATCAAATTGTTTAAATAAGATCGAGACGATATAAAGTTGGTACTTGGAAGTTCATTAGAGATAATTCCCTGTGGGTTCGACAACTCTCTCTTATCACTTTATTACTTGTTGACCGCGTATACTTGCGCGTAAATTGTCATATACAAAAAGGACAACAGGCACTGCTGTTGAGACTCATGTCCTTAAGATGATCAATCTGATTGAACAACTTGGACAGCTTGGGTTCGTGATGGATGGGGAGTTAAGTCAAGATTTGATCTTGCAGTCACTCCCGGACACCTTCTCATAATTTGTTGTGAATTTTCACATGAATAAGTTGGACGTCAGCTTGCCTGAGTTACTTAACATGTTGAAAACTGCTGAAGGTCACTTCTCATCCAACAAGAACCACGTCTTACTAGTGGATGATTCTTCCAAGAAAAGGAAGAGGCCCAAGGTATCTTCTGAAAAGAAGAAAAACAAGAAGGGCTAAGGGCAAGGCGAAGAGGAAGGATAAAAAGAAACCTGATCCAGATAGCAAAGGAATTTGCTACCATTGCAATAAGTCGGGACACTAGAAGAGGAACTGCAAGGAGTATCTTGCGGATCAAAAGAAGCTTGGAGAAGCTTCGAATTCCGATCTAGGTTTGTTCATGATTGAAATTAATTTTTCTGAAAGTCAAAATTCTACTTGGGTATTGGATACCGGCTGTAGTTCTCACATATGTAATAATGTGCATGGACTAAGTAGAAGTAGAAAGCTGGACAAGGATGAAGTCGTCCTACGAGTGGGAAATGGAGCAAAGGTTGCTGCATTAGCTGTAGGGACTTATCGTTTAGCACTACCTTAGGGCAAGTTCATTAGTTTAAATAATTGTTATTATGTTCCGACACTTATTAGAAACATTATTTCAATTTCTGTATTGGATATGGATGGTTTTGATATTATAATAAAGAACAACAGTTGTTCTATTTATAATAAAAATGTTTTATATGGTGTTGGGAACTTACTGAATGGACTGTACATACTTGACTTGCATGAAAATATACTTCAAATTGAACAAACTAAGAAAAGAAAAAGAGATGATGTTAATTATACCTTTATGTGGCACTGTAGACTAGGTCATATCAATGAAACAAGATTATCCAAGTTGCATAAAGATGGGCTTTTAGAGCTATCTGATTACGAATCATATCCAACTTGTGAATCTTGTCTCATGGGTAAGATGACTAAATCTCCTTTTAGTGGAAAAGGAGAAAGAGTTACAGAGTTGTTAGCGTTGGTACACACAGACGTATGTGGACCTATGACAACGAATGCACGAGGAGGGTATTCTTATTTTATTACTTTCACTGATGATCATTCTAGATTTGGATATGTGTATTTAATGAAATATAAATCTGAATCGTTTGAAAAGTTCAAAGAATTCAGAAGTGAAGTAGAGAAGCAAACTGGTAAGAGTATTAAGATTCTTCGATCGGATCGAGGAGGGGAATACTTAACCAATGAGTTTCTCAATTGTCTCAAAGAAAATGGTATAATCTCACAATGGACTCCACCAGGGACGCCACAGTTGAATGGTGTATCTGAAAGGAGAAATCGAACATTGTTGGACATGGTTCGATCCATGATGAGTTTTATCGACCTTCCAATATCCTTCTGGGGTTATGCCCTAGAAACGGCTGCATACCTGCTTAACAAGGTACCTACCAAATCCGTCCCAAAGACTCCATATGAGATATTGACAGGGAGGAAACCAAATCTTATGTATGTTAAGACTTGGGGTTGTCCAGTTTATGTCAAAAGATTTGAGCAAGATAAGCTAAAGACTAGATCCGACAAGTGTAGATTTATGGGTTACCCTAAAGAAACTGTAGGGTATTATTTATACCATCCTACTGATCAAAAGGTGTTTGTAGCGAAACACGCTGCCTTCTTGGAAAAAGGAGTTTATCCTTGAAGGGGTCAGTGGGAGTAAGATATATCTTGAAGAAGTTCAAGAACCACAAAATACTACGGATCAAAGTCAGGTACCTGACCAAGTAGAAGAACCTACTGTACCACTACCTATTCGTAAATCTGGAAGAGTACCGAAGATACCTGATAGGTATGGATTCATCATAGAGGATGATGATGAGGTACGCATCATAGATGATGATGATCCATTGACTTATGAAGAGGCTATGAGTATTGAAGACTCAGAGAAATGGCTAGAAGCCATGAAATCCGAGATGGACTCCATGTATGAAAACCAAGTATGGACTTTGGTTTCACCACCTGAGGGCATTAAGCCTATTGGGTGTAAATGGGTCTTTAAGAGAAAGACTGGAGCGGATGGCAAGGTAGAGACCTATAAGGCTTGACTGGTTGCAAAAGGTTTCAAACAAAGACAAGGAGTTGACTACGATGAAACCTTCTCACCAGTAGCTATGCTCGAGTCCATTTGGATTTTGCTTGCAATTGCAACTTATTATGACTACGAGATCTGGCAAATGGACGTGAAAACGGCCTTCCTCAATGAAGAGCTTGAGGAGAATGTATATATGATACAGCCAGAGGGTTTTGTTTCAGCAGTTAGAACAAACCAAGTTTGTAAGCTACAACGATCCATTTATGGATTGAAGCAAGCTTCTCGAAGATGGAACATCCGTTTTGATGAAATAATCAAAAAGTTTGATTTTATCAAAAATGAGGATGAACCATGTGTGTATAAGAAGGTTAGTGGGAGCGTTGTTTCATTCCTTGTATTATATGTTGATGACATATTACTAATAGGGAATGATGTTCCTATGCTACAGTCGATCAAAATTTGGTTATCTAAACACTTCTCCATGAAGGACTTGGGTGAGGCATCCTATATTTTGGGGGTAAAGATCTATAGAGATAGATCTAAAAGGATGCTTGGCTTGACCCAAGGAAAGTACATTGACTCGATGCTAAAGAGGTTTAGCATGGAAGATTCCAAGAGAGGTCTCATGCCGATGAGCCATGGAATAAATCTCTCCAAGAAACAGGCCCCAAAGACACCTGAGGAGAGAGACCGTATGAGTAAGATTCCTTATGCTTCCGCAATAGGATCTATCATGTACGGTATGATATGTACTAGACCAGATGTTCACTCATGCACTTAGTTTAGCAAGCAGATATCAGTCGAATCCAGGAGAAGAGCACTGGAAGGCAGTGAAAAACATCCTAAAGTACTTGAGAAGAACTAAGGATGTATTTCTTGTCTACGGTGGGTCTGAATTGAAACTAGAGGGCTATACAGACTCAAGTTTTCAAACGGACCAAGATGACTATAAATCCGTTTCAGGGTATGTGTTTACCTTAAACGGTGGCGTAGTGAGTTGGAAGAGTTCCAAGCAGCAAACAGTTGCTGATTCAGTGACAGAGGCAGAGTACATAGCTGCAAGTGAAGCTGTAAAGGAAGCTGTTTGGATGAAGAAATTCATAACTGAACTTGGAGTGGTTCCTAGCATTAGAGGAGCTGTACCTTTATTCTATGACAACACCGGAGCTGTTGCGCAGGCTAAGGAACCCAGGTCTCATCATAAATCTAAACACGTGTTGCGGCGGTTTCATTTGATTAGAGAAATCATTGGAAGAGGAGATGTCACCCTGGAGCATGTGGACTCTCAAGACAACATTGCAGATCCATTTACTAAAACTTTAACTCAACAGCAGTTTGATCGTCACTTAGAGAAGATGGGTATTAGATACCATGGCGATTGGCTTTAGTGCAAGTGGGAGATTGAAAGTAGTATGCACACAAGCCAATCATATTTGATATGATGTAGCATATACTTTGTAATCTTATTCATTTATTAATAAAAGAATTGATTTTCTTAAAAGGCATTTTATATTATCTACATGATGCTGTTATATTAAATGTGATAAACCCATAGTTCTGAGCAATGCTTTTAGAATCATAATGGTGATCATGCTAATGAGATCTAAATTCTAGATAGCTCACAAACTAAAATTGTTCCTAATCGTTGGATTACTAAATTGGGGATTAGTGAATCCGGATAGATTAGTACATATGTTGCTTGCTCTTAGAAAGAGGATGATTGATCTCATAATCATTTGTGTGGAGACACTAAAGCAAGTATGTAGGTGCTTATTAGAGAATAAGTTCACTGAACGTAGCTCGCTAAGGAATACCTAATGGAGTTTTACTCGCCTGTCAATAGGAATTCTTCTAGTGATAGTAATACAAGTGATCCTTGGACTTGAGATCATCATAGTATCTTGTGTATGATGAGTTATACTTTGACATGTCCCTTAAGACCTTTGGGGTATATCAAAGGGTATGATTGGGTATAATAAGTTGTAAATGGAGATAGGTGAATGATCAACAAAGAATCTACCACGTCTAGTAAAAGATGTGAATGTCCTATGTGATTCGATAAATGACAACTCAGTAGTCCTTGGCCAAGGCAGAATGAAATTAGAAAGGAGTTTCTAATTTGCATTATTTAGAGTTGTGCATTTGGGAATCGAAATGCATATAATTAAATAAAATAAGACTTGACAGTTAATCCATGTCTTATATTTAATTGGGACATTGTATGGTAGAAGGATTGAATTGTACGGTAACTATCTACTCAAAGGTTCTTTTGTGATTAATGTTGAAATCTATATTATATGGAAAGTCGGTGATCGCTAAGGAGGCTTACCCTTATTGTAAAATAAATATTATTTATTTAGATGAATTAAATAGTTTAATTTATTTATTTAAATAAGATTAGAATTGTTCTAATTGATTTATTCACAACCGGTTTAATATGGAGAACCTAAAGGGTCACACCGCAAAAAGAAAAATATTTATTTAAGAAGTAAATGGCATAATTGTAATAATAAGTTAAGTGTATTTAATTTAGTCTATGGAGATAGAATAAATTAAATAGCTTAATATTTATTATTTAATATTTTGAAAATATTAAATATAAATTAATAAGAGGAGTCTTATTATTATTATTATTATTATTATTATTATTATTATTATTACTATTACTATTATTTAATTTCTAATAGGGATTGAGAATTAATTAATAGAACTATTATTTATTTCCTAATAGGGATTGAGAATTAATTAATAGAAGTACTCTCTCACGAATTCCTAATTGGATTAGGAGCATAATTAATTAAAGGAGTTTAATTAGAATATAAACCCTAAATCCTAAATAGTTTAGGGAAGGGTTATTCCTACATCTATAAATAAGAAGAGTCTTATCATAGATTAGGGTTACACACTCTTGCATAAGATTTGTGGAGAGTACTTGCAATTTCTATAGAGATAGAAACTAGGGCTTTTGCCAAACACCCAACTTCTTGAATACTTGTTCTTCCTTAGTGGATCACTTCTAGAGGCCAAACACTTGGGTGGCTAACGTTGATCAAAGGAAGGAATCACACCGTTGAATTCGAGGAGAACACGAAGGACTAGGAGTTGAACTTGTACCCGAGGAAGCTTTGTTCTACGAGGGTATAATTCTTATTCTCTTTCTCTTTCGTTTATATCGTTAATTGAGCACATTGATCGATCATGGTGATGGTTTGTATAAAAATTTTAAAATTCGTTTTATCGCGCTTCCGCACTATTTATGTAATCAGATTGCATGTTCGCGCTATATACAAACCTAACACGAATTACACAGACTGGTTAAGAAATCTGAGAATTATTCTCACTGCTAAAAGGATTTCTAATGTCCTAAAGTCGCCAGTCCCTGCAAATGTTACAGAAACAGCCTCTAAGGAAGAGATTGCTACTTTGAGAAAGTGGCAAGATGATGCAATCTTGGCTCAATGCATCATGCTCGTATCCATGAGTAACGAGCTTCAGCGTCAGTATGAAACTATGGATGCTCCTACTATATTGCTTCACCTCAAGGAGTTGTATGATGAGCAAAGTAGGACTGCTAGATATCAGATATCTAAGGAGCTCTTCCAATCTCGTATGACTGAGGGCACTACCGTTGATACTCATGTCCTTAAGATGATCAACCTGATTGAACAACTTGGACAGCTTGGGTTCGTGATGGATGGGGAGTTAAGCCAAGATTTGATCTTGCAGTTACTTCCGGACACCTTCTCACAATTTGTTGTGAATTTTCACATGAATAAGTTGGACGTCAGCTTGCCTGAGCTACTTAACATGCTGAAAACTGTTGAAGGTCACTTCTCATCCAACAAGAACCAAGTTTTACTAGTGGATGATTCTTCCAAGAAAAGGAAGTGGCCCAATGTGTCTTCTGAAAAGAAGAAAAACAAGAAGGTTAAGGGCAAGGCGAAAAGAAAGGATAATAAGAAAGTTGATCCAGATAGCAAAGGAATTTACTACCATTGCAATAAGTCGGGACACTGTAAGAGGAAATGCAAGCAGTATCTTGAGGACCAAAAGAAGCTTGGAGAAGCTTCGACTTTCGATCTAGGTTTGTTCATGATTGAAATTAATTTTTCTAAAAGTCAAAATTTTACTTGGGTATTGGATACCAGTTGTGGTTCTCACATATGTAATAATATGCAAGGACTAAGCAGAAGTAGAAAGCTGAACAAGGATGAAGTCGTCCAACGAGTGGAAAATGGAGCAAAGGTTGCCGCATTAGCTGTAGGAACTTATTGTTTAGCACTGTCTACGGACAAGTCCATTAGTTTAAATAATTGTTATTATGTTCCAACACTCAGTAGAAACATTATTTTAATTTCTGTATTCGATATGAATGGTTTTAATATTATAATAAAGAACAACAGTTGTTCTATTTATAATAAAAATATTTTATATGGTGTTGACAATTTACTGAATGGACTATACGTACTTGACTTGCATAAAAATATACTTCAAATTAAATAAATTAAGAAAAGAAAAAGAGATGATGTTAATTATACCTTTATGTGGCACTATAGACTTGGTCATATCAATGAAACAAGATTAACCAAGTTGCATAAGGATGGGCTTTTAGAGCTATTTGATTACGAATCATATCCAACTTGTGAATCTTGTCTCATAAGTAAAATGACTAAATCCCCTTTTAGTGGGAAAGGAGAAAGATTTATAGAGTTATTAGCATTAGTACACACAGATGTATGTGGACCTATGACAACGAATGCACGAGGAGGGTATTTTTATTTTATTACTTTCACTGATGATCATTTACGATTTGGATATGTGTATTTAATGAAATACAAATCTGAATCTTTTGAAAAGTTCAAAGAATTCAGAAGTGAAGTAGAGAAGCAAACTAGTAGAAGTATTAAAATTCTTCGATCGGATCGAGGATAGGAATACTTAACTAATGAGTTTCTCAATTGTCTCAAAAAAATGGTATAATCTCACAATGGACTCCACCAGGGACGCTACAATTGAATGGTGTATCCAAAAGGAGAAATCGAACATTGTTGGACATGGTTCGTTCCATGATGAATTTTACCGACTTCCAATATCCTTCTGGGGTTATGCCCCAGAAACGACTGCATATTTACTTAACAAGGTGAAAGTAATATGCACATAAGCCAATCATATTTGATATGATGTAGCATATACTTTGTAATCTTCTTCGGTTGTTAAAGGCATTTTACTTTATCTACATGGTGCTGTTATATTAAATGTGATAAACCCATAGTTTTGAGCAATGCTTTTAGAATCATGATGGTGATCATGCTAATGAGATCTAAATTCTAGATATCTCACAAACTAAAATTGTTCCTAATCGTTGGATTACTAAAAAGGGGATTAGTGAATCCGGATAGATTAGTACATACGTTACTTGCCCTTATAAAGAGGATGATTGATCTCATAATCATTTGTGTGGAGACACTAAAGCAAGTATGTAGGTGCTTATTAGAGAATAAGTTCACTGAACGTGGCTCGCTAAGGAATACCTAATGGAGTTTTACTCGCCTGTCAATAGGAATTCCTCTAGTGATAGTAGTACAAGTGATCCTTGGACTTGAGATCATCATAGTATCTTGTGTGTGATAAGTTATACTTTGACATGTCCCTTAAGACCCTTAGGGTATATCAAATGGTATGATTGGGTATAATAAGTTGCACATGGAGATAGGTGAATGGTCAACAAAGAATCTACCACTTCTAGTAAAAGGACTGACTGTCCTATGTGATTTGATAAATGACAACTCAGAAGTCTTTGGCCAAAGCAGAATGAAATTAGAAAGGAGTTTCTAATTTGCATTAATCAGAGTTGTGCATTTGAGAATCGAAATACATATAATTAAATAAAATAAGACTTGACAGTAATTCCATGTCTTATATTTAATTGAGACATTGTATGGTAGAATGATTGAATTGTACGGTAACTATTCACTTAAAGGTTCTTATGTGATTAATGTTGAAATCTATATTATCTGAAAAGTCGTTGATCGGTAAGGGGGCTTACCCTTATTGTAGAATAAATATTATTTATTTAAATGAATTAAATAGTTTAATTTATTTATTTAAATAAAATTAAAATTGTTCTAATTGATTTATTCACAACCGGTTTAATATGGAGAACCTAAAAGGTCACACCGCAAAAGAAAAAATATTTATTTAAGAAGTAAATGACATAATTGTAATAATAAGTTAAGTGTATTTAATTTAGTCTATGCAGATAGAATAAATTAAACAGCTTAATATTTATTATTTAATATTTTAGAAATATTAAACATAAATTAATAAGAGGAGTCTTATTATTATTAGTATTACTATTATTTAATTTCTAATAGGGATTGTGAATTAATTAATAGAAGTACTCTCTCATAAATTCCTAATTGAATTAGGAGTTTAATTAATTAAAGGAGTTTAATTAAAATAAAAACCCTAATCCTAAATAGTTTAGGAGGGTTCCCTATATTTATAAATAAGAGGAGTCTTATCATGTTTTGGGGTTAGACAGTTACACGCTCTTCCATAAGAATTGGAGAGAGAGTACTTGTAATTTTCTATAGAGATAGAAACTAGGGTTTTGTCAACACCCATCTTCTTGAACAACTATTATTCCTTAGTGGATCACCTCTAGAGGCCAAACACTTGGGTGGCTAATGTTGATCAAAGGAAAGAATTTAATCGTTGGAATTCAAGGAGAACGCGAAGGTATTTGAGGTGAACTTGTACCTGAAAAAACTTTGATTCACGAGGGTATAATTCTATATCTCTATCTCTTTCGTTTAATTGATAATTGATCACAAGGATGATCATGGTGATGGTTTGTATGAAAAATTTTAAAATCCGTTTTATTGCGCTTCCGCACTATTTATGTAATTTAATTGCATGTTCGCGTTATATACAAACCTAACAGTGGCATCAGAGCCTAACCTTGTGCTAATTATCGATTATGATGATTCCATGTATGTATGGGTATGCGATTGGATCGATTTTTTGGGTAAAGAAAAAATTTTCGAACTCTGCTACGTAGCGCGGCCGCGCCGCTTCTAGTTCATTCTAGAGCACGGTCGCGCCCGAACCCAAAAATCGTTTCTGGGGTGCAGCGCGGCCGCGCCGCTCCTAGTTCAATTTGGAGCGCGACCGTGCCGGTCTGCAGAATTTTAAAAAAAAAATTATTTTGATTTTATTTATTTTCAATTAAGATAAAAGGTTTATTTTGAATTGGATTATAATTAAAATTAAAAAAAGGTTTTATTTAAACTTGGAATTGGATTCTACGTTAACTAGAATAAATGAGTTTATTCACATATGGAATAGGATTCCATGTTTCTTAGAATAAAGAGTTTATTCACATATGGAATAGGATTCCATGTTTCCTTAAAAATAAAGATGTTTATTTTGATAAGGAATAGGATTTAACATATTTTATTTTTCCAAGCAATTTTAAGTTAAAATAAAGGAGTTTATTTTGAACTTGAAATTGGTTTCCATGTTAATTAAAATAAAAGAGTTTATTTTGATTTGAAATTTGATTAAAATAAAGTAGTTTATTTTTATTCAAAATTGGATAAAATAAAATAAATAAGTTTATTATGATTTAAATTTTGATTAAAATAAAGGAGTTTATTTTTGTTTCAAAATTGGATTTCTAGTAAACTTTTAATTGCCCATTAAATGATATCAATGTATATATGGAATTGTTTATTATTCATGAGATGAATGTTATTTATTGATACATATGGAGATATGTATGATAATAAATAAGGATTGATTATGGATTACTGACTAATGTGTGATTGGATTTATTTTAGTGGATGCTTGAATGAATGGGTTTTTATAAATGGGGTCTGCGTACCTCGTCTTCTCTAATTTTTCTTGATGTAAATTCTATCTTCCTCCTATGTACCTCCCCTTGACTGCTGATCAAGGTTTCTATTTATTGTAAATAGTTTATGTAATATGTTTAGTTAGAATTACTTGAAGAATTGGAGACAAAGGAGCAAGGAGTGCTTGAAGACCCGTTTGTAATGGAGCCCGGGTTTAAATGTAATAGTTATATTTAAATTTTGTTCTTGCACCCTAGGTGAACCAAACTAGAATAAAAGTTCATAATCAATCCGGGTAGAATATAGTATTCTATATGTGCATACTTATTATATATATATTATATGTTATCCAACATGCTTCGCATGTCAAATAATATGACGCGTATTTTATATATATATATATATATATATATATGTACATGCGCGCTAAACAAGATGAGACAACTAATAACAAACCCATCAAAGAAATTATATTAAGTCCTAAGCGTTCAAAGAAATTTGGAATATCGAACGTCGCCTTCTAGCATGGTAAAGCAATAGAGTATTAAATATTTAATATGAGTTTGTTGTGTCACCACAAGGCAAGTATTAAATACTTAAGATATTGCATTATCACATTTGATGCTTATTAAGGAATTGAACATTAATGTTTTGTTGTGTCACCACAAGGACGGTATTTTTCTCTTCACATATATGGAAGTGCTAGGTTGGACTTAACTGGATAATTTTGATTCGGATGTGTCACCACTTGATCAAAATAATCTAAGAGGCAAATTACAAGGAGTTACATAGTGATGTAATTAACAATAGTTGTCTACCTATTTATTTATATATCGTTTGTTGTGTCACCACAAGGCTATATACATTTGAAATGGGATCCTTATTCTTACTAGCAATTATTTAATTAGAATTGCCGAACTATATATTGAGGGTAATATGGTTTGATGAAAATAGTGAGGTACCAATTTAAAATAAAGACCTAATTTATTTTGATAATTAATTAAGAAATGAATGTATGCTAAAATGTTGTTAAATTACAAATTCATTTACAGAAGTTTACAATGTCTAATTTACTATCACTGCGGAGCATATTAGATGCTAATTAACCGGACCAAATTAAAAGGATTGGTTAAAGAATTTGAGAATAGTTCTCAAGGCTGAAAAGCTATCTTATGTCCTTAATATACCTATCCCTGCAATGGTTGCAGACAATACCTCAGAGGAAGAGATTGCTACTTTTAGAAAGTGGCAATATGATGCACAGTTGGCTCCATGCATCATGCTTACATCCATAAGTAACGAGCTTCAGCGTCAGCATGAAACTATGGATGCTCCTACCGTACTCCAACACCTTCAAGGAGTTGAATGGTGAGGAAAGTAGGACCATTAGATATCAGATATCTAAGGAGCTTTTTTGATCTAGAATGATCGATGGCACTGCAGTACAGACATATGTCCTAAAATGATCAATCTGATTGAACAGTTTGGACAACTGGGTTTTAATGGATGGAGAGTTGATCCAAGATTTGATCTTGCAATCACTTCCGGACTCTTTCTCACAAATTATTATGAATTTCTACATGAACAAGCTATATGTCAGCCTGCATGAGTTGCTTAAACATATTAAAAACTGTAAAGAATCACTTTCCAACCAAGAAAGACCAAGTCTTACTGGTAGATGATTCTTCGAGGAAGCGGAAGAGGGCCAAAGGATCTTCTTAAAAGAAGAACAATTCAAAGAAGGTAAATGGAAAGGCAAACACAAAGGACAATAAGAACAAGACTGATGTAGATAGCAAAAGAGTTTTCTTCCACTGCAATAAGCCTAGATACTAGAAAGGAAACTGTAAGGAGAATCTTACAGAGGCTAACCATAAGAAGCTTAGTGAAGCTTCAGTTACAAATACAGGTTTATTCATGATTAAAAATAAATCTTTCTATAAGTCAAGGTTCTACTTGGGTATTGGATACCAGCTGTAGTTCTCACGTATGCAATCCAATGCAGAGACTAAGCAGAAGTAGAAAACTAAACAAAGAGTAAGTAATCTTATGTGTGGGAATGGAGCAAAGGTTGTTGCATTAACCATAAGAACTTATAGTTTAGCATTGCCTACGGGCAAGTCTATTAAGTTAATAAGTTGTTATTATGTTCCAGTTCTCATTAGAAATATTAGAACTTTCGTTGTTGGACAAGGAAGGTTCTGGTATTATATTTAAGAACAATTGTTATTCTATTTATAATGATAATATTTTGTTTGAAACTGGAAGATTACTTGATAGACTTTATATACTTGACTTACGTGAAAAATAATTTTGCAAATTGAACAAACTAGTAAAAGAAAAAGGAGATGATCATTCAAAGAGTTGAATATGTGTATTTGATGAAATACAAGTCTGAATCATTTGAAAGGTTCAAAGAATTCAGAAGTGAAACAAATTGACAAAGTATCAAGATTCTTTGATCAGATCGAGGAAGGAATACTTGTGCAATAAGTTTCTAGATCATCTCAAAATGGTATTTTCTCATAATGGACACCTCCTGATACGCAATAATTTATTGGTGTATCTAAAAGGAGAAATTGTACCTTGTTGGACATGGTGCGGTCCATAATAATTTTACCGACATTTCAGTATCCATCTGGGGTTATGCCCTAGAAACGGCTGCATATCTACAAAATAAAGTAACCTCAAAATCCGGCCCCAAGACTCCATAAAAGTTATGGATAGGGAGGATTCCTAATCTTAAGTATGTTAAGATAAGGGGTTGTCAAACTTATGTGAAAAGGTTTCAAAAGATAAGTTTGGGACAAAATCTAACAAGTGTAGAGTTGTGGGATATCCTAAAGAAAGTTTAGGGTATTATTACTATAATCCTACACGCTGCCTTCTTGGATAAAGGTGTTTATCATTGAAGGAGCTAGTGGGAGGGTAATAGATCTTGACGGAGTTCAAGAACCACTAAGTACTACAAGTCAAACTGAGGAACCTATAGATAGACCTATTGTACCACAACCGAATCGTAAATCTTGAAGAGTACCGAAGATACCTAGGAGGTATGGATTCATCATAAAGGATGATGATGAGGTACACATTATAGAGGATGATGATCCAGTTATATACGATAAGACTATCAGTAGTAGACACTCAGAGAAATGACAGATGGCGATGAAATCCGAAATAGACTCCATGTATAAGAACCAAGTATAGACTCTGGTTACTCCATCGAAAGGCATAGTGCCTAAAGGGTGTATATGGGTCTTTAAGAGAAAGACTAGGGCAAATGGCAAGGTCTCCTATAAGACCAGACCTATTTAAAAGGTTTCAAATAAAGTCAAGGAGTTGACTATGATAAAACCTTATTACCGGGTAATGCTCAAGTCCATTTGGATTTTGCTTGTGATTGCAGCTTATTACGAAATCTGGTAAAATGGATGTAGAGACATCCTTCCTCAATGAAGACTTGAGGAGAATGTATGTATGATACAGCCAAAGGAATTTGTTTCAAAGGTTAAAGCAAATCGTATATATAAGCTGCAATGATCCATTTATAGATTGAAGCAAGCTTCTCAAAGATGGAACATTCATTTTGATGAGACAATCAAAAGAGTTTGATTTTATCAAAAATGAGAATGAACCTTGTGTGTACAAAAGGGTCAGTGGGAGCGCTGTGACATTCTTGGTATTATATGTTGATATACTACTGACAAGGAATAACACACTAATGCTATAATCAGTAAAGATAAAATTGTCTAAACATTCCTCCATGAATGACTTGGGAGGAGCATCCTATAAATTGGGGATACAAATATATATAGATAAATTTAAAAGGATGTTCGGCTTGACCCAATGAATGTATATTCATTCGATGCTAAAGAAGTTTAGCATGGCAAACTCCAAGAGAGGTCTCATGATGATGAGCCATGGAGTGTATCTCTCTAAAATTGTCTCTAATTAAAAGAGAGATCGCATGAGTTACTATCATGTATGCAGTGAATATACAAGGCCTGATGTTGATCAGTCATATTCTAGAGAAGATCACTGTAAGACAGTGAAAAACATCTTTAAAACCTTAACCGGTACTGAAGATGTGATCATGATTCATGATAGGTCTGAATTAAAACTATAGGGCTAAATAGACTCGAGTTTTTCAAACTGACCAAGACAATAACAAATCCACTTTAGGGTAAATCGTTACCTTGAATGGTGTTACAATGAATTAGAAAGGTTCCAAACAGCAAAGAGTTGCTGGTTTAGTGACAAAGACAAAGTATATAGCTGTAAATGTAGCTGCAAGTTGATTGTTTGGATGAAAAGTTCATTACAGTACTAGGAATAGTTTCTAAGTCTCATCTTGGATTCAAACATGTGTTGCGGCACTTTTCATTTGATTAGTGGAATCATTGAAAGAGGAGAAGTCACTATAGAGATAGTGGACTCTCAAGAACAACATTGCATATTCATTTACTGAAGCTTTATCCAAACAGCAGGATGATCGTCACTTAGAGAAGAAGTGTATTAGATACCATGACGATTGGCTTTAGTGCAAGTGGGAGATTAAAAGTAGTATGCACATAAGCCAATCATATTTGATATGATGTAGCATATACTTTGTAATCTTATTCGGTTTGTAAAGGTATTTTACTTTATCTACATGGTGCTGTTATATTAAATGTGATAAACCCATAGTTTTGAGCAATACTTTTAGAATCATGATGGTGATCATGATAATGAGATCTAAATTCTAGATAGCTCACAAACTAAAATGGTTCCTAATCGTTGGATTACTAAAAAGGGGATTAGTGAATCCGGATAGATTAGTACATACGTTGCTTGCTCTTATGAAGAGGATGATTGATCTCATAATCATTTGTGTGGAGACACTAAAGCAACTATGTAGGTGCTTATTAGAGAATAAGTTCACTGAACGTGGCTCGCTAAGGAATACCTACTGGAGTTTTACTCGCTTGTCAATAGGAATTCCTCTAGTGATAGTAGTATAAGTGATAATTAGACTTGAGATCATCATAGTATCTTGTGTGTGATGAGTTATACTTTGACATGTCCCTTAAGACCCTTAGGGTATATCAAAGGGTATGATTGGGTATAATAAGTTACACATGGAGATAGGTGTATGGTCAACAAAGAATCTACCACTTCTAGTAAAAGGAGTGAATGTCCTATGTGATTTGATAAATGACAACTCAGAAGTCTTTGACCAAAGCAGAATGAAATTAGAAAAGAGTTTCTAATTTGCATTAATCAGAGTTGTGCATTTGAGAATCGAAATACATATAATTAAATAAAATAAGACTTGACAGTAATTCCATGTCTTATATTTAATTGGGACATTGTATGGTAGAAGGATTGAATTGTACGGTAACTATTTACTGAAAGGTTCTTTTGTGATTAATATTGAAATCTATATTATCTGGAAAGTCGTTGATCGCTAAGGGGGTTTACCCTTATTGTAGAATAAATATTATTTATTTAAATGAATTAAATACTTTAATTTATTTATTTAAATAAAATTAGAATTGTTCTAATTAATTTATTCACAACCGGTTTAATATGGAGAACCTAAAGGGTCACACCGCAAAAGAAAAATATTTATTTAAAAAGTAAATGACATAATTGTAATAATAAGTTAAGTGTATTTAATTTAGTCTATGGAGATAGAATAAATTAAATAGCTTAATATTTATTATTTAATATTTTGAAAATATTAAATATAAATTATTAAGAGGAGTCTTATTATTATTATTACTATTACTATTATTTAATTTCTAATAGGGATTGAGAATTAATTAATAGAAGTACTCTCTCATAAATTCCTAATTGGATTAAGAGTTTAATTAATTAAAGGAGTTTAATTAAAATAAAAATCCTAATCCTAAATAGTTTAGGAGGGTTCCCTATATCTATAAATAAGAGGAGTCTTATCATGATTTGGGGTTAGACAGTTACACACTCTTCCATAAGAATTGGAGAGAGTGAGTACTTGCAATTTCTATAGAGATAGAAACTAGGGTTTTGCCAACACCCATCTTCTTGAACAACTATTATTCCTTGGTGGATCACCTCTAGAGGCCAAACACTTAGGTGGCTAACGTTGATCAAAGGAAGGAATTTAATCGGTGGAATTGAAGGAGAATGCGAAGGAATTGGAGGTGAACTTGTACCTGAGGAAGCTTTGATTCACAAAGGTATAATTCTATATCTTTATCTCTTTCGTTTAATTGATAATTGATCACAAGGATGATCATGGTGATGGTTTGTATGAAAAATTTTAAAATCCGTTTTATTGCGCTTCCGCACTATTTATGTAATTTGATTGCATATTCGCGCTATATACAAACATAACACAAGGTACCTACCAAATCCGTCCCAAAGACTTCATATGAATTATGGACAGGAAGCAAACCTAGTCTAAAGCATGTTAAGACTTGGGGTTGTCCAGCTTATGTCAAATGGTTTGAGCATGATATGCTGAAGACTAGATCCGACAAATGTAGATTTGTTGAATATCCTAAAGAAAGTTTAGGATATTATTTCTATCATCCTACTGATCAAAAGGTGTTTGTTGCGAAACACGCTGCCTTCTTGGAAAATGAGTTTCTCCTTAAAGGGGTCAGTGGGAGTAAAATATATTTTTAAGAAGTTCAAGAACTACAAAATACTATGGATCAAAGTCAGGTACCTGACCAAGTGGAAGAACCTACTGTACCACAACCTATTCGTAAATCTACAAGAGTACCGAAGATACCTGAAAGGTATGGATTCATTATAGAGGATGATGATTAGGTACATATCATAGGAGATGATGATCCATTGACTTATGAAGAGGCTATGAAGAGTAAAGACTCAGAGAAATGGCTAGAAGCCATGAAATCCGAGATGGACTCCATGTATGAAAACCAAGTATGGTCTTTGGTTTCACCACCTGAGGGCATTAAGCCTATTGGGTGTAAATGGGTCTTTAAGAAAAAGACTGGAGTGGATGGCAAGGTAGGGACCTATAAGGCCCGACTGGTTGCAAAAGGTTTTAAACAAAAGAAAATGAGTTGACTATGACGAAACCTTCTCACCAGTAGCTATGCTCAAGTCCATTCAGATTTTACTTGCAATTGTAGCTTATTATGACTACGAAATCTGGCAAATGGACATGAAAACGGCATTCCTTAATGGAAAGCTTGAGGAAAATGTTTATATGATATAACTAGAGGGTTTTGTTTCAACAGTTAGAACAAATCAAGTCTGTAAGCTACAACGATCCATTTATGGATTGAAGCAAGCTTCTCGAAGGTGGAACATCCGTTTTGATGAGATAATCAAAAGGTTTGATTTTATCAAATATGAGGATGAACCTTGTGTGTACAAGAAGGTTAGTGGGAGCGCTGTTTCATTCCTAGTATTATATGTAGACGATATATTACTGCTAGGGAATGATGTTTTTATGCTACAGTCAATCAAAATTTGGTTATCTAAACACTTCTCCATGAAGGACTTGGGTAAGGCATCCTATATTTCGGGGATAAAGATCTATAGAGATAGATTTAAAAGGATGCTTGGCTTGATCCAAGGAAAGTACATTAACTCAATGCTAAAGAAGTTTAGCATGGAAGATTCCAAGAGAGGTCTCATGTCGATGAGCCATGTAATACATCTCTCAAAGAAACTGGCCCCAAAGACACCTGAGAAGAGAGACCGTATGAGTAAAATTCCTTATGGTTCAACAATAGGATCTATCATGTACGGTTGATGAGTGTGTTTTATACACACAATTTGGTACCTTTGACCTTGAAATTTTGTTAGCTTTTGGGAATTTTATGTGGTTTTTAGGTATCTTTATCTTATTTCAAGATAATTTAGTTTTTTGTTATTTTTACATCTTTTATGTTGCTTTGATGCATTTTCATTGTGTTTGTAGGAATTAAAATAAAGATCGCTCGGATCATCGTTTGCAATGACTCAATGCCCGTGCTTGGATATCTATGCCCGAATGATAGTATGGTGGGTATTAGTGTTCGACGGCGCTTGGTGTTAAATTTGATGACAATTGGAAGTTGTGCGTGCACGGCGTGCGAAGGCGTGCAGCGTCGGCCAAGCCACGAGCAGCAGCCAACACGCACGAGCAACAGCTGGGCGTGGGCGGCGTGCGGCGCTCGGCAAGCAGGCGCGCTCGGCAGGCGTTGGGCGCGGGCGCATGGGCGTGCACACGGGCGCGGGCGCATGGGCGCGCATGGGGCTTTAGGCAGGCCTCGGCAGGCAGGCGAGCTCGGCAGGTGCAACAGGCAGACGCTGGGCACGGGGGCGCGCACGAGGAGTGGTAAGCGAGCGGCACGCGAGCAGCGGGCGAGCTCCAGGCGGGGTGCCAGGCGGACGGTCAGGGCGCGCGCGTGCGGAAGCCAGCGTGTGCCAACCAGGCCATGGGCGCGCAAGCGCCAGGCGCCGCGTAGACGCGCCAACGCCATCCTGAGTGCGATCTGACATACTTTCAGTGCGATTTGAGTTGCAATTTTGTCCGGGCTTAGCTAAGGTTTCTTGAGGGAGGCTATATATATTCTTTTTAAAGCTTCATATCAGTCAGCAAGAGATAGGGAGGCTACATATTACATCATACAATAGTGCTAAGGGCCGGAAAACAAGTTGAATCAAGCCATAAGCTAAGGAACTCAGTTGTCAAGAATTGCAAACCAAGGAGGAAAGCTAGAAATCAACAGCAACCTAAGGAACAATAGTTAATTAGCTTCAAAAGTGGTTTTATTTGTATAATTTCCTCTCTACTGTAATTCGAATTTGATAATGTATAGATCGAAATTGATGTTTGTTGTAGCTATCATGAACTAAATTTCTATTATAAGATTTCAATGGAACCCAATACCTAATTTGAATTGAATTCTCTCTCTTTGATATTAGTTAATCAATTGTGAATTGATTGTCATAACTTTTGCTTCTTAGATTAATTGCTTGGCCAGTAATTACCTTGGGAACCTATATGAACTTGACGAACGAATTATAGGTTAAGACCTAGTTATGATAACATGCGAGAGTTAAAGATTGTTGTGGGTTATTAATTAGATTAAGTAACGTGTGTCTTGTTAATTATCCGCATAAATAGGTAACTTGATAGTAGTTAGGATAAACATATACTTAACTACCGCATGCAACCAATGAAGAATCTAGTCTTGATGACTTCCTATGCGAAAGTTGGTAATTGAAAGGATGGCTAACGAGATTTAGTGACACATGTCTTATTAATCATTCTTGAAATTGGTCTCTTGGTAGTGTATAGGATAGACATATACATATGCACCACATTAGGAGGATTTGTGATTTACCATCGACAGAGGCTCTTATGAAGTGTTGATTTCTCGGTTGTCAAATCGTATGATTTAACTGATTAAAAAGAGAGAGTTAGGAGATTCAAACGACGTGTTGGGGGAAATTGCAATCTTAGATCTTTCTATCTTGATATTTTACTGTATTTTATTCATTTCGTGTCTCTTGAACTTGCATAATCAACAAAACTCAAATCTTCATCGTTTAAATAGGATCAAATTGATATACGATTGGTACTTAGTATTTATTCATCATAATTCCCCATGGGTTCGACTCATATCTTATCATTATATTGCTTGTGGACCGTGTATACTTGCACGTGTGTGTTTATCGATTGCTAAATCATCCAACGAGTTTTTGGCGCCGTTGTCGGGGAATTGTTTTCTAATAATTCTACCAATATCAATTTCAATCGACTTGGTTTTAATTTAGACTTGAATATAAATTTAATTTTGTTTTGTACGTATTCTTGATTTGTATGTCATGCTTTCAAGGTCAAGAGTTAATTCCTTACGATCCCGAGATTGAGAGAAATATTTGAAGACTACGAAGAGAACGAGTTCGGGGTATACCCAATCAAAATACCATGACTGAGGAGGAGCCTAAGTCTTTGAGGGAATATGCCATGCCCCTGGTTACAGATTTACACTTGAGCATTTCTAGGCCAGTTATTCAGGCCACCTACTTTGAAATAAAGCCAGGCACTATCCAGATGGTCCAAAACTGTTTGTAGTTTTGTGGGTTACCTAATGACGACCCAAATGCTCATTTGATGAATTTTCTAGAAATCTGTGACACATTTAAGTACACTCAAGTTATCGATGATGCTATCAGACTCCGATTATTTTCTTTCACACTTCGTGACAAGGCAAAGAGTTGGCTGCATTCGCTTCCTTCAGGCTCAATTACTACATGGAATGACTTAGCCCAAACGTTTTTGGCAAAATTCTTCCCACCTGCCAAAACTGCAAAATTGAGAAATGACATCACTTCTTTTGCTCAATATGATTCTGAGTCCTTGTATGAAGCTTGGGAACGATTTAAATATCTAATAAGAAGATGTCCATACCATGGTTTGCCTCAATGGTTGCAAGTTCAGACCTTCTATAACGGATTGATCAATGCTACCCGATCAAGTGTTGATTTAGCTGCATGCAGTGCATTGTTGGGAAAGAGCTTTGACGATGCTTATAACTTATTGGAAACTATGGCTGCCAATAATTATCAATGGCCATCGGAGAGGAGAATGCAACAAAAGGTGGCAGGAAAATTAGAACTTGATCCTTTCACTACAATAGCCGCATAGCTAGTCGCGCTTACAAAGAAAGTAGAGACTCTAGGAACTCAATCTGTTCAGAGCATCTCTGAAACGTGTGACTTGTGTGTTGGAAATCATCATACCGAGCAATGTGCAATCAATGCAGAATCAGTGCAGTTCGTTGGTAATTATAATAGGCAGCAAAACAACCCTCACTCCAATCAATACTATTTTGGATGGAGAAGTCACCCAAATTTCTCATGGAGTAACAACAATAACCCCCAAAACCAATATTCAGCTCCAAGGCATCAATATCCTCCAGGATTTCAAAATCAATCTCAACCACCTCATCAAAATTAATCACACCTACAAGTCTCAAACCAACCCTTACCTCAACAGGAGAAAAAGCCTAGTGTGGAGGAGTTAATGGCTCCATCAATTGCACAAAACAGTGCTTCGATACGAAATCTAGAGCTTCAGCTAGGATAGATAACTAGTGCTCTTAATATCCGCCCTCCAGGTGCTTTACCTAGTGATACTGAAGTCAACCCAAAAAGAGAAGGTAAGGAGCATTGCAAGGTTGTGACTTTAAGAAGTGGTAAGGAACTATCTGAAGTTGTGAAAGAAGTTCCATCAAGAACAGTGGTTGAAGATGTGAATGTGGAGAAAGAGGAAGAACAGAGAAAGGAACTAGAAAAGAAGGAAAATGAGCCAGTTTCAAAACCAAAGGGCAGTAAGCAAGGCCCTATTTACCCACCAATCCTGTTTCCACAATGTCAGCAGAAATTAAAGCTGGACAAGAAATTCTCTAAGTTCTTAGAGGTCTTCAAGAAATTGCACATAAATATACCATTCGCTGAGGCATTAGAACAAATGCCTAGTTATGTGAAGTTGATGAAAGACATCTTGTCAAGAAAGAGAAGGCTTGAGGATTTCGAGATGGTAGCGCTAACTGAAGAATGTAGTGCTGTTTTACAAAGGAAGTTACCACCAAAGTTGAAAGATCCGGGGAGTTTCACAATTCCTTGTACAATTGGTAACCAATTCTTTGGCAAGGCCCTATGTGATTTAGGAACAAGCATCAATTTAATGCTGCTCTCAATTTATCAACATCTGGGATTAAGTGAGGCAAAACCTACAAACGTTACATTGCAACTTGCAAATAGGTCCCTCACTTACCTAAGAGGCATAGTAGAAGATGTGCTTGTCAAAGTGGACAAGTTTATTTTTCCAGTAGATTTCATTGTCCTTGATTTTGAAGAAGATAGGGAAATACCTATTATCCTTGGGCGACCCTTTTTAGCTACAGGTAGAACATAGATTGATGTGCAAAAATGAGAGCTAACCATGCGTGTCCAAGACCAAGAGGTAACATTTAATATTTTTAAAGTAATGAAGTTCCCTAATGTGCAGGATGAATGCTTCAGGATGGACTTGATCGATGAAGTAGTGAATGAGGTGTTCACAGCAAATTATGTAGTTGATCCTTTTGAAGGGTTGCTTGGTGAGTCACTTGAGAGTGAAACTCTTTTTCTTAATGAGATGGTGAACTTGCTGGATGTTCCCCCACGTTTTATCAAGTTTAAGAAACAGTTTGAATCGTTAGATAGATAAAGCAGTCCTAGTGCCATTGCAAAATCCTCATGGGAAGAGCCACCCACTATGGAGCTCAAACCATTGCCTATCCACTTGAGGTATGCTTATTTGGGTAATGTTAGTACTTTGCCTGTTATTGTGTCTGCTTCACTTGATGATGTGCAGGAAAATAAATTGCTAAGAGTGCTACGGGAATACAAAACAGCTCTAGGGTGGTCCATTGCCGACATTAAGGGCATTAGTCCTGCATTTTGCATGCATAAGATCATATTGGAGGACGAGGCCAAACCTATGGTGGAGCATCAACGCAGATTGAACCCCATCATGAAGGAGGTGGTCAAGAAGGAAATTATCAAATTGCTCGATGCAGGCATCATTTATCCCATCTCGGATAGTCCATGGGTCAATCCGGTGCAATGCATTCCGAAGAAGGGAGGCATGACAGTGGTCTCTAATGAAAATAACGAGTTGATCCCAACTAGAACTGTCACCGGATAGAGAGTTTGCATGGACTATAGGAGGTTGAACAAGGCTACATGCAAGGATCATTTCCCGCTTCCATTCATTGATCAAATGCTGGACAGGTTGGCGGGACATGAATTCTACTGTCTCTTGGATGGATACTCGGGCTACAACCAAATTGCTATTGCTCCCGAAGATCAAGAGAAAACGACATTCACTTGTCCATATGGGACATTGGCTTTCAGAAGAATGTCGTTTGGGCTATGTAACGCACCCGCTACTTTCCAAAGATTTATGATGGCAATATTCTCCGATATGGTCGAGCAAGGATTGGAGGTTTTCATGGATGATTTTTCAGTTTTTGGAGATTCATTCGACTTATGCCTTGAAAACCTTGTTAAAGTGCTGAAACGATGTGTTGAAACAAATCTAGTGCTAAATTGGGAAAAATGCCACTTCATGGTGCGAGAAGACATTATTTTGGGGCATAGAGTGTCTTCAAAGGGGTTGGAGGTTGATAAGGCCAAGATTGAAACCATTGAGAAACTTCCACCACCATCTAACGTTGAGGGCATTCGTAGTTTTCTTGGATGTGCTGACTTTTATAGGCGATTTATTAAAGATTTTTCCAAAATTACAAAGCCGTTATGCAGCCTTCTTGAGAAAGATACTCCATTTGTCTTTGATTAAACATGTTTAGAAGCTTTTGAATCACTAAGGAAGAAACTTGTGAGTGCTCCTATTATCTTGACCCCGGATTGGGATCTGCCATTTGAATTGATGTGCGACGCTAGTGACTTTTGTAATTGGTGTTGTTTTGGGCCATTGTAAAAAGAAGGTTTTTCATGTGATCTATTATGCTAGCAAGACTCTAACTGGCGCACAACTCAATTACACGACCACTGAGAAGGAATTGCTTGCTATTGTCTATTCTTTTGACAAATTTCGTGCTTATCTCATTGGCACCAAGGTCATTATGTATACTAATCATTCAGCCATAAAATACTTGATAGCAAAGAAGGATACAAAACCACGCTTGATTCGATGGGTGTTATTGCTTCAGGAGTTTGATCTTGAGATTAGGGATAAGAAGGGAACCGAGAATCAAGTGGCGGATCACCTATCAAGGCTGGAAAATGCCGACCCAAAGGTGGGGGATGATGTCATGATCAATGAATCTTTCCCCAATGAACAACTTTTCATTATCACATAGGAAGTACCATGGTACACCGACTACGTGAATTATGTGGCGAGTCATGTGCTTCCCCTCGAGCTGAGCTATCAATAGAAAAGAAAGTTTTTGCATGATGTGAAACAATTTTTTTGGGACGAACCATTTTTGTTTAAGCAATGTGCGGACCAGCTGATCAGAAGATGTATACCTCAATCTGAAATGGAAAGTATTCTGCAACAGTGTCATGCTTCAGCTTTTGGAGGACATTTTGGTGGAGAGAGAACAGCTGCGAAGGTGCTTTAATCGGGTTTCTATTGGCCAACGTTGTTCAAGGATGCCCATGTTTTTGTGCTGAAATGTGATCGTTGTCAAAGAGTGGGGAACATTTCCAGGCGTCATGAGATGCCTCTAACTACAATCTTGGAGGTTGAGATTTTCGACATATGGGGTATTGACTTCATGGGTCCATTCCCTTCTTCCTTCAGTAATCTTTATATTCTAGTGGCTATGGACTATGTGTCAAAGTGGGTCGAAGCAGCGGCAGCGCCCACCAATGATGCAAAGGTTGTGCTGAGATTCCTCCGTCGGAACATTTTCACAAGATTCGATACTCCTCGGGCGATAATTAGTGATGAAGGGTCACATTTTTACAACAAGAACTTTAATTCCCTTCTTGCTAAATATGGGGTAACCTATAAAGTCGCTACGACTTACCATCCTCAGACGAGTGGCTAAGTGGAGGTGTCTAATAGAGAGGTGAAAAGAATCCAATCGGGATGTCGCCATACCAGCTGGTATACGGGAAGGCATGTCACCTTCCGGTGGAATTACACTACTACAAAACAGTAAATATATAACGCGTAAAAAACGTTGTGGTTTCTATCCGAAAAACGTCTTGGTTAAGG
This sequence comes from Aralia elata, assembly GCA_034770075.1. Lineage (NCBI taxonomy): Eukaryota > Viridiplantae > Streptophyta > Magnoliopsida > Apiales > Araliaceae > Aralia > Aralia elata. The sequence continues at coordinate 73,234,048 of CM068377.1, forward strand.
GTGTCATCTATTTGACACCCTTATACAACGTTTTAAAATGTTGTAGTTAGACACATTATACAACGTTTTTTAAGAAAAAAACATTGTAGATTTGTTTTCCATAAATTAGTAGATGCTTGAAAATGTTGTAGTTTAATATATTAGACAACGTTTAGACACATTTACACAAAGTTTAGAATGTGTCATCTATTTATACAAAAAAAAGAAAAAAAATGTTGTGGTTCACTTATATTACCAGTGCACCTGCAATCCGCTAATGCCATGATATATAGCTAAAAAAGGTCTAAATTCTCATTTAAATTTAAAGCCAAAATGTATCAACCATTCAAAATACATCCCAAAATACGTACATTCATCTAACCCTGTACGTATCCACCGTTAACTCGAGGCTCTACATGTAGCTGCTCACATACGCTGCCCACTCATCCCGAACTTCATCAATTTGTTCTTGTGTGTACGTTAATCCATTTGCCTTATCCCACTGAAATAAAAGAATAACAAAACAGTCACAACATACAAAAGAAACGAAGCAATTTACTTGAACAACCGTATTTCTAAAAATAATATTATATGCCTGCATATATTGAAATTAGACAACTAGGAATGGATTTATACATGTCAAAGAAGTAATAACGCAATGCATCTGCAATAAATTTCCCTAAGCTTGTCTTGATTCTGCTTTTTATCCCTGATAGTTTAAAGAACTATCTAACTCATATAAGAATATAACCAAAGTTGCATTGTAATAAGAAAGAGTTGCTTACCAACAAGATAAATGGAAGTCCCTCTTAGTTCAGATGCTATCTTTGTAGCTTTGTTCTGAATTTAAAACTGAAAAGTTAAAATTAGATTTGAAATTATTTGTTACACCATTATTAGTGTCACAACATATGTTCTACAACAGAATACAAAAAATTGTTTCTTTTTATGCACCATTAATATCTCATATAGAAAGATCAAGTATTCTAGAAAGACCCAACCTTATCACTATAACAACTTCAGTTGAAGTTAAAATTTAACTAAATCAAGAGCCTTCTATACCATTTTATTTATAGTAGCCCCATGAAAAGATGCCACGACATCTAACTTCAATTTTCCGTGCTCTTCATCTAATTTCGCTAGGAAGTTTGAGGTGCTCTTTGAAAGTATTGCCTTTAGCATATTTTAAAAGAACAAGCAGGGTCTAATGCAAAACTTTAAAAGAACTTACTTTGTTTTCTTTAATAGTTAATCTAGCTTCTCGATCGATCATCAAACTAGCTAGTTTAAATCTTCAGTACGTGTATCAAGCTAACTAATATAATACTAATATCAACATCAATACAGGCCGTAGACATTCAATTCATGCTAACAAGCTCCTTTTTGTTGAAACAGTTAATTGGTACGTAGTGCTACCAACTTTTATTGAAACTAGCTAGTATACTATATACTATATAACCATACAATGTTAAACCTAAACTATACAGTATAAGTATCACATTCATAATCGTATATCATTGTTGAGGCATAAAATAAAAAAAATTGTTGCGAACTAGTTCTATTAAGTACCCAATTTATTTAAATTGTGACTGCATGTATCATCAATCAAAATTAAGTAATTTAAATTCACGTCACTTTTAAATTTAGAATTTTACAAATTGATAAAGAAAAATAATTAAATGTGACTCTTTTTGTGGAATGATTCAGTTTATTTTTATCCAATACCAAAGCAAAGTTAATCCATTCTCCTTCATATATGAGATCGAAGTGATCGTTTAAAAAACAACCTAAAAATACTTTTTTCTATCTAATCCTTATCTCTCCATATTAATGGCGGCCTGATCATCAACTTGCACAGAATAAGGTAAATAAGATATATAAAAAATGGAGCACTTAGATTAAGAAATTACTGTTTTGCCTTCAACAGAATCAGCAACTATCACAAAACTAAAGAACAGTTTACAAAACCTTATTCTAACCAAAATCAACCAAATACCTTCTAATTTTCCAATAACTACAGATAATAAACATTTACTTTCAGCAAAAGAAATGTTTATAAAACCAAGGAAATTCAAGTCAAATACCAAACAACTAGCTATTTAAGAGTAGATTTGTGAAAATTAAGAAAGCTATATATACATAACACCTATTAAGCATATTTAATCCAACAAAATGCTACCAATACTATTTTTTACTAACATATAAAAGGAAGAAAGAGTCTAACGCCTTATCTATTCTTTATTCACTCAAAGCATCCAACTTTTGCAGTTGATTCCTTAAACCCTCCTCTTTATATTACTTTAATAAGTAAAGAATGGATTTTTATTCAGTTTTTGAGCAACAAATTCATGGTAAAATTTACGAAAGAAAGCTATATTGATTCAGTAACAAATGAATATTGTACAGACCAAATAGTTCAACAAAATCAAAAATGTTTGCAATAAGACATACAGATCAATCAAAATTAATTACTCACTCGTATATCTCTTGACAGAGGATGCGAACACAACACGGCAGTACAAGTCCGATCAGAAATCTGAAGTGACCCAACTCCGTTCGCCAAATTATCCGGACAACTTCTGCTTCCATTCTCCACAGCAGCTGCCTTAGTCGTCGGCGCCGCCGCCGATTTTTCTCCCATCTTCGCCGCCGCAGCTGCCTTCTTCTGGGTCACCTTCTTCTTGCTCGCGTCAGACACCATCTGTCTCACAGAAACAATCAAATCCAAGCCAAAATAAAACCCTAGAACAGAGAAAAATTGGATTGAAAAAATAACATACCTTAGAGATCTGCGAGTAGTCTGATACAGGAATAGATAGATCTAGGGTTTTGTTTCAGATTTTTTCGATCTGTTTGCACTGGCTTGTGTGTTTCTCTCGAAGCCGGAGGACGAAGGCTCGAGACTTTAAGAGGGGAAAGACGAAGGAGTGTACATATTAGAGAGTTGTTGCTTACCCATTAAAGCCACAACGGCTGAAAGGGGAGATGGCTTTTTCGACAGGGGTTCCTTTTTTCAGTCTAGATTGAGCGAGAAGGGGAGAGAGCTAAGTTAAGAATGAGTGAGGTAGATGAATTCGGGGACAAGAGAGAGCCATGGATTAAACGAAAGAGGAGAGCCAAGAGGAGAAGGTCTTAGATCTTCGTTGATCTCGTGTTTCTCTCTCTTCAACTTCTTATTCTGCTTCGCGTTTCTCTCTGTGTGTTTATTTGTGTTTTTCAAGTTCCGTGTTTTTTACATAAACAACGTTTTCTTTAAAAAACGTTATAACCTTAAAACTAAAAATTGCTCCTTCACAATCCACAACGTTTTTGCATATCAATCTATAATATTTTATCAAAAAAACGTTGTGCAAATAAAAACTACGACGTTTTTTATAAAAATGTTGTCTATTAAGTGTTATCTTTTTATTGTTTTGTAGTAGTGTTAGAGCATAATGCATATTGGGCCATCCGAAAGCTTAATCTTGATTTGAGTGCCGTAGGGGAGAAGCGCCTTTTGTAACTTAATGAGATGGATGAGTTTCGTCTCCAATCTTTCGAGAATGCAAAGCTTTACAAAGAGAAAGTCAAGAGGTGGCATGATAAGAAAATTATTGATTGGAAGTTTGAGGTTGGACAGTCCGTTTTACTTTACAACTCTCGATTGAAGCTATTTCTGGGTAAACTCAAATCTAGGTGGTTCGGGCCATTTATTATTAATTAAGTATTCCCGCATGGAGCCATTGAGTTAAGGGATGACACAACAAATCAGTTGTTTAAGGTGAATGGGCAAAGAATCAAGCATTACTGGGGTGGTGACATTGAATGCCAAAAGACCTCAGTTAGCCTTGATGATCCTAAATGAACAAGGAGTAGTTAGGCTGAGGACTTTAACTCAAGCGTTATTTAGGAGACAACCTAATTTTAATTTAATTTCATTAGTTTTAGTATGATTTAAAAAAAAATTTTACTTGTAGTGTACTTGTTTTATTCTGGATGATTTTTATCATTAATTGTTTCTAATATGTTTATTTTTATTACTACATATAGGTGTTTTTATTCAATTGGGCAATTGAGCTAACCATGTTAGCACAATAACACACTATTGTCGCACCATAGCAGCAGCCCAGTAGGCCAGACAGGCAGTAGGCGCGGGCGCACAACGCGCTGCGCGGGCGCACGAGCAGCAGGCACAGCAGACGGGCGCACAGCTGCCGGCAGAGAGGCATACAGCAGGCCAGCAACCAGCAAGTAGGTGCGGGCGCACAACTAGCCGCGCGGGCGCGCAACGTCGGGCGGCAGTAAGTTAAATTTAGGCCACTGGCTCACTTTTCATTCCATCCTAATATCTCTCTCCTCCCACTCCGAAGCCAACTTGCATGCATCTTCCCCAAACTCAAATTCGTGCCCCATTACTTTAATTGGGCATCCAATTTCAGCAATCCATCATCATTTTCATCTTCTAACTTGGATTTCAACAAGGATTTGACAGTTTTTGAAGAATTCCCATGGTTTTTCAAAAGTTTTCCAAGAAAAGGTAAAAAGGGCTATTAATTTCAAATTTTACTTGGTTGGAGCTGTGCTTGGGTTGAGTTTTATTGCAAGATCACTCTATTTCTCCCATTACAAGACTTTGTGGAGGGTTACCCTTACTTCCAAATGCATTGACAATTGAGATTTTGAGAGGTGCACACCAAGTGTTTGATATTTGGCCTGAGAGAGTTTCTTAACTAATTTTGGCTCTTTTCCTTGAGTCATTGATCTGGTATGACTCCCAAGTGTCAAATGGGTGACTCTTCATCTTCCAAGCCAACCAAGGCCTATGACAAGAAAAAGTTTGTTAGTACGGAGGCATCTGAGCGCTACCACACTATTATGGCTACAAAATCATTGATCCCTGAGAGGGGTATTCTACCAGACGAAACAGATAATTTTGGCATCCCAGACATGATTAAGGAAAGGGGATGGCAAACTTTCACCGCACAACCCGAGCCCATATGTATATCTATTGTCCGGAAATTTTATGCTAATGTCATGGAGGCCAAAGACTATGTGGTTATAGTTCGGGGCAAAAGTGTGTCGTTTGGCAGATGGTGCATTTGGGAATATTATAACCTTCCTATAAGTCATGGCAAGGATGCGCTTACCAAGTATGGAATCGAGAAGCCTGATTGGGATGAAATCGTTATGACCTTATGCAAACTAGGCGCTCGTTGGACAATGAAAAATGGAGAGCCAATGCATTTTCGCCAGAGTGATTTAAGTAAATATGGAAAAACATGGTTGTACTTCATCAATGCCAAGTTATGGCCAACCACCCACGCGACAGAGGTGATTCTGATGCGGGCAGTTATCCATTTTGCCTTGGTGACGGGGCGGAGCCTAAACGTCAGAAGACTAATTCGCAACTCCATTATCTAAAATGCTAAGGGGAAGTCTACAGGTGGATTGCCACACCCATCACTGATCTGTGGCTTGTGCAAGTGGGCAAAAGTCAAGTGGAATGCCAATGAGATACTTCAATCCCCATTGACACTTATTGATAGCCAAGTTATGCGCCACTACAAAGTTTGGAAGGGTGGGGTACCAGAGGAGCATGGAGCTGGTTTCTTACCTTTGCTGCACCCTCGCGAGCTTGAAGAAGACGTTGACAATCCATCACTTAGCATCGAGCACACCGATACATCTAGCTCATCATTTGACTTACTTATTACCGAAATACGGGAACTCCGACGTGAAAATAATGAGCTGCGGGTTGAAATGCAACATAATGCACTAGAGAGACAAAAGGAAGCACGAGAGAGGGAGCGTGAAAATAGGTGCATGTCCCGGCGCATTGATCATTAAATTCAACAAGTCAACTCCTTGTGCATTTATACTTCCAATTTTTGTAATGCCACTGCATAGGTGATCAACAACATTAGGTTCAATACCGGCCCCAGTGCAGTCCAATTTCCCATGACACCTATGTTCCCGGAGTATGACCTTGATTCGGGCGATGATGCAAACGGAGGCAATAATGCAAATAACAACAATGAGGATGATGTTGCTTGATTTACTCAGTGAAGTTCTATGTTTAAATTTTGTCTATTATAACATCAAGGACTATGTTTGTTTTAAGTTTGGGGGTGTAGTAGTTTAATTTAGTCATCTTATTTTGTGTAGTCGTGTTGTGCTACAAGAATGGCCGATGATATTTTGCAGGTTAAAGTGTTTTGATCTAAAGTAAGGCTTGAGCATGCTTAGTTACTTTTTAACATTTTGGCTAACCACCCCACTCTTGGTCGTTTAAGCTCTTCACATTCACAGCGTGCTTGTTTAGTTAGTTAGTATTAAGAAATCTTATTTACTTAAATGCTTGGGAGATTATCCTCGAAATGTATTGAACTCACGTCAATAGCCTTTTATGCTTATTTTAAACTATCTTATAAGTTTGGGGGAATAAAAAAAACTAACGTTTTGTTGACTAAGTTTAATTACGTGGCCATTGCTACTCGAGTTAATAGATCCTTTGGGGTATTTTACATTTAATGCCCTAAAGCCATATGGTTTGGGGGTCATTCATCAAACACTCGTTACCTAGGTAGCTCTGAATAGCCTAATGTGATTAGGCATTACACGGTCATGCACATAGTTTAAGGTGAGATGGAGCGTAAAACGCACTCACCAATGTGATTACTTATCGCTTCAATAATCCCCCGGGACCCCCTTTCTTATATGGTTGTCTTGTTTGGTATTTATTGAGGTAATGACGAGTTTGTAGATTTATAGTATAATCCCTCATTAAATTGAGTACATGTGTTAGCTCATTCCTAACTTGCATAAACAGATGACACACACACACATTGCAAAGATCTTGAGCAGTTGTGAGCTTAGTAATTTTGTTAAATTGTAACTTTGCGTTGCTCTTGGGCCCCTTTTGATCTTCTTCCTTTGAGGCCAATTCTTGAGTCGTTTTCCTTTTAATTTAGTTGTCATATTGTGTTTATTTCAGTGAGTTATTTTATCTCTAGTTTGCTTGGGGACAAGCAAAGATTTAAGTTTGGGGGTATTTGATGAGTGTGTTTTATACACACAATTTGGGTACCTTTGACTTTGAAATTTTGTTAGCTTTTGGGGATTTTATATGGTTTTTAGGTATCTTTATCTTATTTCTAGATAATTTAGTTTTTCATTATTTTTACATCTTTTATGTTGCTTTGATGCATTTTCATTGTGTTTGTATGAATTAAAATAAAGACCGCTCAGATCGTTGTTTGCAATGACTCAATGCCCGTGCTTGGATATTCGTGCCCGAATGGTAATACGGTGGGAATTAGTGTTCGACGGCTCTCGGTGTTAAATTTGATGACATTTTAAAGTTGTGCGTGCACGACGTGCGAAGGCGTGCACGGCATGCGGCGTCGGCCAAGCCACGAGTAGCAGCCAGCACGCACGAGCAGCAGATGGGCGCGGGCGGCGTGCGGCGCGACGCGATGCTCGACAGGCAGGCGCGCTCAACAGGCACTGGGCGCGGGCGCAAGGGCGCGAGCGTAGGCGCGCGCATAGGGCTCGACAGGCAGGCGCGCTCGACAGGTGCAGCAAGCAGGCGCTGGGCGCGGGCGCGCGCACGGCGAACGGCAAGCGAGCAGCAGCCGAGCGCTAGGCGGGGCGCCAGGCAGGCAGTCAAAGGGGTGGGCAAGTTGACGATCGTCCCAAGTTCATTCTATGTTTGGCAAGTCTACTCTACGTTTTTCACTCGGTAGCAAGAATCTGACATGAAATCTTAGTTCAGGAACAATATGGAAATTGATGTCGAAATGGAAAAGGAAACTGAGGGAGACTTGGATTTGGAAACTAAAATCTAATTTGATAAGGAAGCTGTTTAAAGCTGGATTTCAGAGATTGAGAAAAATTTAGAATCCTACCATACTTGCAAAGTGAAGATTTTCGAAGCAGAATTGGATTAGAATTCTTCTAGACTTTAGAGATTTATCTATAAATACTTTCACTTGTAATTGTTGAGATCATCATTGATCATCAAGAGTTTTATTATATTCAAAGCATTCATAAAAACATGTCAGGCTAGTTTTCTTTTATTCAGTTTGAAGGGGACGTGGATCCTTAGTAACAGTTTATGGTTTGTTTGAATATACAATATTTACTGCTTCTTATATGAAGCTTATTCTGATAATCTGTTTTAATTGTTAAATATTATTTGATTAACTGATTTGGTTTCTGCAGGATTAAATTGGTTAGTTGATAATATTAGCTAGATTCAGGAATAGTATTACGTAATCGATATTATTTCTAATCACAAGTAGTAGTTAGCAATACTAATTGTGGTCAAACTTTTGGTTATTCCTATGGTTATCAGGAGACAAGTTAAACAATCCGAGCTTATGTGTTTGTTGCTCGGAATAGTCTAATTCTTTAGTTCTTAATGCTGCTATCATATTAAATCTAAAGAGCTTGTTTTAGGTTAAATGATAGTTAGAATCTTGTGAAGAGCTTATTTCATTAAGTGACAATTTAAGAGGAATTTCGAGTAATAGAGTTTGTTGTTATCTAGAACTATTAGTTTCATTAAAGGGTGAATATTGTTATACTTGATTGATCTATTGTTGTGAGAAGGTGAAACTGAACTGGAAAAACTGAAGTTTTAATTCATTGATTAATTTCATTATTTTAAATTTGTTCTTGTTAATTAGTTAAAATAAATTCAAATCCCCCAATCTTTTATTTATTGTTAAAACTGTTAGAAGCATTAAGATAAATTAAAATCAACAACGTTCTTTGTGGGATCGACCCTTGCTACTGCTATACTAGTTTGAGTTCGTAGAGTAGAAGTAAGGTTTTTATTTTTGGTAGCACTGACGACAACTCCCATTTAATATATATAATTATTCTTGTATAAATAAATTCAATCATTTCCTTCTTTTTTATAAATTACTTTCAACAATTTACTTACAATAAATATATAATAGTAATATATATTTATCACTTCACCAATTATTACGTATAGCACCGCACATATTCATTTATGTAATCAATAATAAATTTTTATTAAATAAATTCTTATTTTATTATTTTCTTGTAATCTCGGATTGTCATGTCCTTCCCCCTTATAAAGATTCAGTCCCCGGAATCGCAAAACAAATCCTTTCTTCTAGCTCCCTTGTTGATTCGACTTGATTTCTTTAGTGATTCTTGCAGCTTGTTTGCACCAATTCTAGTTCTAGCACAATGTCGTTCAACCATTTCTTTCATACGAATCTTTATAAGACTACGCACAAGTAGATATGCAGCCGTTTCTAGGGCATAACCCCAGAAGGATATTGGAAGGTCGGTAAAACTCATCATGGAACGAACCATGTCTAACAATGTTCGATTTCTCATTTCAGATACACCATTCAATTGTGGCATCCCTGGTGGAGTCCATTGTGAGATTATACCATTTTCTTTGAGATAATTGAGAAACTCATTGGTCAAGTATTTTCCTCCTCGATTCGATTGAAGAATTTTAATACTCTTACAAGTTTGCTTCTCTACTTCACTTCTGAATTCTTTGAATTTTTCAAATGATTCAGATTTGTATTTTATTAAATACATATATCTAAATCTAAAATGATCGTTAGTGAAATTAATAAAATAAGAATACCCTCCTCGTGCATTCGTTGTCATAGGTCTGCATACGTCTGTGTGTACCAACGCTAACAACTCTGTAACTCTTTCTCCTTTTCCATTAAAAGGAGATTTAGTCATTTTACCCATGAGACAAGATTCACAAGTTGGATATGATTCGTAATCAGATAGCTCTAAAAGCCCATCATTATGCAACTTGGTTAATCTTGCTTCATTGATATGAGCGAGTCTACAGTGCCACATAAAGGTATAATTAACACCGTCTCTTTTTCTTTTCTTAGTTTGTTCAAGTTGAAGTATATTTTCATGCAAGTCAAGTATGTAAAGTCGATTCAGTAAATTGCCAACATCATATAAAATATTTTTATTATAAATGGAACAACTGTTGTTCTTTATTATAATATCAAAACTATCCATATCCAATACAGAAATTGAAATAATATTTCTAATGAGTGTTGAAACATAATACTCCCTCCATCCCAAATTAATTGCTCAGTTTTGACTTTTTAAAGTCAAATTGACCATTTTTAAAACTAATTTTTTTACTATTTTTGCTAAAATATAGATGAAAAGATTATAACCAAAAGAAAGTATATACAATTTATTACTAACCCCAATTTTTATAATTTTAGAAATATATTTATATATGCTTAATTATTAATTCTAAAAATAGTCAATTTGACTTAAAAAAGTCAAAACTGAGCAATTAATTTAGGACGGAGAGAGTAACAATTATTTAAACTAATAGACTTGCCTGTAGGCAGTGCTAAACAATAAGTTCCTACAGCTAATGCAGCAACCTTTGCTCTATTTCCCACTCGTAGGACGACTTCATCCTTATTCAGCTTTCTACTTCTGCTTAGTCCCTACATATTAGTACATACGTGAGAACCACAACCGGTATCCAATACCTAAGTAGAATTTTTACTTTCAGAAAAATTAATTTCAATCATGAACAAACCTAGATCGGAAGTCGAAGCTTCTCCAAGCCTCTTTTGGCCCGCAAGATATTCCTTGCAGTTCCTCTTCCAATATCCCGGCTTGTTGCAATGGTAGCAAATTCTTTTGCTATTTGGATCAGCTTTATTTTTATCCTTTCTTTTCACCTTTCCCTTAGCCTTCTTGTTGTTCTTCTTTTCAGAAGATACATTGGGCCTCTTCCTTTTCTTGGAAGAATCATCCACTAGTAAGACTTAGTTCTTGTTGGATGAGAAGTGACCTTCAGCAGTTTTCAGCATGTTAAGTAACTCAGGCAAGCTGACGTCCAACTTATTTATGTGAAAATTCACAACAAATTGTGAAAAGGTATCCGGGAGTGACTGCAAGATCAAATCTTGACTTAACTCCCCATCCATCACGAACCCAAGCTGTCCAAGTTGTTCAATCAGATTGATCATCTTAAGGACATGAGTCTCAACGGCAGTGCTCTCGGTCATACGAGATCGGAAGAGCTCCTTAGATATCTGATATCTAGCAGTCTTACTTTGCTCACCATACAACTCTTTGAGGTGCAACAATATAGTAGGAGCATCCATAGTTTCATGCTGACGCTGAAGCTTGTTACTCATGGATGCGAGCATGATGCATTGAGCCAAGATTGCATGATCTTGCCACTTTCTGAAAGTAGCAATCTCTTCTGTAGAGGATGTTTCTGTAACATTTGCAGGGACTGACGAATTTAAGACATAAGAAATCCTTTTAGCAGTGAGAACAATTCTCAGATTTCTTAACCAGTCCATGTAATTCGGTCCAGTCAGTTCATTAGTATCAAGTATGCTACGCAGTGATAATGAGTTTGACATTTTTAAATTATGCATGTGAAATAGACAACATTTTAGCATACATTCATTTTATTAATCATCAAAATAAATTAGGTCTTTATTTAAATTGGTGTCTCCCACTATTTTCATCAAACTATATTATCCTCATTATATATAGTTCGACAAATCTAATTAAAGATTTGGTAGTGCGAATAAGGATCCCATTTCAAATGTATATAGCCTTGTGGTAACACAACAAACGATATATAAATAAATAGGCAGACAACTATTGTCAATTATATCACTATGTAACTCCTTGTATTTTGTCTCTTAGATTATTTTGATCAAGTGTGACACATCCGAATCAAAATTATCCAAGTTAAGTCCAACCTAACACTTCCATATATGTGAAGAGAAAAATACCGTCCTTGTGTGACACAACAAAATAATAATGTTCAATTCCTTAATAAGTATCAAATATGATAAGGCAACATCTTAAATATTTAATACTTGCCTTGTGTGACACAACAAACTCATATTAAATATTTAATACTCTATTGCTTTACCATGCTAGAAGGCGACATTCGATATTCCAAATATTTTTGAACGCTTAGGACTTAATATGATTTCTTTGAGGGGTTTGTTATTATTTGTCTCATATTGTTTAGCGCGCATGGACACACAGATATATATATATATATATATATATATATATATATATATAAACTACGCGTCATATTATTTAACATGCGAAGCATGTTGGATAATATATAATATATATAGTAAGCATGCACATATAGAATACTATATTCTACCTGGATTGATTATGAACTTTTATTCTAGTTTAGTTCACTAGAGCCACCAAGTGAACCAAAAGGTCAAACCTGGGGTGTAAGAATTGAATTTAAATATAACTATTACATTTAAACCTGGGCTCCACTACAAACGAGTCTTCAAGCGCTCTTTGCTCCTTTGTCTCTAATTCTTCAAAATATTTCTAATTAATCCTATTACATAAACTATTTAAAATAAATAGAAACCTTGATCAGCAGTCAAGGTGAAGTACATAGGAGGGAGATAGAATTTACATTAAGAAAAATTAGAGAAGACGAGGCACGCAGACCCCATTTATAAAAAATTCATTCATTCAAGCATCCTCTAAAATAATTCTAATCACACATTGGTTAATAGTCCATAATCAATCCCTATTTATTATCATACATATCTCTATATGCATCAATAAATAACATTCATCTCATGAATAATAAAATCATTTCATATATGCATTGATATAAATTAATGGACAATATTAGTTAGTATAAAATTCAATTTTAACTCCAATTAGTTATCATGGAATCCAATTCCAACTCTAATTAGTTATCATGAAATCCAATTCCAATTAAAATAAACTTCTTTATTTTAATCCTATTGCAAATCAAAATAAACTCTTTTATTTTAATTTATCCAATTTTAAATAAAAATAAACTCCTTTATTTTTAATCAAATTTCAAATCAAAATAAACTATTTTATTTTAATTTACAAAAAATAAATAATAAAATAAAAAAATGAGGTCAACCCTTGATCATAAACCTTTAAAAGAAATAATCAAACAAGTCTTTAAGTCAAACTTCAAACCCAGAATTATATAGTTTAAATATTCAACATTCTGATTTATAATCAAAAATGATTCTGGTGTAGTGGTAATGCTTCCAAAATATGACCAATAGGTCAAAGGTTTAAAACCCTCTAGCCCCAAATTTATTATTTCATTTTTAAAGGTTGACCAGTCATCGCCACATCAGCAGTCAATAGTTGACTAGTCAAAGCCACATCAACAGTCAACAGTTGACCAGTCAGCGCCACATCAGCAGTCAGTACCACGTCATCAGTTGACCAGTTAACGTTTGACCGTTGACTTTGACCAACTTTTTTTTATATAAAAAAACAATAATAATTTTACACAACAGTTAAGCCCAATTAAATTGTTCTAGACATATATCAATGTATATACGGAATCAAAACAATTAATAATTTGCATAAAGTTTGGCTCTTGATACCACTGTTAGGTTTGTATTTAACGCGAACATGCAATCAAATTACATAAATAAAGCGGAAGGGCGATAAAATTAGATTTTAAAATTTAATACAAACCATCACCATGATCTTTCTTTATGCACAATTATTAATTAAACGAAAGAGATGGAGAATTAGAATTATACCCTTGTAGAATTCTAGCTTCCTCAGGTACAAGTTTAACTCCAATTTCTTCGCGTTCTCTTTGAATCCCACCGATTAAATTCCTTCATTTGATCAACGTTAGCTACCCAAGTGTTTGGCCTCTAGAGGTGATCCACCAAGGAATAATATTTGTTCAAGAAGATGGGTATTGGCAAAACCCTAGTTTCCATCTCTATAAAAATTGTAAGTACTCTCCACAATTCTAATAGAAGTGTGTGTAACCCTAATCTATGATAAGACTTCTCTTATTTAAAGATGTCGGAAAACCCTCCCCTAAATTATTTAGGATTAGGGTTTCTATTATAATTAAACTCATTTAATTAAATTAAACTCCTAATCTAATTAGGAATTCATGAGAGAGTACTTCTATTAATTAATTCTCAATCCCTATTAGGAATTAAATAATAGTAATAGTAATAATAATAATAATAATAAGACTTCTCTTATTAATTTATATTTAATATTTTCAAAATATTAAATAATAAATATTAAGCTATTTAATTTATTCTATCTCCATAGATTAAATTAAATACACTTAACTTATTATTACAATTATGTCATTTACTTCTTAAACAAATATTTTTTTTTTGCGGTGTGACCCTTTATGTTCTCTATATTAAACCAGTTGTGAATAAATCAATTAGAACAATTCTAATCTTATTTAAATAAATAAATTAACTATTTAATTTATTTAAATAAATAACATTTATTCTACAATAAGGGTAAGCCCCCTTAGCAATCAACGACTTTTCAGATAATATAGATTTCAACATTAATCACAAAAGAACCGTACAATTCAATCCTTCTACCATACAATGTCCCAATTAAATATAAGACATGAAATTATTGTCAAGTCTTATTTTATTTAATTATATGCATTTCGATTCTCAAATGCACAACTCTAAATAATACAAATTAGAAACTCCTTTCTAATTTTATTATGCTTTGGCCAAGGACTACTGAGTTGTCATTTATCGAATGATCACATAGGACATTCACATCTTTTACTAGATGTGGCAGATTCTTTGTTGATCATTCACCTTTCTCCATGTACAACTCATTATACCCAAGTATACCCTTTGATATACCTTAAAGGTCTAAAGGGACATGTCAAAGTATAACTCATCATACACAAGATACAATGATGATCTCAAGTCCAAAGATCACTTATACTACTATCACTAGAGGAATTCCTATTGACGTGCGAGTAAAACTCCATTAAGTATTCCTTAGCGAGCTACGTTCAGTGAACTTATTCTCCAATAAGCACCTACATACTTGCTTTAGTGTCTCCACATAAATGATTATGAGATCAATCATCCTCTTCCTAAGAGCAAGCAACGAATGTACTAATCTATCCGGATTCACTAATCCCCTTTTTAGTAATCCAACGATTATGAACGATTTTAGTTTTAAGCTTTCTAAGAATTTAGATCTCATTAGCATGATCATCATCATGATTCTAAAAGCATTACTTAAAAGTATGTGTTTACCACATATTAAATAATAACACCATGTAGATAAAGTAAAATGTCTTTAATAAACGAATAAGATTACAAAGTATATGCTACATCACATCAAATATGACTGAATTATGTGCATACTACTTTCAGAATAATATGGAAATTGATGCCGAACAGGAAAAGGAAACTGAGGGAGACTTGGATTTGAAAACTAAAATCTAATTTGATAAGGAAGCTGCTTAAAGCTGAATTTCAGAGATTGAGAAGGATTTAGAATCCTACCATACTTGCAAAGTGAAGATTTCCGAAGCAGAATTGGATTAGAATTCTTCTAGGCTTTAGAGATTTATCTATAAATACTTTCACTTATAATTGTTGAGATCATCATTGATCATCGAGAGTTTTATTATATTCAGAGCATTCATAAAAACATGTCAGGCTAGTTTTCTTTTATTCAGTTTGAAGGGGACGTGGATCCTTAGTAACAGTTTATGGTTTGATTGAATATACAATATTTACTACTTATATGAAGCTTATTCTGATAATCCGTTTTAGTTATTAAATATTATTTGATTAACTGATTTGATTTCTGCAGGATTAAATTGGTTAGTTGATAATATCAGCTATATTCAGGAATAGTATTACGTAATCGATATTATTTCTAATCACAAGTAGCAGTTAGCAATACTAATTGTGGTCAAACTTTTGGTTATTGCTATGGTTATCAGGAGACAAGTTAAACAATCTGAGCTTATGTGTTTGTTGCTTAGAATAGTCTAATTCCTTAGTTCTTAATGATGTTGTCATATTAAATCTAAAGAGCTTGTTTTAGGTTATATGATAGTTAGAATCTTGTGAAGAACTTATTTCATTAACTGACAATCTAAGAGAAATTTTGGGTAACAAAGCTTGTTGTTATCTAGGACTATTAGTTTCATTAAAGGGTGAATATTGTTATACTTAATTGATCTGTTATTGTGAGAAGGTGAAACTGAACTGGAAAAATTGAAGTTTTAATTCATTGATTAATTTCATTATTTTAAATATGTTCTTGTTAATTAGTTAAAATAAATTCAAATCCCCCAATCTTTTATTTATTGTTAAAACTGTTAGAAGCATTAGGATAAATTAAAATCAACATTATTCTCTGTGGGATCAACCCTTGCTACTGCTATACTAGTTTGAGTTCGTAGAGTAGAAGTAAGGTTTTTATTTTTGGTAGCACTGACGACATCTCCCAAATTTTAGCGCCGTTGCCGGGGAACAATTAGTTATTTTTATTTATTCTCTGTTTCTTTATTAGTTTATGACTCGATCTTCTCAATCTACAAAACTGAATTTTGATCCAGAAATTAAGAGAACTGCAAGGAGGCTCAGGAAGGAAAATCGTAGAGTGCAGTCCACAACTGCAGAAGAAGAAGTTCCATCACCTAGCCTAAACATAGCATTGGAACTACTGTCCAACAATTCATCAACTGAATCCGAATCAAAAGAGGAGATGGTTGTTAAAAACAATAATATGACTCTAAAGGAGTTGGCAACTCCTAATTTAAATAAGCAACCTCTATGCATAGAATATCCTGCTTTAGAAGCCGTATTTGAACTTAAATCTGGACTAATCCATTTGTTACCTATTTTTCGTGGTTTTATAGGTGAGGTCCCATATAAACATCTGAAAGAATTTCATGTGGTGTGTTCCATCATGAAGCCACATGGAATAACTGAAGAGCATATCAAGCTTAGAGCCTTTCCTTTCTCACTGGCAGATTTGGCAAAAGATTGGATGTATTACTTACCATCAGGTACAATCCAATCATGGAATGACATGAAGAAACTATTCTTAGAGAAGTATTTTCCTGCTTTAAGAGTAGCCAATATAAGGAAGGAGATCTGTGCAATTAGACAATTTAGTAGAGAGACACTCTACGAATATTGGGAAAGATTTAAGAAGCTTTACTCTAGCTACCCACCTCATCAGATAGATGACCAACACCTGATCCAGTATTTTTATGAAGGATTGGTACCAATGGATAGAAGTATGATTGATGTTGCTAGCGGAGGAGTATTGGTTGACAAGACTCAAGAGGCTGTAAAGAATTTGATTGCCAACATGGCCGCAAACTCACAACAATATGGAACTAGAATGAATCATGCACCACAAAGGGTAAATGAGGTGAGTACTTGAAGTCATGAACAATAGATTTCTGAACTAATTACTTTGGTGAGACAATTAGTTGCAGGAAACAAGCTAGTTGCAAAGGCTTCTAGAATTTGCTTGCAGTCAAACCATAGCACAGATGCATGCCCCACACTGCAAGAAGATGAAACCATGCAGCAGGCTAATGTAATGGGAAATTACCAAATACAACCTCAGAAAAGATATGATCTTTATTCGAACACTTTATAATCTAGGATGGTAGGATCACCCCAATCTGAGTTATGAAGGGAATAGACCACCTGCACCACCTGTCTTTTCACATAGGCAGCAGGGCTTTCAACCAGCTCAGTACCAACCTAAAACATCAACACCAACACCTTCTGAAACTTCTATGGAAGAGATGTTCAAAGCACTGATGGGACAGACACAACAGTTCATGAATAACACGCAACAATTCATGAACCAAACACAACAGTTCCAACAGGAGACAAAGACTTCAGTCCAGGATTTGAGAAATAAATTGGGTCAGCTTGCAACCACAGTAGGAAAATTGGAATCCCAAGGCTCAGGAAAGTTACCCTCCCAAACGGTTGTGAATCCAAAGGAGAATGCAAGTGCCATTACACTAAGGAGTGGGAAAGAGCTAGAAATGCCCAAAGCTACTGCAAACTTTGATGAAGAGAAAGCTAATGAGGAAGCTGATGAAAGTAGTATGCACACAAGCCAATCATATTTGATATGATGTAGCATATACTTTGTAATCTTATTCGGTTGTTAAAGGCATTTTACATTATCTACATGGTGTTGTTATATTAAATGTGATAAACCCATAGTTTTGAGCAATGCTTTTAGAATAATGATGGGGATAATGCTAATGAGATCTAAATTCTAGATAGCTCACAAACTAAAATCGTTCCTAATCGATGGATTACTAAAAAGAGGATTAGTGAATCCGGATATATTAGTACATACGTTGCTTGCTTTTATGAAGAGGATGATTGATCTCATAATCATTTGTGTGGAGACACTAAAGAAAGTATGTAGGTGCTTATTAGAGAATAAGTTCACCGAACGTCTCGCTAAGAAATACCTAATGGAGTTTTACTCGCCTGTCAATAGGAATTCCTCTAGTGATAGTAGTACAAGTGATCCTTGGACTTGAGATCATCATAGTATCTTGTGTATGATGAGTTATACTTTGACATGTCCCTTAAGACCTTTAGGGTATATCAAAGGGTATGATTGAGTATAATAAGTTATACATGGAGATAGGTGAATGATCACCAAAGAATCTACCACTTCTAGTAAAAGGAGAGAATGTCCTATGTGATTCGATAAATGACGACTCAGAAGTCTTTGGCCAAAGCGGAATGAAATTAGAAAGGAGTTTCTAATTTGCATTAATCATAGTTGTGCATTTGAGCATCGAAATATATATAATTAAATAAAATAAGACTTGACAGTAATTCCATGTCTTATATTTAATTGGGACATTGTATGGTAGAAGGATTGAATTGTACAGTAATTATTCACTGAAAGGTTCTTTTGTGATTGATGTTGAAATCTATATTATCTGGAAAGTCGTTGATCGCTAAGGGGGCTTACCCTTATTGTAGAATAAATATTATTTATTTAAATGAATTAAATAGTTTAATTTATTTATTTAAATAAGATTAGAATTGTTATAATTGATTTATTCACAACCGGTTTAATATGGAGAACCTAAAGGGTCACACCGCAAAAGAAAAATATTTGTTTAAGAAGTAAATGACATAATTGTAATAATAAGTTAAGTGTATTTAATTTAATCTATGGAGATAGAATAAATTAAATAGCTTAATATTTAATATTTAATATTTTGGAAATATTAAATATAAATTAATAAGAGGAGTCTTATTATTATTATTACTATTATTATTATTTAGTTCCTAAAAGGGTTTGAGAATTAATTAATAAAAGTACCCTCATAAATTCCTAATTAGATTAGGAGTTTAATTAATTAAAGGAGTTTAATTAAAATAAAAACCCTAATCCTAAATAGTTTAGGAGGGTTCCCTATATCTATAAATACGAGGAGTCTTATCATGATTTAGAGTTAGACAGTTACACACTCTTCCATAAGAATTGGAGAGAGAGAGTACTTGTAATTTTTATAGAGATAGAAACTAGGGTTTTGCCAACACCCATCTTCTTGAACAACTATTATTCCTTAGCGGATCACCTCTAGAGGCCAAACACTTGGGTGGCTAACGTTGATTAAAGGAAGGAATCCCATCGGTGGAATTCAAGGAGAACGCGAAGGAATTTGAGGTGAACTTGTACCTGAGGAAGCTTTGATTCACGAGGGTATAATTCTATATCTCTATCTCTTTCGTTTAACTGATAATTAATCACAAGGAAGATCATGGTGATGGTTTGTATGAAAATTTTTAAAATCAGTTTTATCGCGTTTTCGCACTATTTATGTAATTTGATTGCATGTTCGCGCTATGTACAAACCTAACAGTGGCATCAGAGCCTAACCTTGTGTTAATTATCGATTATTATGATTCCATGTATGTATGGGTATGCGATTGGATCGATTTTCTGGGCAAAGAAATTTTTTTCGAACTCTGCTACGCAGCGCGACTGCGCCGCTTCCAGTTCAATCTGGAGCGCGGTCGCGCCCGAACCCAGAAATCGTTTCTGGGGGTGCAGCGCGGCCGCGCCGCTCCTAGTTCATTTTGGAGCGCGGCCACGCCGGTCTGCAGGATTTGAAATTTTTTTATTTTTATTTTATTTAGTTTCAATTAAGATAAAAGGTTTATTTTAATTGGAATATGATTAAAATTAAAAGTTTTATTTTAACTTGGAATTGGATTCTACGTTAACTAAAATAAAGGAGTTTATTCACATATGGAATAGGATTTCATATTTCCTAGAATAAAGGAGTTTATTCACATATGGAATAGGATTCCATGTTTCCTTAAAAATAAAGATGTTTATTTTGATAAGGAATAAGATTTAACATATTTTATTTTTCCAAGCAATTTTAAGTTAAAATAAAGGAATTTATTTTGAACTTGAAATTGATTTCCATGTTAATTAAAATAAAAGAGTTTATTTTGATTTGGAATTTGATAAAAAATAAAGGAGTTTATTTTTATTCAAAATTGGATAAAATAAAATAAATAAGTTTATTATGATTTAAATTTTGATTAAAATAAAGGAGTTTATTTTTGTTTCAAAATTGGATTTCTAGTAATCTTTTAATTGCCCGTTAAATGATATCAATGCATATATGGAATGGTTTTATTATTCATGAGATTAATGTTATTTATTGATACATATGGAGATATGTATGATAATAAATAGGGATTGATTATGGACTACTGACCAATGTGTGATTGGATTTATTTTAGTGGATGCTTGAATGAATAGGTTTTTTTATAAATGGGGTCTGCGTACCTCGTCTTCTCTAGTTTTTCTTGATATAAATTCTATCTTCCTCCTATGTACTTCCCTTGACTGCTGATCAAGGTTTCTATTTATTGTAAATAGTTTATGTAATAGGTTTAGTTAGAATTACTTGAAGAATTGGAGACAAAGGAGCAATGAGTGCTTGAAGACCCGTTTGTAATGGAGCCCGAGTTTAAATGTAATAGTTATATTTAAATTTAATTCTTGCACCCTAGGTTTGACCTTTTGGTTCACTTGGTGGCTCTAGTGAACCAAACTAGAATAAAAGTCCATAATCAATCCGGGTAGAATATAGTATTCTATATGTGCATGCTTACTATGTATATATTATATATTATACAACATGCTTCGCATGTTAAGACAATATGACGCGTATTATATATATATATATATATATATATATATATATATATATATATATGTGCATGCGCGCTAAACAAGATGAGACAAATAATAACAAACCCCTCAAAGTAATAATAATAAGTCCTAAGCGTTCAAAGATATTTGGAATATCGAACGTCACCTTCTAGTATGGTAAAGCAATAGAGTATTAAATATTTAATATGAGTTTGTTGTGTCACCACAGGGCAAGTATTAAATATTTAAGATGTTGCATTATCACATTTGATGCTTCCCCCTTTTTGTCAGCATCTCTGTCATTTCGTAGAGCATGAACTTCTTCAAAGATTTACTTGACAGTGTTAACAAGTTCTTGCATTTGGCTCCTTGACAGGGTAATGTCGTCTCTAGATTCTTGATATCTGGCATCGATGTCGACGCCGGGTTTTAGCCTTTTCCGATTTTTAGCCGTTTGATTGAATGATTTTTGGAAAAGGTGGGCATTAATGTCGACGGGGTTTTGAAAGATCGTTTTTTATGATGAGCCAATTAACCAGAGTCGCCAGTTGGTATATTTGAAATGGATGTACCAACTCATCCGAGTTTTCGTTTTTTTATAAATCGATGGCTCATATGTGACTCCGAATTAATTGGTCTACAAACCTAGATTCATAGAGTTCGGGGGCTTGTTTAAGCGAGGGGAAGGTATTAGGCACCCCCGGACTTCCGTGAAACACGGTTACCGCAATTTTGATACTTTCCTATCCTTTAATTCATGAAATGTGTATGTGTGCGTGTGTGTGTGTGCCTATGTGAACGTGGTTACATGAAGAAACCATTTGGGTTTTCAGAAAAGTCGTGTTTTCTTTTGGGAATGCTTTAGAATGTCCTTCGATTTATACGAGAAAGCTTTATTCATTAGAAAGGTTTGATTTTGACTGTCAAAACTGTAAGGTTTTCAATTGGGTGTCGTTTTAGCAAAGTAAGAGTTTTTTAAATCTTCGTCAAAATAGGAATCGAGATCTATATGTTGCTTTCATAACTCAAATGATGGGCAACCTCTAGGATCTCTTTAACCCTATGCACAAGGATTTAATAAAACATTATTTATTTCCATAAAATCAATTTTGTGATGTTTGAAAACGATTTGTTCTTTAGCCTTCTCATTAAATAGAAATCAACATTCATTAGCAATTCCCATTTATTATCCTCGTGATGCTAATAACCTAATTTGATTGATTTTATGAAAGTCTTCATTGTTTAGCTTCGAAATCAATTTTAATATTGTAAATCAAATAAGGCATTAAAATGCGTAGGGGCTATTCCTGGGCATGTAAGCCATCAAAATAACCCCAAACGCCAACAATCGCATACTTTCACTATGACGGGGCCTTAAACACGATTCTCGCCTTAGCGTCGTTTTAAGGCCCGAAGATTACATATATACAATGAAAACTACATCCTTCCTACTATCTACATCAATAGAGGTCCATCATCGGATTTGGACCACAGGGTCGCTTTCCTAGGCTTACAACCAAATTTCCACACACCCACAACCGGATATTACAAGAAATAACCAACACGGATAATCTAACAATACCAAGACATCCTAAAATAGCGATCTAAAGGGACCACGCCCAATATAGCATCGTAAAATAACCAAAAAAGTCAATAAATAAATATCATCGGGTTATTAGGAAGAATTTTGTTCCGATGGAACCCTCACTAATAATCCCTAATTCATTATTCCATCATCAATTACGTGAAAACTACATTTAATTCAACCAAAGGATATGATAGAAATTGCAAAAATAAGGAGATTTTCACCTTGCAAATGAGATAAAAAAGGATGTAAACTTGTGTATTTTGAATAGAAGAAGAAATATATGTGATACAATCAAATCAAAAGAATATTATTCCTCTCTTTTTTTTCTTCCTTTCTCTTCTATTTTATTACAAAACTATGCTATTTTCTCCTTGAATTTCCGTGCTGCCGCTGCTTATTCTTCTCCTGCTTCCGATCTAACTTCTCTCTCTGCTCTCTGAATGAAGGAATGTGCTGAAGTAGGCTGGCCTTAGCCCGCCATCCACTCATCCCGACATGCACTTTAGTTATTTAATTCTCCTTGGTTTCTGCACCGCACCTCGATTCTCGCGTCGTGCTGTCAATTTTCGCCGACAGGCTTGTATTTTGCAGTCCGGGAATTACTGTGAGACGTGACACATTATTCGGGAATGCTCATTTCGGATGGCCCTATTGTCACGTCGGTTTTGACTGCAAATCGTCGTGGTGGCGTCAAGTGTTCGAACTTGTGCCCATTCTTCGCTCCCGCAGGCCGGTTCAATTGACGATTTTGCCCTCCTATCACGGTTAGCATAGGAACGCAAAATTTGGGTGTCTACAGCTGCCCCTCTTTATCATGTTTATGCAATGTTAAATGAAATGAATAGGATAAAAAATAAACACTCGATGCATGAATGACAGTGCAGCAGAATGACAATACATACGTGATGCAACACATATGACTTATGATGCAACGTAAGATGTAAGACATGCAAAAATACTCGATGCGGATGATCGTCTCGTCGCCGGTCACCCATCTCGTAATCGCCGGTTATCGTCGCCGGTCGATCGTCTTGTCGGGGCCGGGTTTCGTCGCCGGTCACCCATCTCGTAATCACCGGTTATTGTCGCCGGTCGATCGTCTCGTCGGGGCCGGGTTTCGTCGCCGGTCATCTCGTAATCGCCGGTTATCGTCGCCGGTCGATCATCTCGTCGGGGCCGGGTTTCGTCGCCGGTCACCCATCTCGTAATCGCCGGTTATCGTCGCCGGTCGATCGTCTCGTCGGGGCCGGGTTTCGTCGCCGGTCACCCATCTCGTAATCGCCGGTTATCGTCGCCGATCGATCGTCTCGTCGGGGCCGGGCTTCGTCGCTGGTCACCCATCTCGTAATCGCCGGTTATCGTCGCCGGTCGATGGTCTTGTCGGGGCCGGGTTTCGTCGCCGGTCACCCATCTCTTAATCGCCGGTTATCGTCGCCGGTCGATCGTCTCGTCGGGGCCGGGCTTTGTCGCCGGTCACCCATCTCGTAATCGCCGGTTATCGTCGCCGGTCGATCGTCTTGTCGGGACCGGGTTTCGTCGTCGGTCACCCATCTCGTAATCGCCAATTATCGTCGCCGGTCGATCGTCTCGTCGGGGCCGGGTTTCGTCGCCAGTCACCCATCTCGTAATCGCCGGTTATCGTCGCCGGTCGATCGTCTCGTCGGGGCCGGGTTTCGTCGCCGGTCACCCATCTCGTAATCGCCGGTTATCGTCGCCGGTCCATCGTCTCGTCGGGGCTGGGTTTCGTTGCCGGTCGCCCATCTCGTAATCGCCGGTTATCGTCGCCGGTCGATCGTCTTACGAGTGCCGGGTCTCGTCGCCGGTCATTCGGTCGAAGTGAGAAGTCGTGTTTGACATTCGATTCATCAAAATCTCGTATTTTATTACCAAATTATGAGTCAAATGGGCCTTAGGATCGATTAAGCTTGCATTGGACCAAGGGGGATCATTGGGCCCAGTCGCAGATGGATCTGCGGCCAGCCGCAGATTGATCTGCGGCCAAGATCGGGGCTATAAGCGGCCAGCCGCTTCCCAGATCTGTCACTTTCAATCGTACCCCACGCGATTTTCAAACCTTTGCACGCCCTTTTGTCGAGTTTTCCAACCTTTTTTGCAAAAACCGTTCCGGTTAGATCGATCTACGCGTTACAGGTAACACTTTGACCGATTGTTTTTCAATTTCGTCAATGTTTTGCTATACATTTGGCTATTTGCATGGTTAGAGATAGAAATGTATGCTTTATAATGCTATGCTATGTATTATTGTATATACATGCTATATATCAATTGTGTGAGTCCTATTTTATGCTCATGATGCGGTCACACATATTTGTTGTTTCTTTTTTTGAGAGAAAATCATGCATTATGGTCCTTTTACATGTTGCAATTACCCATATGAATGCAATTTTGACTTGTTGTGGCTTGGATTAATTGAAAACATGCTTGGTTATGCATGGGATGCCCATTTTACAGACGGAACTCTGCCGATTTATTTATTTATTTTTTTTTCATGCACACATAATATACATGCATCATGTTGTATTAATTCTACGACGAGTATTGGAATATTTGTGACATAATTAAAAAAAAGGAACTTACCTTCCTCCTTGCCTGTTCTATTCCAGCTATGGATCCCGACGCTCCTAGTAGCTCCTCTGCGTCTCGGACCTCGGGTGTTCACCGCCGTAGGGTTGCACCTGCCCCTACCTTGCCCCGGACCCATCAAGCTCGCCGCCTAGCGGAGGCTGTCATCCGTCCCGATCACCCGGACGTTGAGGAGGCTGCTCTTCTGGACGTTGTGGTAGAGGGGCCATCCTCTAGCACACTAGCTCCATCTCCTCATCGTGCCCTGTCTGGCGCATCTATGTAGATACCCAATCTATTGGGTCGGGATCTCAGTCGTCACCCCTCAGCATCTCTCGTGGCTAATGAGGTATATTCAATTCTACTCTGATTTTATTCTCAATTTCTTAGTTCCCGTTTTATCTGGACTGACCCATTGGTGATTGCCATAGGTGCCCGAGTTTACTCAGCCGAGGGGTAACTGGTTCAACATTTACTCCCTCTACACGGCTTTGCACAGCGATTACCGCGCAGTGGTGGATGCCTGGGGTTTTCGTCACTTCTTCACCATTATTTCGCGCCAGTGCCCCTGGGGTTTCACCAGACCCAGTCCCTTCACGTTTTGGACTGTGAGGTCGTGCTGACTCCTTGGGACTGGAGGTACATAACGGGTATAGAGTTCACCGGGTCCCGTGTCCCTCTGGATCTTGATATCACACCAGCGGAGGTTCGAGCTTTGCTGGGTTTTGCTGCCAACGACCGGGTCTTTAAGGCCCGCAGTATTCGGTCTGGAGCTTTGGCCATTGATGCTGTGGGAGGCATATATGCGACGCCATTCCCCGCGGATCGGGCTACTCGGGATATTCTGCTCCGGCGCCTGTTCCTGACCATCATGAGGGGTTATTTCCTAGGGAACAACTCCTCCACCATTCATTTCAGCGTCGTCGGAGCTGTCAGGGACGTAGACCGGATCGGTGATTATGACTGGGGGTCCTTCACATTTGCTTATTTCCTCCACGGTCTTCGTCTACGCTCGGAGGGACAGACAGATGCCTGGCTCGGATTCTACCACTTTCTGCTGGTGAGCCTTCTTTTCCTCTTTTCTTACTGTATTTCCCATCATTTCATTTCCCTTTTCTGCCTTTGTTGGTTACTCATGCCTTGCCTTGTTCTCGTTCATAGTTCTGGGCCTACGAGCGTCTTCCCTGTCTGAGGCCTGTCACTACCCTTGGCCTGGACACTTATCCTAGGGGTCGTCGGTGGCACCACAGCACCTTGGAGGAGGTTCCGGTATCTGGCAGCTTTGTACACTGCCGCATTCAGCTGGAGTTGATCACCGCTGCAGATGTCGTCTGGACTCCTTATCTTTCGGAGCATCTGGCTGTGGGGTTTACAGATGGGTATCCTTTCGGCCGAGAGTTCACGCTTTCCACCCGCCGCCTTACTTTGCAGAGTGTCGAGGGCTGGGTTATGTATCTGGGAGAGCGCGCATTCAGATGCGTTACTGGAGAGATCCGCATCCCGCATTCCCTTCCTTTCACTACATCCTGGCCGCTAGATTCTCAGCCTTCAGAGATTATGCTCGCGGGGGAGGATGGCCGGATGCTTTCTATGGGTCCTAGTACGAGTGAGGCCTTTCGCACCTGGAGGGTGCCCCGCACCATCGATCCTCAGACTCGGGCCACATTCTTTCTTGGAGACATGGTTCCCGGCTCGGTGATGATGACCGATTGGGCTGCCTGTGTTCGGAGTCCCACTCACGCTGAGCAGATTGCCACGTTGACCCGCCAGGTGGAGCAGTTATCCCTATATCTTCGGGTGTTAGGCCGGACCCCAGAGGATGCTTACGCCTACGATCCTGACAGTGCGGGTTATGATGCAGGCCCGAGCTCATCTGATGCCACAACGCAGCCATACATTCCTGACATGAATTTTGGACCTCCGACTTCGACGACTCCAGGGGATCAGTTCGAGGATCACGCCTTCTTGGATGACCTTACTTTTCACTAGATTAGGCTAGGATATGGCTTTTGTACCTGCACCTGTTTAGATTTCTTTTCCATTTCATGCACTATGTATTGAACTTTTTATTCATTTATGCACAGTTTTTTTTATCCTTATGAAATTCAATTGCTCTATTATTAACTGTCCGATGCATGCTTTTATTTATGGATAGAGAATGACCCCTGTACAGTCTTTTTGATACTATTTTTTTCACAGATGTCGTCCTCAGATGTTGTGGTACGTTTGGATTCCATTCCTCCCACAGGGTTGGTCGGCAGTCTCCTCCGCTGGTTGGACAGTTTATCGCCGGCCGACAGGGTTATCGCAGATGGCCTTTTGGGACATTCTTGGTCCTTATTATCATTTCAGGTGCCAGCGGGCTTTGTGGAGGGTATTCTGAGCTATTGGGCCCCTGACCGTCAGGTGTTCAGATTAGGGACAGTAGAGTTGACCCCCACTCTCGAGGAGTATGCTCGCTTTACCAGCTTGCCTTTGGATAGACCTTGTGCTAGGGTCATAGCTGGTTCCATGCGCCGTCAGTTCTTGACTTTCACCGGTTTGCGGAGGACAGTCTTATTATCGGTGATCACCTCAGACCATCTAGTTCTCCTATATTTCCTGATTGACCGATTCGGCTCACCTAACAGTTTTCACCTATTTTCTGGTGATTTTTCCGTATCCGAGGAGCGCTGGGGTGCTTTAAGATTAGACGTTTTGATGGCCTGTGTCATCTCAGTTTTGTACTTGCCTGCAGGACCCGATCAGTTAGACATGCAGGTTGTCACGTCCGTTAGAGCCTTTCAGGAGGATCACACCGTTCTTCCCATGATATTGGCAGATACGTACATGTCAGCCTCATATTGTCAGTCTTTCCGAGGCAGAGTATTTAGTGGGAGCTCGACCTTATTGTACGTGTGGTTTATGAGCCATCTAAGCCCCATCGGTCATCTCCGTCGCCGTGGGTTTTGCTTCAGCCATGACATAACCACGCAGTTTGTATTTCGTCCCGTGAGCTGTACTGATGCGGCTTCCTGGGTAGAATTCTTGTCGGTTATAGAGGATCCTTTTCATCTCCTGATCTACTCCGGTTATTGCTCCTTTATGAGCTTCTTGACTCACGTGCCCAACTTGGATTTCATCCCTATTACTGGCTTGAGAGGCGTGACGACCTATCATCCTTTGGCGGTTACAGGGCAGTTTGATCAGACACAAGATTTTCACCCTTTCACGGGTGCCACCGCCTACCGATTACTTATATCATCCCAGATAGAGAGAGATCTAGTGCGGGTATATGATCTTTGGTCCCGCAGGATCCTTGCCGAGTATAGTGACAGTTGCCCCATCCAGACATTCGCTTATGTGCAATGGTTGCGCGGAGACTCGGATATGGTTGGTTTGAGTCAGACTGGGGCTCTTGATGATTCTGGAGTGATTTTCCCAGATGATACCACAAATCATTCCGTCTCAACCGATTCTGCCCCTAGTCGGGTCACTGAAGACAGCCGGATCCGACTGGCCTTGATTGCTATTGAATCTGATAGGGATGCTGCCATTGCTGAGAGAGATGCCGCTATTCTGGCCAGAGATGCCGTTGTATTTCAGACTAGGGCAGTCATAGACGCTCATTCTGAAACTGTCAGCCGAGCCACTGCTTTATTGGATCGCATCGACATGATGGGGCAGCAGATTGCAGGGGATGCTGATGCTTCAGATCTATCCACCACCTTATCCATCCTGCTTCAACTAGTTTCAGATTTGTAGATTTTTTATTTCCTGCATAGACTATGTTAGTTTCATCGGTTATTGAAAGAGAAATCTTGTAACAAAATGACTTATATATACAGACATGCATTTAAATTTAGTCATTTTCCCTTTTTGTCGTATCGTTGCCTCTCATTGGATCCTCATTTTATCCAGCTAACCATTTATCAAGTCTTGATGGAGATTTGACAGATATTGCCGCACACCCTGTCGATTTCATCAGGTTGGGTCTTAGATTTTGGATAACTGTCTGGTTGGATCAGGGTTATGTCATTTGGGATGAAGCTGGTTAGGCGGCTGGCTTCGGGAAGGTTTTGAGGGTGTAGGAAGGTTTATCTGGCTGTTGGGAAATGGTTTTGTTTAAGGAAATGATTATTTTTAATGGATCGGACCGTGCCGTGATGGCTGCCTATGTAACGGACGATTTAATTGCGTTGTGATTCTGGGGACAGAATCCTTTTAAGAAGGGAAAGATGTAACGAATGCAATTTTTATGATTGAATAAAAATATTTATTGAGTTATATAAATATTTTTATTAATTTATTGAGTTAAATGTGGGTATTTGTTGAATTTAGTAATGTTAAATATTATTTAAATGTAATTTGTTATGTTTATTCTAATTTAATTTAATGATTAAATTAGATGATGAAAAGGTTTATTTGAATAAATAATTTATTTGAATAAGAGAATTTATTTGGTATTATTGTTATTTGTTAAATGAAATTATTATTTGAGTTAATTATATTTAATTGAATTTATTTAATAATAAGTTCAATTGAATTAAATGTGTGACATTTTAAACTATATGTTATATTGGTTTATTAAAAATAAATGAAAGGAGTTTTAATTTAGTTTTACCAAACAAGGTCTTATGATCTTTGTTTGGAAATAATGGGTTATTTTAATTGTGTTTTACCAAACAAGACATAAGAATAATAGGTTATCCTTAATTGTAATTGCCAAACATAGCCTTATGGCTTTTGAATTTTATAACTGATGAATTAAATTAGATTTTTACGTTATTATTTGATTTAATTGTCAGTTTTTATTTTCTTAATTCTATCAGTTTATTTTTTTTAAGTTGCGTCTGTTGTAAAAGAAAAGAGAAGAACAGAGAGAAAAAGAAAAGAAAGAAGAACATCAGAGTTTGAGAGAAAAGAGAGAGCAGAGTTTGAGAATTTGAGAATTGAGAAGAAAGAATTGAGAAAGAACTTGTAATTTTAAAAGAATTCATCAAGTTCCTAAAGTAATTGAAGGTATAATTTCTTTTTCCTTTTAGTTTTATTCTTCTGTATATAGTTTTAGTTACTGTATGTAAATTCAATTGTTAGAATATATGAACTATTTGATTATAGTTGTTGTAATTGGTAATAATCATGTGTTAGATGATTATATGATGATTAACAATTAATTTAGAGGTATTAATCCATGAAAACATGCTTTAGAATTGAGTTTTTAGTTTTTACAGAGTTTACTTTATGAATTGTATATATGTATGAAAATTGATGCTCTAATTGGTTATTAATCGGTAAATTGATAATTGTTTATGATTATTTGATGAAAAACATGAATAATACAAGAAGAATGGGTTCAGTTGATTGAAAAATGAATTTACAGAGTTTTGTTTTATGAAAATGGCAAAAACATGGTTATTTTATAAAACAGTGAATTTTTGGTTTTAAATTGATTGATTATGTGTTTTATAATGCTTAGATTAGTTAGAAACATGTTGGGTAAATGTTTTATATCATATATGGTGTTTGGGTATATCTAATTTGTTTTCTGGATGGTAGAATTCGGAAAATTTTGGCCAAATTTGGCCTAAGTTTTCACTGGTTCGCGAGCTGGGGAAGACGACAGTCAAGTCTATCGCCCCGGCGATAGAAATGAACTGGTTTCTTCGCCCCAGCGACAGAGTCGCCCCGGCGACGAAATTGTTAAGCTTTTTCTCGCCCGGGCGAGAAACGCTACTGTTTTAAAAAAAAAAAATTAATTTATTATTTTCTTTTCTGGGAAATTATGATGCATAATTAAACTTATATTAATGTGACTAATGTACTACCAAGATGGTTGCTACTTAGCATTTGTTGTCTAAAGTATGTTAAATGAGATACTATAATTAGGTAAAAGGAACCTAAAGTGATTATAAATTTTGTAACTAATTTATGTTACCATCTTATAATTAATTGTATAGGTTGATTTAAGGATCGTGAATTATTTAATTTGTAATCTACGCTTGAGGCAAGTTTCCTTATCTCAACTTATTACTTTTACGTTGAGCAAGTTTTCTTTCTTTAAACTTGTTAAATTATTATAGCAAGTTTTCTATTTTTTTTAGCTTGTTATTATTTCAACAAGTTTACTTCCTTTGAGTGAATTAATTAACCTTAGCTTATTGTTATTCAAGCAAGGCTGATATCATGTTGAGTAATTATATTTTGTTTCAGATATTATTTATTCAGTCTTTGATTATCATTCAAACTTCGAATACAAACTTTACTAAAGAACTAGACTAGCAAACCATTATTGATTCAGCTAGTCCTTAGTTGATGAGCGTTTCAAAAACTTAGATTATCTAAACTTGTTCCAAGCCAAGTTCTTTTTGGTACGGACTCTTATTATAAACTGAGATGAACAACCCTAACATAGGGGATTATTACTCTTAGCGTTAAAATGTTTGTGCACAATACATTGTACAAAGGGCTGATCCCCCTGAGTACGAGATGAAGGTCCATATATAGTCTTTAAGACTGTTAAAGGTTACGGTAAAAAAAAATACTTGTTAACCTAGGACATAGTTCGAGGTCTTGAGACCCTCAGATATATTCAAACTTTGATTACTTATTGATTAACTTCAAAAAAAAATCATTGCTTCTCATTTGAACTCTATTTCAATTAAAAGTTATTGTTATCATTCTTGTGGGCAATTGTTTGCTCACTCTTGCATTAAATATTTCAGCTAAGCCCGAGAAGCAGGACGAGCCGTCCACCAGTAAGGGCAAGGGCAAGATGCAGCAATAGTTCTAGATTTATTAATTAATTGATGAACATTTGTACCAGACTTGTTTTAAACTTTTTTTTATATTCCGCATTTGATGTATTAAGGTTGTGGTGACCTGGGATTTTAATTATTGATGTAACCCGGTTTGGGAGATGATTAATTAAGTTTATTTTAATTGCTTAATTATGGGTAGTTAGATGTGAATGAATGGGATAGTGAACACCAAATCAGGGGAAAATTAAGTACCCAGATTTGGGGGTGTCACAGGTTGGTATCAGAGCTGTAGGTTATGAACCTTTAGGTGGGGAAAACCTTAGGGTAGTAGCCTTTTAGAAGATAGAGAATATAGTGGTGATAAACTCTTATCGAGTTCTAAGGAATGAATTACGGAAATTCATAAAAGACAACAAAATGATTATGTGCTATGTGCTTATTTGATAATAAACTTATGTGCTCGCGAGTACTATCGAGTATTGTCAATTAGTAATTAAAACTTAAAACTTTGTTGTCAGGATGACTGATAGAGGAGAGCCCAGCCAGACTAGGGAGGAGGAGCCCCGAGATATTCACGTGGTTCATGAGCAGCTAGTGCAGAGGGAGCTATCTCCATTGGTTACAGTTACAGGTCACGAGTATGAGCCTGAGACTGATCCTGAGGAGGACCCTGACGAGGATCCTGAGGAGGATCCTGAAGAGGTTGAGGAGGAGGAGGAAGACCCTGAGGGGATATCATTATCTACTTTGGGTGTTCAGATGTACGAGCAGGTGTATGATCGCAACATAGAGTTGCAGGACAGAGTGGAAGAGTTAGAGAGGCAGCTGGCGGAGCGACAGTCTGATTTGGAGCAGAAGAACAGTGAGATTGTGGAGCTAGACATACGTCTTGGAGACGTGGAGTGGAAGTTGGTTCATGTAGAGAGTGATAAGGAGGAGTTAGAGGAACAGGCTGCAGAACGTCAAACCACTCTAGAGCAGAAGGATGCTGAGATCCAAGACCTTTCTTCACGTCTTGCAGAGGCTGAGCAGAGGCTAGCACAGTCTGAGTATCGACGCGGACAGTTGATAGCCAGGAATGAGATTGTACGAGATGAGTTGAAAGAGGAGTCAGCTAAGCGGGCGAGAGCGGAGACAGCTTGGCTGAGGGAGGCTGATCGTGCAGATCGTGTTGAGTGTGAAATGCGGTCAAAGAAGGCCAAGATTGATGAGATGGAGTATATTTTTCATACTACCATAGACAGAGCTCAAGATCGAGCTAATCGTCATCCAGATGTGATGGATCGTAGGATGATGACACGCATTATGGAGCAGGAACGCCAGGAAGCTGTACGTCGTGGGATGTCATCATAGATTATGATTAGTTATGTTATTATGAAATTTATGAGTTAATAAGTTGATTAATCCCAGTTTATTTAATGGGATAGAATAATGATGTAATCCTAGAACTTTGTGATTTCAGGATAGATGATTTGATGTAAATAACTACGATGTTATCTCTATTATGTTTTTAAGCAGTTAATGAATAAAATGTGAAAGTTTATCAGATGTGTTATGTATTTAAGTGTTGTTCATAAATGTTTAAGTTAAGACTTAAATGTTTGAGTAATTGAGCAATAGTTTAATAACGAGAATTCTTAACAGTAAAATGCCTCCAAGAAGACAACCAACACGTCAACAGACCCCCGAGGGATCTACTAACAACGAAGAAGCCAACGCTAATCCCATGCAGCAGTTGGTAAATTTGTTAACGGGAGCCTTTGCGAACCAACCCCAACCCCAAGCGCAGGCCACGACCTTCAAAGACTTCAAGGCTGTCGGACCTCCAGAATTTCAGGGCTCCATGAATCCGATTGAAGCTCAAACATGGATCATGGAGATGGAGAAAGTGTTCGATGTCGCCAGAGTCGGTGAAGACCAGAAAACGGCATTTGCGACATTCATGCTGAAATCAGAAGCCAGCTACTGGTGGCAGGCAAACAAAACTCGTGGTGGTCAGGGTATAATACCGTGGGAGCGGTTTAAAGAAATATTTTTCGAGACATACTTCCCAGTAAGCGCGCAGAACCAGATGGAAGTGCAGTTCCTAGAGCTGAAGCAAGGTACTATGACGGTACCTGAATATGCTGCAAAGTTCAATGAGCTGGCAAGGTTTGCGCCATATCAGGTTAACACGGATGAGCGGAAGGCTAGGAGATTTGAGCAGGGACTGAAACCCTGGTTATATAGTAGAGTTTCGTTGTTTCAACTAAGTTCATTTGCGGCAGTGCTAGAAAAGGCAATTATCGCTGAAGGAGGCAGTGATGCTCTGTCAAAGTACAACCAGGAGCAGAAGAAAAAGAAGAATGAGAATGAAAACAAAGCAAGTGGTAGCCATGGGGGCAGTAATCAGAAAAGGAAGTGGAATGATAGTAACTCTGTGGGAAGTCAGCAGGGTAATTAGAAGAAGAAGATAGAGGTATGCAGCAACTGTGGGAAGAGCCATATGGGTGCTTGTTTGAAGGGTAAGCGGGTGTGCTTCAACTATGGACAAGAGGGCCATATTTCACCAAATTGCCCTAATCCGAAGAAAGGAGCATGTTTCATTTGCGGGTCGAAGGATCACTTTGCCAGAGAGTGCCCTAAGAAAACAGCTACAGGAGGAGCTGGTGCAGGAAAAAGGGAGCAGCGGTGGAGGTAATCTGACTATCACCGGACCGACACAGCCCAACCGACCTACCGCTCGAACGTTCAACATGACGGTGCAGGACGCTGTGCAGTCAAAGGATGTGGTGTCAGGTATCATTCCAGTCAATAATATTAATGCTTATGTATTGTTTGACTCGGGTGCTACTTGCTCATTTATATCCGATGATTTTGCTAAGAACTTAGAATTACCCCAGGAAGAACTAGATTACCCTATGAACATAGAGATTGCGAATAGGGAAATAATTCCTGTTAAACTTATCCACAAGGATTGTCAAATAGATATTAAGGGTCAGATAACGACGGTAAACTTGATCCCAATTCGACTTGGGGAGTTTGACGTTATATTGGGTATGGATTGGTTGACTAATCATGGGGCAGTCATTGACTGTCAAAAGAAGTGTATAAACCTTATGACTCCGTCAAAGGTTGTATTTTATGGTAGCAAATCGCCTATACAAGCGAGTTGTCTGACGATGATGCAGGCCAGAAAGATGTTGAGGCAAGGCTGTGTAGGGTATCTAGCCTACATAGTTGATATGCGAAAGGAAGGTGCAAAGTTGGAAGAGATACCAGTGGTTAGAGATTTCGTGGACGTGTTTCCTGAAGATTTACCAGGATTACCGCCAGATAGGGGAATCGAGTTTGTGATTGATTTAGCACCGGGAACGGCCCCTATATCGAAGGCCCCGTATCGAATGGCTCCAGTGGAATTAAAGGAGTTGATGGCGCAACTACAGGAGTTGCTAGATAAAAAGTATATTCAACCAAGCGTTTCGCCGTGGGGAGCGCCGGTATTATTTGTTAAGAAGAAGGATGGATCAATGCGTCTTTGCATTGATTATAGAGAATTGAACAAGGTCACGATCAAAAACAAGTATCCGTTGCCAAGGATCGATGACCTGTTTGATCAACTAAAGGGGGCAAGGTACTTTTCAAAGATAGATTTACGAAGTGGGTACCATCAGTTGAAGGTGAGACAGGAGGATATACCAAAGACGGCATTTCGAACTAGATATGGTCACTATGAGTTTTTGGTTATGTCATTTGGTTTAACGAATGCGCCTGCAGCATTCATGGACTTAATGAATAGGGTGTTCAAACCATTTCTGGATAAATTCGTAGTGGTGTTTATAGACGACATCCTCGTATATTCCAAAACTCAGGAAGAACACGTCGAGCATTTGAGGGTGACATTAGAGGCGTTAAGGAAAGAGAAATTGTATGCAAAATTTTCGAAGTGCGAATTTTGGTTGGAACGTGTGCAATTTCTTGGGCATGTGATTGATAAGGACGGAATATCGGTAGACCCATCAAAAGTCGAAGCTGTGATAAACTGGGATCAGCCGAAAACACCGTCAGAAGTGAGGAGTTTCCTAGGTTTGGCAGGATATTATAGGCGTTTTATTCAAGATTTCTCGAGAATCGCCACTCCGTTAACGAATTTAACAAGAAAATCAGTGAAGTTTGTTTGGACGGAGAAGTGCGAAGAGAGTTTCCAAGAACTAAAGAAGAGACTAAGTTCGGCACCTGTATTGTCTTTGCCAGATGATACAGGAAATTTTGTGGTGTATAGCGACGCATCGCATAAGGGACTTGGTTGTGTGTTGATGCAGAATGGAAAGGTTATTGCATATGCATCGCGCCAACTAAAAGACTATGAAAAAGGGTATCCGACCCATGACTTAGAGTTAGCAGCTGTGGTGTTTGCTCTGAAAATCTGGCGACACTATCTCTATGGGGAGAAGTGTGAAATATACACAGACCATAAAAGTCTGAAGTATATTTTTACACAGAAAGATTTGAATATGCGGCAAAGGAGATGGATAGAGTTAATCAAGGACTATGATTGTGAAATCCTATACCATCCGGGAAAAGCCAATGTGGTTGCAGACGCTTTGAGCAGAAAGGGTCGGGAGAAATTGTTTTTGTTAACCGCTCAGGAGAAGCTCGTGGAGGAAATGGCTAAGTTGGAACTAGAAGTAAAGAATCAGATGACGTCGACCGAAAAATTATTTCAGATAGAAACCCAACCAACTCTGGTGGAAAAAGTGAAGGAAGCGCAACTCAAAGATGAGGAATGTGCTGAGATACGGAAAAGATTGCTTGAGGGCGAAAAGCTTAAATACAAAGTTGATACTGAAGGACTGCTTAGATTTGAAGGCCGAATTTGGGTTCCGGCAGAACTAAAGATCAGAGAAGAGATTTTGACCGAAGCCTATAGTTCAAGATTTTCGGTTCACCCAGGAAGTACGAAGATGTACCAAGATCTTCGCCAACATTTCTGGTGGCCAAACATGAAAAAAGAGGTTGCTGAGTGTGTTGCGAAGTGCCTAACCTGTCAGAGAATAAAAGCAGAACATCAACGACCAAGTGGTTTGCTACAGCCTTTGGAGATACCAGAATGGAAATGGGAGCATATCACGATGGATTTCGTGGTAGGTCTTCCAGCTACTCAGAAGGGATATGACGCGATATGGGTCATCGTGGATCGACTGACGAAATCAGCGCACTTTTTACCAATCAAAGTCAGATTCACTTTAGATCAGCTAGCGAAGTTATATATCAAAGAAATTATCTCGAGGCACGGTGTTCCAGTATCAATAGTGTCAGACAGGGATCCGCGGTTCACATCAAAGTTTTGGAGGAGTCTGCAAACTTGTTTGGGGACACAGTTGCGAATGAGTACAGCCTATCATCCTCAAACCGATGGCCAGAGTGAAAGAACAATTCAAACGTTGGAGGACATGCTGAGAGCGTGTGTCATGGATTTCAAGGGCAACTGGGATGATCATTTACCTTTGGTCGAATTTTCTTACAACAACAGTCATCACGCCAGTATCGGCATGCCACCCTACGAAGCGTTGTACGGAAGGAAATGCAGAACTCCGTTATGCTGGGATGAGGTTGGTGAACGTCGACTATTAGGACCCGAGCTGGTGCAACAAACTGCTGAGATTGTTCAAATAATAAGAGCCAGACTGATAGCCGCTCAAGACAGGCAGAAAAAGTATGCTGACCAACACCGACAAAATCGCGAATTTGAGGTCGGCAGCTTCGTGTTTCTCAAAGTATCTCCCTGGAAAGGGAAAATCAGATTTGGAAAGAAGGGTAAACTAAGTCCGCGATTCATTGGACCCTTTGAAGTGCTGAAACGGGTGGGTGAGGTAGCTTATGCGGTAGCTTTACCTCCTGAGTTAGGCCACATTCACAATGTTTTCCACATATCGGTGCTACGACCGTATAAGTCTGATTATAAACATGTCATAGAGTATGAACCGATACAGTTTGAGCAAGATTTGTCTTATAAAGAGGTTCCTGTACAAATAGTGGACAGGAAAGAACAAGTCCTTAGAAGTAAAGTGATACCTTCTGTAAAGGTAATATGGAGGAACCACAATGCTGAAGAAGCAACGTGGGAACTCGAAGAGCAAATGATGCAGAATTACCCTCAATTGTTTGTTTAATTATATATATTGCGATTCTGGGGACAGAATCTTTGTAAGGGGGGGAGAATGTAACGGACGATTTAATTGCGTTGTGATTCTGGGGACAGAATCCTTTTAAGGAGGGAAAGATGTAACGAATGCAATTTTTATGATTGAATAAAAATATTTATTGAGTTATATAAATATTTTTATTAATTTATTGAGTTAAATGTGGGTATTTGTTGAATTTAGTAATGTTAAATATTATTTAAATGTGATTTGTTATGTTTATTCTAATTTAATTTAATGATTAAATTAGATGATGAAAAGGTTTATTTGAATAAATAATTTATTTGAATAAGAGAATTTATTTGGTATTATTGTTATTTGTTAAATGAAATTATTATTTGAGTTAATTATATTTAATTGAATTTATTTAATAATAAGTTCAATTGAATTAAATGTGTGACATTTTAAACTATATGTTATATTGGTTTATTAAAATAAATGAAAGGAGTTTTAATTTAGTTTTACCAAACAAGGTCTTATGATCTTTGTTTGGAAATAATGGGTTATTTTAATTGTGTTTTACCAAACAAGACATAAGAATAATAGGTTATCCTTAATTGTAATTGCCAAACATAGCCTTATGGCTTTTGAATTTTATAACTGATGAATTAAATTAGATTTTTACGTTATTATTTGATTTAATTGTCAGTTTTTATTTTCTTAATTCTATCAGTTTATTTTTTTTAAGTTGCGTCTGTTGTAAAAGAAAAGAGAAGAACAGAGAGAAAAAGAAAAGAAAGAAGAACATCAGAGTTTGAGAGAAAAGAGAGAGCAGAGTTTGAGAATTTGAGAATTGAGAAGAAAGAATTGAGAAAGAACTTGTAATTTTAAAAGAATTCATCAAGTTCCTAAAGTAATTGAAGGTATAATTTCTTTTTCCTTTTGGTTTTATTCTTCTGTATATAGTTTTAGTTACTGTATGTAAATTCAATTGTTAGAATATATGAACTATTTGATTATAGTTGTTGTAATTGGTAATAATCATGTGTTAGATGATTATATGATGATTAACAATTAATTTAGAGGTATTAATCCATGAAAACATGCTTTAGAATTGAGTTTTTAGTTTTTACAGAGTTTACTTTATGAATTGTATATATGTATGAAAATTGATGCTCTAATTAGTTATTAATCGGTAAATTGATAATTGTTTATGATTATTTGATGAAAAACATGAATAATGCAAGAAGAATGGGTTCAGTTGATTGAAAAATGAATTTACAGAGTTTTGTTTTATGATAATGGCAAAAACATGGTTATTTTATAAAACAGTGAATTTTTGGTTTTAAATTGATTGATTATGTGTTTTATAATGCTTAGATTAGTTAGAAACATGTTGGGTAAATGTTTTATATCATATATGGTGTTTGGGTATATCTAATTTGTTTTCTGGATGGTAGAATTCGGAAAATTTTGGCCAAATTTGGCCTAAGTTTTCACTGGTTCGCGAGCTGGGGAAGACGACAGTCAAGTCTATCGCCCCGGCGATAGAAATGAACTGGTTTCTTCGCCCCAGCGACAGAGTCGCCCCGGCGACGAAATTGTTAAGCTTTTTCTCGCCCCGGCGAGAAACGCTACTGTTTTAAAAAAAAAAAATTTAATTTATTATTTTCTTTTCTGGGAAATTATGATGCATAATTAAACTTATATTAATGTGACTAATGTACTACCAAGATGGTTGCTACTTAGCATTTGTTGTCTAAAGTATGTTAAATGAGATACTATAATTAGGTAAAAGGAACCTAAAGTGATTATAAATTTTGTAACTAATTTATGTTACCATCTTATAATTAATTGTATAGGTTGATTTAAGGATCGTGAATTATTTAATTTGTAATCTACGCTTGAGGCAAGTTTCCTTATCTCAACTTATTACTTTTACGTTGAGCAAGTTTTCTTTCTTTAAACTTGTTAAATTATTATAGCAAGTTTTCTATTTTTTTAGCTTGTTATTATTTCAACAAGTTTACTTCCTTTGAGTGAATTAATTAACCTTAGCTTATTGTTATTCAAGCAAGGCTGATATCATGTTGAGTAATTATATTTTGTTTCAGATATTATTTATTCAGTCTTTGATTATCATTCAAACTTCGAATACAAACTTTACTAAAGAACTAGACTAGCAAACCATTATTGATTCAGCTAGTCCTTAGTTGATGAGCGTTTCAAAAACTTAGATTATCTAAACTTGTTCCAAGCCAAGTTCTTTTTGGTACGGACTCTTATTATAAACTGAGATGAACAACCCTAACATAGGGGATTATTACGCTTAGCGTTAAAATGTTTGTGCACAATACATTGTACAAAGGGCTGATCCCCCTGAGTACGAGATGAAGGTCCATATATAGTCTTTAAGACTGTTAAAGGTTACGGTAAAAAAAAAAATACTTGTTAACCTAGGACATAGTTCGAGGTCTTGAGACCCTCAGATATATTCAAACTTTGATTACTTATTGATTAACTTCAAAAAAATCATTGCTTCTCATTTGAACTCTATTTCAATTAAAAGTTATTGTTATCATTCTTGTGGGCAATTGTTTGCTCACTCTTGCATTAAATATTTCAGCTAAGCCCGAGAAGCAGGACGAGCCGTCCACCAGTAAGGGCAAGGGCAAGATGCAGCAATAGTTCTAGATTTATTAATTAATTGATGAACATTTGTACCAGACTTGTTTTAAACTTTTTTTTATATTCCGCATTTGATGTATTAAGGTTGTGGTGACCTGGGATTTTAATTATTGATGTAACCCGGTTTGGGAGATGATTAATTAAGTTTATTTTAATTGCTTAATTATGGGTAGTTAGATGTGAATGAATGGGATAGTGAACACCAAATCAGGGGAAAATTAAGTACCCAGATTTGGGGGTGTCACAGCCTACGTACCCCCATAAGTTGGAAGATCAGGTCCTACGTAGTTCGCTCCTCAAAGAAAAAAAGGAACTGATAATTCAAGCATAGAACCGCTTCACCGAGTCGGAATTGAGGGGTTGTGGAAATACCTCACCATCCATTTCTTG
The DNA here is from genome assembly GCA_034770075.1 of Aralia elata. NCBI lineage: Eukaryota > Viridiplantae > Streptophyta > Magnoliopsida > Apiales > Araliaceae > Aralia > Aralia elata. The sequence goes on from CM068377.1 coordinate 73,275,177, forward strand.
CAATATGAGGGCTCCTCCGGACAGCACTTTCTTAATCACAAATGGTCCTTCCCAGTTTGGGGCAAACTTCCCCTTGGCTTCGTCTTGACAAGGCATGACTCTTTTTAGCACCAAATCATTTTCCTTGAACTTCCGAGGTCTTATCCTTTTGTTGTATGATCGAGAGATCCTTTGCTGATATAACTGACCGTGCCAAACAGCAGCCACCCTCCTTTCATCGATTAGGGCCAGTTGGTCGTATCGACTTTGCATCCAATCCTCCTCGCTTATTTGAGCATCGATCAATATTCTGAGGGACGCCATCTCAACCTCAACTGGCAGAACGGCCTCCATTCCATACACCAAAGCGTAAGGGGTTTCCCCTATAGAAGTACGTATTGACGTTCGGTATGCTAGCAGGGTGAGGGGTAGCAGATCCGGCCATCCCCGATGATTAGCAGACATTTTTGCCATGATCTTTTTGATGTTCTTATTTGCAGCCTCCACCGCCCCATTCATCTTAGGACGGTAAATGACAGAATTGAGGTGGTTGATCTTAAACTGGTCGTATAATCCCTTCATGAGGGCGTTGTTCAAATTCTTGGCATTGTCGGAGACCACGACCTCAGGTTGCCCGTATCAACAAATGACATTATTCCTGATGAAATCGACGATGACCTCCTGAGTTACTTTGGGGAAAGAAGCTGCTTCTACCCATTTGGTGAAGTAATCGATCATGACGAAAATGAATCAGTGTCCGTTGCTTGCTTTGGGCTCTATTGGTCCGATTACATCCATTCCCCACATTGAAAATGGCCACGGGGAGGTCATACAGTGCAGTTCATTGGGAGGCGTATGGATCACATTACCGTGCGCCTGGCATTGGTAACACCGTTTGACATGATCGTCGCAGTCGGCTTTTAGTGTTAACCAATAATGCCCCGTTCTCAAGATCTTTTTGGCCAGCATCGGTCCACTCATGTGTGGCCCACACACTCCACCATGTATTTCGTTCATAATCTTTTGGGCCTGTGTCTCACCTACGCATTGTAACAGTCCCAACCCAGCATCCCTCTTGTAGAGTGAATCCCCACTCAGGTAAAATTTCATTGCCATCTTTTGAATTCTCATCCTCTCAGTTCGGCTTGATTGGTCGGGAATGGATCTATCCCTCAGGTACTCCCTTATGTCGTGATACCAAGGCTGCTTTGGCAGAACCACCTCGTCTGATAATACTGCAACATACTCCTCGTATGCCGGGGTATTCTGTACTGCTATCTTAATCTGTGGAACATCTTTTCTTTTGATTATATGGATTAAGGAAGCCAGAGTTGCCAATGCATCGGCAAAATCATTCCGCCCCCGGGGGATATGTCGGGAAGCGATATCTTCGAACTCTTGCATCAACTGGGTAACACAACGATGGTATGGAAGTAACCGGAGCTCTTTGGTGTTGTACACCCCGATCGCCTGTCTGATTACCAGTTCTGAATCCCCAAACACCGCTAATCTCTTCACTCCTATATCGCGGGCAAAACGGAGTCCCAATATACACCCCTCGTACTCAGCTGTATTGTTTGAATTACTGAGCTGTAATTTAGTAGCCACAGGGTATTGTTCTCCGGTGATAGAGACCAGTACTGCTCCTGCCCCCTAAGCATTCATGGCACCATTAAAATACAGCTTCCAGAACTGCCCCTCGTCATCACATTTCGTGTGTGATACCCAAAATATATCTTCGCCCGGCAGAGGAGTTTCTAATGGCTCCATCCCTCCTGACGGGGTTTCCGCCAACTGATCTGCAATTCCCTGCCCTTTCATGGCTTTCTGAGTTACGTATACCATGTTGAACTGTTGTAAGATTAACTGCCATCTTGACAGTCGACAGTTCAGCATGGGCCTTTCAAAAATATATTTCAGGGGATCCATTCTCGATATCAGGTACGTAGTATGCCCATGGAGGTAGTGCTGTAATCTCCCTGCAGCCCAGGCCAGAGCACAACAGGTCTTCTCGATAGGAGTGTAATTCTGTTCACATTGGCTAAATCTCTTGCTGAGGTAATAGATGGCTTGCTCTTTACCCGCCTCATTCTTCTGTCCCAGCATACATCCCATCGCGATGGCATTGACCGATATATACATAAACAGAGGGATCCCATCCTTCGGGGGTACCAGCACTGGTGCCTCTGTCAGCTGCTTTTTAATGGTCTGAAAAGCCTTCTGACATTGTTCATTCCATTCTTGGGAAGCACCTTTCCTTAATAATTTGAAAATTGGCTCGCATGTAGTCGTCAAGTGGGATATAAAACGGCTGATGAAGTTTATTCTTCCCAGGAATCCTCTTATCTCCTTTTCCGTGTGAGGTGCCGGCATATCCACAATGGCCTTAATCTTTGCCGGATCCAACTCAATGCCCCGATCACTAACCAGGAATCCCAAGAGCTTGCCCGACTGCACTCCGAAAGCACACTTTGCTGGATTGAGCTTCAAATTATACTTTCTGAGCCGATCGAATAGCTTCCTGAGGTGGGTTAAATGATCAGATTCTACCCTTGATTTCACAATAATGTCATCCACATAGACCTCTATCTCCTTGTGCATCATATCGTGGAACAGGGCCATCATGGCTCTCTAATAAGTAGCCCCCGCATTTGTGAGACCAAAAGCCAATCGTCTATAGCAGAAGGTGCCCCAAGGGGTGATGAAAGCGGTCTTTTCCCGATCTTCTTCCGCCACCATTATCTGATGATACCCGGCAAAGCAATCCACAAAAGAATACATTTCGTACTGGGCTGTGTTATCCACCAGGATGTGTATGAAAGGCACCGGGAAGTTATCCTTGAGACTGGCCTTGTTTAGATCTCTATAGTCTACACATACCCTCACCTTCCCTCCAGGCTTCGCCACTGGGACTACATTGGATAGCCATTCTGGGTAAGTGGACACCATAATGATTCTCGCCCTGAACTGTTTGATGATCTCCTCCTTCACCTTTAAGCTCCATTCCGGTTTCAACTTCCTTAGTTTCTACTTGACAGGCCTGAAACCCTCCTTGATGGGCAACTGGTGCACCACAATGTCGGTGGACAATCCGATCATATCCTCATGAGACCAGGCAAAGACATCCTCATATTGGCTTAACAACTCAGTTATTTCTGCTTTCTGGCTAGGGGTAAGGTCCGTCCCTATCTTGAGTTCTTTTGGCTTGTCAGGGGTTTCGATATCTATAATGATGGTTTGGTCCAAGTTGGGTTTGGGTTTATCCTCGACCCATCCTTTGATCTCGTCAGGCGCATCGTCGTAATCTGTCTCTTCTTGCTTAATGCCCATTAAATCGAAATCCAGCTCAATGTCAAAATCATAATCATCATTCAAATTTGAAAGACCGTTTGTTAGGCAAGGATTACTCAAATTGGTACACCTGACATGAAACAAAATACTTGTCATATATAAGTTATTTTCCACAACGATCACATTTTCAGATAACATGAAGAAACGACATGATTATGCAAAATACAAAACAACAAAAAATAAACTTCTTCATCCTCCCATCCTCTGAGGTCTACCACCCTGATGTCGGGTTTTACCCTTGTTTGGATATCACTGGCTTCATGGTCTAGTTGTCGACGGTCAGATCAGATGAAATTCGCTGGATGAAAGGTGGCTTCACATTGGACACTTCCCCGATGACTACGGCCACATCGCTTGCGTCCCCCTTCCTACCTTCTTCGGGAATAATTAGCCCTGCCCAATTAATGACAGGCACACCTTGTTGGGCTCCCGGTGGCGTCACAACATCGGTCCCCTCTCCATTGCTTGTTAATTGTCCGGGGATATAGCACCTGGTTTCAAACTTTTGCGCGACCTCCTGTAGGAAACTTTCCCTCTTGGTCGACTTATCACTTGCGGGGGTTAATTCTTCATCCCCTAACTCAATCACAGGCTTGCTAGTCCCTTGCTCATTGTTGACCTTGGTCACCGGACCGCCAGCCAGCCGAATCGGGGCCACGCCCTGCCGGTGTCTCCGTGTTATGCCTTCATGATATCCCAACCCTGCTTTACCTATCTGATGGGGTAGTTGAATGGGCTCGGTGATTCCTTGGCTACTCTTTCCTAACCCTTGTCCAGGCTGGAATTTCATTTTCATCATTTATTTTGCAACGAAGGTAAGTTCTGGAGAGACCTTAGGTTTCACGGCTGGGGTTCCCAGGCATCTGTAGTGGGGAGTGCTGATTTCCAGCGCCTGAAAACTGGCAGGTGCCGCCGACTCGTCCACATTAATCACTGGCAGGCCATTCCTGGGAGGAGAAGGGTCATCACATTCTACCGATATCGTTACCAGATTCCCGTCGATGATTAGTTTGATTTGCTGGTGTAGCGTGGAAGGAACTGCCCCGGCCATGTGTATCCACGGCCTCCCCAATAACAGGTTATAACTGGCCGCAATGTCTAAGACTTGGAAAGAGATATCAAAAGTACAAGGTCCTATTTCCACCGGCAATTCTATCTCTCCAATTGTATCCCTCCGGGAACCATCGAAGGCTCGCACCACTATATGACTGGCCCGTAGGCGCTTGGGATTGATGTTCATCTTCTGCAATGTACTGAGGGGACAGATATTCAACGCCGATCCCCCATCAATCAGCACCCCATTCATGATATAACCTGAGGAGATTACCGTAATATGTAGCGGTTTTCGATGCCCCCTTCCCTCCTTGGGGATATCGTCATCTGTAAATGATATTACATCACTCTCCAACAGGTGGTTCACCAGATGGCTGAAACCTTCCTTGCTAATTTCTTTGGGAATGTATGCTTCCTCCAGGACTTTCACCAGGGTTTTGCAGTGATCATTGGATGATAACACCAAGTCCATGATTGATGTCAGAGTCGACTCCTCGCTTAATACCTAGATCCCTCTTGCTTCCGGATGATCCATCCTTTTCAAGAATTCTATGGCTTTCTCCTCGGAGATCTCTTCATTTTTCTTCGTTTTGTTCTTAAGGACTCGTCCAGGAAGATACAAAGGATTCCCCCTTGTTGTCACAGAAGCACAACTGGCCGCTTCCTCTGACACCCCGCCATAATTCCATGGTACTGTCTTTAGACTGCTGACAGGGATTTGCGGTCTCGCTGCAAGGATGAGGGGTTTCGGAGCTGCCAACTTGACAGGTCCCTCCGTGGTATTTCTATTTACACCCATCAACCTAATGGGCGCTCCCCGTGCACTTCCGTGATCACTTATCATGTTGATCATTTCCTCAATTTTCTTCACATAGTTCAGTCTTGACGGCCCCTCGGCTTCACTGGCCTCCACCACATTGACCCCCCCTCCATCATGCCTTGGCAGGGGATTGACCTTAACATTTGGGGAGTCTAGCTGTTCCACCACAATTTCCCCACTATCAATCAAGTTCTGGATTCTGTGCTTCAACGTCCAACAGTCCTATGTATCATGACCAGGGGAACCTGAGTGGTATGCGCATCGCTTGCTTGGGTCAAACCTTCTTCCCTTCGGGTCACTTGGGGGTGCCAAATCGACTATCTTCTTTTGGGCTATTAATACCGCCAAAATCCGCTCAAGAGGATCTCCGAATGGGGTGAATACTCGATTTTGCGAGGCCTCGAATCTCCTTCGCCCTTCCGCCCTCTGATTAGTGAAGTTAGGCTGTCGGGATGGCCCCACCCTCTGCACCTGTACTGGAGGATTGTTTTCTGTCTTTCTAGATGATTCCTGCAGGATGAGGGAAACATCTTCTTCCTTCTTCTTTTGGACCCTACGGGAAGTGCCGCCATAATTTCCACTCTGTATTTGTTCTGCAGCTGTCTCCAAAGCCGTAAAATCCCGAATCTTTCCAGAATTCAAACCCATATCCACCATTTCTCCGTGTTTAATCATCTCAGCAAAAGGCCTACCAATCCCTGATATAACCCGCTCATAATAAGGGGCCTCTTGAATATCTACGAAGGTCATCACCATCTCCGACTCGCTCATCGGGGGATTCACCTGTGCGGCCATACCCCTCCATCATTGTGCATAATCCCTGAAGGATTCCCTGGGTTGCTTCTTAACTTTTGTCATTTGGTATCTATCAGGGGCCATTTGTGCCTGGAAGCTATACTGTGTTAAGAAGGTGTGGGCCAACGCTTCCCAATTGTGGATCCGGGCATTATCGAGACGGGCATACCAGATTCTCGCCTCTCCTGTCAGGCTTTTTTGGAAAAGTTGCATCCTTAGACCCTCGTCTTCTGCATAAGATCCCAGCTCCCCAATGTAGATTTTCAGATGGGTATAAGGATCCCCCTTCCCATTGTATTTCTCAAATTCGGGGATTTTAAATTTCTCCGGATATCTGGTTCCGGGGAAGACACATAGATCTGAATAGTTCACCCTGCCTAGGGACCCTATGCCCTTCATAGATTGGATAGTTTCCTCCATTTGTTTCATTTTCTTTCGCAGGTCATCAGTATCTCCCTCTTCCGGGATAGTAATCACTGTTTTGTTGGGTACGGGAATGGCCTTTGGGACGACTGGCTCGCCCTTAGGTTGGGGTGGATCCTCTTTAGGTGGATCCTGTCGAGGTAGCAATTGTTCCTTCAGCATTATGGCCATCTCCAACATCTGTTTTTTAAAGTCATCAAATTCCTTCCTAGATATGGAACCAGGATTATTAGTAGGTGGGAGATCAGCCATTTCAGATGTAGAGTTTTGGGCCCTTTTAGACTGCGAACGGGTTTGAGGAGCAATCCTACAAAGACAATGGTTCGAAGTTTAGTCTTGGGGAATGAAAAATGTGGATGCATGCTAAAGCTGTAATTTTTGTGTTTTTGGGTTTTTTTTAATCTTTCCCTGTAAAACAGAAAGTTAGTAGTCTTTTAATGCAATAACAAATGTTAAATACGACTTTATTATGCTTCCCCAGCTGTTCCCTACAAAACATAGAGGTTAGTAATTTCTTTTGACAGAAAGGGATGCATATATGAATATTGCATGGGACTATGACATTTATATGCGCGAACGTAAAAGGGCATGAAGAGACTTTTCCTGCGTTGGGTTAATCTGAGACTGACCTATCCTAAGGTTACTCTCACGGGCTTTTCGGCATGAAGGTCCCCAAATCTTCGCAATCTACTCGTCTGAGTCCTTTCGATTGGAGCGGATTTGGGTGGTGCGTTTCCTGAGCCATCTCCGGGGAGCAGCCCCTTCGAGTCCAGTAACAAGCAACCGACAGGTTCGCCTCAGGAGGAGGTACTCTCTCAACATACATTCACATTCATTGTCCTCACCGTATGCAAATGATTTCTTTAAAGTAAAGCCATTCCATTCAAATATTCATTTATTGGTCAAAACGCACATTCACACAACAATAAATAAACAAAAACTGCACGTACATACACATTTATGAATTTTAAAGGATAAGATAGCATCAAGATTCAACAGCGGCTTAAGCCCTCTAATCTCCCCAGCAGAGTCGCCAGCTGTCGATGCCGGGTTTTAGCCTTTTCCGATTTTTAGCCTTTTGATTGAATGATTTTTGGAAAAGGTGGGCATTAATGTCGACGGGGTTTTAAAAGATCGTTTTTTATGATGAGCCAATTAACTAGAGTCACCAGTTGGTATATTTGAAATGGATGTACCAACTCATCCGAGTTTTCATTTTTTTATAAATCGATGGCTCATATGTGACTCCGAATTAATTGGTCTGCAAACCGAGATTCATAGAGTTCGGGGGCTTGTTTAAGCGAGGGGAAGGTATTAGGCACCCCCGACTTCCGTGAAACACTGTTACCGCAATCTTGATACTTTCGTATCCTTTAATTCATGAAATGTGTATGTGTGCATGTGTGTGTGTGCCTATGTGAACGTGGTGGTGAGTTTACATGAAGAAACCATTTGGGTTTTCGGAAAAGTCGTGTTTTCTTTTGGGAATGCTTTAGAATGTCCTTCGATTTATACGAGAAAGCTTTATTCATTAGAAAGGTTTGATTTTGACTGTCAAAACTGTAAGGTTTTCAATTGGGTGTCGTTTTGGCAAAGTAAGAGTTTTTTAAATCTTCGTCAAAATAGGAATCGAGATCTATATGTTGCTTTCATAACTCAAATGATGGGCAACCTCTAGGATCTCTTTAACCCTATGCACAAGGATTTAATAAAACATTATTTATTTCCATAAAATCAATTTTGTGATGTTTGAAAACGATTTGTTCTTTAGCCTTCTCATTAAATAGAAATCGACATTCATTAGCAATTCCCATTTATTATCCTCGTGATGCTAATAACCTAATTTGATTGATTTTATGAAAGTCTTCATTGTTTAGCTTCGAAATCAATTTTAATATTGTAAATCAAATAAGGCATTAAAATGCGTAGGGGCTATTCCTGGGCATGTAAGCCATCAAAATAACCCCGAACGCCAACAATCGCATACTTTCACTATGACGGGGCCTTAAACACGATTCTCGCCTTAGCGTCGTTTTAAGGCCCGAAGATTACATATGTACAATGAAAACTACATCCTTCCTACTATCTAAATCAATAGAGGTCCATCATCGGATTTGGACCACGGGGTCGCTTTCCTAGGCTTACAACCAAATTTCCACACACCCACAACCGGATATTACAAGAAATAACCAACACGGATAATCTAATAATACCAAGACATCCTAAAATAGCGATCTAAAGGGACCACGCCCAATATAGCATCGTAAAACAACCAAAAAAATCAATAAATAAATATCATCGGGTTATTAGGAAGAATTTTGTTCCGATGGAACCCTCACTAATAATCCCTAATTCATTGTTCCATCATCAATTACGTGAAAACTACATTTAATTCAACCAAAGGATATGATAGAAATTGCAAAAATAAGGAGATTTTCACCTTGCAAATGAGATCAAAAAGGATGTAAACTTGTGTATTTTGAATAGAAGAAGAAATATATGTGATACAATCAAATCAAAAGAATATTATTCCTCTCTTTTTTTTCTTCCTTTCTCTTCTATTTTATTGCAAAACTATGCTATTTTCTCCTTGAATTTCCGTGCTGCCGCTGCTTATTCTTCTCCTGCTTCCGATCTAACTTCTCTCTCTGCTCTTTGAATGAAGTAATGTGCTGAAGTAGGCTGGCCTTAGCCCGCCATCCACTCAGCCCGCCATGCACTTTAGTTATTTAATTCTCCTTGGTTTCCGCATCGCACCTCGATTCTCGCGTCGTGCTGTCGATTTTCGCCGAAAGGCTTGTATTTTGCAGTCCGGGAATTACTGTGAGACGTGACACATTATTCGGGAATGCTCATTTCGGATGGCCCTGTTGTCACGTCGGTTTTGACTGCAAATCGTCGTGGTGGCGTCGAGTGTTCGAACTTGTGCCCATTCTTCGCTCCCGCAGGCCGGTTCAATTGACGATTTTGCCCTCCTGTCACGGTTAGCATAGGAACGCAAAATTTGGGTGTCTACAGCTGCCCCTCTTTATCATGTTTATGCAATGTTAAATGAAATGAACAGGATAAAGAATAAACACTCGATGCATGAATGACAGTGCACCAGAATGACAATACATACGTGATGCAACACATATGACTTATGATGCAACGTAAGATGTAAGACATGCAAAAATACTCGATGCGGATGATCGTCTCGTCGGGGCCGAGTCTCGTTGCCGGTCACCCATCTCGTAATCGCCGGTTATCGTCGCCGGTCGATCGTCTCGTCGGGGCCGGGTTTCGTCGCCGGTCACCCATCTCGTAATCGCCGGTTATCGTCGCCGGTCGATCGTCTCGTCGGGGTCAGGTTTCGTCGCAGGTCACCCATCTCGTAATCGCCGGTTATCGTCGCTGGTCGATCGTCTCGTTGGGGCCGGGTTTCGTCGCCGGTCACCCATCTCGTAATCGCCGGTTATCGTCGCCGGTCGATCGTCTCGTCGGGGCCGGGCTTCGTCGCCGGTCACCCACCTCGTAATCGCCGGTTATCGTCGCCGGTCGATGGTCTTATCGGGGCCGGGTTTCGTCGCCGGTCACCCATCTCGTAATCGTCGGTTATCGTCGCCGGTCGATCGTCTCGTCGGGGTCGGGTTTCGTCGCCGGTCACCCATCTCGTAATCGCCGGTTATCGTCGCTGGTCGATCGTCTCGTCGGGGCCGGGTTTCGTCGCCAGTCACCCATCTCGTAATCGCTGGTTATCGTCGCCGGTCGATTGTCTCGTCGGGGCCGGGTTTCGTCGCCGGTCACCCATCTCGTAATCACCGGTTATCGTCGCCGGTCGATTGTCTCGTCGGGGCCGGGTTTCGTCGCCGGTCACCCATCTCGTAATCACCGGTTATCGTCGTCGGTCGATCGTCTCGTCGGGGCCGGGTTTCGTCGCCGGTCGCCCGTCTCGTAATCGCCGGTTATCGTCGCCGGTCGATCGTCTTGCGAGTGCCGGTTCTCGTCGCCGGTCACTCGGTCGAATTGAGAAGTCGTGTTTGACATCCGATTCATCAAAATCTCGTATTTTATTACCAAATTATGAGTCAAATGGGCCTTAGGATCAATTAAGCTTGCATTGGACCAAGGGGGATCACTGGGCCCAGTCGCAGATGGATCTGCAGCCAGCCGCAGATTGATCTGCGGCCAAGATCGGGGCTATAAGCGGCCAGCCGCTTCCCAGATCTGTCACTTTCATTCGTACCCCACGCGATTTTCAAACCTTTGCACGCCCTTTTGCCGAGTTTTCCAACCTTTTTTGCAAAAACCGCTCCGGTTAGATCGATCTACGCGTTACAGGTAACACTTTGACCGATTGTTTTTTAATTTCGTCAATGTTTTGCTATACATTTGGCTATTTGCAAGGTTAGAGATAGAAATGTATGCTTTATAATGCTATGCTATGTATTATTGTATATACATGCTATATATCAATTATGTGAGTCCTATTTTATGCTCATGATGCGGTCACACATAAATGTTGTTTCTTTTTTTGAGAGAAAATCATGCATTATGGTCCTTTTACATGTTGGAATTACCCATATGAATGCAATTTTGACCTGTTGTGGCTTGGATTAATTGAAAACATGTTTGGTTATGCATGGGATGCCCATTTTACAGACGGAACTCTGCCGATTTTTTTTATTTTTTTTTTCATGCACACATAATATACATGCATCATGTTGCATTAATTCTATGACGAGTATTGGAATATTTGAGACATAATTCAAAAAAAAGGAACTTACCTTCCTCCTTGCCTGTTCTATTCCAGCTATGGATCCCGACGCTCCTAGTAGCTCCTCTGCGTCTCGGACCTCGGGCGTTCACCGCAGTAGGGTTGCACCTGCCCCTGCCTTGCCCCGGACCCGTCAGGCTCGCCGCCTAGCAGAGGCTGTCATCCGTCCCGATCACCCGGACGTTGAGGAGGCTGCTCTTCCGGACGTTGTGGTAGAGGGCCATCCTCTAGCACACCAGCTCCATCTCCTCATCGCGCCCTGTCTGGCGCATCTGTGCAGATACCCGATCTATTGGGTCGGGATCTCAGTCGTCACCCCTCAGCATCTCTCATGGCTAATGAGGTATATTCAATTCTACTCTGATTTTATTCTCAATTTCTCAATTCCCGTTTTATCTGGACTGACCCATTGGTGATTGCCACAGGTGCCCGAGTTTACTCAATCGAGGGGTAACTGGTTCAACATTTACTCCCTCTACACGGCTTTGCACAGCGATTACCGCGCAGTGGTGGATGCCTGGGGTTTTCGTCACTTCTTCACCATCATTCCGCGCCAGTGCCCCTGGGGTTATATACGGGCTCTGTCCGAGAGATGGTTTCACCAGACCCAGTCCCTTCACCTTTTGGACTGTGAGGTCGTGCTGACTCCCTGGGACTAGAGGTACATCATGGGTATAGAGTTCACCGGGTCCCGTGTCCCTTTGGATCTTGATATCACTCCAGCGGAGGTTCGAGCTTTGCTGGGTTTTGCTGCCGACGACCGGGTCTTTAAGGCCCGCAGTATTCACGTGGGCACTATATACGCCCAAAGATGCTATTTATTGGATTAAATAAATAGTTTGATGAAGATTATTATTTGAATAATTTATTTGGTGTAAATATGTTAACCAAATACAGGTGGGTTTCATGTACATTTAGGTACATGATTTTGGTAAGCTAATTGGTTAGTAAATAGCTAACCTATATTAAATGAGTCTATTAATAGATTAAATTAGTGGGCTAATAAATGTGAAATGTTATATTATTGTTAAAATCCAAGTGTAGGATTTTGTAAGTTCATTGAGGATTTTAATTAGTAGCCCAAATGTTGATATGGGTGGTCCAAATAAATAGTCCAACCCAAGACCCATTGTTTTACCCATGACCCAAACCATATTGCATGACCCATGTGGGGATTTAATTAGAGAGAGAGAAGTTAGCAATTTGGTTATTAAAAGAGGGAGTATTCGGGTAGTGTAGAGAGAGAGAGAAAACCAATTGGGTGAATTAATATTGCATGTTACTTAAGGAGGGAACCACCAATTCTTTTTGGACCAATCAGAAAAGAGTGGAGGGAGTGTGCGTCAAGTTGGTTGCCAATTGCTGAACATATGCATGGAGAAGCCAAATGTTGCAACATTCTGCTCAAAACCAATTCCAAGGAGCTCGGTTGCTCAACCCGTTCATTCCTCCCAAAGCCACTCCATCCGATTCCCACTCTCTTCCATTTCTACAACTTCAGTTCAACTATAGCAAGGAGAGCAAGTTGCAGAGAGTGAGAGAAATTTGCAGAGAAAGATAGGAAGAAGAAGAGTACGGTAGAAGAACTAAGAAAGAAGAAGAAGAGAGAGAGAAAGAAGTTGGTGAAGAAGAAGAAGAGACGCGGATGTGATAGCAAAGAAAGAAGAAAAGAAGAGCATCAAGCTCTAAACAATCTATCAAAGCATTCAAGGAAAAGAATTAAAGAGGTATTTCACCCTCTCTAAATTCTTGTTTCAATATTTCCACTTTCATGGTTTTTCAAGGTTTATGCTTGCTTGGTTTAATTTTTGTTGAGTATTATTATTGATGGTTGGTTGTAAACTGTTATGGAGGTTATTAAGACCTTAAAAACCTTCCTAAGAACATTAAAGTGGAACAAAATGAATGAAAAATCCGAACCCATGCGTAAAGGATGAAGAACAATGAAGAACATGGACATTTTTGAATGTATGGACTGTTTTGACCCAAAACTGCCGAAATCTCTAAGTTAGATGTTATGTTTGAGGGTGTTATGATGTAGTCTGGTAAGTTAGGTTCATCACCCAATTGGAATGGACTAAAAAGCTTTTAAAACGAATCAGTGGTAAAGATTTTAGTAAAACTTGTCAAGAAAATAAAAACTGGATGAACAGTGGCCATTGTGTCAAATTCTGGTATTGTTGGGTTGGATGAAAAATTCTGAATTTTTGTGTAACGAATGCATTTCGACCTCGGATGAGGGACTTATGGCGTTTGGGAGAAGAAGTGTCCAAATTGTCAAACAGAAGAAAATCAGTTCGAGAGGGGAGTTTCGGGGCATAGTTTTGGCTAGTTCGAGTTACAAAAAAATTGTGGGCTTTAGATATTTGTAGTTTATGTTCCAAGATTTCGAGTTCGGACGACCGAGTTATGAAGGTGCGAAGTAAGCGCGTCAAAACTGTCCAATCTGGAAAACCAGATTCGGACCAGCCTATTGTAAGAATTTTCAGGACTTGTGTGTTTAGAATTTGAAAATGGTTAAAACATAAAAGTTGGAGCCCCAGAAGTTAGTGACGCGTGGGCGCAAGAATCGCTCAAAAAACTTTTTAAACGAATTAGTTATGACTGTTTTAGCGAAGTAGGGTCAATCTGGCCAGTTTTTTTTGTAGCAATCTAAAGTTGTTTGTAATAAGTGAAAATATGTTTTGATTGAAGAAGGGCCTGGAACTATGGCCTATATGAGATTAAAATAGACTGTATAAGCTTTAATTTGGCGTAAGAATGAACGAAAACGAATGAGTAACGAAGAAGTTATGATTAAACGAATAATAGTGTTCGTTAACGATTAAAATAGTTCACACGAGTTTATAATTCTTTTTAAATCAAAAATTTAAGGATTGATATATTGGGTCATATGATGATTATAAGTTGGATGATGATGAGGGTCGTGTCGTCTTCGAACGTCGCGTCACCGAGAGAATATTTTTGAGAATTGGCTGCATTATTAAATGCGAGCTATATAAAATGAGAAATAGAGTAATGTAAACCAATATATATGTGAAGCCTTTATTGTGGCTAATTGGTATTTTATTGTTAATAAATTGTGTAGGATATTTGAAGGACGAATTGTCGTAATTTAGCAAGGAGCGCTTAAGGCAAGTTCTTTCAGTAATTTGTTGATTTGTTTAAATATATTAAATATTCTGATGTTTATGTGAATTGCTTGTGAGCATGATTAAGTGTGCAAGTTGTGTAGTTATGTGAGTATATTGTTCTATGTGGAACTTGTATTATTGTGAATATACAATATGAGGTACATGATGTATGCTATGAGATGTATGGTGCATGTGTAGATGCATTGCATGAGATAATAATGCATGAGTAAGATGCATAGTATGAGAATTATGAGACATGAAAAAGATAAATAGCATGAGAATTATGATGCAGGAATGAAATGTAAATTTATATGTTACGTGAAGCATGAAAGGGGAAAACGGTTAGTTCTTGCTGAGCTGTCGTGCTCATTCTTTCAAAAATAAAACTTTTGCAGATTTTAGATGTGACGAATTATCTTGGTATCGTGATGCTAAGGACTAGAGACGCATGGATACATGAAGGTTGCTAAATGTTTTTCTTTATTGAACTTTTTTAGTTGTGATGATGGTACACGATGTATGTGAAATAGATTATTCTGTATTGAATTAGAATTAGAAAGTTTTAGATTTCAAATCAAGAAGCGATTATATAAGTTACTTTGTACGGTAAAGTAGTACGATAACATTGTTGTATAAGGACATTATATAGCAAATGAACGGTTATTGAATAACTCTACGATTATTCAGGGAACGATTAAATTCAGAAGCTGAACTTTGTGTTCATAGATGGAATTTTGTAAGGATCATGATATTTACTCAACCTTGATCATAAGAGTAGAAGTTTAATGGTTACGGAACCTGGAATTGAGAAAGTTTATAATAATAAGTTTTAATACTTATATTGATGTACACTGCTTTATACAGCATGATTAGAATGGTATTGAAATGAGATATCAGAATATGAAAGATTTTTATAAAAGTTTAAATTTTCTGCAATTTTTATTGATTACAACATCTATCAATGATGTAAGCTTAGAGAGTGAATGTTTATTAACGACCGAAATCGGGAACCGAGGTCGCCCCGATTTCTAGGTTGTTACAGAGGAGCTCAAAGAGAAAACTTTGTCAGAGAGAAACTTTATGGATTCAACATTAGTGGATTGAAGAGAAATCACTGCTACTTTATGATCGATGATTTGCTTGAAGTAGATTTTGTCTCGCTTATTGAGATTCTCAAGGATAGTCTGAATTAGCTTATTTATTTTCTTTCCAAATTCCTTGGACATCTCCCTATGGACTTTGGATGCCGTCTCAGCTATATGGGCTAGACCTTTCTGAATTCTAGTGATAATGTCCTGGATACCAGCATTGCGCTCATCAACAATGATGTCTAATATTCGCTCAAGCTAGATCTTAGATGGTACTATTGAAACTCTTTTGAGTATCTGTTCCATTAATGCTTCAACTCCTTCCTTATTTTCCTGGTTCATGTGAGAGAGAACTAAGTCTAAATTTGGAGTATTGGAGGAGGAGGGTATATCTGTATAAGTATGAGATGTAGAAGGTATATCTGTATAGTTAGTGTTTTAAGTATTTACAAGAGGAGTATGAGTTTGTGTATCTATACTTAGAGAGTTATGTGACTTAATGAACGGAAAGGTAAGTAACTCTACGATCGGAGAGGATGGAGGAAATGGTGAGGTTGAGTGTATATGTGCAGGAGAAATGTTAGGTGAAGAGGAAATATGTATAAGAGATGGAGTATTTTGGTGTTCGATCGTAGGTTTTGGGACTCTACGATCGGAGATTGATGAATTTGCTCGTCGATCGTAGGGTTTTCAGACTCTACGATCGGGGGTTAAGGATGTTGGCTCAATAATTGCTCAACACTCATAGTGTTGGACTCTACAACTACGTTATTACGAGAAAGAGGTTTGGTTTTAAAGAATAAAAAATTAGAGATGATAGTGAATTTATTGTATATACCTGAATAAGAAGTTTTGCCATTAGAGATAGTTGTTTTAGCAAAATTTATGACCCTAGGAAAATTCTGAGACAACACTTTGACATTAGGATATGTCGAAAATGTCCAAGTGATGTAGCTCAGATCCCTTAGCATGAGAGCCTTCAGCCAGGGTATGATTGGAATGAAGAAGAACAATAAGTCACTATTACTTTGATAATTAATAGTGCTTTTGTCCAGGCCTTCGAGATCATCACAAGCTCAAATGCCCAAGAATTTTAGATTAACTGCTCCTATTTCTATCGCTTCAGGGATTGATAGATCTTCAGATACAACATCAATTTTCTCCCCCTGAGATTTAACATCTTTGGGTTTAGAATTAGGTTGACTTGGCTCTCTTCCATTGTCCTCTACCACTGATTCAATGATCCTTGTAAGCTCCTTCAACTAAGACTTAGAACAAGTCATTGATTCACTAAGAACAGTTAAAGCAACTGAATCGCTAAGATTCATTCAACTCACAAAGACTTGGAACAAGTCACTAAGACTTGATTACAAAGGTCACTGAGACCTGAACAATCACTAAGAGAGAGATTGAGTTGGAGGTGCTGCTAAGTGGCTTTATGTCTAGCAATGAAAGACTTAGCAACAGAACAAATAGTTATAGATTCGTAGAGTATAGTTCTTGAGAGTTGGGCAACAATTCAACTTGTATAATTCATTATCATTACTGTTGGATTGAATCTACATGCCTCTTATAGACGTCCTCGAGATTGTCCCGTTGGAAAGTTGTTGTTGCTCATTTAATGCTCCAATCTTAGAAGATCTTTGATTGTTGACTTTACAGAGTATGTGTCAGCTTACTTTTAGTTGTGATATATCACATCAGACTGCTGCAGTGACATTCACATTGGTCACTGTCACTTCACCGAGCTAGCTATTAAGCACAATTTGAATTGATCTTCTTTTTAATCATAAGATGTTCAATAACTATCTTGGGATCTTCACTCTACGAGTCTTGACAATGTCAGTCCATTGTCAGAGATGGACAATCATAAGATGTTCAATAACTATCTTGGGATCTTCACTCTACGAGTCTTGACAATGTCAGTCCATTGTCAGAGATGATGTACTCTATGATTTTTTTAATCTTAGAGTTTTATGGTGGTCATAGAGTATCTAGCTAGATGACTCTACGATTGGCAAGCTCTACGTTCCATAAGCTCTACGATCTTTAATGTGCTCAACGATCTCTATCAGACTCTATGATCTTCAACACATTTTACGATTTCTTTTATTAGACTCTATAGTCTTCAACTTGCTTTACGATCTTTAAGTAGAGAGCTCTATGATCTTTGACAGACTGCGAACTTGACCAGTATGCTCTACGATCATACAATAAGCTTTAGAATTATCTAAACAACTTTACGATCGTTTAATTTCCTATAGTCTATACATTCATTTTTTTAACAAAATAGATCAACCTAATAAGTTTGATCTTCTAATCTAAGTCCTTTTACATCAATTTCATTTAAGGACTTCACAAAAGCTACTGGTTACAAATATACATTACACCATCATCAAATCAAAAATATAATTTAATACTTTGAATTTAAACATGACTTACATACAGTGAACAATTGTATGTCTAGAAAGAAAGAATGAATTTATTGATGAATAAAAGAATTTTTCAAAGAATAAAAAAATTCAATTTTTTTTATAACATAGATATTTATCTATTTATTTACTTTCTCCCCTATTACTCCTCAGCGGATCTCTTCGTTTAGCTTCTCGCCTTGTCATGTAGCTCTCTCTCCCTTCAACTTCTCTTCTTTGAATTTCTTCTATTGAGTCTCTAGGACCAAGATCGGACATATTAAATCGTTCTTCCCCTTTAATGTGAACCCCTTGAAGATTTCTATTCATAAAAGTTGGGTCACTAGATGGAAGTCGTAAACTAATAGGTGTTACTGCACTCATCGATCCTGGCCTTGAAGAGGAAGCCAGCTATCCACGAGATTGACCTTGGCCTAGAGGAATAGCTTAAGGTGCAGAAGAAACTCTAGAGGGGGGATGATAAGGAACAACTGATGTTTGCTGAGGTCGTCTCCTCTTCCCCTTTTTGTTAGTATCTCTATCACTTCGTACAACATGGACTTCTTCAAAGAGTTGCTTAACAGTATTGACAAGTTCTTACATTTGGCTCCTAAAAAGGGTAATGTCGTCTCTGAATTCTTGATATCTGGCTTCAGCTTGTTCTCTTTGATAATGAACAAGTGTCATCGCATTATCACGCAGAAATCAAAGGAATATGCACAGGAATCAACAGAATATTCTCTCAATTTATGTGTATAGTGTGTGCCCTTAGGGCACACATTAAGAGGACCCTTTTTTGCGTTCCATTAACTGCATCTCTAAACTTTTAAATTCCAACAACTAGGAGCTCAAAGAGAAAACCTTGTCTGCGAGAAACTTGATGGATTCAACATTAGTAGATTAGAGAGATAGAATTACTACTTTATGATCAACGATTTGCTTGAAGTAGATCTCGTCTCGCTTCTAGAGATTCTCAAGGATAGTCTTTATTAGCTTATTTATTTTCTTACCAAATTCCGTGGACATCTCCCCAGGGACTTTGGATATTGTCTCAGCTACATGGGCTAGACCTTTCTGAATTTTAGTAGCAGTGTCCTAGTTCTCTTCGTTTCACTCATCACTAATAATATCTAACATGCGCTTGAGCTGGATCTTGGATGGTACTACTGAAACTCTTTCGAGGATCTATTCCATTAGAGCTTCAACTCCTTCCTTATTGCCCTAGTTCAGGTGTGAGATAACTAATTCTAAGCTTGGAGTATTGGAGGAGGAGGGTATATCTGTATAAGTATGAGATGTAGATGGTATATCTGTATAAGTATGAGATGTAGAAGGTATATCTGTATGAGTGTGAGAAGTAGATGATATATCTATATAGTCAGTGTTTTGAGTATTTATAGGAGGGTTAGTTTGGATTTGTGTAACTATACTTAGAGAGTTATGAGACTCAACGATCGAAGAGGTAGGTAACTCTACGATCGGAGAGGATGAATGTATATGTGTAGGAGAGATGTTAAGTGAAGAAGATATGTGTATAAGAGAGGGAGTATTTTTGTTTTCGATTGTAGGGTTTTAGGACTCTACGATCGAGGTGTTAGAAATTTGTACATCAATCTTAGGATTTTGAGACTCTACGATCGGGGATTGAGGATGTTGGCTCGACGATTGCTCAGCACTCGTAGTTTTGGACATTACGATTACTTCATTAGGAGAAAGAGGTTATGTTTGAAAGAATAAAGAATTAGGACTGAACGTAAATTTATTGTATATATCTAAACGAGAAGAAGTGTTGCCATCAGAGATAGTTCTTTTGGCAAACTTGATAACCCTAGGGAAATTTTGAGACAACACTTGGATATTAAGATATGAC
Organism: Aralia elata; assembly: GCA_034770075.1. NCBI lineage: Eukaryota > Viridiplantae > Streptophyta > Magnoliopsida > Apiales > Araliaceae > Aralia > Aralia elata. The sequence goes on from CM068377.1 coordinate 73,294,857, forward strand.
GAGAGTGTCCAAGTGATGTAGCTCAGATCCCTTAGTATGAGAGCCTTCAGCCAAGGTATGATTAGAAAGAAGACGAAGAGTAAGTCACTATTACTTTGATAGTTAATAGTGTTTCTATCTAGGCCTTCAAGATTAGCTCTAGCTTGACGGCCCAAGAATTTTAAATTGATTGGTCATGTTTCTGTTTCTTCAAGGAGTGAGAGATCTTCAGATATAGCCTCAAATTTCCCCCCCTACGATATAACATTATTGGGCTCAGAACCAGGTTGACTTGCCTCTCTTTCGATGTCCTCTACGATTCAATGATCCTTGTACGCGCCAAGGAATCATCGGAAGAGCTTGGAATTGGCTTCTCCCCCTCAGAAGTAGCTTCTACTGACTTGGCTAGTTCTGAGGTTATCTTCTTCTTCTTCTTCTTCTTCTTCTTCTTTGAGTCTAAGCTTTTCTTCAGCTTCGTCTCAGACTTCTTTATTAATTTCCTCTTCTTTGGCTCAAGATTAGATATCTTCACAATCGTCTCTTCTTTATCTTTTTGTGGCTCCGGCATATCTATGACGACCCGAGAAATCGTTTAATCTTATAATTAGTTTATGAGTATAATCTAATAAAAATAAAGTTTTTATGGATATTATTATGTGTATATATGATTACAGGTCGAATAAATGACCTAGATTATGTGTTATGTATGTGATATTAAGTGTCGTTGTTTGGATTAAGAAATAAAATTTTTTTGAGAAAAGACGCTAAAACACTATTCATGCAAAAAACACTTTTTTGTTTTTTCGACTTTTTGAATTACGTTATAGCGTTTATTCGGGGGGTTAGAGATATAATCTCTATTTAAAAGTTCAAAACGTCAAAATTGACGTTTTGGCTAATTGGAATGGTTAGGAAGCTAACTAGAAAGAAATTACCCATGGCTTGGTTGAGCCAAGGGTTGAGCCTAGGGTATGGGTGGCTTGGCTAGGGTTGAGCCTAGGATTTGGGTAGCTTGACTATGGTTGAGCCTAGGGTCTATGTGACTTAGCTAGGTTTGAGCCATACTATTCAAGTCTTAGATCCAATGTTTGTGCTAGTATGCAACTGGGAAGAAGAAACAAAAGAGAAGTTGGGCATATGGGGAGGGGGGACCCGACTAGGCTAAGGGGGGAGGCAAGCGGGGCAAAAACTTTCTATAAATCGAAAGTCTAGCCACTTGCCATCAACCCCTAAAGTCTTCTTGTTCATCATTTGGTTCCCTTATGTATTAACCCTAGTTAGCTTAATCTAGGTTGGTGATTAAGTTAACCTAGGGGGAGAGTTAGTAAAGGACCATCATACGCTAATTCTTGCAATTCCTATAAATAGAAGGTCATTTCCTTCATTAATCCTACCCATTTCCTAAACCTAAGAGAAAAGAAACTCTAGAGAAATTGAGAAAGGAAAAGAGAGAGATAGAGAGAGCTCGGGCAAAAAAATTAAGGAGCAAGAAGAGGTGGAAGCTAGCAATCATCTAGCAAGCATAAGTAAAGAAGAATAGAACCAAAAAGGTAATTCTCAAGAACCCTAAAATTATTTTTATTAAACTTCTTTTAAGCTTTATATGAATAAGTATATTTCTTATTGGTTATGGAGTATAAGATGGTAGAGGATGATGGTTATATGGTTAACCATGTTTGTATACATGAAAAATGAAGGTAATGAGAAAACTTGAACCCTAACCTTTAAAATCAATTTCAAGCTTTATATGATGTATAATGCTTGCTAGTTCTGGTTGTGGTAATGTTGTTCAGGATCATGAAGGATCCAGAAGGAATAAGGTGGTGTAAATAATGGTGTATATGAGTTTAAACCATGTTAAGATGAATAAAAATGAAGAACATGAACTTAAGACCAAAGCGTAAAGGAATGGACCAAGAATTTAGTTCATAATCGGACTTTTCGGACTAGAAAAATGTATCAGTTAATAACTGGCACCAACTCCCACTAAGGCCTCGTTTGGCTAATCTTATAAGTTCTTCTTTTGGTTTATTTTAATAAATTACTTATTATATAGTCTAATGTCACATATTTAATCAATTAAAAATCTCATTTAAATCAATTAAACAACGTAGAATAACACCACATTAAATCATATAATCACATACTTAAAAAAATTATCATTTATTAATAATGACAAATTATTAAATCTCTAATTAATTATTAAATTAATTAGAAATAACATTATGTTTATTTAAATAATGCATTTAATCAAATAAACTCAATTAAATACATACTTTGAATATAAAAATTCTCCACATCAATTTAACCAATGTAACACATAATTAAATTAATCTACCACAAATTCATCAATTAATTATTTAGTTCAATAATTAAATCATCAAAAATATTTATTTAATTCAATAAATATTTAAATTAAATTACAAAAATCTCGTTCGTCATATCTTTCCCCCCTTAAAAGGATTCTGTCTCCAGAATCACAACTCAATTAATTCGTCTCACGTAGCTTCTTTAGCGTTATGGTTTCTCTTCTATATTCACATCAAATCACATATTTCACAACATATAACATCTATAAATATATATTCGAACCCGATACCTCTCGCAATAAGAATTTTTATTTATTAGACTCTCATTTAATAATTACTGAAAATTCGGGTTGTCACATCCTTTGCTCCTTATTGTTAGGTTTGTATATAGCGCGAACATGCAATCAAATTACATAAATAGTGCAGAAGTGCAATAAAACGGTTTTTAAAAGTTTTTATACAAACCACACCATGATCATCCTTGTGATCAATTATCAATTGAACGAAAGAGATAGAGATATAGAATTATACCCTCGTGAATCAAAGCTTCCTCAGGTACAAGTTCACCTCCAATTCCTTCGCGTTCTCCTTGAATTCCACCGATAAAATTCCTTCCTTTGATCAACCTTAGCCACCCAAGTGTTTGGCCTCTAGAGGTGATCCACCAAGGAATAATAGTTATTCAAGAAGATGGGTGTTGGTAAAACCCTAGTTTCTATCTCTATAGAAATTACATGTACTCTCTCTCTCTCCAATTCTTATGGAAGAGTGTGTAACTGTCTAACCCTAAATCATGATAAGACTCCTCTTATTTACTGATATAGGGAACCCTCCTAAACTATTTAGGATTAGGGTTTTTATTTTAATTAAACTCCTTTAATTAATTAAATTCCTAATCCAATTAGGAATTTATGAGAGTACTTTTATTAATTAATTCCCAAACCCTTTTAGGAACTAAATAATAATAATAGTAATAATAATAATAAGACTCCTCTTATTAATTTATATTTAACATTTCCAAAATATTAAATAATAAATATTAAGCAATTTAATTTATTTTATCTCTATAAATTAAATTAAATACACTTAACTTATTATTACAATTATGCAATTTACTTTTTAAACAAACATTTTTTCTTTTGCGGTGTGACCCTTTAGCTTCTCCATATTAAACCGGTTGTGAATAAATCAATTAGACAATTTTAATCTTATTTAAATAAATAAATTAAACTATTTAATTTTTTTAAATAAATAATATTTATTCTACAATAAGGGTAAGCCCCCTTAGCGTTCAACGACTTTTCAGATAATATAGATTTCAACATTAATCACAAAAGAACCTTTCAGTGAATAGTTACCGTACAATTCAATCCTTCTACAATACAACGTCCCAATTAAATATAAGACATGGAATTACTGTCAAGTCTTATTTTATTTAATTATATATATTTCGATTCTCAAATACACAACTCTGATTAATGCAAATTAGAAACTCCTTTCAAATTTCATTCTGCTTTGGCCAAAGACTTCTGAGTTGTCATTTATCAAATCACATAGGACATTCACTCCTTTTACTAAAAGTGGTATATTCTTTGTTGACCATTCACCTATCTCCATGTGCAACTTATTATACCCAATCATGCCCTTTGATATACCCTAAGGGTCTTAAGGGACATGTTAAAGTATAATTCATCACACACAAGATACTATGATGATCTCAAGTCCAAGGATCACTTGTACTACTATCACTAGAGGAATTCCTATTGACAGGTGAGTAAAACTCTATTAGGTATTCCTTAGCGAGCCACGTTCAATGAACTTATTCTCTAATAAGCACCTACATACTTGTTTTAGTGTCTCCACACAAATAATTATGAGATCAATCATCCTCTTCATAAGAGCAAGCAACGTATGTACTAATCTATCGGGATTCACTAATCCCCTTTTTAGTAATCCATCGATTAGGAACGATTTTAGTTTGTGAGCTATGTAGAATTTAGATCTCATTAGCATGATCCCCATCATGATTCTAAAAGCATTGCTCAAAACTTTGGGTTTATCACATTTAATATAACAGCACCATGTAGATAATGTAAAATGCCTTTAATAACCGAATAAGATTACAATGTATATGCTAAATCATATCAAATATGATTGGCTTGTGTGCATACTACTTTCAATCTCCCACTTGCACTAAAGCCAATCGTCATGGTATCTAATACACTTCTTCTCTAAGTGACGATCATCCTGCCGTTTGGATAAAGCTTCAGTAAATGGATATGCAATGTTGTTCTCAGAGTCCACTATCTCTATAGTAACTTTTCCTCTTTCAATGATTCCACTAATCAAATGAAAGTGCCGCAATACTTATTTGAATCCAAGATGAGACTTAGGAATTATTCCTAGTTATGTAATGAACTTTTCATCCAAATAATCAACTTGGAGCTTCATTTACAGCTATATACTTTGTCTTTGTTAGTAAACCAACAACTCTTTGTTGTTTGGAACTTTTACAATTCACTACACCACCTTTCAAGGTAACGATTTACCTTAAAGTGGATTTGTTATCGTCTTGGTCAGTCTGAAAAACTTGAGTCTGTTTAACCCTCTATTTTTAATTCAGACCTACCATGAATCATGATCACATCTTCAGTACCGGTTAAGTACCTAAAGATGTTTATCACTGTCTTACAATGATCATCTCCAGAATATGACTGATCAACATCAAGCCTTGTATATTCATTGCATACATGATAGTAACTCATGCGATATCTCTTTCAATTAGGGACAATTTTAGAGAGATACTCTCCATGGCTCATCATCATGAGACCTCTCTTGGAGTTTACCATGCTAAACGCCTTTAGCATCAAATGAATATACATTCCTTGGGTCAAGCCGAACATCCTTTTAAATCTATCTATATAGATTTATATCCCCAATTTATAGGATGCTCCTCCCAAGTCATTCATGGAGGAATGTTTAGACAATTTTATCTTTACTGATTGTAGCATTGGTGTGTTATTTCTTATCAGTAGTATATCAACATATAATACTAGGAATGTCACAACGCTCCCACTGACCCTTTTGTACACACTAGGTTCATTCTCGTTTTTGATAAAATCAAACACTTTTGATTGTCTCATCAAAACGAAGGTTCCATCTTTGAGAAGCTTGCTTCAATCCATCATAGATCATTGTAGCTTAAAACACGATTTGCTTCAACCTTTGAAACAAATTCCTTTGGTTGTATCATACATACATTCTCCTCAAGTCTTCATTGAGGAAGGGCGTCTCCACATCCATTTTGCCAGATTTCGTAATAAGCTGCAATCACAAGCAAAATCCAAATGGACTTGAGCATTACCCGGTAATAAGGTTTTATCACAGTCAACTCCTTGACTTGAAAAACCTTTTAAACAGGTCTGGTCTTATAGGTCTCCACATTGCCATTTGCCCCAGTCTTTATCTTAAAGACCCATATTCACACTCTAGGCACTATGCCCTTTTGTGGAGTAACTAGAGTCTATACTTGGTTCTCATACATGGAGTCCATTTCAGATTTTATGGCCATCTGCCATTTCTCTGAGTGTCTTCTACTTATAGCCTCATCGTATATAACTGGATCATCATCCTCTATGATGCGTACCTCATCATCATCCTCTGTGATGAATCCATACCTCTCAGGTATCTTCGTTACTCTTCTAGATTTACGATTCGGTTGTGGTACAATATGTCTATCTACAGGTTCCTCGGTTCGACTTAAAGTGCTTTGTGGTTCTTGAACTCCTTCAAGATCTATTATCCTCCCACTAGCTCCTTCAATGATAAACACCTTTATCTAAGAAGGCAGCGTGTAGGATTATAGTAATAATACCCTAAACTTTCTTTAGGATATCCCACAAATCTGCACTTGTCAGATTTTATCCCAAACTTATCTTTGAAACCTTTTCACATAAGTTGGACAACCCCTTATCTTAACATACTTAAGAGTAGGAATCCTCCCTATCTATAACCTTTATGGAGTCTTGAGGCCGGATTTTGAGGTTACCTTATTTTGTAGATATGCAGCCGTTTCTAGGGCATAACCCCAGATGGATACTAGAATGTCTGTAAAAATCATAATGGACTGCACCATGTCCAACAAGGTACAATTTATCCTTTTAGATACACTAATCAATTATTGCGTATCAGGAGGTGTCCATTATGAGAAAATACCATTTTGAGATGATCTAGAAACTCATTGCATAAGTATTCCTTTCTCGATCTGATCAAAGAATCTTAATACTTTGTCAATATGTTTCACTTCTGAATTCTTTGAACATTTCAAATGATTCAGACTTGTATTTTATCAAATATACACATTCAACTCTTTGAATGACTATCTCCTTTTCTTTTATTAGTTTATTCAATTTGCAAAATATTTTTCATGTAAGTCAAGTATACAAAGTCTATCAAGTAATCTTCTAATTTCAAACAAAATATTATCATTATAAATAGAACAACAATTGTTCTTAAACATAATACTAGAACCTTCCTTGTCCAACAACGAAAGTTTTAATATTTCTAATAAAAACTGGAACATAATAACAACTTATTAACTTAATAGACTTGCCAGCCCGTAGGCAATGCTAAACTATAAATTCCTATAGTTAATGCAGCAACCTTTGCTCCATTCCCACACATAAGATTACTTACTCTTTGTTTAGCTTTCTACTTCTGCTTAGTCTCTGCATTGGATTGCATACGTGAGAACTACAGCCGGTATCCAATACCCAAGTAGAACCTTGACTTACAGAAAGATTTATTTCAATCATTAAAAAACATGTATCTGTAACCGAAGCTTCACTAAGCTTCTTCTGGTTAGCCTCTGTAAGATTCTCCTTACAGTTTCCTTTCCAATATCCAGGCTTATTGCAGTGGAAGCAAACTCCTTTGCTATCTGCATTAGTCTTGTTCTTATTGTCCTTTATTTTTGCCTTTCTATTTACTTTCTTTGAATTGTTCTTCTTTTAAGAAGATCCTTTGGCCCTCTTCCGCTTCCTGGAAGAATCATCTACGAGTAAGACTTGGTCTTTCTTGGTTGGAAAGTAACTCTTTACAGTTTTCAACATGTTTAAGCAACTCAGGCAAGCTGACATATAGCTTGTTTATGTGGAAATTCACAACAATTTGTGAGAAAGAGTCCGGAAGTGATTGCAAGATCAAATCTTGGATCAACTCTCCATCCATTAAACCCCAGTTGTCCCAATTGTTCAATCAGATTGATCATTTTAGGACATATGTCTGTACTGTAGTGCCATCGGCCATTCTAGATCGGAAAAGCTCCTTAGATATCTGATATCTAATAGTCCTACTTTCCTCATCATTCAACTCCTTAAAGGTGCAGGAGTATAGTAGGAACATCCATAGTTTCATGCTGACACTGAAGCTTGTTACTCATGGATGCGAACATGATGCATTGAGCCAACTGTGCATCATCTTGCCACTTTTTAAAAGTAGCAATCTCTTCCTCTGAGGCATTGTCTGCAACCATTGCAGGGATACACATATTAAGGACATAATATAGCTTTTTTTTAGCCTTGAGAACTATTCTCAAATTCTTTAACCAGTCCTTTTAATTTGGTCCGGTTAATTAGCATCTAATATGCTCCGTAGTGATAGTAAATTAGACATTGTAAAATTCTGTAAATAAATTTGTAATTTAACAACATTTTAGTATACATTCATTTCATAATTAATTACCAAAATAAATTAGGTCTTTATTTTAAATTGGTATCTCACTATTTTCATCAAACTATATTACCCTCAATATATATATGGTTCGGCAATTCTAATTAAAGATTTGCTAGTGAGAATAAAGATCCTATTTCAAATGTATATAGCCTTGTGGTGACACAACAAACGATATATAAATAAATAGGTAGACAACTATTGTCAATTACATCACTATGTAACTCCTTGTATTTTGCCTCTTAGATTATTTTGATCAAGTGGTGACACATCCGAATCAAAATTATCCAAGTTAAGTCCAACCTAGCACTTTCATATATGTGAAGATAAAAATACCGTCCTTGTGGTGGCACAACAAAACAGTAATGTTCAATTCTTTAATAAGCATCAAATGTGATAATATAACATCTTAAATATTTAATACTTGTCTTGTGGTGACACAACAAACTCATATTAAATATTTAATACTCTATTGCTTTACCATGCTAGAAGGCGACGTTCGATATTCCAAATATCTTTGAACGCTTAGGACTTAATATAATTTGTTTGAGGGGTTTGTTATTATTTGTCTCATCTTGTTTAGCGCGCATGCACATATATATATATATATATATATATAAAATACGCGTCATATTATTTAACATGCGAAACATATTGTATAATATATAATATATATATATAATAAGCATGCACATATAAAATACTATATTCTACCCGGATTGATTATGGACTTTTATTCTAGTTTGGTTCACTAGAGCCACCAAGTGGACCAAAAGGTCAAACCTAGGGTGCAATAATTAAATTTAAATATAACTATTACATTTGAACCCGGGCTCCATTACAAACGGGTCTTCAAGCGCTCCTTGCTCCTTAGTCTCCAATTCTTCAAAATAATTCTAACTAATCCTATTACATAAACTATTTAAAATAAATAGAAACCTTGATCAACAGTCAAGGGGAGGTACATAGGAGGAAGATAGAATTTACTTCAAGAAAACCGAGAGAAGACGAGGTACGCAGACCCCATTTATAAAAACCCATTCATTCAACTATCCACTAAAATAAATCCAATCACACATTAGTCAGTAGTCCATAATCAGTCCCTATTTATTATCATACATATCTCCATATGTAACAATAAATAACATTCATCTCATGAATAATAAAACCATTCCATATATGCATTGATATCATTTAATGGGCAATTAAAAATTTACTAGAAATTCAATTTTAAAACAAAAATAAACTCCTTTATTTTAATCAAAATTTAAATCATAATAAACTTATTTATTTTATTTTATCCAATTTTGAATAAAAATAAACTCCTTTATTTTTAATCAAATTCCAAATCAAAATAAACTCTTTTATTTCAATTAACATGGAATCCAATTTCAAGTTTAAAACAAACTTTTTTATTTTAACTTAAAATTGTTGGAAAATAAAATATGTTGAATCATATTCCTTATCAAAATAAACATCTTTATTTTTAAGGAAACATGGAATCCTATTCCAAAATAGAATAAATTTTTTTATTCTAGTTAACATGGAATCCTATTATAAGTTAATATAAAACTTTTAATTTTAATCATATTTCAATTTAAAATAAACCTTTTATCTTAATTGAAAATAAATAAAATCAAAATAAAAAATTTTTAAATTCTGCAGACCGGTGCGGCCGTGCTCCAAAATGAACTAGGAGCGGCACGGCCGCGCTGCACCCGAGAAACGATTTTTGGGTTCGAGCGCGGGCGCGCTCCAGAATGAACTGGAAGCGGCGCGGCCGCGCTGCGTAGCAGACTTCAAAATTTTTTCGGTTGCCTACAAAATCGATCCAATCGCATACCCATACATATATGGAATCATAATAATCGATAATTAGCACAAGGTTAGGCTCTGATACCACTGTTAGGTTTGTATATAGCGCGAACATGCAATCAAATTACATAAATAGTGCGGAAGCGCAATAAAACAGTTTTTAAAATTTTTCATACAAACTGTAGACACCCAAATTTTGCACTTTGTATACTAACCCTGACAGGAGGGAAAATTCGGCAAATGAACCGGCCTGCGAGAGCAAAGGATGGGCAAGTACGAACACTCGACGCCACCGCGACGATTTGCAAGTCAAAATCGACGTGACAACAAGGCTGTCCGAAATGGGTATTCCCGAATGATGGGCACGTCTTCCAGTAATTCTCGGACTGCAAAATACCAGCCTGTCGGCGAGAACCGACGTCACGACATGAGAATCGAGGCGTAGCACGAAAATTGAGAAAGTCAAGCCAGCCAGCCGCGGATTGATCTGCGGCCAATTAGTGCGCCTTTTGAAAGCACGGAACTCGAAACACGGAAAAACGAAATTCAGGTGAGTGGAGGGGTGGCGGCCAGCCAACCGCAGATCAATCTGCGGCCAGCCGCAGATCCATCTGCGGCTGGCTCTGGCCAGCCTATTTCAGCTCATCCCCCATTCAGCATACAGAGGGTTGGGTAGGCGAGAAAGAGAAAAAAAAACCAGCAGCAGTAGCTCGGAAATTGAGAGAAAAATAGCAAAATTTTGCAGCAAAATAGGAGAGAAAGGAAGAAAAAAGAGAGGAATAATACTCTTTTGATTTGATTGTATCACATATACTTCTCCTTCTATTCAAAATACACATGTTTACTTCCACTTTGATATCATTTGCAAGGTGAAAATCTCCTTATTTTTGCAATTTCTATCATATCATTTGGTCAAATTAAATGTAGTTTTCATGTAATTTATGGTTGAACAATGAATTAGGGATTATTAGTGAAGGTTCCATCGGAACAAAACTCTTCCTAATAACCCGATGATATTCATTTATTGATTTTTTGTTTGTTTTACGGTGCTATATTGGGCGTGGTTCCTTTAGATTGCTATTTTAGGATGTCTTGGTATTGTTAGATTATCCGTGTTGGTTATTTCTTGTAATATCCGGTTGTGGGTCTGTGGAAATTTGGGGGTGTGAGCCTAGGAAAGTGACCCCGTGGTCCAAATCCGATGATGGACGATTTTTTGATGTAGATAGTAGGAATGATGTAGTTTTCATTGTACATATGTAATCGTCGGGCCTTAAAACGACGCCAAGGCGAGAATCGTGGTTAAGGCCCCGTTATAGTAAAAGTATGCGATTGTGGGCGTTCGGGGTTATTTTGATGGCTTACATGCCCATGAATAGCCCCAACGCATTTTTATGTTTGGTTTTGATTTATGACACGAAATTGATTTCAAAGCTAAACGATAAATATTTTCATAAAATCAATCAAACTAGGTTATTAGTCTCACGAGGATAAGAAATTGGGGGTGCTAATGAATGTCGATTTCTATTTAACGAGAAGGCAAAAGAAAGAAATCGTTTTCAAACATCACAAAAAATGGTTTTATAAAAATAAATAATGTTTTATTAAATCCTTATGCATAGGGTTAAAGAGATCCTAGAGGTTGCCCATCATTTGAGTTATGAAAGCAACATATAGATCTCGATTCCTATTTTGACGAAGGTTTAAAAAAACTCTTGTTTTGCCAAAACGACACCTAAATGAAAACCTTAGTTTTGACAATTAAAATCAAACTTTTTTCATAAAGAATAAAGCTTTCTCGTATAAATCGAAGGACATTTTAAAGCATTCTCAAGCACGACTTTCCATAAAAAACCCAAATGATTCTTTCATACAAACTCACCACAATATTCACGTAGACACACACACACGCGCGCACACATACATATTTCATGAATTAAAGGATAGGAAAAGCATCAAGATTGCGGTAACCGTGTTTCACGAAAGTCGGGGGGTTCCTAACACCTTCCCCTCGCATAAGCAAGCCCCCGAACTCTATGAATCTCGGTTTGCAGACCAATTAATTCGGAGTCACATATGAGCCAGCGATTTATAAAAAACGAAAACTCGGATGAGTTGGTACATCCATTTCAAATATACCAACTGGCGACTCTGGTTAATTGGCTTATCATAAAAAACGATATTTCAAAACCCCGTCGACATTAATGCTGACCTTTTCCAAAAGAATCATCTAAACCAAAAGGCTAAAATTGGAAAGGGTAACAATCACAAAAGGAGAGACATTCCTCCTGGCGTCGACAGCTGGCGACTCTGCTGGGGACATTAGAGGGCTTAAACCGCGTTCAAATCTTGATGCTATCCTATCCTTCAAAAGTCCATGAATGTGTGTGTGTGCGCGATATTTTGATTCGTTTTTACTGTTGTTATGTGAATGTGTGTTTTGTCCAATAAATGAATGATTGTCGGTTGCTTATTACTGGACTCGAAGGGGCCGCTCCCCGGAGATGGCTCAGGAAACGCACCACCAATATCCGCTCCAATCGAAAGGATTCAGACGAGTAGATTGCGAAGATATGGGAACCTTCATGCCGAAAAGCCCGCGACAGTAACCCTAGGGTAGGTCAGCCTCTGATAAACCTAACGAAAGGGAAGCTTCTTCATACCTTTTTATCATTCAGTCAAAATAAATGAATGTCATGTAAATGGCATACAACTGTCATATACCTTCCCTGTTGTCAAAAGAAAGTACTGACCTCCGTGTTTTGCAGGGAATAGCTGGGAAGGCATAATAAGTCATGTCTATCAATTATTATTGCAATAAGGGACTACTAACGTGTTGTATTGCAGAGAAAGATTAAAAAACCCAAAAAAACAAAAGTTAGAGCTTTAGCATACATCCATATCCTTTCATTGCCCAGGACTAAACTTCAAACCGTTGTTTCTGTAGGATTGCTCCTCAAACGCGTTCGCAATCTAAAAGAGCCCAGGAATCTACATCTGAAATGGCTGATATTCCATCTACCAATCCTGGTTCCATATCTAGGGAGGAATTTGATGATTTTAAGAAACAGATGTTAGAAATGGCCATAATGCTAAAGGAACAATTGCTACCTAGACAGGATCCACCTAAAGAGGATCCACCCCAACCTAAGGGCGAGCTAGTCGTCCCAAAGGCCATTCCTATACCTAACAGGACAGTGATTACTATCCCAGAGGAAGGAGACACTGATGACCTTCGGAAGAAGATGAAACAAATGGAGGAAACTATCCAATCTCTGAAGGGCATAGGGTCCCTAGGTAGAGTTAATTATTCAGATCTATGTGTCTTCCCTGGAACCCGATATCCGGAGAAGTTTAAAATTCCCGAATTTGAGAAATACAATGGGAAGGGGGATCGTTATACATATCTGAAAATATACATTGGGGAGCTTGGATCTTATGCGGAAGACGAGGGTCTAAGGATGCAACTGTTCCAAAAGAGCCTGACGGGAGAAGCGAGAATCTGGTATGCCCGTCTTGATAGTGCCCGGATCCACAATTGGGAAGAATTGGCCCATACCTTCTTAACACAATATAGCTTCCAGGCACAAATGGCCCCTGATAGATATCAAATGACGAAGATCAAGAAGCAGACAAAAGAATCTTTCAGGGATTATGCACAGCGATGGAGGGGTATGGCTGCACGGGTGAATCCCCCAATGAGCGAGTCGGAGATGGTGATAACTTTCGTGGATATTCAGGAGGCACCTTATTATGAGCGGGTTATATCAGGGATTGGTAGGCCTTTTGCTGAGATGATTAAACACGGAGAAATGGTGGATATGGGTTTGAAGTCTGGAAAAATTCGGGATTTCACGGCTTTGGAAACAGCTGCAGAACAAATATAGAATGGAAACTATGGCAGCACTTCCCGTAGGGTCCAAAAGAAAAAAGAAGAAGATGTTTCCCTCATCCTACAGGGATCGTCTAGGAAGGCAGAAAACAATCATCCAGTACAGGTGCAGAGAGTGGGGCCATCCCGACAGCCTAACTTCACTGATCAGAGGGCGGATGGGCGAAGGAGGTTCGAGACCTCAAAAAATCGAGTATTCACCCCACTCGGGGATCCTCTTAAGCGGGTGTTGGCAGTATTGATAGCCCAGAGGAAAATAGTCGATTTGGCACCCCCGAGTGACCCGAATGGAAGAAGGTTTGACCCAAGCAAGAAATGGGCATACCATTCAGGTTCCCCTGGTCATGATATGCAGGAATGTTGGACGCTGAAGCACAGAATTCAGAATTTGATTGATAGTGGGGAAATTGTGGTGGAGCAGCCAGACTCCCCAAATGTTAAGGTCAATCCCCTGCCGAGGCATGATAGAGGGGGGGTCAATGTGGCGGAAGCCAGTGAAGCCGAGGGGCCGTCAAGGCTGAATTATGTAAAGAAAATTGATGAAATGATCAACATGATAAGTGATTATGGGAATGCGCGGGGAGAGCCAATTAGGTTGGTGGGTGTAAGTAGAAATATCATAGAGGGGCCTGTCAAGTTGGCGGCTCTGAAACCCCTCACCCTTGCAGCGAGACCGTAAAAACCTGTCAGCAGTCTGAAAACGGTACCATGGAATTACGGGGGAATGTCAGAGGAAGCGGCCAGTTGTGCTTCTGTAACAACAAAGGGGAATCCCTTATATCTTCCCGGACGAGTCCTTGAAAGTAAAACGAAGAAAAATGAGGAGATATCCGAGGAGAAAGCCATGGAATTCTTGAGGAAGATGGATCATCCGGAAGCAAGAGGGATCCAGATATTAAGCGAGGAGTCGACCCTGACCTCAATCATGGATTTGGTGTTATCGTCCAGTGATCACTGCAAAAGTCTGGCTAAAGTCCTGGAGGAGGCATACGTTCCCAAGGAGATCGGCAAGGAAAGTTTCAGCCATCTGGTGGACCATCTGTTGGAAAGTAATGTAATATCATTTACAGATGATGATATCCCCAAAGAGGGAAGGGGGCATCGAAAACCGTTGCATATTACGGTGATCTCCTCAAGTTATATTATGAATGGGGTGCTGATTGATGGGGGATCGGCGTTGAATATCTGTCCCCTCAGTACATTGCAAAAGATGAACATCAACCCTAAGCGCCTACGGGCCAGTCATGTGGTGGTCCGAGCCTTCGACGGATCCCGGAGGGATACCATTGGGGAGATATAATTGCCGGTGGAAATAGGACCTTGTACTTTTGATATCTCGTTCCAGGTCATAGACATTGCGGCAAGTTATAACCTGTTATTGGGGAGGCCGTGGATACACATGGCCGGGGCAGTTCCTTCCACGCTACACCAGCAAATCAAATTTATCATCGACGGGAATCTGGTGACGATCTCGGCAGAGTGTGATGACCCTTCTCCTTCCAGGAATGGCCTGCCTGTGATTAATGTGGACGAGTCGGCGGCACCTGCCAGTTTTCAGGCACTGGAAATCAGCACTCCCCACTACAGATGCCTGGGGGCTCCAACCGTGAAACCTAGGGTCTCTCCAGAACTTACCTTCGTTGCAAAGGAAATGATGAAAATGAAATTCCAATCTGGACAGGGGTTAGGAAAGAGTAGTCAAGGAATCACCGAGCCCATTCAACTGCCCCATCAGATAGGCAAAGCAGGGTTGGGATATCATGAAGGCATAGCACGGAGACACCGTCAAGGCGTGGCCCCTATTCGTTTGGCCGGGGATCCGATGACCAAGGTCAACAATGAACAGGGGACTAGCAAGCCTGTGATTGGGACAGGGGGTGAAGAATTGTCCCCCACAAATAATGAGTCAACCAAGAGGGAAAGTTTCCTACAAGAGATCGCGCAAAGGTTCGAAACCAGGTGCTATATCTCCGGACAGTTAACAGGCAATAAGGAGGGGAAGGATGTTACCACGCCACCAGGAGCCCAACAAAGTGTGCCTGTCATCGATTGGGCAGGGCTAATTATTCCTGAAGAAGGTAGGAAGAGGGACTCAGGCGATGTAGCCGTAGTCATCGGGGAAGTTTCCGATGTGAGGCCACCTTTCATCCAGCGCATTCCATCTGATATGGCCATCGACAACTGGACAATGGAACCAGTGATATCCAAACAAGGGTAAAACATGGAGTCGGGATGGTAGACCCCAGATGGGGGGGGGTGAACGGATACCAGTCTTTGTCCTTTATTTTAAATCTTGCATGGTTTTGTATTTTTGTCGTGTTATTTTAATAGCGATCATTGTGGGAAAACGGTTTATATATATGACAAATATTTTGTTTCATGTCAGGTGTACCAATTTGAGTAATCCTTGCCTAACAAATGGTCTTTCAAATTTGAATGATGACTATGATTTTGATATTGAGCTGGATTTCGATTTAATGGGCATTGAGCAAGACGAGACAGATTACGATAAACGTGCCTGAAGAGATCAAAGGATGGGTCGAGGATAAACCCAAACCCAACTTAGACCAAACCATCACCATAGATATCGGAACCCCTGACAAGCCAAAAGAGCTCAAGATAGGAACAGACCTTACCCCTAGCTAGAAAGCGGAAATAACTGAGCTGCTAAGCCAGTATGAGGATGTCTTTGCCTGGTCTCATGAGGACATGATCGGACTATCCACAGACATTGTGGTACACCGGTTGCCCATCAAGGAGGGTTTCAGGCCTGTCAAGCAGAAACTAAGAAAGTTGAAACCGGAGTGGAGCTTGAAGGTGAAGGAAGAGATCATCAAACAGGACAGGGCTGGAATCATTATGGTGTCCACTTACCCAGAATGGCTGTCCAATGTAGTCCCAGTGGCTAAGCCTGGAGGGAAGGTGAGGGTATGTGTCGATTATAGAGATATAAACAAGGCCAGTCTCAAGGATAACTTCCCAGTGCCTTTCATACACATCCTGGTGGATAACATAGCCCAGTACGAGATGTACTCTTTTGTTGATTGCTTTGCAGGGTATCATCAGATAATGGTGGCGGAGGAAGATCGGGAAAAGACCGCTTTCATCACCCCTTGGGGCACCTTCTGCTATAGACGATTGGCTTTCGGTCTCACAAATGCGGGGGCTACTTATCAGAGAGCCATGATGGCCCTATTCCACGACATGATGCACAAGGAGATATAGGTCTACGTGGATGACATTATCGTGAAGTCAAGGGTAGAATCTGACCATATAACCCATCTCAAAAAGCTATTCGATCGGCTCAGAAAGTATAATTTAAAGCTCAATCCGGCGAAGTGTGCTTTCGGAGTGCAGTCGGGAAAGCTCTTGGGATTCCTGGTTAGTGATCGGGGCATTGAGTTGGATCCAGCAAAGATTAAGGCCATTGTGGATATGCCGGCACCTCACACAGAGAAGGAGATAAGAGGATTCCTGGGAAGAATAAACTTCATCAGCCGCTTCATATCCCACTTGACGACTACATGCGAGCTGATTTTCAAACTACTAAGGAAGGATGCTTCCCAAGAGTGGAATGAGCAATGTCAGAAAGCCTTTCAGACCATTAAAAAGCAGCTGACAGAGGCACCAGTGCTGGTACCCCCGAAGGATGGGATCCCTCTGTTCATGTATATATCGGTCAATGCCATTGCGATGGGATGTATGCTGGGACAGAAGAATGAAGTAGGTAAAGAGCAGGCCATCTATTATCTCAGCAAGAGATTTAGTCGATGTGAACAGAATTACACTCCCATCGAAAAGACCTGTTGCTTTGGCTTGGGCTGCAGGGAGATTACAGCACTACCTCCATGGGCATACTACGTACCTGATATCGAGAATGGATCCCCTGAAATATATTTTTGAAAGGCCCATGCTGAACTGTCGACTCTCAAGATGGCAGTTAATCTTACAGCAGTTCGACATTGTATACGTAACTCAGAAAGCCATGAAGGGGCAGGGGATTGCAAATCAGTTGGCAGAAGCGCCATCAGGGGGGATGGAGCCGTTAGAAACTCCTTTGCCGGGCGAAGATGTATTTTGGGTATTACACACGAAATGTGATGACGAGGGGCAGTTCTGTAAGCTGTATTTTGATGGTGCCATGAATGCTGAGGGGGAAGGAGCCGGAACAGTCCTGGTCTCTATCATCGGAGAGCAATACCCTGTGGCTACTAAATTGCAGTTTAGTAATTCAAACAATACAGCTGAGTATGAGGGGTGTATATTGGGACTCCGTTTTGCCCGCGATATGGGAGTGAAGAGATTAGCGGTGTTTGGGGATTCAGAACTGGTAATTAGACAAACGATCAGGGTGTATAACACTAAGGAGCTCCGGTTACTTCCATATCATCGTTGTGTTATCCAGTTGATGTGAGAGTTCGAAGATATCGCATTTCGACATATCCCCCGGGGACGGAGCGATTTTGCTGATGCATTGGCAACTCTGGCTTCCTTGATCCATATAATCAAAAGAAAAGAGGTTCCATAGATTGAAATAGCGATACAGAATGCCCCAGCATATGAGGAACATGTGGCCGTATTATCAGAGGAGGTGGTTATGCCGGGGCAGCCTTGGTATCACGACATAAGGGAGTACCTGAGGGATAGATCCATTCCCGACCAGGCAAGCCGAACTGAGAGGATAGGAATTCAAAAGATGGCAATGAAGTTTTACCTGAGTGGGGATTCACTCTACAAGAGGGATGCTGGGTTGGGACTGTTGCAATGCGTAGATGAGACGCAGGCCCAAAAGATTATGAACGAAATGCATGGTGGAGTGTGTGGGCCACACATGAGTGGACCGATGCTGGCCAAAAAGATCTTGAGAACAGGGCATTATTGGTTAACACTGAAAGCTGACTGCGATGATCATGTCAAACGGTGTTATCAATGCCAGGCGCACGGTAATGTGATCCATACACCTCCCAACGAACTGCACTGTATGACCTCCCCTTGGCCATTCTCAATGTGGGGAATGGATGTAATCGGACCGATAGAGCCCAAAGCAAGCAACGGGCACCGATTCATTTTCGTCATGATCGATTACTTCACTAAATGGGTAGAAGAAGCTTCTTTCCCCAAAGTAACTCAGGAGATCATCGTCGGTTTCATCAGGAATAATGTCATTTATCGATACGGGCAACCTGAGGTTTTGGTCTCCGACAATGCCAAGAATTTGAACAACGCCCTCATGAAGGGATTATGCGACCAGTTTAAGATCAAACACCTCAATTCTGTCATATACCGTCCTAAGATGAATGGGGCAGTGGAGGCTGCAAACAAGAATATCAAGAAGATCATGGCGAAAATGTCTGCTAATCATCGGGGATGGCCGGATCTGCTACCCCTCACCCTGCTGGCATACAGAACGTCAACGCGTACTTCTATAGGGGCAACCCCTTACGCTTTGGTATATGGAATGGAGGCTGTTCTGCCAGTTGAGGTTGAGATGGCGTCCCTCAGAATATTGATCGATGCTCAGATAAGCGAGGAGGATTGGATGCAAAGTCGATACGACCAATTGGCCCTAATTGATGAAAGGAGGGTGGCTGCTGTTTGGCATGGTCAGTTATACCAACAAAGGATCTCTCGATCATACGACAAAAGGACAAGACCTCGGAAGTTCAAGGAAAATGACCTAGTGCTAAAAAGAGTCATGCCTTGTCAAAACGAAGCCAAGGGGAAGTTTGCCCCGAACTGGGAAGGATCTTTTGTGATTAAGAAAGTGCTATCCGGAGGAGCCCTCATATTGCAAGAAATGGATGGTGAGGTATTTCCACAGCCTCTCAATTCCGACTCGGTGAAGCGGTTCTACGCTTGAATCATCAGTTTCTCCTTTTTCTTTGAGGAACGAACTACGTAGGACCTGATCTCCCGACTTGTGGGGGTACGTAGGCAGCCATCATGGCGCGGTCCCATTCCTTACAAAATAATATTTTTTCTATCAAAACCGATTCCCAACAGCCAAAAAAAAAAAAAAAAAAAAACCCTTCCTATATCCTCAAGGCCTTCCCAAAACCAGCCCTAATCAGATTCATCCCAAGTAACATAAACCTAGCCCAACCCAAACAGTTAGCCAAAATCTAAGACTCAATCCGATGAAATCAACAGGTGTGCGGCAATATCTGTCAAATCTCCATCAAGACTGGAGAAGAGAAAGAAAGCGAAATGTCAAAATCATGGTCACCTGGATAAAATGAAGATCAAATGAAAGGCAACAATACGACAAAAAGGGAAATTGACTAAATTTAAATGCATGTCTACATATATAAGTCATTTTTGTTACAAGATTTCTCTTTCGATAACCGATGAAACTGACATAGTCTATGCAGGAAATAAAATAATCTACAAATCTAAAACTAGCTGAAGCAGGATGGATAAAGTGGTGGATATATCTGAAGCATCAGCATCCCTTGCAATCTGTTGCCCTATCATGTCGATGCGATCCAATAAAGCAGTGGCTCGATTGACAGTCTCAGAATGAGCATCTATAACTGCCCTGGTCTGAAATACAATGGCGTCTCTGTCAGCAATGGCAGCATCTCTAGCCAGAATGGCATCATCTCTCTCGACAAGAGCGACATCCCTCTCAGCCTCAGTAGTAATCAAGGCCAAGCGGAGTCGAGTATCCTCAATAACCCGACTAGCGGCAGAATCAGCTGAGATGGAATGATCTGTGATATCATCTGGGAAAATCACTCCAGAGTCATCAAAAGCCCCAGTCTGACTCAAACCAACCGTATCCGAGTCTCCGCGCAACCATTGCACATAAGCAAATGTCTGGATGGGGCAACCGTCACTATACTCGGCAAGGATCCTGCGAGACCAAAGATCATATGCCCGCAGTAGATCTCTCTCTGTCTGGGATGATATAAGGAATCGATAGGCGGCTGCACCCGTGAAAGAGTGAAAATCCTGTGTCTGATCAAACTGCCCTGCAACCGCCAGGGGATGATAAGTCGTCACGCCTCTCAAGCCAGCAATAGGGATGAAATCCAGGTTGGGCACGTGAGTCAAGAAGTTCATAAAGGAGCAATAACCCGAGTAGATCAGGAGATGAAAAGGATCCTCAATAACCGACAAGAATTCTACCCAGGAAGCCGCATCAGTACAGCTCACGGGACGGAACAAAAACTGCGTGGTTATGTCGTGGTTGAAGCAAAACCCACGGCGACGGAGATGACCGATGGGGCTGAGATGACTCATAAACCATAAGTATAATAAAGTAGAGCTCCCCTTGAATAGTCTGCCTCGGAAGGACTGGAAATATGAGGCTGACATGTAGGTATTTGCCAAAATCATGGGAAGAATGGTATGATCCTCCTGAAGGGCTCTAACGGTCGCGACAACTCGCATGTCCAACTGATCGGGTCCTGCTGGCAAGTACAAAACTGAGATGACACAGGCCATCAAAACGTCTAATCTCAAATCACCCCAGCGCTCCTCGGATACGGAAAAATCACCAGAAAATAGGTGAAAACTATTGGGTGAGCCGAATCGGTCAGTCAGGAAATGTAGGGGAACTAGATGGTCTGATGTGATCACCGATAACAAGACTGTCCTCCGCAAACCGGTGAAAGTCAAGAACTGACGGCGCATGGAACCAACTATGACCCTGGCACAAGGACCGTCCAAAGGCAGGCCGGTAAAGCGAGCATACTCCTCGAGAGTGGGGGTCAGCTCTACTGTCCCTAATCTGAACACCTGACGGGCAGGGGCCCAATAGCTCAGAATACCCTCCACAAAGCCCGCTGGCACCTAAAAGGATAATAAGGACCAAGAATGTCCCAAAAGACCATCTACGATAACCCTGTCGGTCGGCGATAAACTGTCCAGCCAGCGGAGAAGACTGCCAACCAACCCTGTGGGAGGAACAAGGTCCAAACGTACCACGACATCTGATGACGACATCTGTGAAAAATAGTATCAAAAGACTATGCAGGGGTCATTCTCTATCCATAAATGAAATGCATGCATCGTACAGTTAACCATAGAGCAATTGAATTTCATAAAGATAAAAGCTGTGCATAAATAAACAAATGAGTTCAATACATAGTGCATGAAATAATAATAATAAACATCTAAAAGGTCCAGGTACAAAAGGCCCTATCCTAGCCTGATCTAGTCAAAGGTGAGATCATCTAAGAAGGCGGGATCCTCGAACTGATCCCCTGGAGTCGTCGATGACGGAGGCCCAAAGTTCATGTCTGGGATATATGGCGGTACTGGAGCATCAGACGAGCTCGGGCCTGTGTCAAAACCCGTACTATCAGGATCATATGCATAGGCATCCTCTGGGGTCCGACCTAGCACCCGAAGATACAACGATAGCTGCTCCACCTGGCGGGTCAGAGTGGCAATCTGCTCAGTATGAGTGGGAGTCCGAACACAGGCGGCCCAATCGGTCATCATCATCGAGCCGGGAACCATATCTCCAAGAAAGAAAGTGGCCCGAGTCTGGGGACCAATGGTGCGGGGCACCCACCAGGTACGAAAGGCCTCGCTCGTGATGGGATTCGAAGAGAGTGTACGACCATCCTCCCCTGCAAGCATGATCTCCGAAGGCTGAGAATCCAACGGCCAGGAGGTAGTAAGGGGAAGAGAGTGCGGAATGCGGATCTCTCCAGTAACGCATCTGAATGCGCGCTCTCCCAGATATATCACCCAGTCCCCAACACTCTGCAAGGTAAGGCGGTGGGTGGAAAGTGCGAACTCCGGACCGGAAGGATACCCATCTGTGAACCCCACAGCCAGATGCTCAGAAAGATAGGGAGTCCAGACGACCTCTGCAGCGGTGATCAGCTCCAGCAATGGGCAAAGCTACCGGACACCGGGACCTCCTCCAGAGTGTTGTGGTGCCACCGACGACCCCTGCGGTAGGTATCTAGGCTGAGGGTCGTGACAGGCCTCAAGCATGGAAGACGCTCGTAGGCCCAGAACTGTGAACAGAAACAAGGCAAGGCATGAGTAACCGTCAAATGCAGACAAGAGAAATGAAATGAAGGGAAACACAGTAAGAAAAGAGGAAGAGAGGGCTCACTAGCAAGAAGTGGTAAAAGCCGAGCCAAGCATCTGTCTGTCCCTCCAAGCGTAGACGAAGACCGTGGAGGAAATAAGCAAAGGTGAAGGACCCCCAATCATAGTCGCCAATCCGGTCCACATCCCTGACAGCTCCGACGACGCTGAAATGAATGGTGAAGGAGTTGTTCCCTAGGAAACAACCCCTCATAATGGTCAGGAACAGGCGCCGGAGCAGAATGTCCCGAGTAGCCCGATCTGCAGGGAAGGGCGTCGCATATATGCCTCCAACCGCGTCCACAGCCAAAGCTCCAGACCGAATGCTGCGGGCCTTAAAGACCCGGTCATCGGCGGCGAAACCCAACAAGGCTCGGACCTCCGCTGGAGTAATGTCAAGATCTAGAGGGACACGGGATCCGGTGAACTCGATACCCGTGATGTACATCCAGTCCCAGGGAGTCAGCACGACCTCACAGTCCAAAAGGTGAAGGGACTAGGTCTGGTGAAACCATCTCTTGGACAGAGCCCTCATATAACCCCAGGGCCACTGACGGGGAATGATGGTAAAGAAGTGACGAAAGCCCCAGACATCCACCACTGCGCGGTAATCGTTGTGCAAGGCCGTGTAGAGGGAGTAAATGTTAAACTAGTTACCCCTCGGCTGAGTAAACTCGGGCACCTGTGGCAATCACTAATGGGTCAGTCCAGATACGAACAGAAATTGAGAAATTGAGAATAAATTCAGAGCAGAATTGAATATACCTCATTAGTAACTAGAGATGCTGAGGGGTGACGGCTGAGATCCCGACCCAATAGATCGGGTATCTGCACAGAGGCGCCAGATAGGGCGCGATGAGGAGATGGAGCTGGTGTACTGGAGGATGGCCCCTCCACCGCAACGTCCGGAAGGGCAGCCTCCTCAACATTGGGGTGATCGGGCCGGATGACAGCCTCCGCCAGTCGGCGAGCCTGGCGGGTCCGGGGCAAAGCAGGAACGGGCGCAACCCTACGGCGGAGAACGCCCGAGGTCCGAGACGCGGTGGAGCTACTAGGAGTGTTAGGATCCATAGCTGGAATAGAGCAGGCGAAGAGAAAGGTAAATTCTATTTTGAATTATGTCACAAACATTCTAATTCCCTATCATCATCATAGAATTAATGCAGCATGATGCATGTTTACTATATGAAAAAAAAATTTGGCAGAGTTCGTCTATAAAATGGACATCCCATGCATAGCCAAGCATGTTTTCAATTAATCCAAGCCACAACAGATTAAAATTGCATTTATATGGATAATTGCAACATGAAAAAGACCATAGTGCATGATTTTCTTTCAAAAGGAAACAACAGATATGTGGGACCGCATCATGGGCATAAAATATGACTCACGCAGTTGATACATAGCATATACATGCAATAATACATGGCATAGCATTTCAAAGCATACATTTATATCTCTAAACATACAGAATAGCAAATGTATAGCAAAACATTGACGAAATTGGAAAACAATCGGTCAAAGTGTTACCTGTAGCGCGTAGATCGATTTAACCGGAGCAGTTTTTGCGAGAAGATTGGAAAAGTCGGCAAAAAGGACGTGCAAAGGTGTGAAAATCGCGTGGGGTACGAATGAAAGTGACAGATCTGGGAAGCGGCTGGCCGCCTATATGCCCAATCTTGGCCGGAGATCAATCTGCGGCTGACCGCAGATCCATCTGCGGCTGGGCCCAGTGCTCCCCCTAGTCCGTTGCAAGCTTAATTGATTCTAAAACCCGTTTGACTCATAATTTGGTGATAAAATGCGAGATTTTGATGAATGGGGTGTCGAACACGGCTCCTCAATTCGACGAGCGACCGGATACGAGACCCGACACTCCAAGACGATCGACCGGATACGAGACCCGGCGATTACGAGATGGGTGACCGGATACGAGACCCGGCCTCGACAAGACGATCGACCGGATACGAGACCCGGCGATTACGAGATGGGTGACCGGATACGAGACCCGGCCCGGACAAGACGATCGACCGGATACGAGACCCGGCGATTACGAGATGGGTGACCGGATACGAGACCTAGCCCCGACAAGATGATCGACCAGATACGAGACCCGGCGATTACGAGATGGGTGACCGGATACGAGACCCGGTCCCGACAAGACGATCGACCGGATACGAGACCCGATGATTACGAGATGGGTGACCGGATACGAGACCCGGCCCCGACAAGATGATCCACCGGATACGAGACCCGGCGATTAAGAGATGGGTGACCGGATACGAGACCCGGCCCCGACAAGACAATCGACCGGATACGAGACCCGGCGATTACGAGATGGGTGACCGGATACGAGACCCGGCCCCGATAAGACAATCGACCGGATACGAGACCCGACGATTACGAGATGGGTGACCGGATACGAGACTCGGCCCCGACAAGACGATCAACCGGATACGAGACCCGACGATTACGAGATGGGTGACCAGATACGAGACCCGGCCCCGATAAGACGATCGACCGGATACGAGACCCAGAGATTACGAGATGGGTGACCGGATACGAGACTCGGCCCTGACAAGACGATCGACCGGATACGAGACCCGGCGATTACGAGATGGGTGACCGGATACGAGACCCGGCCCCGACAAAACGATCGACCGGATACGAGACCCGGCGATTACGAGATGGGTGACCGGATACGAGACCCGGCCCCGACAAGACAATCGACCGGATACGGGACTCGGTGATTACGAGATGGGTGACCAGATACGAGACTCGGCCCTGACAAGACGATCGACCGGATACGAGACCCGGCGATTACGAGATGGGTTACCGGATACGAGACCCGGCCCCGACAAGACGATCGACCGAATACGAGACCCGGCCCTGACGAGACGATCGACCGGATACGAGACCCGGCGATTACGAGATGGGTGACCGGATACGAGACCCATCCCCGACGAGACGATACGAGACCCGGTGATCATGAGATTAGCGACCGGACATGCTTTACATCTTGCATCGCATCATAAGTTATATGTGTTGCATCATATATGTATTGTCATTCTTGTGCACTGTCATTCATGCATCGGGCGTCTATTTCTTTATCCTGTTCATTTCATTTAACATTTCATAATCATGATAAAGAGGGTCAGCTGTAGACACCCAAATTTTGCACTTTGTATACTAACCCTGACAGGAGGGCAAATTCGGCAAATGAACCGGCCTGCGAGAGCAAAGGATGGGCAAGTACGAACACTCGACGCCACCGCGACGATTTGCAAGTCAAAATCGACGTGACAACAAGGCTGTCCGAAATGGGCATTCCTGAATGATGTGGCACGTCTTCCAGTAATTTCCGGACTGCAAAATGCCAGCCTGTCGACGAGAATTGACGTCACGACACGAGAATCGAGGCGTAGCACGAAAATTAAGAAAGTCAAGCCAGCCAGCCGTGGATTGATCTGCGGCCAATTAGTGCGCCTTTTGAAAGCACGAAACTCGAAACATGGAAACCCGAAATTCAGCTGAGTGGAGGGGTGGCGGCCAGCCAGCCCCCCATTCAGCATACAGAGGGTTGAGCAGGCGAGAAAGAGAAAAAAAACCAGCAGCAGCAGCTCAGAAATTGAGAGAAAAATAGCAAAATTTTGCAACAAAATAGGAGAGAAAGGAAGAAAAAAGAGAGGAATAATACTCTTTTGATTTGATTGTATCACATATACTTCTCCTTCTATTCAAAATACACAAGTTTACATCCACTTTGATATCATTTGCAAGGTGAAAATCTCCTTATTTTTGCAATTTCTATCATATAATTTGGTCAAATTAAATGTAGTTTTCATGTAATTTATGGTGGAACAATGAATTAGGGATTATTAGTGAAGGTTCCATCGTAACAAAACTCTTCTTAATAACTCGATGATATTCATTTATTGATTTTTTGTTTGTTTTACGGTGCTATATTGGGCGTGGTTCCTTTAGATCGTTATTTTAGGATGTCTTGGTATTGTTAGATTATCCGTGTTGGTTATTTCTTGTAATATCCGGTTGTGGGTCTGTGGAAATTTGGGGGTGTGAGCCTAGGAAAGCGACCCCGTGGTCCAAATCCGATGATGGACGTTTTTTTGATGTAGATAGTAGGAATGATGTAGTTTTCATTGTACATATGTAATCGTCGGGCCTTAAAATGACGCCAAGGCGAGAATCGTGGTTAAGGCCCCGTCATAGTAAAAGTATGCGATTGTGGGCGTTCGGGGTTATTTTGATGGCTTACATGCCCATGAATAGCCCCAACGCATTTTTATGTTTGGTTTTGATTTATGACATGAAATTGATTTCAAAGCTAAACGATAAAGATTTTCATAAAATCAATCAAACTAGGTTATTAGTCTCACGAGGATAAGAAATTGGGGGTGCGAATGTCGATTTCTATTTAACGAGAAGACAAAAGAAAGAAATTGTTTTCAAACATCACAAAAAATGGTTTTATAAAAATAAATAATGTTTTATTAAATCCTTGTGCATAGGGTTAAAGAGATCCTAGAGGTTGCCCATCATTTGAGTTATGAAAGCAACGTATAGATCTCGATTCCTATTTTGACGAAGGTTTAAAAAAACTCTTGTTTTGCCAAAACGACACCTAAATGAAAACCTTAGTTTTGACAATTAAAATCAAACTTTTTTCATAAAGAATAAAGCTTTCTCGTATAAATCGAAGGACATTTTAAAGCATTCTCAAAGCACGACTTTCAATAAAAAACCCAAATGATTCTTTCATACAAACTCACCACAATATTCACATAGACACACACACACGCGCGCACACATACACATTTCATGAATTAAAGGATAGAAAAAGCATCAAGATTGCGGTAACCGTGTTTCACGGAAGTCAGGGGGTGCCTAACACCTTCCCCTCGCTTAAGCAAGCCCCCGAACTCTATGAATCTCGGTTTGCAGACCAATTAATTCGGAGTCACATATGAGCCAGCGATTTATAAAAAACGAAAACTCGGATGAGTTGGTACATCCATTTCAAATATACCAACTGGCGACTCTAGTTAATTGGCTCATCATAAAAAACGATATTTCAAAACCCCGTCGACATTAATGCCGACCTTTTCCAAAAGAATCATCTAAACCAAAAGGCTAAAATTGGAAAGGGTAACAATCACAAAAGGAGCGACATTCCTCCCGGCGTCAACACAAACCATCACCATGATCATCCTTATGATCAATTATCAATTAAACGAAAGAGATAGAGATATAAAATTATACCCTCGTGAATCAAAGCTTCCTCAAGTATAAGTTCACCTCAAATTCCTTCGTGTTCTCCTTGAATTCCACCGATTAAATTCCTTCCTTTGATCAACGTTAGCCACCCAAGTGTTTGGCCTCTAGAGGTGATCCACCAAGGAATAATAGTTGTTTAAGAAGATGGGTGTTGGCAAAACCCTAGTTTCTATCTCTATAAAAATTGCAAGTACTCTCTCTCTCCAATTCTTATGGAAGAGTTTGTAACTGTCTAACTCTAAATCATGATAAGACTCCTCTTATTTATAGATATAGGGAACCCTCCTAAACTATTTAGGATTAGGGTTTTTATTTTAATTAAACTCCTTTAATTAATTAAACTTCTAATCCAATTAGGAATTTATGAGAGTACTTTTATTAATTAATTCCCAAACCCTTTTAGGAACTAAATAATAATAATAGTAGTAATAATAATAAGACTCCTCTTATTAATTTATATTTAATATTTCCAAAATATTAAATAATAAATATTAAGCTATTTAATTTATTCTATCTCCATAGATTAAATTAAATACATTTAACTTATTATTACAATTATGCAATTTCCTTCTTAAACAAATATTTTTCCTTTTGCGGTGTGACCCTTTAGGTTCTCCATATTAAACCGGTTGTGAATAAATTAATTAGAACAATTCTAATCTTATTTAAATAAATAAATTAAACTATTTAATTTATTTAAATAAATAATATTTATTCTACAATAAGAGTAAGCCCCCTTAGCGATCCACGACTTTCCAGATAATATAGATTTCAACATTAATCACAAAAGAACCTTTCAGTGAATAGTTACCATACAATTCAATCCTTCTGCCATACAACGTCCCAATTAAATATAAGACATGGAATTACTGTCAAGTCTTATTTTATTTAATTATATGTATTTCGATTCTCAAATACACAACTATGATTAATGCAAATTAGAAACTCCTTTCTAATTTCATTCTGCTTTGGCCAAAGACTTCTGAGTTGTCATTTATCAAATCACATAGGACATTCACTCCTTTTACTAGAAGTGGTAGATTCTTTGTTGACCATTCACCTATCTCCATGTGCAACTTATTATACCCAATCATACCCTTTGATATACTCTAAGGGTCTTAAGGGACATGTCAAAGTATAACTCGTCACACACAAGATACTATGATGATCTCATGTCCAAGGATCATTTGTACTACTATCACTAGAGGAATTCCTATTGACAGTCGAGTAAAACTCCATTAGGTATTCCTTAGCGAGCCACGTTCAGTGAACTTATTCTCTAATAAGCACCTACATACTTGCTTTAGTGTCTCCACACAAATGATTATGAGCTCAATCATCCTCTTCATAAGAGCAAGCAACGTATGTACTAATCTATCTGGATTCACTAATCCCCTTTTTAGTAATCCATCGATTAGGAACTATTTTAGTTTGTGAGCTATCTAGAATTTAGATCTCATTAGCATGATCCCCATCATGATTTTAAAATCATTGCTCAAAACTATGAGTTTATCATACTTAATATAACATCACCATGTAGATAATGTAAAATGCCTTTAATAACCGAATAAGATTACAAAGTATATGCTACATCATATCAAATATGATTGGCTTGTGTGCATACGAATTTCACTTATAAAGATTCTGTCCTCGGAATCAACGAAACCTCCCTTACTCGGTTTTCACTAAATCTCTTTCACCATTATCGTTGAATAACTTAACGCATTAACTTAGTGTAGGTTTAATTTCATCACCTTCACTTAAACTTGAAACACTTCGAGTGTTATATATTCTTTAACCCTTTAACGCATTCATTGCATATCATACTCGTCGTAATCATTTAATATCCTGATTTAGCATCGTACAAATATTCGGGATATCACATTCACCCCTTCTTCCAAGAATTTCGTCCTCGAAATTTTGATTTACTAATATTCGTTCCTTCCAACTATCAAAATGGACTTTACATTAATCTCTACTTACTCATTGGGTTCTACAACCAAGTTCTTTTTCTAAGGATCTTTCTAAGATCATTACATTCTTCACATCTTCCTCTTCTAAAAAATTTCTCATCATTACTCATCATCAGCTAAATTTATCTCTTCCCCTTCTAGAATTTCATTCCTTTCTTGGATTTATTATAATTTGTTTAACTTACTCATCACCATATGTCACATTCTATAACCTACTCCTTTCTAAGGAATATCCTCCTTTCTACTTCCAACTTTCAAAATAAGAAGAATCTTCCACAATTGTTCAATAATTGGGAAGCAGTAATAGTAGCTCAGGAATTTAAAAGATTCATTCAGAAACTTTCAATATCATCTTGAGGAGTCGTAAAGACTTGAACCTTGTCCTAGGTTAACAGATATTTCTACTATAACCTTTCACAGTCAAAAGACTATGGACCATCTCTTCTCGTACTCTAGGTGATCAGCCCTTCGTACTATGTATTGTGCACATACATATTAATACTATTGCGTATCCCCAATTATAGGGTTGGTTCACCTCAGACTTAATACGAATTCCGCACCAGAATAAACTGGTTTAGCATAAAATCTCAAAGAATTCTTGAACTTCATAAACACCTTTCAATAGTTATCTAGCCGAATCAATTAGCATAGACCTTGAACAATTCGGACATTAGTCAAAACATTTTTAGCTAACTCAATTGGCATATCTTTTCATAGCTTAAAAGAAAACTAAAATTCTTTTATGACATCATGATACCGTACCGTCTTAATAGTACGTTGAGGATGTCGTCATTTTGGGACTTTGTCATACTACATTATACCATAGTGGGCTGACAATCCTTCGTTCACATCCAACACTAGGTTCAGTTGCATTGATGACTCCATCGTTCAAAATACATTTTGATAATTTCAAATCATTTTTGTCTAGCTGAAACAATTAGCATAGACATATGAATAACAACACCTTTTTAAAACTTATTGGCTCAAACATTGACCCAATATATTTTCGAGAACTCAGAATTGCTAATATCAACACGATGTCAATAAATTTCGAAAATCTAGCATAGCTAGAAGATTTAGAATCTCCATTTTCTCCATCAACTTCGATCTTTATTCCATTACTTCATTACTTAATCATTCTATCAATCTTCAATACCATCATTGTTCTCTATACCATAACTTTTCTACACCCAATATAGTTTATCAACTTACCACACTTTGGAAATTCAAGAACTTACCATAATCATATGGGTTTAGGAACTTATCCTAGTCAGACCAAAATCGTCCATTCATTGAGTGGTTCCACCATATGATTATGAGTCACGAACCTACCATAAGTATGAGTTTTAAGAACCGTACCTAATCTTAATATTCTTTAACTATCAAAAATAAATATGAGAAAAGAATCACCTTCTCCTCATACGTATAGTGATAGTGCGATTCCAAAATTACAATGAATTGTCAATATAGGAAGCTAAGTGGTTCTCAAACCAAACACAATCCCCTGTCCATACAAGGAATTAGTTCACTCGGCCACTAATCAATATAGGAAGCTAAGCGGTTGTTACACCAAGCACAAATTCTCCTCCCATACAAGGAATTGTACAACTCAGCCACTAACATGAATCCTCCATTGAAATCCCACTGAATTCCATCTTGCTCTTAACTTACTCTTTGCTTGATACGAATTCCTCGTATTTCATCATCCATAACTCCTCGTGAATTTACCTCATACTATTTCATAGTACCATCTCTTTATAGCATCATGCTACAACTATTCAATCATTTAAGATCCTCTGACATTTTATAACTTTAGCAGATCACGTCATGATCTCGTTCTATCATCAACTTTTCTTACGATTCTTTCTTGTCTTATGATCGTCTCATCCTAGGATCTTCTTTATTCTTTTCTTTAATCACGTTATCTTATGATTAATCAACTCAGGTGTTCCCTGTTCTTTTAGCTCTACAGGTCCTTCTTTGAACCTAATCATTTTATCATAATCTTGTCTCACATGAATTCTCTATACTCTATTTGAGTTCATTCTTATCATTATATCATTCTCATCTTATAGATATCGTCTATTTATTATCACCATCTTTATTACTGGAGTCAGGTAAGTCCTGGTTCTCATCTTATATAACTCTTCAGATTCTTTTTTTGAATCTTCTTGTTTATATATCAATTCTTCCTTTAAGAATCTCTAACTTCATTCATATTATTCAATATTTTATTCGAGTTCACTTCGTGTCATTCACATCTTCTTCTTGTAACGTTTCTAGGACTTAACTCATCTCATGCATCTACCTATACGAAAAGAATCACTTCTTAATCATACGCATCCATAATTCTATACTCGGTACACATCAAGTCTGTAACAGTGTTCAGTACAGCACCTGAGTGGTTTCCCACAAACAACCAACAAACTAGTCCCCGTCTCGTCTACACTGTC
This sequence comes from Aralia elata, assembly GCA_034770075.1. Taxonomy (NCBI): domain Eukaryota; kingdom Viridiplantae; phylum Streptophyta; class Magnoliopsida; order Apiales; family Araliaceae; genus Aralia; species Aralia elata. Next base: position 73,327,357 of record CM068377.1, read on the forward strand.
TTGCACAACGAGTTAGATCGGTTGTTAGTTCGTATCAACCACCGCTCTCTAAAGGAATTGTTTAGCCCAAATACCATATATCAACCATCAAAGAGTACGACTGTACTATAGTTATAGTTAACTTACTATTCTTTAAACTCTATCATCTTCACCTCTCTTCTCTAAGGTTATAGCCTAAGGTACTTGTACCTAAGGTTTCTAACCTATCAACTCTGATACCAACTGTAACGACCCCAAAATTCATACAATTCAACTCTCAATATCGGTCGTTATCAATACACCATCGTTCTGACTCTATAACAATATCCAATATTAAACTTAATAAAAATGCGGAATAATTTAAACCTTTCTATTACATATCATTCTCGATCCCAAAATTTTCAACCTTTACATCTAAATATCTTAGAATAATGTTAATATCATGATTCACCTTGTCAAACTTATTATAAAGTTTACACCTCAATACAAACTTTACAACTCAACATAAATACATTTATCGAAAACTTAACATAATTCAGGTAGTAATTTCAACTAAAACATTTAATCTTTATGCATCATTTTGATCTATGTCATTTGGGTAGCACATAAAGTTACCTTGTATCTTTAACCTGCAAAAGTGGTTATTTGCAAGAATGAGCTCGACAGTTCAGCAAAATCTAACAGTTTATATACATCACATAACACATAGATAACATGCTCATCATATACATCATAAACATTTGGCTAAATATACCATACATATTGTACATCAATTACCAAGTAATAAATTGAGTTCCAAAAGTCAATCAACATTTTAACTCAATAGACGTTGTCATAAGTTAACTTTGTCGTTTCATACATACAACACATAGAATACATCATGCTTTTACATCATAGATTTAAAATAATTAATCGTTTAGTTCACATAACAATTAGGAACTGAAAGACTTGTCTGGTTCGTAGATTACCAATTACCATAATTAGCTTATACTTATCTACACTTCACGTATCCTACACAATATATAATCATGCACAACATTTATTAGTCACATAGCAACACTTAGAAAACAACCTACATATTCTGTTTATAAGGCAGTAACAATGATTAGTTATAGTATTATAAACACTTTAAGATTTATTCTCATCAAATTTTTATTTTAATATCTCAATTGTCACCGGATAATCAATGGGTATATGCTTACCACCCATCACAGTATCCTAATATTCATTTCATACATTAGTCTAAGCTTTAGATATGTCTACGATAACATAACATGACCACAAAGAAAGAAGAAAATTTTTACTCTCTTCTTTTTACTCTTTTTTTTCTCTTTACCGCCGGGGCAGTAGGTTTCCTTTTCGAAAGGCCGCCGGGGCGACTCTACCGCCGGGGCGACATTTGTAGTTCATTTTGGGCGTCGGGACGAGGTCATCGCAATTTGGCCAAATTTGGCCAAAGTTTTTCATAATTCACCGATTAAATCACTACCCATTCATCATATATGTTATGAAATAAAAACCCATTACATACACAGTGATTTTGACATCACAGACAATCTAAACAACCAATTAAAGGCTAAAAATTTTACTGTTCACACTTTATACTTATATTTTGATACAGTTAGTAAAATCAATCGCAGTGAACTTGTTTCTCAACCAAATTAATCCGTTTAACTTACGTTTGCTTCGTTTTTACATGCATAAACATAATCAATTATCAATTTAACCGATTAACATTCAAAACAAGCATCAATTTCATACATTTAAGCCATATTCGTATACAATTACTGTGTAAATTCTAGAACTCTAATATGAACATGATTTCATGGATTTAATTATTCTAAATCACATGTAAACCATATAAAATAGATTTTTGCATGCTTACAAACATCTAACATCAAGTTATTAAACATTTAGCCATTGAATTCAATTTACAGAGAACTCAAAAACGTACGTTCATGGAGAAATTAAAGAAAACATAATTAAAGACTTTAATTTTAGGATTACCTTGATTAGATGCTTTAAACTATGCAAGCAGATGAATCAATTCCTTCTTTCCTTCTCTAATTCTCTCAAATCTCTCTCTCTTTTTTTCTCTCTGTATCTCCAACTCAGATATAAAAAAATAATAATGATAATAATGCGCACTGAATAAACTGACAGAACATGGTGTCAGTTAATAACTGGCACCAACTCCCACTAAGGCCTCGTTTGGCTAATCTTATAAGTTTTTCTTTTGGTTTATTTTATTAAATTACTTATTATATAGTCTAATGTCACATATTTAATCAATTAAAAATCTCATTTAAATCAATTAAACAAAGTAGAATAACACTACATTAAATCATATAATCACATACTTAAAAAATTCTCATTTATTAATAATGACAAATTATTAAATTTCTAATTAATTATTAAATTAATTAGAAATAACATTATGTTTATTTAAATAATGCATTTAATCAAATAAACTCAATTAAATACATACTTTGAATATTAAAATTCTCCACATCAATTTAACTAATGTAACACATATAATTAAATTAATCTACCACAAATTCATCAATTAATTATTTAATTCAATAATTAAATCATCAAAAATATTTATTTAATTCAATAAATATTTAAATTAAATTACAAAAATCTCATTCGTCACAGCTTTCCCCCCTTAAAAGGATTTTGTCCCCAGAATCACGACTCAATTAATTTGTCTCACATAGCTTCTTCAGCGTTGTGGTTTCTCTTCTATATTCACATCAAATTACATATTTCACAACATATAACATCTATAAATATATATTCGAACCCGACACTTCTCGCAATAAGAATTTTTATTTATTAAACTCTCATTTAATAATTACTGAAAATTCGGGTTGTCACATGTTGAATGTAAGTTTCCTAACCTTGTACAAGTTTTACTTGTAGCAAGTTTCTAACTCTTGTTTGATTTGAATTTAAGCAATTGGTTGCCATACTTGTGTCAGTTTTTATTTTATACAAGTAAATTCTATACTTATGTAAATGTTATACGTTTGTACAAGTTTTAAGCTATAAATTGGGCTTTATGCCAATATCTGTACTTATGTGCAAATTGAAAGAATTGTTCTATGTTATTGAACTGTTTGAGTTTTTAAAGTTCATATTATTCATGAACTGTGTTAGAAAGTATATCGATGCCAATTGTTTCGGCTAGACGGATGTTAAAGTGTTTATTAAATTCTATTTCATTGGTGTTAAGTAGAGCTATTCCAAACTAAATTAAATTGGTGCGGACTCTGGTGTTAAATCTAAGATAAACAACCCTATTATTAGGGGTATTTTTAATTGGTAAATCTGATAAGACCAGATGGGGTCAAAAAAAAAGGACGATAATGTCCGACAAGACCAGATGGGGTCAAAATTAAGCTTGATATGTTATGCAAAATATAATGTATGATAGGCTAGCTACCTAAAATACTTACGGAGATTACTAATAGTCTTTGTGATTGTTAAATAGTCTATCGGTTTCCAGTAGAAGGACTGTTAAACCTTTTGGTGGGGAGAGAAGAGAAAACATTTAAGGTCTTGATGATCGCTAAGTATGTCGTTTCAAAAAATGTTAAACGAGAGGAAAGTTATTATTCCTGTTTATTCGAAGCTGCTTCACAACTATTGTTCAATTGTTGAAGTTTTCAGAGAATAAGCTGATATTCATTATGATATTGTTTATTCAACTGTTATACATGCTAAGCAATTGAATGCTCATTCTTGCTTTAAAATAAACGTTTTCAGCAAAGCTAGAACGGACCGAAGAATCGAGTAAGGCTAAAGGAAAGAGAAAGATGATCACGTAGAAGGCGTTGTGCTTTATTTGTAATAGTTTAGTACATATGTGCAATATTGTAAAGAATATTAGATTATATTTATGTTAAGGTCTTAAAACCTGGGATTAGAAGGTGACATATTGTAATAATTTTGAGATTACATTCATGTCGTTAAGATTATGATGTATGGGTAGTACTGTGATGCACCAGACCCGGGTTTAAAGATAGACCTGGATTCGGGGGCGTTATAATATTAGCTATCCCAGCCTTCATTTCATCTACTACTTCAGAATCTACGAACGGAGAGCTGGGAGGCTCTACGATCGGCTCGGCAGATTCAAAGTCTTTAATTAAAATGGTCTTACCGGATTTGGCCATCTTAACAAATCTTCCTTTCTTTATCTACTTCTTTTCCCATTTAATCAGGGTTAGGCCTTTTTAGTAGTTTCTTTTGTGTGTCTTTTGTTAATCTCTTCACAGTAATCTTTAGCTAGTTCTCGAGTGGACTGGGGAGGAGGCTTAACAGTGGACTTCCTTAATCTTTTTGTCTTCTAACCGTTCTGCTTGACCAGCTGAGAGAGAGAGACAGAATCAACCACTTTTCCTTCAGATCTTTCTTTATTTAAATCCTTCGTCTCAGGAACATTTAATTCATCTTGAGAGTCCTTAGGAATTTCTTTTCTTCCTTCTTCTTCATTTTCTTCTGAGGAGGCTTCTCAGTAGTTGAAGCCAATGCCTCAAGAACTTTAGGTGTTGCAGAGCCCTTAGAGGTTTCTTCCTCAATTTCAGTAATTTTCCTCTTCGCCTTGGTCTTTGCAGGCTTTTGGACTTCACTGAGGGTCCTTTGACTCCATTCAAACTACCCTAACCACAAGATTTTAACTGGGTTTCTGTTTGTTATCTTCTTATTTACATTTAGGACATCTCCCTCTTGATCCTTAAAGTGATTTTTCAACCTCTTCTTCAGGAGGATATTGATGAGCCTTCCATAGTACATCTTCGGAAGAGGCATATTTGTTGCCTTCTTCCTATCAGCATCACATAACCATTTAGAGATCCAGTCCATCAATATTGCTCTAAAATTAATTTTCTTCCCCATCACAATAGTTGACATAATCTTCGGTTGGAGTTGGCTGACAGAATCGTGGGTTGAGTCCTTGTAGAGAATGCATTTTCTGACGATGTTGGCAAGGAACTCGTAGTTCTAGGGATCTCCTTCTTCTTCATCCCCTTGAGCTATAGGATTCTTCTTGTACCCCATGATCTCTAGCCCAGACTTCACATCTATCTCTTCAAAGGTAGCGTCTGTGACGACCCGAAAATTTATAAGATTTATTAATAAAATCTTATATGATAAATAAAGGCTAAATAAAACCTAGATTGAAAATAGAGGAATAATTAAAATTTTCGAAAAGAACCTATATGATTTAATATTTGATAGAATGTGACGTTTCAAATTTTTTTAAATATACTAAATTAAGAATTTAAATAAATAAAATTCTTATGAAATGATATGTTATGTGATGGTGTGTTGCATACGTGAATACGAACTATGCAATATGTGACTTTTATGCTTAATAAATATATTATTACTATATATTTATTATATGTAAATAAGTTGTAGGGGCAATTTATTTAAAGGAAATGAGATGGGGTAAAATTAATCCCTCAGTGTAAGTTAAATAATATATAAATTATTTTAAATTCGTGGCATTAGATATACTTAAGGTATAACCACCATTTTATTAAAGAAATCATGTATTACGTTATTGGATATAATGTATGTACATTTTTAATGTAGTAAGTATATTATTATATTTATTACAATTAAATTGTTGGGAACAATTTATAGAAGGGAGAAAGAAATAGTTAATTTAAGTATACATAAATATTGTATACTTTAAATAAAGGATATTAGAATAAATTTTATCATTGAATTATTCTAATAAAGAGGGGATATTACTTTATTTGTAATATCTTATTTATTGAATAAATTTCCATTTGTATGGGAATATGAGTGAATATGTGTTATGTGAAATAAATAAGTTAGTGAATTTACTTAATTTAAGTAAGCAAAGAAATGAAAAGGAAAGTTAGGTAGCATATTTATAAATATTATAAATATGAGGAGTTAATAAACTTAAGTGTTATATTAATAGTCCAACTAATAAATAAATATTAGTGGACTAGTCCAATTGGTTAAGTAACCAAGCCCACTCATTTAATTGATTATGGACTTGAGTAATTAATATGTAAACTTACTAACTTAGCCCAAATGGGAATGTTTAGCAAAAAATTTAATAAACTAGTAGCCCAAGTGATGGTCTAATAATGATTGACTACTAGTGGCCCAAACTATTTTTAAATGAAAGTCCAATTAATGGTCTATAGTAAGTTAATTATTCTAATAATGAAAGAGAATTAAAGAAAGTTTGGTAGCCTAATATTATAAATTAGGCATAAGAATTAAATAACCTAAAGGGTTATTTTTATTTAGTGGTCTTAGTATTTTAATTATATACTAGTGACCTAATTCTAAGAGATTTATTTTATATATCTCAACTAATTAATTTCATAACCTAATTAAAGTAAGTCTATTTGGGTTAGAAAATTAAATGTACATGAGTAAGGATTTAAATTACAAAAGAGGGGAATGAAAACCCTAATTAAATAATTAGGGTAGAATAAAAATTAATGTATTAGACCTATGTTAATTTCATGGTCCAAATATTAAAATTGAAAGCCCAAAACGTTTAAATAGGAGTCCAATCTTTAGCCCAATTGAAAAGGGGCATTATAGTCACTTGATTAAGCATATATTGCTATTAAAGATAAAGCAAAATTTGGACATTTGGGAGGGGAGTACCCGGCAAGCAAGGAAGGGAGAAAGAGGAAGTGTATGTGATGATGACTCCAATTTATTTTTGTACCAATTAGCCATGTGTCAACAAATTATAGGGCCACCTTATTTTGGCAAGATTTGTAATTAATGCAAGAGATGTATGAGAGAGAAGATGGAAGATTTGTGGGAGATATGTATAGATATACAAATGGTATATCTATACATATTTGCTAAACCAAGGAAATAATAATAATAAACTTACTTTATTTCTCTCTCATCTAATACTCCATATTTTCATTTGCTTTCAAGTTTCCTAAAAAGCTAGAAAAAGAAATAGAAAGGAGAGAGAGAGAGAGGTAATCCGTGAGTATAGGAAAGGGAAGAGAGAGAGGAATCTACCACATGGAAAGGAAGAAGAAAGAAAAGGAAGGAGAAGGTAAAAGATCTAAACTAGTTTTCTTAAACCAAACTTGGTATGCTATATAAATTTTTATGTTAGACCCATGGAAGATCAAGTTTAAATGTCTAAATCCATGCTATAAATGTTAGATCTAGAGATTTAATAGTTTAATTTGAGGATCTATATGAGTTTATGTGAAAAAAGTTTGGAAAAGAAAGAAATAGAAATTATCCGGAAAACTTTTTATATATAGTGTGATCTAGCTTTTGATTTTTGAAATCTATAAATGATCTTTTGGTTTAAAACCCTTAATCTATATGCTAGATAATGTTTTATACTTGGTTGTGCTCAACTTGGGTATTGATGTGTTTAGATTGTTAAGAAAAGAAAAGAAACAAAACTATGTTTGGAAAAACAATTAGAAAACTCTAATTATTTTGTACTTTATAAATTCATAACTTGAGATCCGAAAACTCTTTTTACGATCCGTCAAAGAATGGTACTAGATATGTAAGTTCAGTGTTAAATACGTGTCGTATAAGTCAAAAATAATGTGTACAAAATTCGTAGGGACTGTTTGTACCAAAATAGTCCAGGTGGTTCAAAGGGGAAAAAGGGGCTGCTATAGGGCAGTCCCATCCAGAGGCATTTTCGTCTAACTTTTATGCTCAAAAAATTCCAGAAATATTTGGAGTGATAATAGGATAAGTTATATGAGTCGTGTAAAAATTTGAGAATATTTGGCCATATAGAATGAAAGTTATGGATTTTATGGCGATGGACTTCAAATCGGGAAAACGGACCAAACCCGCTGACCCCTTGCTTGTGTACACTGTTTTGACCAATTAACAAGTGCAATAAATTCAGCGCTTTTTACCACTGAAAATGTAGGAAGTTATGTATCTTCTGGCCAAAACTTGCCACATTCTGACTTGTAACAAAGAATCTACGGCTAAAATAAAAACGTAGAGTTTTTCGACAAAAATGACTAAAATTGGAGTTCTATAACTCCGATGGCCACGAAAGTTTAACTGGGAGTACTTGTTAATATGTATAAGATGTTATCAAAAATTTGGTATCATCGGAGTTGTGCAAGATAGTGATCATTTTTCTTAGTTTTGAAAGTTAAAACGGACGTTTGAAAAATGTTAAAAGGAAATTGAAAACTTTCAGAAGGAAAGTATTTTTGTGTATGGAATATATGTACATATGTGTGGCAAGATTTGAAGAAAATAAAAATTGATTTTTAAGAGAGGTTAAGTCATTTTTGAATGCAGCTTCCAATACAGTTTGCTGTATTCATATTTCGGCTTGCTGGATTATGGTATTCGGCTTGCTGAATTAAGGAATTTGGCTTGTTGAATTGGTTAATATGGTTTGCTGAATTAATGAATACAGTTTGCTGAATTGACAAATATAGTTTAATGAATTAATGAATATGGTTTACTGAATTAGTGAATCTAGCTTACTGAATTGTAGGTTAGTTTGAATCCAATGTGCTGGATTAGAAAACAGTTTGTTGAATTAATGAATCCAGGTTGCTGGATTATAGGATAGTTTGAATCCAGGGTGCTGAATTGTTTGCTAGTTTGAATCAAAGTTACTGGATTAGTATGTGTAGATAATCCAACTTGCTGGATTCGGTATTCATGCTCAATGGATTATAAAGAAGAACTTATAAAATGAAAGACTTAGTGTTAAGTCATAAGGTTTACGATAAAGTAGTAGTGCAGTCGTGTTCTTTAATAGTTGATGTATAGTAGCTGGGCTAAACAATTCCTTCAGGGAGCGGAGGTATATACGAACTAGCAACCGATCTAACTCATTGTGAAAACAGTGTAGACGAGACAGAAACTAGTTTGTTGGTTGTTTATGGGAAACCACTCAGCATACTATATTGAACACTGTTAAAGACTCGATTTGTTCTAGCTTTAGAATTATGAATGCGTATGGTGCTAAGATAATATCTAATATTTAGTTATGTGGTTAAATGTTAGATAATCTATTGATAAAGAAGTGATATTATAAGGTGATATATGATATGCTAATTGAAAGATCAATCTTATAATTGATAGGTCTTTAATAAGAGATTAAGTTAGATTGCGTAGCAGTAATCGACGGTACAGGAAAGTTCCATCTTACTTTACTTTTATATTGAGCAAGGTTCTTATCCTTGTGCAAGTATCTTAAATTCATTTTCATATCGAAATGTAAGTTTCTTAACTCAAACTCGAGTTATTATGTTTCAAGCATACTAGTGGATTAATTATTGACAATTATTCCACATCTATGTTTATTGATTCGCACTTAGTGCATGTTGCATATGTTCATCAGGTATGAAAGGCTGATCACCTTCATTACCATAAGGTTCAGTTAAATTTGTTCATGGTCATTATTGACACCCTATATTATTGAATTCAGTCATTCAAACATTGAAATTTTGATTCATGTTCTTTCACAATTATTATATTGTTGAAAAGTTCTAAAGCTTATTCATTCTTTCAATCATGATATATCTTTATTGTATTTAAACTTGCTGAGCAAAGTAGTTGCTCACCCTTGCTATATCATGATAACAAATTTCATATTTAAGGCGAACGTTCGAGGGAAGACTGTACAAAAGCAAAGGACAAGATTAGATGGTTATGCATAATAACCAAATTAGTTATTTGATGTAAGTTAATTATGTAAACCTTTTGTGAATCTAAAGGTAAATATGTATTAAGTTAAGGTTATAGACCTTGGGATATGTAGCAGAGATTATTGTATAAACAATTTATGTTTATATCTTCCGCAATAGCTGTAAATATGATGTATCGTGACGCACCAGGTCCGAGGTTCAAGGAACCCGGGTTTGGGGGCGCCTCACAGGTTGGTATCAGAGCTGTAGGTTATAAACCTTAGGTAGCGGTACCTTAGGTTATAACCGCAGGGATGAGAATAAGGAATAAACTCAAATAGAGTTTAAATGCTAAAAGATGAATTTTTGGAAAATTCATTATTAAGTAAAGAAAAAGATAAATAAGATTCAAAGAAGAATCTTGAAAAATTATAAAGATAAGAATATGGAGTTACCTGACTCCAGTAGTAAAGATGAAAAGCTTAAACAAAATCATAATATATGATTAAAGTGAAAAATAAGAAGATCGTAAAACAAAACGATCATAACATAGAAAAGAATCGTAATATAAGACGATTATAAGAAAGATCACAACGTGATCTGATTAAGACATGGAATGATAGATGATCAATCGAATGATTGAAAATGTTATAGCAGAATTGCTGCACGAAAGTTGTACGAAAATTGTTCTATGTAAACTCATTAAAGAGTGATTAATGTTGATATACGAATTAAATGAAATTCGTATTGAGCAAAGGGAAAGTTAGGATTATGTGGGATTTCAATTGAGGACTCATGTTAGTGGCTGAGTTATATAATTCCTGGTATGGGACGGGAATTTGCGCTTGGTTTGAAAACTACTTAGCTTCCTATATTAATATAGTGGTTGAGTCGAACAAGTCCTGGTATGGGACGGGATTTGTCCATAGTTTAACAACCGCTCAGCTTCCTATATTGATTAGTGGTCGAGTTGGTTCGACAACCACTTAGCTTTCTATATTGATAATCATTGAAATATTGGTGTCGCGTTATCGATATACGTATGACGAGAAGGTGATTCTTTTCTCATATTTATATTTGATAGTTAGAGAATATTAAGATTAGGTGCGAGTTCCTTAAACTCATACGTATGGAAAGTTCGTGACTCATAATCGTATGGTGGAACCCCTCAGCGAATGGACGATTTTGGTCTAACTAGGATAAGTTCGTAAACCCATAAGATTGTGGTAAGTTCCTGAACTCCTAACGTGTGGTATGTTTGATGAACTGTACTGGAGTATAGAAAGGTTGTGGATGAAGAATTAAGGATTCTGGTATAGTAAGTTTTAAGGATGATAGAAATAGATAGAATTATTAGGCAATGGATCATTAGAAGAATTGAAGTGGATGGTGGAAGCATAGGTATTCCAAATCTTCTAGCTATGCTAGACTTCGAAATTTTTGACATCAAGCTAAATTCGCACTAATGTTCCTTTAAAAATAAAAATAAAATTTTTGTTATCATCAAAACAGAGTGACGAGTGTGTAGAAGTGGGCTTCGAACCACTAATACATCGTTACCTGTTGCGGCATGATAACACCAAAAATGATTTTTTTTGTTTGGAACTGTTTAAAGAAAAGTCTATGCTATTTGTTTTGGCTAGACAAAAATGATTTAAAATATCAAAATGTATTTGTAAATAGTCATCAATGCATCATATAACCTGGTGTAGAATGACAGATGATGGAGTCATCAATGTAGATTAACCTAGTGTTGGATGTGATCATAGTATCGTCAACCCACTATGGTATGATGTAGTATGACAAATTGACAAAATGACAGAATGCTCAACGGACTGTAAATACAGTGCGGTATCATGACGTCATAAAATGATTTTCTGAATTTTAAACCAGTTAAAAGAAAGTCAATGCCAATTAAAAGTGGCTAGAGAAATGTTTCGATTGGTGTTCGAATCATTGGTATATGTCTAAGCTACTTGATTCAGCTAGACAAATGTTGTAATGATTTATTAAATCGACATAAAAGGTGTCAAAGTAAATAGCAGACTCAATTGATGTTGACTCAAGCATATGATACAAGTTGGTATCTGACACAAGTTGGTGTCAATACAAGAGTCCGACACAAGTTGGTGTCAGGTTGATGCAAGTTGGTATCAAATGGATGCAAGTTGGTATCCGACACAAGTTGGTGTCAGCATTACGTGATACAAGTTGGTATCAAATTGACACAAGTTGGTGTCAAGGTAATGCAATTTGATATTAAACGAACACAAGTTGGTGTCAGTTAAAATACCAGTTAAGGTATAGTGGATATAAGTTGATATCAAACCAAAACACGTATAGTCGTTTAAGGATGAAGATAAGAGATTTCCTGATTAGATGATAGGGAATACTCTAGTTATGGGATATGAGGAAGTTGACCATAGACTTGTAAGCTCAAAAGATTTAGTCCGAAACTTATAGGACTGTCAGAATAGTAAAATAGACACTGGTGTTGTGTCATAAATTATTAGACACTGGTGTTGTGTCATAAAAAGCCAGACACTAGTGATGTGTCAAAATAAAACAGACACTGGTGTTGTGTCATAATAAAAGAGACACTGGTATTGTGTCATAATAAAATAGACACTGGTGTTGTGTCATAAATTATTAGACATTGGTGTTGTGTCATAGACATTGGTGATATGTCATAAAAAGCCAGACACTGGTGATGTGTCAAAACAAAACAGACACTGGTATTGTGTCATAATAAAATAGACACTGGTGTTGTGTCATAATGGAACAGACACTGGTGTTGTGTCATAGATATTGGTGATAAGTCATAAGAAGCTAGGCATTGGTGATGTGTCATAAAATAAACATTTGTTATGTGTCATAAGAAGCTAGTCATGGGTGGGACTAGAGTAAAGTAGACAATCGTGATGTCAAGATAAGATAAACATAGATGATGTCAAAATAAACACAGGCGGTGTTATGATAGTTAGAACCGACATAGGGGATATCGAAAGTAAGATATACGTGATATCAAAGATGGATAGATACAAATAGTAAAGAAATTAGACTCCGGAGAGGGTCAAAAGCAGTGGCAAATCGACACTTGCCAAATATATAAATATGTAAGATTATACTTTTGGTGAAGGTAGCAATGAAAATCTATATGTACTTTTGATGCAATAGTGATTCCGGGGACAAAATCCTATAAGGGGGGAAGAATGTGACGACCCGAAAATTTATAAGTTTATTAATAAAATCTTATATGATAAATAAAGGTTAAAGAATAAAACCTAGATTGAAAATAGAGGAATAATTAAAATTTTCGAAAAAAACCTATATGGTTTAATATTTGATAGAATGTGACGTTTCAAATTTTTTTAAATATACTAAATTAAGAATTTAAATAAATAAAATTCTTATGAAATGATATGTTATGTGATGGTGTGTTGCATACGTGAATACAAACTATGCAATATGTGACTTTTATGCTTAATAAATATATTATTACTATATATTTATTATATGTAAATAAGTTGTAGGGGCAATTTATTTAAAGGAAAGGAGATGGGTAAAATTAATCCCTCAGTGTAAGTTAAATAATATATAAATTATTTTAAATTGGTGGCATTAGATATACTTAAGGTATAACCATCATTTTATTAAAGAAATCATGTATTACGTTATTGGATATAATGTATGTACGTTTTTAATGTAGTAAGTATATTATTATATTTATTACAATTAAATTGTTGGGAACAATTTATAGAAGGGAGAAAGAAATAGTTAGTTTAAGTATACATAAATATTGTATACTTTAAATAAAGGATATTAGAATAAATTCTATCATTGAATTATTCTAATAAAGAGGGGATATTACTTTATTTGTAATATCTTAATTATTGAATGAATTTCCATTTGTATGGGAATATGAGTGAATATGTGTTATGTGAAATAAATAAGTTAGTGAATTTACTTAATTTAAGTAAGCAAAGAAATGAAAAGGAAAGCTAGGTAACATATTTATAAATATTATAAATATGAGGAGTTAATAAACTTAAGTGTTATATTAATAGTCCAACTAATAAATAAATATTAGTGGACTAGTCCATTTGGTTAAGTAACCAAGCCCACTAATTTAATTGGGTAATTAATATGTAAACTTACTAACTTAGCCCAAATGGGAATGTTTAGCAAAAGATTTAATAAACTAGTAGCCCAAGTGACGGTATAATAATGATTGACTACTAGTGGCCCAAACTATTTTTAAATGAAAGTCCAATTAATGGTCTATAGTAAGTTAATTATTCTAATACTAAAAGAGAATTAAAGAAAGTTTGGTAGCCTAATATTATAAATTAGGTATAAGAATTAAATAACCTAAAGGGTTATTTTTATTTAGTGGTCTTAGTATTTTAATTATATACTAGTGACCTAATCCTAAGAGATTTATTTTATATATCTCAACTAATTAATTTGATAACCTAATTAAAGTAAGTCTATTTAGGTTAGAAAATTAAATGTACATGAGTAAGGATTTAAATTACAAAAGAGGGGAATGAAAATCCTAATTAAATAATTAGGGTGGAATAAAAATTAATGTATTAGACCTATGTTAATTTCATGGTCCACATATTAAAATTGAAAGCCCAAAATGTTTAAATGGGAGTTCAATCTTTAGCCCAATTGAAGAGGGACATTATAGTCACTTGATTAAGCATATATTGCTATTAAAGATAAAGCAAAATTTGGACATTTGGGAGGGGAGTACCCGGCAAGCAAGGAAGGGAGAAAGAGGAAGTGTATGTGATGATGGCTCCACTTTATTTTTGTACCAATTAGCCATGTGTCAACAAATTATAGGGCCACCTTATTTTGGCAAGATTTGTAATTAATGCAAGAGATGTATGAGAGAGAAGATGGAAGATTTGTGGGAGATATGTATAGATATACAAATGGTATATCTATACATATTTGCTAAACCAAGGAAATAATAATAATAAACTTACTTTATTTCTCTCTCATCCAATACTTCATATTTCATTTGCTTTCAAGTTTCCTAAAAAGCTAGAAAAAGAAATAGAAAGGAGAGAGAGAGTGGTAATCCGTGAGTATAGGAAAGGGAAGAGAGAGAGAGAGGAATCTACCACATGGAAAGGAAGAAGAAAGAAAAGGAAGGAGAAGGTAAAAGATCTAAACTTGTTTTCTTAAACCAAACTTGGTATGCTATATAAATTTTTATGTTAGACCCATGGAAGATCAAGTTTAAATGTCTAAATCCATGCTATAAATGTTAGATCTAGAGATTTAATAGTTTAATTTGAGGATCTATATGAGTTTATGTGGAAAAAGTTTGGAAAAGAAAGAAATAGAAATTATCCGGAAAACTTTTTATATATAGTGTGATCTAGCTTTTGATTTTTGAAATCTATAAATGATCTTGTGGTTTAAAACCCTTAATCTATATGCTAGATAATGTTTTATACTTGGTTGTGCTCAACTTGGGTATTGATGTGTTTAGATGGTTAAGAAAAGAAAAGAAACAAAACTATGTTTGGAAAAACAATTAGAAAACTCTAATTGTTTTGTACTTTGTAAGTTCATAACTTGTGATCCGTAAACTCTTTTTACGATCCGTCAAAGAGTGGTACTAGATATGTAAGTTAAGTATTAAATACAAGTGGTAGAATTCAAAAATAATGTGTACAAAATTCGTAGGGACTGTTTCTACCAAAATAGTCCAGGTGGTTCAAAGGGGAAAAAGGGGCTGCTATAGGGCAGTCCCATCCAGGGGCATTTTCGTCTAACTTTTATGCTCAAAAAATTCTAGAAATATTTGGAGTGATAATAGGATAAGTTATATGAGTCGTGTAAAAATTTGAGAATATTTGGCCATATAGAATGAAAGTTATGGATTTTATGGCGAAGGACTTCAAATCGGGAAAACGGACCAAACCCGCTGACTCCTTGCTTGTGTACACTGTTTTGACCACTTAACAAGTGCAATAAATTCAGGGCTTTTTACCACTGAAAATGTAGGAAGTTATGTAGCTTCTGGCCAAAACTTGCCGCATTCTGACTTGTAACAAAGAATCTACGGCTAAAATAAAAACGTAGAGTTTTTTGACAAAAATGACTAAAATTGGAGTTCTATAACTCCGATGGCCACGAAAGTTTAACTGGGAGTACTTGTTAATATGTATAAGATGTTATCAAAAATTTGGTATCATCGGAGTTGTGCAAGATAGTGATCATTTTTCTTATTTGAAAGTTAAAACGGACGTTTGAAAAATGTTAAAAGGAAATTGAAAACTTTCAGAAGGAAAGTATTTTTGTGTATGGAATATATGTACATATGTGCGGCAAGATTTGAAGAAAATAAAAATTGATTTTTAAGAGAGGTTAAGTCATTTTTGAATGCAGCTTCCAATACGGTTTGCTGTATTCATATTTCGGCTTGCTGGATTATGGTATTCGGCTTGCTGAATTAAGGAATTCGGCTTGCTGAATTGGTTAATATGGTTTGCTAAATTAATGAATACAGTTTGCTAAATTGACAAATATAGTTTGCTGAATTAATGAATATGGTTTGCTGAATTAGTGAATCTAGCTTAGTGAATTGTAGGTTAGTTTGAATCCAATGTACTGGATTAGAAAACAGTTTGTTGAATTAATGAATCCAGGTTGCTGGATTATAGGATAGTTTGAATCCAGGGTGCTGGATTGTTTGCTAGTTTGAATCAAAGTTACTGGATTAGTATGTGTAGATAATCCAACTTGCTGGATTCGGTATTCATGCTCAATGGATTATAAAGAAGAACTTATAAAATGAAAGACTTAGTGTTAAGTCATAAGGTTTACGATAAAGTAGTAGTGCAGTCGTGTTCTTTAATAGTTGATGTATAGTAGCTGGGCTAAACAATTCCTTCAGGGAGCGGAGGTATATACGAACTAGCAACCGATCTAACTCACTGTGAAAACAGTGTAGACGAGACGGAAACTAGTTTGTTGGTTGTTTGTGGGAAACCACTCAGCATACTATATTGAACACTGTTAAAGACTCGATGTGTGCTTGCTTTAGAATTATGAATGCGTATGGTGCTAAGATAATATCTAATATTTAGTTATGTGGTTAAATGTTAGATAATCTATTGATAAAGAAGTGATATTATCAGGTGATATATGATATGTTAATTGAAAGATCAATCTTATAACTGATAGGTCTTTCATAAGAGATTAAGTTAGATTGCGTAACAGTAATCGACGGTACAGGCAAGTTCCATCTTACTCAACTTTTATATTGAGCAAGTTTCTTATCCTTGTGCAAGTATCTTACATTCATTTTCATATCAAAATGCAAGTTCCTTAACTCAAACTCGAGTTATTATGTTTCAAGCATGCTAGTGGATTAATTATTGACAATTATTCCACATCTATATATGTTTATTGATTCGCACTTAGTGCATGTTGTATATGTTCATCAGGTATGAAAGGCTGATCACCTTCATTACCATAAGGTTCAGTTAAATTTGTTCATGGTCATTATTGACACCCTATATTATTGAATTCAGTCAGTCAATCATTGAAATTTTGATTCATATTCTTTCACAATTATTATATTGTTGAAAAGTTCTAAAGATTATTCATTCTTTTAATCATGATATATCTTTATTGTATTAAACTTGCTGAGCAAAGTAGTTGCTCACCCTTGCTATATCATGATAACAAATTTCATATTTAAGGCGAACGTTCGAGGGAAGACTGTACAAAAGCAAAGGACAAGATTAGATGGTTATGCATGATAACCAAATTAGTTATTTGATATAAGTTAATTGTGTAAACCTTTTGTGAATCTAAAGGTAAATATGTATTAAGTTAAGGTTATAGACCTTGGGATATGTAACGGAGATTATTGTATAAACAATTTATGTTTATATCTTCCGCAGTAGCTGTAAATATGATGTATCGTGACGCACCAGGTCCGAGGTTCAAGGAACCCGGGTTTGGGGGCGCCTCACAGCGTCTCCTTCATTCACGAACCTAACGAGATGGTTCATCTCCATCACTTCATAGGTGAGTTTAACATTCTTCACCTTTGTGATATTGACCCCATCTGCACAGGAGCCATTTAGATAGAACTCTCCAACCCTCTTGGTGAATATCCTTGAGTTTGTGCTCAACACTTCATAAAATCCCGCCTTTTGAACAAAGGTTAGCACATCTTTAAATTGAGCATCAACTCTTTTAAATTCTTAGAAGCATAGTTAATTTTCAGAGATAACTTGATAGGTCGACATCTTCTACGGTATTTATTTGATCTAGAAAAGAATAAAGTTTGTCTAAGTTTGCAGATTTGTAGAAAACTAGGGCTTGAGAGAGGGAGAGAGAGAAAGTTTGAATGTTAAAGAGTTTTGATAAGATGAATAGGAAATTTCAAATTAAAATTTTAAAATATATAAATGTATTTCTCTCTATTTCGGCTGAGTGGGACACATTTTGAGCGACTATTGGGTGCATGTTACGTCTTAACTATTATTTACTATTGGACAGTTATTTCTTCGTCTCACTTTCTTGATCTGGACTTATGATGCACACCCTGTAACTTTCCCTTATCTTAGTTAAAATTTCATACCATGTCCTAAGTAATTATTTTAATCTATATAAAGCCTTATCTAGTCTATAAACATAATTAGGATGAGTTGGATTAACAAAACCTGGGGGTTGTTCGACATAGACCTCTTCCTGAAGTTCTCTATTCAGAAAAAGCACTCTTAATATCCATCTAAAAAACCTTGAACTTCATACCGGCAGCATATACAAGGAACATTCTGATGGCTTCTAGTCTTGCAACATGAGCAAAGGTCTAATCATAATCTATTCCTTCTTCTTGAGAATATCGTTTAGCCACCAATCTTTCCTTATTCCTTATGATCACCCCATCTTCATCCATCTTATTTCTGAATACCCATTTAATGCTGACGATTAGATGATCTTTAGGTTTTCGGACTAATCTCCAAACTCTACTTCTTTCAAACTGGTTCAGCTCTTCTTACGTAGCTTCAATCCAGCTTGAATCTTCTAAGGCTTCTTCAATCTTCTTAGGCTCTATCTGAGAGAGAAAGCTCAGGAAGAAGCATTCATTCTGAGTTACCGACCTAGTCCTGATTCTTGCATTGGGATCCCCAATAATCTGGTCTTGGTATGATCTATTGCCCATCTGCTTCTAGTTGGGACATTAGTCATTGTGCCTTCCTGTTTGAGTTCTTCAAGCTCTAGCTCTTGTTCAATAGAATCGTAAAGTCTCTATCTCGGGAACTATGGACTCTACGATCTCTTGCTCCGACACTATGATTGTTGAGTCTAGCTATACGACTCCTGAATATTTGATCGTAGGATTCTCCTGCTCTACGACTGCTGGATCCTACTCTACGATCTCATCGAAAGACAAAACTTTTCTTGGATCCCCTAAGTCAGATTCATCGAAGGTGACATGGATTGATACTTCAACACTCAACGATTTCTTGTTGAACACTCTGTAGGCTTTACTATCTACAAAATATCTAAGAAAGATTCATTCGTCTGACTTGGGTAGAAACTTGATCAGATATCTCTTATCGTTGTTGAGGATGTAACACGCACAACCAAAGACATGAAAATAGCTTATGTTAGGCTTCCTTCCTTTTCACAATTCGTAGGGCGTCTGATAAAGTGGGTACTTTTAACTTGATAATTTTGTGAGTTTGATGAGTACATTTTATATCTACTAATTTGCTATTCTTAACTTAATTATCTTGATAACTCTTAAGTGTTTTTAGTGTTATTTTATTGCATTTTATTATTATTTTGTAGATAGTTAAATTCAGCCTATGATAGTGATATGCATGTTAATTGTCATATATTTATCCTTAATTTGAAGCTACAGGGAATAAGGAGTGTTTGGTGAATGTCAAGCAAGAGAGAAATTGAAAGTAGCTGGACTTCATGTCAAAAAATGGTCAAAACAAGCACATAAAGGAATCAAGAGAAAGTGGGAAATGCACCTTGAGTCGCGACGCTCAAGAGCTGAAGTCGTAACACTCATAAGCTAAGTCGTGATGCTAGGACTTTTAGCAGGCGCGTGTGGCCACACACCCGACAAAGCTGAGGAGTTTTATTAATTACTTTAATGCCTAATTAAGATGTATGCGTGATAATTGATGTTGGGAGGTTTTCAAACTCTTAAATTGAAGTTGGAATCGTTAATGCCTGATTAAGATGTACACATGACAATTTTAATGCCTAATTAAGATGTACAATTGAAGTTGGAACCGTTACCTTATGAAGATGAAATAGACAAAAAAATTCCCGCCAGCAAAACAACCAAGATGAGGAACGACATCTCTTCAATTGCATAATAGGATTCTGAGTCTCTTTATGAAGCTTGGAAGCGTTTTAAGGATTTACTGTGGAGATGTCCTCATCATGGAATTCTCAAGTGGTTACAGGTCCAAACATTCTACAACGGGTTGTTCAGCGTAACTCGAACCAGCATAGATGCAGCTGCGGGTGGAGCATTGATGCGAAAGAATTTTGATGAGGCATATTAACTCTTGGAAATGATGGCCGCAAACAATTACCAATGGCCTACGGCAAGGATGAATCAGCCAAAAGCATCAAGAATATATGAATTGGATGTGGTAACTGCTTTGGCTGCACATGTTACGACTTTAACAAAAAAGATCGATGCTTTGGGAACGTAGCCTATTCAGCAAGTGGCTATGGTTTGTGAATTGTGTGCGGGTAATCATTTGAGTAGCCAATGTGCCATCAGCTCAGAGTCGGTTTATTACATCGGTAGCAATAATAGGCAGCAAGGAGAAATCACCCAAACTTCTCGTAGAGCAACAATCAAAGATAATCTTCAGCTCTAAGACAATTTCATCCATCGGGATTTCAAAATCAGAATCAACACCAGCCGAAAAGGAAGTCAAATTTGGAGGAATTGATAATTAAATACATCGCTCACAATGACACGAGGATGAACATTTTGGAGGGTTCGATGAGGAATTTGGAGAATCAAGAGGGGCAACTAGCAAGTGTAATCAACAATCATCCCCAAGGCACTCTTCCAGGAGAAATTGAGGTTAATCCTAGGAAAGAAGGTAAGGAGCAGTGCAAGGCAATCATACTCTAGAGTGGTAAGGAGTAACAGGTGAATGCGAGTGTACCTACTCCGAAGTCACACAGTGTTGAGAAAAAAATGTTGAACAAGAGACGAATAAGAGCAAGGAACATGAAAAGGATAAGGACAAGATTACAAAAGTAAATACCCATCACATCAAATATAATTGGCTTGAGGGCATACTACTTTCCCTGGCTGAGATTACTATTGTGATATGTCCTAGGGGTTGATGACTTCTTTATACCATGTGTTCGTTTTATAATCCTTTTAAGGTCTGATTGACTGAGGTGGAGATTGCGCACACACTTTGGGATCATAATTATTGTGGATCAACAACTGATTTAATTAAGAAGCTTATATATAGTTCAATTGTTGTTCAAGTTATTATTGTATGATCTTGGAGGCTACAAATAAATTCACATTTCATCAATAGGTTGCATAGTAGATTTTTAGAATTACTTTGAAGTTTGCTTGAGAGAAAGCAAAGAGTTAAGTTTGGGGGTATTTGATGAGTAGATATTATATCTACTAATTTGATATTCTTAGCTTAATTATTTAGCTTATTCTTAAGTATTTAGTATTATTTGAGTACATTTTAGTAATTTTATGTCAATAATTGCTTTCAACTTATTTTAGTGTAAATAATGTGAATTATTCCAAGTTTAGCCCTAATTCAAGCTACAGGTAATAAGGAAGCATTTGGTAAAAGTCAAGCGAATGGGAAAGAGTAAGTAGCAGGACTTCATATGAGAAATTGGTCAAAAACAGGCATGTAAAGGAAATCAGAAAAAGTGGCCAGAGGAAAATGAGCCGCGACATTCAATATCACGGGTCGCAACGCTGAGTTTAACAAAGTTATGGGTCGCGACATTCAATAGCATGAGTTACGACGCTTAATTCCTACTTAGCGCGCGCGTGCGGCCACACGCCCGGTGAATTTAGTGGCTGATTTTATTATTTTAATGCCTAATGGATATGTACGCGTAACACTTGAAGTTGGGAGGTTTCCAAACTCCTAAGGCTAAAGATTGGGTTTTATTTACACTTATCTATTGAATGGGTTGGAGCTTAATTATCATATAGTAAAAGACTAATAATATTTATTCTTTCATTCATTCAATTAATAAAAATAAAAGAGTCAGTACGGAGAAACGAAGGGTTTCATCAGAGACATTGCAGAGGCAAGGAAGGAGCTGAGGAGTGAAGGCAGAAATTCATCAGAGTTTATTTCTTCCTTCTTAAACTCTTATCTTTTGTATCTATGATGGCTTTTGATAAGTTAATTATGTCTTTTGCTTTTATTATGAACTAATTCTTTAGTTAAGGATTCAATGGAACCTGATGATGATTTAAATTAATATTTATTTATTTTTCTTTTTAAATCGATTATGATGGATTGTTTATTATATCTTGTGTTTATTGCTATAATTTCCTGATCAACAATTATTAGATGGATTTAAATGGATTTTGGCGATGAAGTCTAAATTAAGATATGGATATAATAACTTGTGATTAGTAATTCTTCTCAAGATTAAATGCTAATTTGTAGATGGGATAGAAATATACCCAAATACCACAAGCAATGTTTGGAAAATGAATCTTAACGAGTCTATTATTATTGTTTCTCATAGGAATATAGTGAAATTGATGATAATAGATATGTTGTATAATTAATTGGGAAATGGTTATACAAACTATTAGTGATTTTCTGTTGACAATCCAGAATGATCAATTTAATAGAAGAGGGATCAATATTAATTAATTGATTCATCGGGGGAAATTGATTCCTTAACCTTCTTATTTATTGAATTAATATTCTACTAGTTACTTAATCCGGTTACTTACTTGGTTTGTTATTCCATTAATCTAGATTAAATTAAACTGATGCTTAATTAGTAGTTAGATTATTTAGGTTATTAATCGCTCCTCGTGGGATCGACAACTCTACTTTCACTATATTACTTGATTGACCGTGTATACTTGTACGTAAATTGCTAGTATAGATTTTAGCTCAACAGCGCCGCAACGCTATGAAGAAGAGTTGCGGTGCTATATGGTTTTTAAGCATTTAAAGGTGCATAACTTGGGCAAATCATGGGCACAATTCAAAATTATTTCAATCTCAAACTTGCAAATCCTTTTTATTACTCTCTACTGCTAAAATTCCGCTAACCTAAACAAGCAAAGTCCAACTAATCCTCTTCACTACATCAAAGACTGTTATTAAGGGTTGTTAGAGCTTGCTAGTCCGAGGCAAACAAGCAGAGATTGATTGTTCATTGAGAGGGTTTTTGACACCACGCACCTAGTGTTCGACAGATTGCCTAAGTGAGGAACTTTATGGTGTGTGGCTCATGTACTTGTATCTAAGTGGAGTTCTTCACTTGTTTTCACTACTCAATCACTCAATAGCATCAAAGATATAATGTGGATCATCTTCAAGGACCTCACCCCCATATGACATGAACCGCTTCATTAGCGCAACCGCGTCTGACCGCTACCACAACTTATTAGCGGCCAAGACGTTGGTTCCAGAGCGTAGCCTCCGCCCTCATGAGACTGCAACTAATCTGGCGGCGATGATTGAAAGCCGAGGTTAGGGAAAATTCACTAACCAACCAAAGCCGATGGTGGTCTCAATTGTCAAAGAGTTCTATGTCAACGCCAAGGAAACCGAGGGGTATGTGGTGCAAGTAAGGGGCAAGGTGGTCTCATATGACAAATCAAGCATCAATGCCTACTACCGTACACTAGACATATAGGGGGACGATGAATTTATCGAATATATGCGGAAGGACATTGACTTAGAAGAGGTGATCCAAACATTGTGTAGATCGGGGGCCGTTTGGAAGTCAAAGGAGCATGAAACGATTAGTTTTTCAGCAAAAGGAGCTTAGTCAATATGTGCCAAGCTTATGCCGACGACGCATGTTAGTGACGTGATCCGCGATAAAGCAGTATTGTTATATGCCCTTGTAACGAGAAAGACGATCGACGTGGGGTAAGTGATTCAGGACTCCATCGAATTTGCTATATAAGGGAGTTCTACGGTCGGATTACCTCACTGGTCGTTAATATGTGGCCTGTAAAAGAAAGCCAAGGTCAAGCAGAGTAAAGATGAGATCATTCAACATCCAAAGAGTTTGATAGACCAGCGCATCATTAACCGCTTCCAGCAATAGGAAGGTGGCGTCGCATAGCCAAATGGTGTCGGGTTCACAGTGTTGAATGCTCCTGATGATGAGGACGTAGGACCTTCAGCTTCTTAACACAGAGCTTTGGCTTTGCTCCAGTCGTCAATGGACTACTTAGTGACCGAGGTACGGGAACTTCGGCGAGACACAACGGAGCTGAGGAGGGAGTCACGACGCTAGTTGAGGAGGATTAATGATCATGACATGTATAAGATGGACTCCTTTATGGCGTATTCCACCGACTTTAACTTTTTGTTGGCATAGATGTTCGCGAACTGTGGTTTGAACTCTGGGTCATCCGCGGTGCAGTTTTCGGCTCCGCCAAGTTCCCAGATTATGCTCTTAATTCTCCCGAGGATGAAGATGATGTTTGAGACCCCAGGGAAGTTCTTTTATTTTAAATTTTTCCTATCTTTTATATTGAGGACAATGTACATTTTAAGTTCGGGGGTATTGGTTATGTATTTGGTACTCAAGATATTTTTATTCTGTTTATTGTTGCATTTTAGTTAAGAATTTGAAAATCATTTTTGCATTTTAGTAAAGAAAATTGAAAATTTTGAAAATTGAGAATTTAAGCAGCATTAATTGAATCTGTTGAAGGCCGATGATAAGATTTAGATGAATTTTGATTAATTCTGGTAAATTTTTTGAATCATGCTTAGTTTAAAATTGAACTTAGAAGTTGGTTCTGTAGTAGTTGTGATCCATTGCATTCTTTGTAAGGCATTTACATCCAGCTAATTAGTTAATTGTTCTTAGAAAGTTTATTTAGCTGAATACTTATGAAAGATATTGTTGAAACCATAGGTAGTTATTTGAGCCTCATTTTAAGCAAGGATAGGCATTCATTTAAGTTTGGGGGGAGTTTGGAAAAATTTGAAAAATTTGAAAAGTTATAAATCTTCTTGATTTTGTAACTGCATTTTGTGGTGGGTTGAGAAAGAGTGTAAAACACGCTCATCCACAAACATAGGCACGAGATGGAGCGTAAAACGCACTCGTGAGTTAAAAAGCGAGAGGGAGCGTAAAACACACTCGTTAAATAGGGAGTGAGAGGGAGCATAAAATTCACTCATTAGAAAAAAATAATAAAACTTTGTTGAAGATGATACTTAGGAAGGTTGAGTTAAAGAAAAGAAAAAAGAAATCCTTTTGATCCCTTAGGTTTAAGTGATGTTTGTCTTTGTTGAGATTGTGGGTGATAATAGGGTTCTAGGGTTAATGTGAGATATCTTCATTTAAACATTTGATTATATAATCTTATCTGAGTTAGGATTAACTTGAACAGTTTTCATGCACCTATATTCTTAAAGGATCATGAATTGTTATGGAATTAATGATTAGGTTGAGTTTTTAGACTCTGCATGTGTTTGAAGTTTTGCTGAGAGTTATTGATTATAGGAGATCTTTGAGGCCATATTGCAGATTTATATTAACTGGTTGCTTAAGGTTAATTGCATGTTAGAATAGTTTTAGTTTGGTTTTGCTTGAGGGCAAGCAAAGATTTAAGTTTGGAGGTATTTGATGAGTGGGTTTTATACCTATAAGTTAGGTACTTTTGACATGATAATTTTGTGAGTTCTTAAGTAGGTTTAGTTCATTTTGATGCATTTTAGTATTTTTCTATAGGAATTGAGATTTAAGGTGAAATGGTGTATAAAGCAATAAATGATGAAACATCAATCAGGAATTTATAGTAAAACGCATCATTTGGTGTTCGACGTGTGACAAGCGTCAGCAAATGACACGGTGTTGGCTCAGCGAAGCAGGTCAGTAAGGCAGCAGGCGTGGGCGCAGTGTGGGTGCGTCAAGGCCTCAATGCTGCAGCGCAGGTGTTTGTTTTGGCAGGAGGACTTAGCTGACCAGGTGTTATGGAATCCTACTCCAACTGGGACACTTACTAAATTGAGTTTGGCTAGGGTTGTGCAATTGGAAGCTGTGTGAGGGCCTATAAATTTAGGAGGAGGTTGATAATTTAATATATACATCGTTAGAGGCTTATATACATAATATATTAGACATTAACATATTTTGAAGGTTAAGGTTTTGTCGAGTATTGAAGGATAACACATAAGGAGTAAGAATTGAAAATGAGGGTGAAGATCAACTGTGATAGAGTTTTCTTCTTTACTCTTAATCTTTCATACTTGTAATCTTAAGATGTTTTCTGGATTTAAGATGATGATTCTATTTATCGCTATGAACTAATTCTTTTGTTAAGATTGAAATGGAACCTAATGGGTTGTTTGAACTAATTTACTCTCTTTTCGTTTTATTGATTATGGATAAGTTGTTTATCATATTTTGTGTTAAATTTATAATTACCTGATCAGTAATTATCTGCTATATTCTAGATAAAATGGGAAAATGGATTTTAAGGTTAAATCTGAATATGATAACGTGTGCTTTTTATTATTCTATGAATTGAATATTTGGATTTGTATATAAGATAGGAATATACCTATATGCCATATGTAACTTTGATGAGAATTGGTATTTAATGAATTTATTCTTAATTATTTCACATAGGAATATAGTGGAGTAATTGGAATAGATATTTTTATTTAATTACTTAAAAAAGGATTTTACAAATAGCTAAGAATTCTCAGTTGACAATTTAACATAATTGATTAACCGGAAAGAGAGTAAAGAGGTTTAAATGATCCATTGGAGGAAATTATAATCTTAATATTATAATCTGGTGATAATCTTTGTTAATTAGTTAGTTAATTTTTATTGATTAGTTTATGATCATAATTTGCAATAGTTTAAATAAAATCAAATTGATATAAAGTTAGTTGTTGGATTAATATATTATTAATATATTCCGCGTGGGAGCGATATTTTACTTACTCTATATTACTTGTTGATCACGTATACTTGTGTGTGAAATTGTCAATATCAAATTGGGCAAACATCGTCTTCTTGAATATGGAGTGAATGAGCGATTGATTCTGAGTATTGCAGGCAATATTGAGAGGTTCAGCCCAAAAGTATTTAGGTAAACAAGCTGCAGCTAAAAAGTCCTTCTTGGCTCTATGAGAGTCATGTTCTTCCTTTCAACTATTCCATTTTGTTGTGGAGTTAGTTAGTTATTGGATTAATATATTATTAATATATTCCGCGTGGGAGCGATACTTTACTTACTCTATATTACTTGTTGATCACGTATACTTGTGTGTGAAATTGTCAATATCAAATTGGGCAAACATCGTCTTCTTGAATATGGAGTGAATGGGCGATTGATTCTGAGTATTGCAGGCAATATTGAGAGCTTCAGCCCAAAAGTATTTAGGTAAATAAGCTGCAGCTAAAAAGTCCTTCTTGCCTCTATGAGAGTCATGTTCTTCCTTTCAACTATTCCATTTTGTTGTGGAGTTCTTGGAACTGAGAAGTGATGGATGCCATTGTCTCCACAGAACTTGTCCACCTCAGACAAGTCGAATTCTCTTCCATGATCACTCCTTATAGCCTTGATCTTCTCGCCCTTCTCATTCTCAACCAGCTTGAAGAATTTAATCAATTGGGAGCTGGTTTCATCCTTAGAGCGTAAGAAAAATACCTATGTGAATCTGGTATAGTCGTCCACTATGACTAGTGAGTATCTTTTTCCTCCAAGGCTAACAGTTGGGATGGGCCCAAAAAGATCCATATGAAGTAGTTGCAGAGGCCTATCAATGGAATTGACTGTCTTACTTTTGAATGAGACTCTTATTTATTTTCCTAGCTAATAGGCTTTTCAAGGCTTTTCCTTGACAAAGTTGACCTTTTGTAAGCCTGAAACTAGATCTCTAGAGGCAAGCTTTGATATGTTTCTAAAGTTCAAATGAGATAATCTTTGATGCCATATCTAGTTGATGTCTTCTGACGCTTTAGCAAAAACCAAGCAGTTTCAGTTGAACTCAGTTCTACAAGATTCATCACGTATACATTGCCTTCTCTAATTCTAGTCAGCTTCAACGAGTTTGTTTCCAAGCCTCTAACTTGACACTGATTGTTGAGGAATATCATTTAATTCCCTTTATCGCATAGTTGGCTAATGCTTAAGAGATTATGCTTTAAACCTTTAACGAATGCCACTTTGCTGAAGGATACTGCACTATTTCTAATATATCCATATCCTCGAGTCTTTCCAGAGTTGTTGTCTCCAAAGACAACTGCAGGACTGTGCTTTTGTTTAAATTTCGACAGAAGAGCCTTATTGTCAATCATGTGTCTCGAGCATACACTATTAAGATACTAGATTGAGCTAGTGGAACTCCTTTCTTGTAATAAAAATTAGCTTTTACTTTGGTACCTATAATTGCTTGGGTACTGATTTTGTTAGTTCCTTTTGGGACCCAGACTTGCTTGATTCTAGGTCTATAATTAACATGATAATAATCATAATAACATAAAGCATCAACATGTCCATATTCATGACAATTATAACATTTTATATGAAGCATGCTTATATGTGTGTGTGGATTCCTTCTCTTCAAGGACACGTGTGGACTATAGACTCTTATAGCCTTTCTTCTGGGCTCATACTCTCTCTACTTCTACACTGCTCTACGATTCTGATATTTCGTAGGGTTAAAGTCAACACTACATTTCTTACCTGGTTGGTTCACAAAGTAAGTATGATCTGACTCTACGATCCTTCGAGGCTTGAAGGTAATGTTTACCTTACCTTGTTGTTTCTTGAACCATAGACCAGTGTGGGATCTATTGTTCTCAAGAATCACAACTTGATCAATAGAGATCGTACAACTTGGAATAATTAGCTCAACAACCTCTGTGGATTTCACAAACACAATGCTTCTATGGAAGGTAGAAGCACTGTTATTGTTAATCTCCAGCGTTGTGTCCATACTACAATCTGAGGCTGAATCCCCAAACCCTAAACTTGATTTGTCCGAGACTGCTACCTGACTTGTGATCAGGGAGTCCATAAAAGAAGAAGAAGATCTATTCCACGTAGAGATAGTCTTCTTTAGTTCCTCGATCTTACAAACGAAAATTAATTCTTTCTGTGCAGATTGTTCAGTTATCTTTCTCAATCTCTCATTCTCAGCTTCAAGATTAGAGAGAGAGCTAGCATGTCATAAAGTTGTTTCTAACTCCACTTGTACTTTCTCTTTCTCTGCTTGAAGAAGAGAATGGTTATTTGATAGAACCCTGAACCATTTCATACACTTATGCATATCAGATGTAATATCATGTAGTTCAATTCTTAAATCATCTATATCTATATCTGGAGAATTAAAGTCAAATACCTCACTGATATCAACTTCTTCATTATCAGTGGTGTTATCTGCTTTTATAGCCATAAGACACAATTTGGCCATCTAAGGTCCTTCGTCTTTGCTTGATTCTAAACTTGAATCATTTTCAGAATCATTCCATGAACTATCTGCGACAAGGCCTTTATCCTTCTTCTGGAACTTCCTGTAGCCCTTAAATTCTTTCTGCGGAGCTAATTCTTTCTTCTTCTTGTCTTTTTTCAACTCCTCTCTCAAGGCTTGTTGCACTCAGCGATATAATGACCTGGCTTTTTAAAATTATAGCACAAATCCTTTGAGTGATCACACCTTCTGTTGTTGCTGTTGTCGTATCTCATGGGCTTGCTGCTTCTGCCTTTTCTCATGAATTTCTTTAATCTTCTGGCAAGCAGAGCAATGACTTCATCGTCTTCATCACCATCAGAATCCTCTTCAACAGGAGCTTTAAAAGTTGCCTCTGATGTTTTAAATGTGGCTCCTCTCTCTTTCCTCTTGGATTCTGAAGTAGTCTTTGCCCCTTGGTTTAGCTTGAGCTCGTAGGTAAGGAGATTACCGTAGAGCTTCTGCACAGTCGTCTCATGCAGACTCTTTGATTCTTTTATCACAGTGGTTTTTGCATCCCACTTGCTTGGTAGTGCTCTCATGAATTTAATATTAAGGTCTTTGTTGGGATAGACCTTTCTGAATGCTCTAAGGGAGTTGAGCAGCACATTAAACCTCTCATAAGTTGTTATGGGAGAACATTTCATATTGTTTGAGTCAGTAGGGATTGCTTTTTTTCTCTAACTTCTTCAGTTCCCTCGTGCATCACTAGGAGAGCTTCCCATACTTCCTTTGTTGTCTTGTAGTTGACTATGTTTTTAAATTGTTCGTCCTCCAAATCCATGAACAAAATATTCTGGGCTCTTTTATCGAGTTGCACCAGCTTCTTCTCTATATCTGTCCATTCGACTATGTTCTTGACTACAACCTTGTTTGGATCTTCTGTTGTTAAAGCGAGCTTCGTGGGGACATATGGGTTATTTAGAATAACATCAAATAGATCCTCATCAAGTGCATCCATGTACGTCGGAATTTATACTTTCCAGTTTGGAAATTTATCTTTATTACATAGAGGTGGCTTGTTTACCCGACCAAGCTCAGAACTAGTTTTATTTTGTGTCATTGATCTACTTAAGTGTTTTAAGTTTTCATTACGAGAACCTGCTCTGATACCACTTGTTATTTTCCAAAAGCACGAAAAGATCTATAAGGGGGGGTTGAATAGATCCTTTAAAAAAGTTTTCTTTTAAAATAGTATTACTAGCTTATAAATTAAGTAGGTTAATTTAATTATTGCAAAGTGGAATAATAATTTTAAAATCCCCCTCAAAGATTTAAGAAAGTTGATGTTCTAAATTTAGCACACAGATGGAATTAAGTCACAAATAAATATAAAAGACTTTGCATAAATGTAAGAGTAGAAATTAAAGAAGACACAAAGAATTTTAAGTGGTTTAAAGAACAAAGATCTCCTAGTCCACTCTTCTACTCTTCGAGTAGGAATAATCCACTAAGGAAGGGTGATCACTAGGATCTATTCACTAAGTACAATTACAATAACTGAATCATTAAGATTCTTTTAAGTCATTAAGACTTGGAGAAAGTCACTAAGACTTGATTACAAAGGTCACTAAGACCTAAACAATCACTAAAAGATAGATTGAGTTGGAGGTACTGCTAAGTGGCTTTAAGTCCATCAACGAAAGACTTAGCAACAAAATAAATAGTTCTAGATTCGTAGAGTTCTTAAGAGTTGGGCAGCAATTCAACTTGTATAATTCGTTATCGTTACTGTTGGATTGAATATGCGTGCCTCTTATAGACGTCTTTGAGATTGTCTTGCTAGAAAGGTGTCATTTCTCATTTAATGCTCCGATCCTAGAAAATCTCTGATTGTTGACTTTTAGAGAGTATGTGGCAGCTTGCTTTCGGCTGTGATATATCACATCAGACTGCTGCAGTGACATTCATGTGGGTCGCTGTTACTTCACCGAGCTAGGTGTTAGACACAATTCGATATAATCTTCTTTTTAATCGTAAGATGTTCAGCAACTATCTTGGGATCTTCACTCTACGAATCTTGACAATGTTAGTCCATTGTCAAAGCTGATATACTCTACGATTTTCCTAATCGTAGAGTTTTATGGTGGTCGTAGAGTATTTGGCCAGATGACTATATGATTGGCAAACGTTCCATAAGCTCTATGATCTTCAATGTGCTCTACGATCTCTATCAGATTCTATAATCTTCAATGCACTTTACGATTTCTTTATCAAACTCTATGGTCTTCAACTTATTTTACGATCTTTAAGTAGAAAGTTCTACGATCTTTGGCAGAATCTGCAAACTTGACCAGTATGCTCTACGATCATACAATAAGATTTTCGATTGTCTAAACAGCTTTACGATCGTTTAATTTCTTATAATCTATACATTCAATTTTCTCAACAAAATAGATCAACCTAACAAGTTTTATTTTCTAATCAAAGTCTTTTTATATCAATTTCATTTTAAGGACTTCACAAAAGCTACTGGATACAAATATACATTATATCATCATCAAAGTAAGTATGCATTTGTCCTAACAAGGACATCTCCCTCCTTGTCCTCAAGGCAATTCTTCAACCTCTTCTTTAGAAGGATGCTAATGAGCCTTCTATAAAGTATCTTTAGAAGAGGCCTATTCACTGCCTTCTTCTTCTCAGCATCACTGAACCTTTTAGAGATCCAATCTATCAATATTACTCTAAAATTTATTTTCTTCTCCCTCACAATAGCAGACATAATCTTCAGTTGGAGTTTACTGACAGAGTCATGGGCTGAGTTCTTGTATAGAATGCACTTTCCGATGATATCAGCAAGGAACTCATAGTTCTGGGAGAACTTTTTCTTCTTTATTCCCGTGAGCTCTAGGTTCTTCTTGTACCCTATGAGCTCGAGCCCAGACTTCACATCTACCTCTTTAAAGGTAGTAACTCCTTCATTCACGAACCCAAGGCAGTGATTCATATCCATCACTTCGTAAGTGAGCTTGACATCTTTCACTCTTGTGGTAGTGACCCCATCTGTACAGGAGCTATTTAGATAAAACTCTTTAACTCTTTTGTGAAGATCCTTGAGTTTATGCTCAACGCTTCATAAAATCTTGCCTTTTGTACAAGGGTTAGCACAACTTGAAATTGAGCTTCAACTCTTTCAAAATTTTCAAAGCAAAGCTGATTTCCAGAGATGACTTGGTAGGTCGACATCTTTGCGGTGTTGATTTGATTTAGAAAAGAACAAAGTTTGTCTAAGTTTATTGGTTTGTAGAAAACTAGGGCTTCAGAAAGAGAGAGAAATTTTGAATGTTAGAAAGTTTAGATCAGATGAATAGGAAAGGTCAAATTAAAATTTTGAAATATATAAATGTACTTCCCTCTATTTTGGCCGAGTGGGACACATTTTGAGCAGATATTGGGCACATGTTACATTTTAACTTCCATTTACAATAGTTGGGCAGTTACTTCTTCGTTTCACTCGCTTGAACTAGACTTGTTGTGCACACACTATATTTTTACTTATCTACTCAACGATATGATGGATATCGTAGAACTTCCTTTTATAACGAATTTTCACTCTACGATACCTCTCCACTCTGCGAAGCACTCTACGATCTTTGCATTACTTATTTGTTCTACGATTTCTTCCTGTAAAGTTTGTTTTCTCTAGAGCATAATATTAAGGATGTAAATTTAATATTCCTAATTCACTTACTAACTTATTGAATATGGATTCATCTAATGGTTTGGTAAAAAATTAGCCAATTGATTAGAGGTAAAATGCAAAGATATATTTCTATTTCGAACATGATCTCTTATAAAATGGTATCTGATATCTATATGTTTGGTTCTAGAATGCATGTGATGTGCTGTCGCAAATAACAAAAAATAAAACCTTACTGCAAAAAATATTTATGTTGTAGTGCAAGTAAGAGTCGATCCCACAGAGAATGATTACTCTAAATTAATTCTTTGTAAACTACAATTGGGGGTTGTCGACGCCGGGAGGGATCGCCATCCTAATCTAGTTGTACCATTTCCAATTTTAGCCTTTTATTAGATGATTTCTGGAAAAGGTCGGCATTAGTGTCGACGGGGTTTTGAAAGATCGTTTTTTATGATGAGCCAATTAACCAGAGTCGCCAGTTGGTATATTTGAAATGGATGTACCAACTCATCCGAGTTTTCGTTTTTTATAAATCGCTAGCTCATATGTGACTCCGAATTAATTGGTCTGCAAACCGAGATTCATAGAGTTCGGGGGCTTGCTTAAGCGAGGGGAAGGTATTAGGCACCCCCCCGACTTCCGTGAAACACGATTACCGCAATCTTGATACTTTCCTATCCTTTAATTCATGAAATGTGTATGTGTGCGTGTGTGTGTGTGTGCCTATGTGAATGTGGTGGTGAGTTTACATGAAGAAATCAATTGGGTTTTCGGAAAAGTCGTGTTTTTTCTTTTGGGAATGCTTTAGAATATCCTTCGGTTTCTACGAGAAAGCTTTTTGAGAAAATGTTTGATTTTAATTGTCAAAACTGTAAGATTGCATTAGGGGTTGTTTTGGCAAAACAAGAGTTTTCTAAATCTTTGTCAAAATAGGAATCGAGATCTATACGTTGCTTTCATAACTCGAATGATGGGCAACCTCTAGGATCTCTTTAACCCTATGCACAAGGATTTAATAAAACCTTATTTATTTTCATAAAATCATTTCTTGTGATATTTGAAAACGATTTCTTTTTTTTGCCTTCTCGTTAAATAGAAATCGACATTCATTAGCACTCCCAATTTCTTATCCTCGTGAAGCTAATAACCTAGTTTTATTTATTTTATGAAAATCTTTATCGTTTAGCTTTGAAATCCATTTCGTGTCATAAATCAAATCAAACATTAAAATGCGTTAGGGCTATTCATGGGCATGTAAGCCATCCAAATAACCCCGAACGCCCACAATCGCATATTTTCACTATGACGGGGCCTTAACCACGATTCTCGCCTTGGTGTCGTTTTAAGGCCCGACGATTACATATGTACAATGAAAACTACATCATTCTTACTATTTACATCAAAAGACGTCTATCATCGAATTTGGACCACGGGGTCGCTTTCCTAGGCTCACACCCAAATTTCCACACACCCACAACCGGATATTACGAGAAATAACCAACACGGATAATCTAACAATACCCAGGCATCCTAAAATAGCGATCTAAGGGAACCACGCCCAATATTATTACCGTAAAACAAAACAAAAAAATCAGCAAATGAATATCATAGGGTTATTAGGAAGAATTTTGTTCCAATGGAACTGATAAGTGGGTTTCATACCTACTTATTGGATACTAATTGGTTTCATTGGTTGCTTATCTAATAGCTACTTATCACGTTTTCATGCATTTTTCCCTTTACTTTGGTTTTGATTCACTATCATCATTATATGGCTTTTGCATGATTTTTTTGGGTAGATTTGACACGGTTTTATTGCATTGGTTGTTTGGGAGCTTATTGGTTATTTGTTGCTTGTACAGGACACGAGATTCGAGAAATCAAAACTTTAGCAGTACAGCAGCAGACTGACAACCGGCGCAGCTGCGCCCTTCTTGGCCTTGTGGCCGGCACAGCTGCGCCCCTCCTGTTCCTGCCGTGCCTCTCCTGCGCAGCTGCGCCCCTATTGCAAAGGAGGACGGCGCAGCTGCGCCTGTCGCCAGCCAGCCATGCAACACGTTCCATCCAGCGAAGCAGCATTATCCAGAAATCATGCAAAAGCCATATAATGATGATAATGAATCAAAACCAAAGTAAAGGGAAAAATGCATGAAAACGTGATAAGTAGCTATTAGATAAGCAACCAATAAAACCAATTAGTATCCAATAAGTAGGTATGAAACCCACTTATCAAATACCCCCAAACTTGAATTGTTGCTTGTCCTCAAGCAAATACAACGAATTGAATGCAAATATGAGTGCAATGTAATGATATAAGAATGCACCAAGATCCTCATCAATTAGTAGTCAATCCAAAAGATTTTGCCTCAGAAAAATTTAGCGTCACTACAAAACTTGGTCCGTGTACCATGAAAGTCATGCAACTCTAATCTGTAGTGATCGATAAAGTGTGTGTGTGTAGTAATCATCAAACTTGTAGCAACCCAAATGATTCTCATAATGTGTTTCTTAGGGGAAATTTATATACTCACACTTTCATAATAAAAGGGGTAGATATAGATAAAACCACGCTATGTCCAAGTTGAGTACCGACTTAGAGTTTATACGGACTATGTCGCTTGGTTGTGCAATGCCTAGTTCCCTTAGGCTATTCAATGATACCCATGTATCGAGCTTTTCAACCAACGACTCCCAAACCAATTGGTCTTAGGGCGCTAGGTGTAGAGACATCCCCTAGGGTGTACTTACTCAAATATCAAAGGCCACAAAACTAGGCTAACCAAGCATTTATTTATTTATTTATATATATATTTCCCTTTCTTTTTTTTTTCTTTTTTTTTATATAGCAACGAATGCGTTTTACGCTCCATTTCGTTGCACAAATACTCTACTGAGTGCTCCCCCAAACTTGAACACGTGTGGTCATGACTAATACTACCCACAATTGCCACAATCATTAAAAACACAACAAATTCCCCCCAAAACTCAATTATGCGAAACTTTAAGCTGCTTAGTGAGAGAACTACTAAAACGTGCAAACCGGTTTTATCATGTTCAACACAAGACAAGAGTTACGATATATCATGGCATTCGACCCAAGTCTTAGCAATTAGCAAAAATCAAAAATTTTCATCATAGGCATGTGAGGATGCATACTAATCAATATAAGAGGATCATGCAACTAAACTACATGATGTGATATGATATGCATGAGAAATTCACATTTTTTTTCCTTTTTTTTTATAAGGAAACAAATACCTAAAATAACAATAAAGCAAATAAATAACAATAAAAACAGATAATTTAAAGCATCACAGAATAACTAGGCAAGCCTAATACCCCCAAACTTAAAATATGCAATGTCCTCATTGGAGATAATAGGGTAAAGAGTACTCCCCTAAGAAGCGTCCTCAGCGCCGCTAGGCGGCGTGTCGGGCGGAGGATAAGGGATGCCGGAGCCGAATGTGGGAAACTCGATGTGGACCCCCTGCTGACTGAACGCCTCCGAAAGTGCACCAGCGAAGGAGACGCTATAATCCCTGAAGCTCGTGTGCAACGCGTCCATGCGGCGCTGCAGGCGGCGCATGTCGCGCTCATGTCCACTGACGCCCCTCTGCTGCACTGGCGGGGCAGGCATGCCCTCCTCACTGGCCTCCTCAACCTTATCGGCCAAAATAAAACCCAACCCATTAGGCCGGGACTCTCCACCGCGCCAAACATTGTACTTTCGGATCGTGGCGCTATCGATGTCTCGCATAGGTAGCTGGAGAGCCTCAACTTTAGCAGTACAGCAGCAGACTGACAACCGGCACAGCTGCGCCCTTCTTGGCCTTGTGGCCAGCGCAGCTGCGCCCCTCCTGTTCCTGTCGTGCCTCTCCTGCGCAGCTGCGCCCCTATTGCAAAGGAGGATGGCGTAGCTGCGCCTGTCGCCAACCAGCCATGCAACACGTTCCATCCAGCGAAGCAGCATTATCCAGAAATCATGCAATGCCAGATTTTGAGGGATCAGTGGGTTTAGCTTTTATTAGTGGGAATCATAATAAGTCAAAAGAAGACAATTTATGCTTGTATTATTAGCCAATTGAGAATTCAATTTTAAAAAAAGCTCTGCTCCTACACGAAAATTAGAATAGTTACTGCATTCTAGCTTCAAACTTGGAAATCATCAGCTGAGCATAATTTGCATTTGGGAACTGAAGAATGGAGCTATATGGATGCTGAATTGAAGATTGGGAGTAAGGAATCAACTATCTACACAACTTGGAAAATCACCAGAATTTGCAGAATGGAAACAGGTAGCTTGAATACTTTCTATTTTTGATTAATTCTCTTATTCTGTAATTATGATGATGAACCAATTGTGCATGATGAACTCTAGTATTGTTATTATGAACTAAATTTAATTCTTGGGATTATAATGGATCTTTTGCATGACTAAGAATTGAAGTGCTTCCTTATTTTTACTAGTTGGTTGTGAAATGAATGTCTAGCATAATCTATACTCCATGTTTAATTGCTTGATCACCAATTACTGTGATAATTTATATGGAATTGAGAAAGGAAGTATAAATTAAGATCTCATTATGCTAGCATATGTTCATAATTATTACATTCCTCGTGAAATTATGTTTCGTGCTTAGGATAGAGATATACCGAAGCACCATGTGTGGTCATTTGAAAACTTGTTCTTAAACCCGTTTGATTGTAATTCACATAGAAATATAGTGCGTTAGTCATCTAGGGTGTTCACATTCATTCTATCAATTGTGGATTTAATGTGATATGGGTATGGTGCATCGAGAGATGGCCATATTTTACTTTCGTGTTTTCGATCAACATTCCATAATAACTAACTAGCAACAATAGGAAGCATGGAAATCTAAATCTGCATTAAGTGAAATTATAATCCCAAGCCTATAAAATCTGTAATTTTTTACCGCTAAATTTGTTCTAATTATTTCATTAGTAATTATTAGACTATTTCATCACTAAAAACCGCTTGTTTAAAGAGACCGAACTAATTACAAAATCGGTGTTTGTAGTCATAAATGCAATTCATTTCTTCGTGGGATCGATACTTTACTTACTTTATATTACTTGTGGATCGCGTGCACTTGCGTGTATGAGTTTTATTTGTTATACATACAAATATACCAACAAGCACTAATAATCCCTAATTCATTGTTCCATCATCAATTATATGAAAACTACATTTAATTTGACCAAATGATATGATAGAAATTGCAAAAATAAGGAGATTTTCACCTTGCAAATGATATCAAAGTGGATGTAAACTTGTGTATTTTGAATAGAATGAGAAGTATAAGTGATACAATCAAATCAAAAGAGTATTATTCCTCTCTTTTTTTCTCCTTTCTCTCCTCTTTTTGTTGCAAAATTCTCCTATTTTTCCCTCTTTTTCCGAGCTGTTCTGCTGCTGTTTTTCTTCTTCTCTCCGCATGCTGCTTCTTCTCTCTCTTTTCTCCTAGATGCTGAAGGAATGAACTGAAATAGGCTAGCTAAAGCCAGCCGCAGATGGATCTGCGACTGGATGGCGGCCAACCGTGTTTTCAAAAGGCGCACTCATTGGCCGCAGATCAATCCGTGACTGGCTGGCTTGACTTTCTCGATTTTCGTGCTACACCTCGATTCTCATGTCATGACGTCGGTTTTCACCGACAGGCTCGTATTTTACAGTCCGGGAATCACTGGGAGGCGTGCCACATCCTCCGGGAATGCTCAATTGGGACAGCCTTGTTGTCACGTCGGTTTCGGTTGTAAATCGTCGCGGTGACGTCGAGTGTTCGTACTTGTCCATCCTTTGCTCTCGCAGGCCGGTTCATTTGACGAATTTGCCCTCCTGTCAGGGTTAGCATACGAAGTGCAAAATTTGGGTGTCTACAGCTGCCCCTCTTTATCATGTTTATGAAATGTTAAATGAAATCAACAGGATAAAGAAATAGACACCCGATGCATGAATGACAGTGCATAAGAATGACAGTACACACATGATGTAACACATGTAGCTCATGATGCAACACAAGATGTAAAGTATGCAAAACATTCGTAAAAGTGTTAATGCCTCCATCCCTGGTCGCATTGTTAGTCATCGAGTTCAGTCTGCCAATCTATCGTCTTGTTTGGGGCCGGGTCTCGTATCCGGTCACCCATCTCATAATCACCGGGTCTCGTATCCGGTCGATTGTCTCGTCGGGGCCGGGCCTCATATCCGGTCACCCATCTCGTAATCGCCGGGTCTCGTATCCGGTCGATCGTCTCGTCGGGGCCGGGTCTCGTATTCGGTCACCCATCTCGTAATCGCCGGGTCTCGTATCCGGTCGATCGTCTCGTCGGGGCCAGGTCTCGTATCTGGTCACCCATCTCGTAATCGCCGGGTCTCGTATCCGGTCGATTGTCTCGTCGGGGCCGGGTCTCATATCCGGTCACCCATCTCGTAATCGCCGGGTCTCGTATCCGGTCGATCGTCCTGTGAGTGCCTGGTCTCGTATCCGGTCGCTCGGTCGAATTGAGAAGTCGTGTTCGACACCTACTTCATCAAAATCTCGTCTTTTATTATCACATTATGAGTCAAATGCGCTTTAGAATCGATTAAGCCTGCAATGGACAAGGGAGGAGCCACTGGGCCCAGCCGTAGATGGATCTGTGGCCAAGATCGGGCATATAGGCGGCCAGCCGCTTCCCAGATCTGTCACTTTCATTCGTACCCCACGCGATTTTCAGACCTTTGCATGCCCTTTTGCCGAGTTTTCCAACCTTTTTTGCAAAAACCGCTCCGGTTAGATCGATCTACGCGCTACAGGTAACACTTTGACCGATTGTTTTCCAATTTCGTCAATGTTTTGCTATACATTTGCTATTCTGCATGTTTAGAGATATAAATGTATGCTTTGACATGCTATGCCATGTATTATTGCATGTATATGTTATGTATGAACTGCGCAAGTCATATTTTACGCTCATGATGTGGTCCCACATTCTTGTTGTTTCTTTTTGAAAGAAAATCATGCATTAGGGTCATTTTCATGCTGCAATTATCCATATAAATGCAATTTTGATCTGTTGTGGCTTGGGTTCTTTGAAAAACATGCTTGGCTATGCATGGGATGCCCATTTTATAGACGAAACTCTGCCGATTTTTTTTTATAGTAAACATGCATCATGCTGCATTAATTCTATGATGATGATAGGAAATTAGAATGTTTGTGACACAATTCAAAATAGAATTTACCTTTCCTTTCGCTTGTTCTATTCCAGCTATGGATCCTGACACTCCTAGTAGCTCCACTGCGTCTCAGACCTCGGGCGTTCGCCGCCGTAGGGCTGCACCTGCCCCTGCTTTACCTCGGACTCGCCAGGCTCGCCGACTGGCGGAGGCTGTCATCCGGCCCGATCATCCCGATGTTGAGGAGGCTATTCTTCCGGACGCTGCGGTAGAGGGGCCATCTTCCAGCACACCAGCTCCATCTCATCATCGCGCTCTATCTGGCGCCTCTATTCAGATACCTGATCTGTTGGGTCGGGATCTCAGTCGTCACCCCTCCGCATCTCTTGTAGCTAATGAGGTATGCTTAAAGTACTCCTCTGAACTCATTCCCAAATTCTGTCTAGATCTGGACTGATCCATTCATTTTTTGTCACAGGTGCCCGAGTTCACTCAGCTGAGGGGTAACTGGTTCAACATCTACTCCCTCTACACCGCTTTGCACAGCGATTACCGCGCGGTGGTGGATTCCTGGGGCATTCGTCATTTCTTCACCATCATTCTGCGCCAGTGCCCCTGGGGTTATATACGGGCTCTGTCCGAGAGATGGTTTCACCAGACCCAGTCCCTTTACCTTTTGGACTGTGAGGTCGTGCTGACTCCCTGGGACTGGAGGTACATCACGGGTATCGAGTTCACCGGATCCCGTGTCCCTCTGGATCTTGACATTACTCCAGCGGAGGTCAGAGCTTTACTGGGTTTCGCTGCCGATGACCTGGTCTTCAAGGCCCGCAACATTCGGTCTAGAGCTTTGGCCGTGGACGCTGTTGGAGGCATATATGCGATGCCATTCCCAGCAGATCGGGCCACTCATGACATTCTGCTCCGGTGCCTGTTCTTGACCATTATGAGGGGTTATTTTCTAGGGAACAACTCCTCTACCATTCATTCCAGCGTCGTTGGAGCCGTCAGAGATGTAGATCGGATCGGTGACTATGATTGGGGGTCCTTCACCTTTGCCTACTTCCTCCACGGTCTTCGTCTACACTCGGAGGGTCAGACAGATGCTTGCCTCGGATTCTACCACTTTCTGCTGGGGAGCCTTCTTTTCCTCTTTTCTTACCATATTTCCTTTCATTTCATTTATCTTTTCTACATTGGTTGGTTATTCATGCCTTTCCTTGTTTCTGTTCACAGTTCTGGGCCTACGAGCGACTTCCGTGCCTGAGGCCTGTCACTACTCTTGGCCTGGACACTTATCCCCGGGGTCGGCGATGGCATCATAGCACTTTGGAGGAGGTCCCGGTGTCTGGCAGCTTTGCTCACTGTCGCATTCAGCTGGAACTGATCACTGCTGCGGAGGTCGTCTGGACTCCCTATCTTTCTGAGCATTTGGCTGTGGGGTTCACTGATGGATATCCTTCTGGCCCGGAGTTCGCACTTTCCACCCGCCGCCTTACTTTGCAAAGTGTCCGAGGGCTGGGTGATGTATCTGGGAGAGCG
The DNA here is from genome assembly GCA_034770075.1 of Aralia elata. Classification (NCBI taxonomy): domain Eukaryota; kingdom Viridiplantae; phylum Streptophyta; class Magnoliopsida; order Apiales; family Araliaceae; genus Aralia; species Aralia elata. The sequence goes on from CM068377.1 coordinate 73,369,087, forward strand.
CGCATTCAGATGCGTCACTAGAGAGATCCGCATCCCGCACTCCCTTCGTTTCACCACCTCCTGGCCTTTGGACTCTCAGCCTTCGGAGATCATGCTTGCGGGGGAGGATGGCCAGACGCTCTCTTCGAGTCCCAGCACGAGCGAGGCCTTTCGTACCTGGTGGGTGCCCCGCACCATCGGTCCTCAGACCCGGGCCACATTCTTCCTCGGGGATATAGTCCCCGGCTCGGTGATGATGACTGACTGGGTTGCCTGCGTTCGGAGTCCTACCCATGCTGAGCAGATTGCCACGCTGACCCGCCAGGTGGAGCAGTTATCCCTGTACCTTCGGGTGTTGGGCCGGACCCCAGAGGATGCTTACGCATATGATCCTGACAGTGCGGATTTCGCCACAGGCCCGAGCTCATTTGATGCCCAGTGCCGCCTTATATCCCGGATATGAACTTCGGTCCTTCAACTTCGACCACTCCAGGGGATCAGTTCGGGGATCCGGATTTCACAGACGACATTACTTTTGAGTAGATCAGGCTAGGATAGGGCCTTTTGTACCTGGACCTGTTAGATGTTTATTATATTTTTTTTTCGTTTCATGCACTATGTATTGAACTCATTTATTTATTCATGCACATTTTTTTTTATCTTTATGAAATTCACTTGCTTTATTGTTGACTGTAAGATGCATGCTTTTTATTTATGGATAGAGAATGACTCCTGCATAGTCTTTTTGATACTATTTTTCACAGATGTCGTCCTCAGATGTCGTGGTACGTTTGGATCCCATTCCTCCCACAGGGTTGGTCGGCAGTCTCCTCCGCTGGTTGGATAGTTTATCGTCGGCCGACAGGGTCGTCGCATATGGTCTTTTGGGACATTCTTGGTCCTTATTATCCTTTCAGGTGCCAGCGGGCTTTGTGGAGGGTATTCTGAGCTATTGGGCCCCCGCCCGTCAGGTGTTCAGATTAGGGACAGTAGAGCTGACCCCCACTCTCAAGGAGTATGCTCGCTTTACCAGCCTGCCTTTGGACGGTCCTTATGCCAGGGTCACAGCTGGTTCCATGCGCCGTCAATTCTTGACTTTCACCGGTTTGCGGAGGACAGTTTTGTTATCGGTGATCACATCAGACCATCTGGTTCCCCTTCATTTCTTGATTGACCGATTCGGCTCACCCAACAGTTTTCACCTATTTTCTGGTGATTTTTCCGTGTCCGAGGAGCGCTAGGGTGTTTTGAGAGTAGCCGTTTTGATGGCCTGTGTCATTTCAGTTTTGTACTTGCCAGCCGAACCCGATCAATTGGATATGCGAGTTGTCTCGACAGTCAGAGCCCTTCAGGAGGATCACACCGTTCTTCCCATGATATTGGCAGATACTTACATGTCAGCCTCATATTGTCAGTCTTTTCAAGGTAGAGTATTCAGAGGGAGCTCGACCTTATTGTATGTGTGGTTCATGAGTCATCTCAGTCCCATCGGCCATTTCCGTCGCCAAGGTTTTTGCTTCAGCTATGACATAGCCACGCAGTTTTCGTTTCGTCACATGAGTTGTACTGATGCGGCCTCCTGGATATCATTTTTGTCGGTCATTGAGGATCCTTTTCATCTCCTAGTCTATTCGGGTTATTGCTCCTTTATGAGCTTCTTGACTCACGTGCCCAACCTGGATTTCATCCCTATTGCTGGCTTGAGAGGCGTGACGACTTATCATCCCTTGGCGGTTACAGGGCAGTTTGATCAGACACAAGATTTTCACCCTTTCACGGGTGCAGCCGCCTATCGATTCCTTATATCATCCCAGACAGAGAGGGATCTACTGCGGGTATACGATCTTTGGTCTCGCAGGATCTTTGCCGAATATAGTGAGGGCTGCCACATCCTGACATTTGCTTACGTGCAGTGGTTGCGCGGAGACTCGGATCCGGTTGGTTTGAGTCAGACTGGGGCCCTTGATGACTCTGGAGTGATTTCCCCAGATGGTACCACAGATCATTCCATCTCGGCTGATTCTGCCCCTAATCGGGTTACTAAGGATACCCGACTCCTCCTGGCCTTGATTACTACTGAGGCTGAGAGGGATGCCGCTCTTGTTGAGCGAGATGATGCCATTCTGGCTAGAGACGCTGCCATTACTGACAGAGACGCCATTGTATTTCAGACTATGGCAGTTATAGATGCTTATTCTGGGACTGTCAGCCGAGCTACTGCTTTGTTGGATCGCATCGGCATGATAGGGCAGCAGATTGCAGGGGACGCTGATGCTTTGGATCTATCCACAACTTTATCCATCCTGCTTCAGTTAGTTGCAGATTTGTAGATTGTTTTATTTCCTGCATAGACTATGTTAATTTCATCGGTTATTGAAGAAGAAATCTTGTAACAAAATGACTTATATATGTAGACATGCATTTAAATTTAGTCATTTTCCCTTTTTGTCGTATCGTTGCCTTTCATTGGATCCTCATTTTATCCAGCTAACCATGATTTTGACATTTTGCCTTCTTTCTCCTCTCAAGTCTTGATGGAGATTTGACAGATATTGCCGCACACCCTGTCGATTTCATCGGATTGGGTCTTAGATTTTGGATAACTGTCTAGTTGGATCAGGGTTATGTCATTTGGGATGAAGCTGATTAGGCGGCTGGTTTCGGGAAGGTTTTGAGGGTGTAGGAAGGTTTATCTGGCTGTTGGGAATTGGTTTTGTTTAGGGAAAGGATTATTTTTAAGGGATCGGACCGTGCCGTTATGGATGCCTACGTACCCCCACAAGTTGGGAGATCAGGTCCTACGTAGTTCGTTCCTCAAAGAAAAAGGGGAAACTGATTATTCAAGCGTAGAACCGCTTCACCGAGTCGGAATTGAGGGGTTGTGGAAATACCTCCCCATCCATTTCTTGCAATATGAGGGCTCCTCCGGATAGCACTTTCTTAATCACAAAAGGTCCTTCCCAGTTCGGGGCAAACTTCCCCTTGGCTTCGTCTTGACAAGGCATGACTCTTTTTAGCACCAAATCATTTTCCTTGAACTTCCGAGGTCTTATCCTTTTGTCGTATGATCGAGAGATCCTTTGTTAATATAACTGACTGTGCCATACAGCAGCGACCCTCCTTTCATCAATTAGGGCCAATTGGTCGTATCGACTTTGCATCCAATCCTCCTCGCTTATCTGAGCATCGATCACTATTCTGAGGGACGCCATCTCAATCTCAACTGGCAGAACAGCCTCCATTCCATATACCAAAGCGTAAGGGGTTGCCCCTGTAGAAGTACGCGTTGACGTTCTGTATGCCAGCAAGGTGAGGGGTAGCAGATCCGGCCATCCCCGATGATTAGCAGACATTTTTGCCATGATCTTCTTGATATTCTTGTTTGCAGCCTCCACTGCCCCATTCATCTTAGGACGGTAAATGACAGAATTGAGGTGTTTGATCTTAAACTGGTCGCATAATCCCTTCATGAGGGCGTTGTTCAAATTCTTGGCATTGTCGGAGACCAAAACCTCAAGTTGCCCGTATCGATAAATGACATTATTCCTGATGAAACCGATGATGACCTCCTGAGTTACTTTGGGGAAAGAAGCTGCTTCTACCCATTTGGTGAAGTAATCGATCTTGACGAAAATGAATCGGTGTCCGTTGCTTGCTTTGGGCTCTATCGGTCCGATTACATCCATTCCCCACATTGAAAATGGCCACGGGGAGGTCATACAGTGCAGTTCATTGGGAGGCGTATGGATCACATTACCGTGCGCCTGGCATTGGTAACACCGTTTGACATGATCATCGCAGTCGGCTTTCAGCGTTAACCAATAATGTCCCGTTCTCAAGATCTTTTTGGCCAGCATCGGTCCACTCATGTGTGGCCCACACACTCCACCATGTATTTCGTTCATAATCCTTTCGGCCTGCGTCTCATCTACGCATTGCAACAGTCCCAACCCAGCATCCCTCTTGTAGAGTGAATCCCCACTCAAGTAGAATTTCATTTCCATCTTTTGAATTCTCATCCTCTCAGTTCAGCCTGCCTGGTCGGGAATGGATCTATCCCTCAGATATTCCCTTATGTTGTGATACCAAGACTGTTTTGACAGAACCACCTCGTCCGACAATACTGCAACATGATACCAAGACTGCTATCTCAATCTGTGGAACGTCCATGTACCTGATTACGTGGATTAAGGAAGCCAGAGTTGCCAATGCATCTGCAAAATCATTCCGTCCCTGGGGGATATGTCGGAAAGCGATATCTTCGAACTCTCGCATCAATTGGATAACGCAACGATGGTATGGAAGTAACCGGAGCTCCTTTGTGTTGTACACCCCGATCGCCTGTCTGATTACCAGTTCTGAATCCCCGAACACCGCTAGTGTCTTCACTCCCATATCGCGGGCAAAACAGAGTCCCAATATACATCCCTCGTACTCAGCTGTGTTGTTCGAATTGCTGAACTACAATTTAGTGGCCACAGGGTATTGTTCTCCGGTGATAGAGACCAGGACTGCTCCAGCTCCTGCCCCTTCAGCATTCATTGCTCCATCAAAATACAGCTTCCAAAACTGCCCCTCGTCATCACATTTCGTGTGTAATACCCAAAATATATCTTCGCCCGGCAGAGGAGTTTCTAACGGCTCCATCCCTCCTGACGGCGTTTTCGCCAACTGATCTGCAATTCCCTGCCCTTTCATGGCTTTCTGAGTTACGTATACCATGTCGAACTGTTGTAAGATTAACTGTTATCTTGACAGTCGACAGTTCAGCATGGGCCTTTCAAAAATATATTTCAGGGGATCCATTCTCGATATCAGGTACGTAGTATGCCCATGGAGGTAATGCTGTAATCTCCCTGCAGCCCAGGCCAAGGCACAACAGGTCCTCTCGATGGGAGTGTAATTTTGTTCACATCGGCTAAATCTCCTGCTGAGATAATAGATGGCCTGCTCTTTACCTGCCTCATTCTTCAGTTCCAGCATACATCCCATCGCGATGGCATTGACCGATATATACATAAACATAGGGATCCCGTCCTTCGGGGGTACCAGCACTGGCGCCTCTGTCAGCTGCTCTTTAATGGTTTGAAAGGCTTTCTGACATTGTTCACTCCACTCTTGGGAAGCATCTTTCCTTAATAGTTTGAAAATCGGTTCGCATGTAGTCGTCAAGTGGGATATGAAGCGGCTGATGAAGTTTATTCTTCCCAAGAATCCTCTTATCTCCTTCTCTGTGCGAGGCGCCGGCATATCCACAATGGCCTTAATCTTCGCCGGATCCAACTCAATGCCCTGATCACTAACCAGGAATCCTAAGAGCTTGCCTGACTGTACTCCTAAAGCACACTTTGTCGGATTGAGCTTCAAATTATACTTTCTGAGCCGATCGAATAGCCTTTTGAGATGGGTTATATGGTCAGACTCTACCCTTGATTTCACAATAATGTCATCCACATAGACCTCTATCTCCTTGTGCATCATGTCGTGGAACAGGGCCATCATGGCTCTCTGATAAGTAGCCCCCGCATTTGTGAGACCAAAAGCCAATCGTCTATAGCAGAAGGTGCCCCAAGGGGTGATGAAAGCGGTCTTTTCCTGATCTTCTTCCGCCACCATTATCTGATGATACCCCGCAAAGCAATCCACAAAAGAGTACATTTCGTACTGGGCTGTGTTATCCACCAGGATGTGTATGAAAGGCACTGGGAAGTTATCCTTGAGGCTGGCCTTGTTTAGATCTCGATAGTCGACACATACCCTCACCTTCCTTCCAAGCTTAGCCACTTGGACTACATTGGACAGCCATTCTGGGTAAGTGGACACCATAATGATTCCAGCCCTGAATTGTTTGATGATCTCTTCCTTCACTTTTAAGCTCCACTCTGGTTTCAACTTTCTTAGTTTCTGCTTGACAGGCCTGAAACCCTCCTTGATGGGCAACCGGTGTACCACAATGTCTGTGGACAAACCGATCATGTCCTCATGAGACCAGGAAAAGACATCCTCATACCGGCTTAGCAACTCAGTTATTTCTGCTTTCTGGCTAGGGGTAAGGTCTGTCCCTATCTTGAGCTCTTTTGGCTTGTCCGGGGTTCCAATATCTATGGTGATGGTTTGGTCTAAGTTGGGTTTGGGTTTATCCTCGACCCATCCTTTGATCTCATCAGGCGCATCGTCGTAATCTGTCTCGTCTTGCTCAATGCCCATCAAATCGAAATCCAGCTCAATGTCAAAATCATAATCATCATTCAAATTTGAAAGACCGTTTGTTAGGCAAGGATTACTCAAATTGGTACACCTGACATGAAACAAAATATTTGTCATATATAAGTTATTTTCCACAACGATCACATTTTCAGATAACATGACGAAACGACATAATTATGCAAAATACAAAACAACAAAAATTAAAATTCTTCATCCTCCCATTCTCTGGGGTCTACCACCCTGATGTCGGGTTTTACCCTTGTTTGGATATCACTAGTTTCATGGTCCAGTTGTCGGCGGTCAGGTCAGATGGAATGCGCCGGATAAAAGGGGGCTTCACATCGGAAACTTCCCCGATGATTACGGCTACGTCGCCTGAGTCCCTCTCCCTACCTTCTTCAGGAATAATTAGCCCTGCCCAATCGATGACAGGCACACCCTGTTGGGCTCCCGGTGGCATGACAACATCCGTCCCCTCTCCATTGCTTGTTAATTGTCCGGGGATATAGCACCTGGTTTCAAACTTTTACGCGAGCTCTTGTAGGAAACTTTCCCTCTTGGTCGACTCATCACTTGCGGGGGTTAATTCTTCATCCCCTGCCCCAATCACAGGCTTGCTAGTCCCTCGTTCATTGTCAACCTTGGTCATTAGATTTTCGGCCAGTCGAATTGGGGTCGCGCCTTGACGGTGTCTCCGTGTAATGCCTTCATGATATCCCAACCCTACTTTGCCTATCTGATGGGGCAGTTGAATGGGCTCGGTGATTCCTTGACTGCCCTTTCCTAACCCCTGTCCAGGTTGGAATTTCATTTTCATCATTTCCTTTGCAACGAAGGTGAGTTCTGGAGAGACCCTAGGTTTCACGGCTGGAGCCCCCAGGCATCTGTAGTGGGGAGTGCTGATTTCTAGCGCCTGAAAACTGGCAGGTGCCGCCGACTCGTCCACATTAATCACTGGCAGGCCATTCCTGGAAGGAGAAGGGTCATCACACTCTGCCGAGATCGTCACCAGATTCCCGTCAATGATAAGTTTGATTTGTTGGTGCAGCGTGGAAGGAACTGCCCCGGCCATGTGGATCCACGGCCTCCCCAATAACAGGTTATAACTTGCCGCAATGTCTAGGACTTGGAAAGAGATATCAAAAGTACAAGGTCCTATTTCCACCGGCAATTCTATCTCTCCAATTGTATCCCTCCGGGAACCGTCGAAAGCTCGCACCACTACATGACTGGTCCGTAGGCGCTTAGGATTGATGTTCATCTTCTCCAATGTACTGAGAGGACATATATTCAACGCCGATCCCCCATCAATTAGCACCTCATTCATGATATAACCTGAGGAAATTACCGCAATATGCAGCGGTTTTCGATGCCCCCTTCCCTTCTTGGGGATATCATTATCTGTAAATGATATTACATCACTCTCCAACAAATGGCCCACCAGATGGCCGAAATCTTCCTTGCTAATTTCTTTGGGAACGTATGCCTCCTCCAGGACTTTCGCCAGAATTTTGCAGTGATCACTGGACGATAACACCAAATCCATGATTGATGTCAGGGTCGACTCCTCACTTAATATCTGGATCCATCTTGCTTTCGGATGATCCATCTTCCTCAAGAATTCCATGGCTTTTTCCTCGAATATCTTTTCATCTTTCTTTGTTTTGCTTTCAAGGACTCGTCCAGGAAGATATAAGGGATTCCCTTTTGTTGTCACAGAAGCACAACTGGCCGCTTCCTCTGACACCCCCCCCCCATAATTCCATGGTACCGCTTTCAGACTGTGGATAGGGATTTGCGGTCTCGCTGTAAGGGTGAGGGGTTTCGGAGCCGTTAACTTGACAGGCCCCCCTATGATATTTCTGCTTACACCCGTCAACCTAATTGGTGCTCCCCGTGCACTCTCGTGATCACTTACTATGTTGATCATTTCATCGATTTTCTTTATATAATTCAGTCTTGACGGCCCCTCGGCTTCACTGGCTTCTGCCACATTGACCCCTCCTCCGTCATGCCTAGGTAGGGGATTGATCTTAACATTTGGGGAGTCTGGCTGCTCCACCACAATTTTCCCACTATCAATCAAGTTTTGAATTCTGTGCTTTAGCGTCCAACATTCCTGCGTGTCATGACCAGGGGAACCTGAATGGTATGGCATTTCTTGCTTGGGTCAAACCTTCTTCCATTTGGGTCACTCGGGGGTGCCAAGTCGACTATTTTCCTCTGGGCTATCAATACCGCCAACACCCGTTCAAGAGGATCCCCGAGTGGGGTGAATACTCGATTTTTCGAGGTCTCGAATCTCCTTCGCCCTTCCGCCCTCTGATCAGTGAAGTTAGGCTGTCGGGATGGCCCCACTCTATGCACCTGTACTGGAGGATTGTTTTCTGCCTTTCTAGATGATCCCTGCAGGATGAGGGAAACATCTTCTTCCTTTTTCTTTTGGACCCTACGGGAAGTGCTGCCATAGTTCCCGCTCTGGATCTGCTCTGCAGCTGTTTCCAAAGCCTTGAAATCCCGAATCTTACCAGATTTCAACCCCATGTCCACCATTTCTCCGTGTTTAATCATCTCGGCAAAAGGTTTTCCAATCCCCGATATAACCCGCTCATAATAAGGTGCCTCTTGAATGTCTACGAAGGTCATCACCATCTCTGACTCGCTCATGGGGGGATTTACCTGCGCAGCCATACCCCTCCATCGCTGTGCATAATCCCTGAAAGATTCCTTTGGTTGCTTCTTAATCTTCGTCATTTGGTATCTATCAGGGGCCATTTGTGCCTGGAAGCTATACTGCGTTAAGAAGGTATGGGCCAACTCTTCCCAATTGTGGATCCGGGCATTATCCAGACAGGCATACCAGATTCTCGCCTCTCCCGTCAGGCTCTTTTGGAATAATTGCATTCTTAGACCTTCGTCTTCGGCATAAGATCCATGCTCCCCGATGTATATTTTCAGATGTGTATAAGGATCCCCCTTCCCATTGTATTTCTCAAATTCGGGAATTTTAAATTTCTCCGGGTATCTGGTTCCGGGGAAGACACATAGATCTGAATAATTAACCCTGCCTAGGGAACCTATGCCTTTTAGAGATTGGATGGTCTCCTCCATTTGTTTTATTTTCTTCTGAAGGTCGTCAGTGTCTCCTTCCTCTGGGATAGTAATCACTGTCCGGTTAGGTATAGGAATGGCCTTTGGGACGACGGGTTCGCCCTTAAGTTGGGGTGGATCCTCTTTAGGTGGATCCTGTCTAGGTAGCAATTGTTCCTTCAGCATTATGGCCATTTCCAACATCTGTTTCTTGAAATCATCAAATTCCTCACGAGATATGGAACCAGGATTGGTAGATGGAATATCAGCCATTTCAGATGTAGAGTCCTGGGCTCTCTTAGATTGCGAACGTGTTTGAGGAGCAATCCTACAGAAACAACGGTTTGAAGTTTAGTCCTGGGCAATGAAAGGATATGGATGCATGCTAAAGTTGTAACTTTTGTTTTTTGGGTTTTTAATCTTTCTCTACAAAATAACACGTTAGTAGTCCCTTATTGCAATAATAATTGATAGACATAACTTATTATGCCTTCCCAGCTATTCTCTGCAAAACATAGAGGTTACTAATTTCTTTTGACAAGAGGGGAGGCATATATGAATATGGAATGACATTTATACACGCGAAATGTAAAAGGGCATGAAGAGACTTTTCCTGCGTTGGGTTAATCTGAGGCTGACCTATCCTAGGGTTACTCTCGCGGGCTTTTCGGCATGAAGGTCCCCAAATCTTCGCAATCTACTCGTCTGAGTCCTTTCGATTGGAGCGGATTTGGGTGGTGCGTTTCCTGAGCCATCTCCGGGGAGCAGCCCCTTCGAGCCCAGTAATAAGCAACCGACAGGTTCACCTCAGGAGGAGGTACACTCTCAACATACATTCACATTCATCGTCCTCACCATATGCAAATGATTACTTTAAAGTAAAGCCATTCCATTCAATTATTCCTTTATTGGACAAAACACACATTCACACAACAAAAGTACAAAAGATCAAAATATCGCATGCACACATATATTCATGAATTTTTTAAGGATAGGATATCATCAAGATTTGAACGCGGCTTAAGCCCTCTAATGTCCCCAGCAGAGTCGCCAGCTGTCGACGCCGGGAGGGATCGCCATCCTAATCTAGTTGTACCATTTCCAATTTTAGCCTTTTATTAGATGATTTCTGGAAAAGGTTGGCATTAGTGTCAACGGGGTTTTGAAAGATCGTTTTTTATGATGAGCCAATTAACCAGAGTCGCCAGTTGGTATATTTGAAATGGATGTACCAACTCATCCGAGTTTTCATTTTTTATAAATCGCTGGCTCATATGTGACTCCGAATTAATTGGTCTGCAAACCGAGATTCATAGAGTTCGGGGGCTTGCTTAAGCGAGGGGAAGGTATTAGGCACCCCCCCGACTTCCGTGAAACACGGTTACCGCAATCTTGATACTTTCCTATCCTTTAATTCATGAAATGTGTATGTGTGCGTGTGTGTGTGTGCCTATGTGAATGTGGTGGTGAGTTTACATGAAGAAATCAATTGGGTTTTCGGAAAAGTCGTGTTTTTTCTTTTGGGAATGCTTTAGAATATCCTTCGGTTTCTACGAGAAAGTTTTTTGAGAAAATGTTTGATTTTAATTGTCAAAACTGTAAGATTGCATTAGAGGTTGTTTTGGCAAAACAAGAGTTTTCTAAATCTTTGTCAAAATAGGAATCGAGATCTATACGTTGCTTTCATAACTCGAATGATGGGCAACCTCTAGGATCTCTTTAACCCTATGCACAAGGATTTAATAAAACCTTATTTATTTTCATAAAATCATTTCTTGTGATATTTGAAAACGATTTCTTTCTTTTGCCTTCTCGTTAAATAGAAATCGACATTCATTAGCACTCCCAATTTCTTATCCTCGTGAATCTAATAACCTAGTTTGATTTATTTTATGAAAATCTTTATCGTTTAGCTTTGAAATCCATTTCGTGTCATAAATCAAATCAAACATTAAAATGCGTTGGAGCTATTCATGGGCATGTAAGCCATCCAAATAACCCCGAACGCCCACAATCGCATACTTTCACTATGACGGGGCCTTAACCACGATTCTCACCTTGGCGTCGTTTTAAGGCCCGACGATTACATATGTACAATGAAAACTACATCATTCTTACTATTTACATCAAAAGACGTCCATCACCGGATTTGGACCACGGGGTTGCTTTCCTAGGCTCACACCCAAATTTCCACACACCCACAACCTGATATTACGAGAAATAACCAACACGGATAATCTAACAATACCCAGGCATCCTAAAATAGCGATCTAAGGGAACCACGCCCAATATTATTACCGTAAAACAAAACAAAAAAATCAACAAATGAATATCATAGGGTTATTAGGAAGAATTTTGTTCCAATGGAACCCTCACTAATAATCCCTAATTCATTGTTCCATCATCAATTATATGAAAACTACATTTAATTTGACCAAATGATATGATAGAAATTGCAAAAATAAGGAGATTTTCACCTTGCAAATGATATCAAAGTGGATGTAAACTTGTGTATTTTGAATAGAAGGAGAAGTATAAGTGATACAATCAAATCAAAAGAGTATTATTCCTCTCTTTTTTTCTCCTTTCTCTCCTCTTTTTGTTGCAAAATTCTCCTATTTTTCCCTCTTTTTCCGAGCTATTCTGCTGCTGTTTTTCTTCTTCTCTCTGCCTGCTGCCTCTTCTCTCTCTTTTCTCCTGGATGCTGAAGGAATGAACTGAAATAGGTTGGCTAAAGCCAACCGCAGATGGATCTGCGGCTGGCCGTAGATTGATCTGCGACTGGCTGGCGGCCAACTGTGTTTTCAAAAGGCGCACTCATTGTCCCAATTGAGCATTCCCGGAGGATGTGGCACGCCTCCCAGTGATTCCCGGACTGTAAAATACGAGCCTGTCGGCGAAAACCGACGTCGGAACCACGCCCAATATTATTACCGTAAAACAAAACAAAAAAATCAACAAATGAATATCATAGGGTTATTAGGAAGAATTTTGTTCCAATGGAACCCTCACTAATAATCCCTAATTCATTGTTCCATCATCAATTATATGAAAACTACATTTAATTTGACCAAATGATATGATAGAAATTGCAAAAATAAGGAGATTTTCACCTTGCAAATGATATCAAAGTGGATGTAAACTTGTGTATTTTGAATAGAAGGAGAAGTATAAGTGATACAATCAAATCAAAAGAGTATTATTCCTCTCTTTTTTTCTCCTTTCTCTCCTCTTTTTGTTGCAAAATTCTCCTATTTTTCCCTCTTTTTCCGAGCTATTCTGCTGCTGTTTTTCTTCTTCTCTCTGCCTGCTGCCTCTTCTCTCTCTTTTCTCCTGGATGCTGAAGGAATGAACTGAAATAGGTTGGCTAAAGCCAACCGCAGATGGATCTGCGGCTGGCCGTAGATTGATCTGCGACTGGCTGGCGGCCAACTGTGTTTTTCAAAAGGCGCACTCATTGTCCCAATTGAGCATTCCCGGAGGATGTGGCACGCCTCCCCAGTGATTCCCGGACTGTAAAATACGAGCCTGTCGGCGAAAACCGACGTCGGAACCACGCCCAATATTATTACCGTAAAACAAAACAAAAAAATCAACAAATGAATATCATAGGGTTATTAGGAAGAATTTTGTTCCAATGGAACCCTCACTAATAATCCCTAATTCATTGTTCCATCATCAATTATATGAAAACTACATTTAATTTGACCAAATGATATGATAGAAATTGCAAAAATAAGGAGATTTTCACCTTGCAAATGATATCAAAGTGGATGTAAACTTGTGTATTTTGAATAGAAGGAGAAGTATAAGTGATACAATCAAATCAAAAGAGTATTATTCCTCTCTTTTTTTCTCCTTTCTCTCCTCTTTTTGTTGCAAAATTCTCCTATTTTTCCCTCTTTTTCCGAGCTATTCTGCTGCTGTTTTTCTTCTTCTCTCTGCCTGCTGCCTCTTCTCTCTCTTTTCTCCTGGATGCTGAAGGAATGAACTGAAATAGGTTGGCTAAAGCCAACCGCAGATGGATCTGCGGCTGGCCGTAGATTGATCTGCGACTGGCTGGCGGCCAACTGTGTTTTCAAAAGGCGCACTCATTGGCCGCAGATCAATCCGCGGCTGGCTGGCTTGACTTTTTTGATTTTCATGCTACACCTCGATTCTCGTGTCGTGACGTCGGTTTTCGCCGACAGGCTCGTATTTTACAGTCCGGGAATCACTGGGAGGCGTGCCACATCCTCCGGGAATGCTCAATTGGGACAGCCTTATTGTCACGTCGGTTTCGGTTGTAAATGGTCGCCGTGACGTCGAGTGTTCGTACTTGTCCTTCCTTTGCTCTCGCAGGCCAGTTCATTTGACCAATTTGCCCTCCTGTCAGGGTTAGCATACGAAGTGCAAAATTTGGGTGTCTACAGTGGTTTTGATTGTGATTATTAAAGTAAACTAAAAATAATGCAAAATAATTTATTAAAGTAAATAAGAGAAAACAAACCTTGGATTAAATCAACTTGCACCTCTGAAACTTACACTGATCATTGACTCAAGCATAACCAATTAATATTTTGAATATTCACCGTTAGAATCAATTCACCATTCTGAACCATTCCATGTCTTTCTTTAATTTTAGTTTGATAAAAACAAGCGATCTAAATAACCCTAACTACTAAACAACTTCAGACAAGGGCTAAAAGTTTGATTTAGTAGATGCTTTAAGAATTAGAAAAACCGATGAAACTAAACAACACAAACACAAATGGTTACATTTAATTTAGTTGAGTATTCTTCCTAAGATTTAATAATCTCGTGATTTGCAGTCAATTATTAACCTTAGTTGCTTCACAAATTAGAGTGACCAAACAATTACGGATTTGATATCTAATTTAGTAGTAGATTTCAACACTTAATAAACTAGCGTGTACTCTAGTTATTAAACATATCAATCATAGAATTTAAGCACAGAAGAATAATCAATACTCAAAGTAATTATTGAACAATTAAAATCTATTAGATCTCACAGTGTAATAATTATGAGGTTTTCGTCTCCTTAATCCAAGAATAAGAATTAGGTTACACATGACCTTGAAAATACCAAAGAATTTTAGAGAAGAAAGTTTGTAGACTATCTTAGATTCCCCTCTCTCTAGTGCCTAATAACATATATTTACAGTTTACATAGGAAAATCCTAACTTAGGAGGAAATACAATCTAATTTCGAATCAAAATCTGCAAAAACGCGTGCAAAAATTTGGCAAATCAGACGAACCAGCGTCGCGGCCCACTATTATAGCGCCGCGACTCGTAATGCAGTGCCGCGACCCTCAAATGTAATGTCGCAGCTCTCACCCTTTACTCCTTCTAGCGTCGCGACCCTCAAATCCACCGTCGCAGCTTCCAAACGCAGCGTCGCGGCTCTCTTCATAGCGTCGCGGCTCTTCAACTTCTATATCCAGCGTGCGTCCAAGTTGTATAATTACAGCTCTGCCCCTCCTTTTGCGTTAAGTCCAAATAATGCTCCATTTATCCTCCAAATCACCTCCAAATTCGCGGACTCCTTCAATTGCACCAAAAATCAAAATATAAGAATAGTGAGAGTATTTAGGCATAAAATAAATACAAAAGGTAAAGAATTAAGGGATAAAAACATAACAAAATCCATACTCATCAAATTCCTCCACACTTACCTTTTGCACGTCCTCGGGCAAAACTAAGGTAAACTATAACACAAAATTTAACTAAACGAACTAACAAACTTAACAACCTTGAGCCACAAATTAATATGAATTTCAATATAAACCTCAAAGATTCAAAACAATAACTCTCGAAAAACTTCCAAATAATATTTCATCTTAAATTCGGGCTTAGTTATCAATCCCACCTTATTCTCAACCCTTTGTGTGTGTGTATGAATCCAAATGTACCAATCCAATCAGAACTCAGATAAACTTATAAAATTAAAACCTTGAAGAAAAAAGAGAAACTCAAGCACTTATTTTCACACCATTCTCAGTTAACACAAGTAATCAACACCAGAGGATAAGTGCAATTTATGCTTCATCTTATCAGTAAGTACGTTTTACGCTCCATCTCGCATGCCATGTGTTTATGAGTGAGTGCGTTTTACGCTCCATCTCAACCCACTACATGAATCATATTTTTTTCCTTTTCTTTATTTCGTTTTCTCATTCTTTTCTCTTCTTTTTTTCTTTTTTTTTTTCATACTTGCAACATTTGCCTAAATCATTTCTCCTTTCTTAAATAATATAAAAACAGATTATGTACAAAATAAAATAAATATCTATCATAACTGAGAATAACACATCTATCAATGGAAGCATGCAAAACATGTTTGAACAAGCTCATAAAAACACTAGATGCATTAGTTAGTCTAACTGAAATAACTATCCACCTATATAAATCTCATGTTAACACAACTCTCCATTCACCACAATCTCTCTATTCTTTTCATTCTCATTTTTCTCAATCTCTCTTTTGTTTTCTTCCTCACTCTTTTCAAAATTTTCTTTTTCACACTCAAACTTTTGAACAATTTCTTTTTATCGCTCACTTTCTTTTGTACAAACATTAATTGTACAAACATTGATTCTCCATAGACTTCATCTTGCATACTGGAATCTAACAATTCTCCTTGGACTGCATATTCTCTTTCATCTTCCACCTCCCTCGGCTGAACTTGCTCCTTTTGCACCTCAGAGATGTTTTGTAGCTGCCTCCAACAAAACTCCATCCCCTTACGAAATGAATCCATGATATCCTCCCTTGCCTCCTTAGAAAATAATTGTTCCCTATACACCTTAGGAGCTTCTCGTGGTTGTCTCCAATGTGAATCTTCACGCCTAAGAATAAAACAAAAAAAAACCCTTACTGCAAAAAATATTTATGTAGTAGTGCAAGTAAGAGTTAATCCCATAGAGAATGTTTAGTCTAAATTTATTCTTTGTAAACTACAATTGGGGGTTTTGATTGTGATTATTAAAGTAAACTAAAAATAATGCAAAATAATTTATTAAAGTAAATAAGAGAAAACAAACCTTAGATTAAATCAACTTCCACCTCAGAAACTTACACTGATCATTGACTCAAGCATAACCAATTAATATTTTGAATATTCACTGTTAGAATCAATTCACCATTCTGAACCATTCCATATCTTTCTTTAATTTTAGTTGAATAAAAACAAGCAATCGAAATAACTCTAACTACTAAACAACTTCAGACAAGGGCTAAAAGTTTAATTTAGTAGATGTTTTATGAATTAGAAAAACCGATGAAACTAAACAACACAAGTACAAGCGGTTGCATTTAATTTAGTTGAGTATTCTTCCTAAGATATAATAATCTCGTGATCTGCAGTCAATTATTAACCTTGGTTGCTTCGCAAATTAGAGTGACCAAACAATTACGGATTTGATATATAATTTAGCATTAGATTTCAACACTTTATAAACTAGCGTGTACTCTAGTTATTAAACATATCAATCATAGAATTTTAAGCACAGAAGAATAATCAATACTCAAAATAATAATTGAGCAATTAAAATCGATTAGATCTCACAGTGTAATAATTCTGAGGTTTCCGTCTCCTTAATCCAAGAATAAAAATTTAGTTACACATGGCCTTGAAAACACCAAAGAATTCTAAAGAGGAAAGTTTGGAGACTATCTTAGATACCCCTCTCTCTAGTGCCTAATAACATATATTTACAGTTTACATAGGAAAAGCCTAAGTATTTCTACATAAGTTATCAAAGTAGCGAAGCTTGCTCATTAACTATTCTTGTAACTTCCCCTTGTTTTGTCCTTCTTTGAGCACTCGGGCTTAGCTAAAATGAATATCATGATATGACAAAAGTGAGCAACTACTTTGCTCAGCAAGTTTAAATACAGGAAGTATACATATACCATGATTGAAAAGAATTTAACTTCAAATTTTCAACAATATAATGATTGTGAAAGGACGAGGATTCAAGTTTCCAATGTATGAGAGAATGAATCGGAAATGCTGAGTGGCCAGAATTGACCCTGAACAAATTCAGAGGTTTAGCGGTAATTACACCAGACCTCTTAAAAGTTTTGGTAATCGAGGGGATCAGCCTCTCATACCCGGTGCATATGCATACCACTTAAAATCGAGAAATTAATCGTTTTCCAATTTTTTGCCTTAATAAAATGTTCTTTTCTCAGTCGAAGAGTCCTTACAAACAATTGGCTTGGAAGCTGCTTTTAAAACTTAATTGAATCAAAACGTGTTTGGTCTTAGCTAATACAACTAGCTTAGACTTAACGGTTTATGAATAGTAAAACTTCAATTTCTATGGAGTCATTCTATGGCCTGCTATGATAACTCCACAATCAGTAAAGTTTTGTCAACACTGATGGAGTCACTCTACGACCAGTAAGATGACTCTACGATCACTAAGGTCTTTCTCACTTAATGAAGTTATGCCAAGGCTGATAGGGCGAAGCTCTACGATTTCGGAGTGGCTGACTAACTTACTCTGGGATCGCCGAGAGATACTCTACGATCGTCGAGTAACATGGCTAACTGACTCTATGATCGTCGAGAGATACTCTAAGATCATCGAGTAACATGGCTGACTGACTCTACGATCGCCGAGAGATACTCTACGATCCTTGAGTAACATAGCTGACAGACTCTACGATCGCCGAGAGATACTCTACGATCATCGAGTAACATGGCTGACTGACTCTACGATCGCCGAGAGATACTCTACAATCGTCGAGTAACATGGTTGACTGACTCTAGGATCGCCGAGAGATACTCTACGATCGTCGAGTAACATGGATGACTGACTCTACGATCGCCGAGAGATACTCTACGATCGTCGGGTAAAATGGATGACTGACTCTACGATCGCTGAGAGATACTCTACGATCGTTGAGTCCCTTTCCTTATCCAGAGTTACTTCATATTTTTAGCTTAAGAAAACTCCCTTGACTGTTTTGGTCTAAGGTCATACAGGTCTAACATCATGATCTAGGTCTGACTCATGTTCTACTGAACTTCATGATTGGTGTAAACTCACTTTCTATTAACTGTGCATGTTCATAATCGATTTAACAAAGACCTTTAGTTTAAAAATAAAAGATAGGCCGGGGTGTATACTCAAATACACTCCTTCTTTGGTCGTGATCATTGGCCTGACTGTCATCCCCTACGGTCTATAAACACAACGTTCTAAGATTTACTCCTACAGATTACCTTTGTTGGTTTTACTATAGTAGTTCTGATTTGAGCTTAGCTCAAGTCATTAGCTGGTTTTAAACAGATGGTCATATAGACAAGTAGTTGTACGGTCTTATTACAAAGGTTACAGTACTACCACCCTTATGGTTTAACTAATGTCTGGTCACACATCTTATAGACAACATTTAATATCGGTATGGACATGGTTACAAAGCACCTAACTCACAAACCTTTTTCGACCTCTACTCTTTTTAACCAGTATGCAAGATAAATGTTACATAGATAAACCCTTATTACCAAAATCAGGAAACTCTTACCTCCTTATTTTGGTTGCTTGCTTTCTCTTCCTCTTGAAGTAAACGATGAATGTAGCAGGCATAAACCAGGTATCGCTCTCCTCTCTCTCTTTCTCTCAGCACGACAACTCATCTCCTTTCTCTCTCTAATCTCTTATTTACTAGATTTTTAGACTAAGGTAATGGATGAAGCTAACATTTTCTAGCTCAAGCGAGAGGTGATATTTATAGACTCCAAAACATATACATACAGCAGATTTCTATATGTATAAGTACTCATTGCATATCTCCCTTTTCTTTGCTATCCCGGTTTTTAGGGGATTCAAATCTTCACATCAGCCGCCCCATGGTACATGAGCTAGAGTGTTAGGATACTAGCTGTTAGAAATAATGATGAGAGAATTTAATGCACCCACATAACCTTCTCTCTCTTACATCCGGATACCGACTACTTAATTGGGTTTAAATGGGTCATCCACATGATACCTTCGGGTCACCACTAATGGGTCACACTGGACCGAAACAGGGGTGACAAATATATATTGTTAGGTTTGTATATAACGCAAGCATGCAATCAAATTACATAAATAGTGTGAAAACACGATAAAACGGATTTTAAAATTTTATACGAATCATCACCATGATCCATCTATGTGCTCAATTAACGATATAAACGAAAGAGAAAGAGAATAAGAATTATACCCTCGTAGATCAAAGCTTCCTCGGGTACAAGTTCAACTCCTAGTCCTTCGTGTTCTCCTCGAATTCCACCGATGAGATTCCTTCCTTTGATCAACGTTAGCCACCCAAGTGTTTGGCCTCTAGAGGTGATCCACCAAGGAAGAATAGTTGTTCAAAAAGATGGGTGTTGGCAAAACCCTAGTTTCTATCTCTATAGAAATTGCTAGTACTCTCCACAATCTAATGCAAGAGTGTGTAACCCCAATCTATGATAAGACTTCTCTTATTTATAGATGTGGGAAAACCCTTCCCTAAACTATTTAGGATTAGGGTTTCTATTATAATTAAACTCCTTTAATTAATTATGCTCCTAAACCAATTAGGAATTCATGGGAGAGTACTTCTATTAATTAATTCTCAATCCCTATTAGGAATTAAATAATAGTAATAGTAATAATAATAATAATAATAAGACTCCTCTTATTAATTTATATTTAATATTTTCAAAATATTAAATAATAAATATTAAGCTACTTAATTTATTCTATCTCCATAGATTAAATTAAATACACTTAACTTATTATTACAATTATGTCATTTACTTCTTAAATAAATATTTTTCCTTTTTGCGGTGTGACCCTTTAGGTTCTCCATATTAAACCGGTTGTGAATAAATCAATTAGAACAATTCTAATCTTATTTAAACAAATAAATTAAACTATTTAATTCATTTAAATAAATAATATTTATTCTATAATAAGGGTAAGCCCCCTTAGCGATCAACGA
Source organism: Aralia elata (assembly GCA_034770075.1). Taxonomy (NCBI): domain Eukaryota; kingdom Viridiplantae; phylum Streptophyta; class Magnoliopsida; order Apiales; family Araliaceae; genus Aralia; species Aralia elata. The sequence goes on from CM068377.1 coordinate 73,389,349, forward strand.
CAGATAATATAGATTTCAACATTAATCACAAAAGAACCTTTCAGTGCATAGTTACTGTACAATTCAATCCTTCTACCATACAACGTCCCAATTAAATATATGACATAGATTTACTGTCAAGTCTTATTTTATTTAATTATATGTATTTCGATTCCCAAATGCACAACTCTAAATAATGCAAATTAGAAACTCCTTTCTAATTTCATTCTGCCTTGGCCAAGGACTACTGAGTTGTCATTTATCGAATCACATAGGACATTTCATCTTTTACTAGACGAGGTAGATTCTTTGTTAATCATTCACCTATCTCCATGTACAACTAATTATACCCAACCATACCCTTTGATATACCCCAAAGGTCTTAAGGGACATGTCAAAGTATAACTCATCATACACAAGATACTATGATGATTTCAAGTTCAAGGCTCACTTGTACTACTATCACTAAAGGAATTCCTATTGACAGGCGAGTAAAACTCCATTAGGTATTCCTTAGCGAGCCACGTTCAATGAACTAATTCTCCAATAAGCACCTACATACTTGCTTTAGTGTCTCCACACAAATGATTATGAGATCAATCATCCTCTTCCTAAGAGCAAGCAACATATGTACTAATCTATCCGGATTCACTAATCCCCTTTTTAGTAATCCAACGATTAGGAACAATTTTAGTTCATGAGCTATCCAGAATTTAGATCTCATTAGCATGATCACCATCATAATTCTAAAAACATTGCTCAAAACTACGGTTTATCACATTTAATATAACAGCACCATGTTGATAATATAAAATGCCTTTTAAGAAAATTAATTCTTTTATTAATAAATGAATAAGATTACAAAGTATATGCTACATCATATCAAATATGATTAGTTTGTGTGCATACTACTTTCAATCTCCCACTTGCATTAACACCAATCGCCATGGTATCTAATACCCATCTTCTCTAAGTGACAATTAAACTGTTGTTGTGTTAAAGCTTTAGTAAATGGATCTGCAATGTTTTCTTGAGAGCCCGCACGTTCCTGGGTGACATCTCCTCTTTCAATGATCTCTCTAATCAAATGAAACCGCCGCAACACGTGTTTGGATTTCTGATGAGACCTAGGTTCCTTAGCCTGCGCAACAACTCTGTTGTTGTCACAGAATAAAGGTACGGCTCCTCTAATGCTAGGAACAACTCCAAGTTCAGTTATGAACTTCTTCATCCAAACAGCTTCCTTTGCAGCTTCACTTGCAGCTATGTACTCTGCCTCTGTCACTGAATCAGCAACTGTTTGCTACTTGGAACTCTTCCAACTCACCGCGCCACCGTTTAAGGTAAACACGTACCCTGAAACGGATTTGCTGTCATCTTGGTCCGTTTGAAAACTTGAGTCTGTATAGCCCTCTAGTTTCAATTCAGACCCACCGTAGACAAGAAATACATCCTAAGTTATTCTCAAGTACTTTAGGATGTTTTTTCACTGCCTTCTAGTGCTCTTCTCCTGGATTCGACTGATATCTGCTTGTTACACTAAGTGCATGAGCGACATCTGATCTAGTACATATCATACCGTACATGATAGATCCTATTGCAGAAGCATAAGGAATCTTACTCATACGGTCTCTCTCCTCAGGTGTCTTTGGGGCCTGTTTCTTGAAGAGATGTATTCCATGGCTCATCGGCATGAGACCTCTCTTGGAATCTTCCATGCTAAACTTCTTTAGCATCGAGTCAATATACTTTCCTTGGGTCAAGCCCAGCATCCTTTTAGATCTATCTCTATAGATCTTTATCCCCAAAATATAGGATGCCTCACCCAAGTCCTTCATGGAGAAGTGTTTAGATAACCAAATTTTGATCAACTGTCGCATAGGAACATCATTTCCTATCAGTAATATATCATCAACATATAATACAAGGAATGATACAACGCTCCCACTAACCTTCTTATACACACATGGTTCATCCTCGTTTTTGATAAAATTAAACCTTTTGATTATCTCATCAAAACGGATGTTCCACCTTCGAGAAGCTTGCTTCAACCCATAAATGGATCGTTGTAGCTTAAAGACTTGGTTTGTTCCAACCGTTAAAACAAAACCCTCTGGCTGTATCATATATACATTTTCCTCAAGCTCTCTATTGAGGAAGGCCGTTTTCACGTCCATTTGCCAGATCTCATAGTCATAATAAGCTGCAATTGTAAGCAAAATCTGAATGGACTTGAGCATAGCTACTGGTGAAAAGGTTTCATCATAGTCAACTCCTTGTCTTTGTTTGAAACCTTTTGCAACCAGTCGGGCCTTATAGGTCTCTACCTTGCCATCTGCTCCAGTATTTCTCTTAAAGACCCATTTACACCCAATAGGCTTAATGCCCTCAGGTGGTGAAACCAAAGTCCATACTTGGTTTTCATACATGGAGTCCATCTCGGATTTCATGGCTTCTAGCCATTTCTCTAAGTCTTCACTACTCATAGCCTCTTCGTAAGTCAATGGATCATCATCATCTATGATGCGTCCCTCATCATCATCCTCTATGATGAATCCATACCTATCAGGTATCTTCGGTACTCTTCTAGATTTACGAATAGGTTGTGGTACAGTAGGTTCTTCTACTTGGTCAGGTACCTGACTTTGATCCGTAGGATTTTGTGGTTCTTGAACTTCTTCAAGATATATCTTACTCCCACTGACCCCTTCAAGGATAAACTAATTTTCCAAGAAGGAAGCGTGTTTCGCAACAAACACCTTTTGATCAGTAGGATGACAGAAATAATACCCTAATATTTCTTTAGGGTATCCCATGAATCTACATTTGTCGGATATAGTCTTCAGCTTATCATGTTCAAACCTTTTGACATAAGCTGGACAACCCCAAGTCTTAACATGCTTAAGATTTGGTTTCCTCCTTGTCCATATCTCATATGGAGTCTTTGGGACGGATTTGGTAGGTACCTTGTTAAGTAAGTATGCCGCCGATTCTAGGGCATAACCCCAGAAGGATATTGGAAGGTCAGTAAAACTCATCATGGAACGAACCATGTCCAACAATGTTCGATTTCTCATTTCAGATACACAATTCAACTGTGGTGTCCCTAGTGGAGTCCATTGTGAGATTATACCATTTTCTTTGAAATAATTGAGAAACTCATTGGTCAAGTATTCCCCTCCTCGATCCGATCGAAGAATCTTAATACTCTTACCAGTTTGCTTTTCTACTTCACTTCTGAATTCTTTGAACTTTTCAAACGATTCAGATTTGTATTTCATTAAATACACATATCCAAATCTAGAATGATCATCAGTGAAAGTAATAAAATAAGAATACCCTCCTCGTGCATTCGTTGTCATAGGTCCACATACGTCCAACGCTAACAACTCTGTAACTCTTTCTCCTTTTCCACTAAAAGGGGATTTAGTCATCTTACCCATGAGACAAGATTCACAAGTTGGATATAATTCGTAATCAGATAGCTCTAAAAGCCCATCTTTATGCAACTTGGATAATCTTGTTTCATTAATATGACCGAGTCTACATTGCCACGTAAAGGTATAATTAACATTATCTCTTTTTCTATTCTTACATTGTTCAATTTGAAGTATATTTTCATGCAAGTCAAGTATGTAAAGTCCATTTAGTAGACTGCCAACACCATATAAAACATTTTTATTATAAATAGAACAACTGTTGTTCTTTATTATAATATCAAAACCATCCATATCCAATACAGAATTGAGATAATATTTCTAATGAGTGTTGGAACATAATAACAATTATTTAAACTAATAAACTTGCCCGATGGCAGTGCTAAACAATAAGTCCCTACAGCTAATGCAGCAACCTTTGCTCCATTTCCCACTCGTAGGACGACTTCATCTTTGTTCAGCTTTCTACTTCTGCTAAGTCCCTGCACATTATCACATATGTGAGAACTACAGTCGGTATCCAATACCCAAGTAGAATTTTAACTTTCAGAAAAATTAATTTCAATCAGGAACAAACCTAGATCGGAAGTCGAAGCTTCTCCAAGCTTCTTTTGGTCCGCAAGATACTGTTTGCAGTTCCTCTACCAGTATCCCGGCTTATTACAATGGTAGTAAATTCCTTTGCTATCTAGATCAGGTTTCTTTTTATCCTTTCTCTTCGCCTTACCCTTAGCCTTCTTGTTTTTCTTCTTTTCAGAAGATACCTTGGGCCTCTTCGTTTTCTTGGAAGAGTCATCCACTAGTAAGACTTGGTTCTTGTTGGATGAGAAGTGACCTTCAGCAGTTTTCAGCATGTTAAGTAACTTAGGCAAGCTGACGTCCAACTTATTCATGTGAAAATTCACAACAAATTGTGAGAAGGTGTCCGGGAGTGATTGCAAGATCAAATCTTGACTTAACTCCCCATCCATCATGAACCCAAGCTGTCCAAGTTGTTCAATCAGATTGATCATCTTAAGGACATGAGTCTCAACAACAGTGCCCCCAGTCATACGAGATCGGAAGAGCTCCTTAGATATCTGATATCTAGCAGTCCTATTTTGCTCACCATACAACTCTTTGAGGTGTAGCAATATAGTAGGAGCATCCATAGTTTCATGCTGACGTTGAAGCTCGTTACTCATGGATGCGAGCATGATGCATTGAGCCAAGATTGCATCATCTTGCCACTTTCTGAAAGTAGCAATCTCTTCCTCAGAGGCTGTTTCTGCAACATTTGCAGGGACTGGCGAATTTAGGACATAAGAAATCTTTTCAGCAGTGAGAACAATTCTCAGATTCCTTAACCAGTCCGTGTAATTCGGTCCGGTCAATTTGTTAGCATCAAGTATGCTACGCAGTGATAGTGAGTTTGACATTTTTAAATTCTGCATGTGAAATAGACAACATTTTAGCATTCATTCATTTAATTAATTACCAAAATAAATTAGGTCTTTATTTAAATTGGTATCTCCCACTATTTTCATCAAACTATATTACCCTCATTATATAGTTCAGCAATTCTAATTAAAGATTTGCTAGTGAGACTAAGGATCCCATTTCAAATGTATATAGCCTTATGGTGACACAATAAACGATATATAAATAAATAGGTAGACAACTATTGTCAATTATATCACTATGTAACTCCTTTTCTTTTGCCTCTTAGATTATTTTGATCAAATGGTGACACATCTGAATCAAAATTATCCAAGTTAAGTCCAACCTAGCACTTCCATATATGTGAAGAACTAAGGATGTATTTCTTGTCTACGGTGGGTCTAAATTGAAACTAAAGGGCTATACAGACTCAAGTTTTTAAACGGATCAAGATGACAGTAAATCCGTTTCAGGGTACGTGTTTACCTTAAACGGTGGCGCAGTGAGTTGGAAAAGTTCCAGGCAGCAAACAGTTGCTGATTCAGTGACAGAGGCAGAGTACATAGCTGCAAGTGAAGCTACAAAGGAAGCTGTTTGGATGAAAAAGTTCATAACTGAACTTGGAGTGGTTCCTAGCATTAGAGGAGCAGTACCTTTATTCTGTGACAACAACGGAGCTGTTGCGCAGGCTAAGGAACCCAGGTCTCAACAGAAATCTAAACACGTGTTGCGGCGGTTTCATTTGATTAGAGAGATCATTGAAAGAGGAGATGTCACCTTGGAGCGTGTGGACTCTCAAGACAACATTGCATATCCATTTACTAAAGCTTTAACACAACAGCAGTTTGATCGTCACTTAGAGAAGATGGGTATTAGATACCATAGCGATTGGCTTTAGTGCAAGTGGGAGATTGAAAGTAGTATGCACACAAGCCAATCATATTTGATGTGATGTAGCATATACTTTGTAATCTTATTCATTTATTAATAAAAGAATTGATTTTCTTAAAAGGCATTTTATATTATCTACATGGTGCTGTTATATTAAATGTGATAAACCCATAGTTTTGAGCAATGCTTTTAAAATCATGATGATAATCATGCTAATGAGATCTAAATTCAAGATAGCTCACAAACTAAAATCGTTTCTAATCGTTGGATTACTAAATAGGGGATTAGTGAATCCGGATAGATTAGTACATACGTTGCTTGCTCTTAAGAAGAGAATGATTGATCTCATAATCATTTGTGTGGAGACACTAAAGCAAGTATGTAGGTGTTTATTGGAGAATAAGTTCACTGAATGCGACTCGCTAAGGAATACCTAATGGAGTTTTACTCGCCTGTCAATAGGAATTCATCTAGTAATAGTAGTACAAGTGATCCTTGGACTTGACATCATCATAGTATCTTGTGTATGATGAGTTATACGTTGACATGTCCCTTAAGACCTTTGGGGTATATCAAAGGGTATGATTGGGTATAATAAGTTGTGCATGGAGATAGGTGAATGATCAACAAAGAATCTACCACGTCTAGTAAAAGATGTGAAATGTCCTATGTGATTCGATAAATGACAACTCAGTAGTCCTTGGTTAAGGCAGAATGAAATTGGAAAGGAGTTTATAATTTGCATTATTTAGAGTTGTGCATTTGGGAATCGAAATACATATAATTAAATAAAATAAGACTTGACAGTAAATCCATGTCTTATATTTAATTGGGACATTGTATGGTAGAAGGATTGAATTGTACGGTAACTATTCACTGAAAGGTTCTTTTGTGATTAATGTTGAAATCTATATTATCTGAAAAGTCGTTGATCGCTAAGGGGGCTTACCCTTATTGTAGAATAAATATTATTTATTTAAATGAATTAAATAGTTTAATTTATTTATTTAAATAAGATTAGAATTGTTCTAATTGATTTATTCACAACCGGTTTAATATGGAGAACCTAAACGGTAACACCGCAAAAGGAAATATTTATTTAAGAAGTAAATGGTATAATTGTAATAATAAGTTAAGTGTATTTAATTTAATCTATGGAGATAGAATAAATTAAATAGCTTAATATTTATTATTCAATATTTTGGAAATATTATATATAAATTAATAAGAGAAGTCTTATTATTATTATTACTATTATTATTATTTAATTCCTAATCGGGATTGAGAATTAATTAATAGAAGTACTCTCCCATAAATTCCTAATTGGATTGGGAGCATAATTAATTAAAGGAGTTTAATTATAGTTGAAACCCTAATCCTAAATAGTTTAGGGAAGGGTTATTCCTACATCTATAAATAAGAGGAGTCTTATCATTGATTAGGGTTACACACTCTTGCATTAGATTGTGGAGAGTACTTACAATTTCTATAGAGATAGAAACTAGGGTTTTGCCAATACCCAACTTCTTGAATACCTATTCTTCCTTGGTGGATCACCTCTAGAGGCCAAACACTTGGGTGGCTAACGTTGGTCAAAGGAAGGAATCTCAACGGTGGAATTCGAGGAGAACACGAAGGACTAGGAGTTGAACTTGTACCCGAGGAAGCTTTGATCTACGAGGGTATAATTCTTATTCTCTTTCTCTTTCGTTTAAATCGTTAATTGAGCACATAGATTGATATTGGTGATGGTTTGTATAAAATTTTAAAATCCGATTTTATCGTGCTTCTGCTCTATTTGTGTAATGTGATTGCATTCTTGCATAATATACAAACCTAACAGTGGTATCAGAGCCTAATCTTGTGCTAATTATCGATTTTCATGATTCCATATGTGTATGGTATGCGATTGGATCGAAATTTTTGGGCAGAATCAATTTTTCTGGATCAGCGACGCGGCGCAGCTGCGTCGGCTCCAGTTCATTCTGGAGCACAGCTGCGCCCCAGCGCAGCTGCGCCGTTTCCTAGTTCATTCTGGGCGCAGCTGTGCCGGCTAGCAGAATCCGAATTTTTTTTTCCTTCAATTGAAATAAATGGTTTATTTAATTGATATAAGTTTAAAATAAAGATGTTTATTTTATCTGAAATAGGATTTCAGATTGCTAAAATTAAAGGAATTTAATTTGGATTTGGTTTTTGATTAAAATAAAAGAGTTTATTTTGTTTCAAAACTAAATATTAGCAAAACTTTTGCCCATTAATTGATATCAATGCATATATGGAATGGATTTATTATTCATGAGATGAATGTTATTTATTGATACATATAGAGATATGTATGATAATAAATAAGGATTAATTATGGACTATTGACCAATGTGTGATTGGATTTATTTTAGTGGATGCTTGAATTTATGGGTTTTTATAAATGGGGTCTGCGTACCTCGTCTTCTCTAATTTTTCTTAATGTAAATTCTATCTCCCTCCTATGTACTTCCCCTTGACTGCTGATTAAGATTTCTATTTATTGTAAATAGTTTATGTAATAGAAATAGTTAGAATTAATTTTGAAGAATTGGAGACAAATGAGCAAGAAGCGCTTGAAGACCCGTTTGTATTGGAGCCCGGGTTTAAATGTAATAGTTATATTTAAATTTTATTCTTGCACCCTAGGTTTGACCTTTTGGTTCACTTGGTGGCTCTAGTGAACCAAACTAGAATAAAAGTCCATAATCAATCCGGGTAGAATATAGTATTCTATATGTGCATGCTTGCTATATATATATTATATATTATCCAACATGCTTCGCATGTAAAATAATATGACGCGTATTTTATATATATATGTGCATGCGCGCTAAACAAGATGAGACTAATAATTACAAACCCCTCAAAGAAATTATATTAAGTCCTAAACGTTCAAAGATATTTGGAATATCGAACGTCGCCTTCTAGCATGGTAAAGCGATAAAGTATTACATATTTAATATGAGTTTGTTGTGTCACACAAGGCAAGTATTAAATATTTAAGATGTTGCTTTATCACATTTGATACTTATAAATAGACTGAACGATGCTGTTTTGTTGTGTCACACAAGGACAGTGTTTTTCTTTTGAATATATGGAAGTGCTAGGTTGGGCTTAACTTGGATAATTTTGATTTGGATGTGTCACACTTGATCAAAATAATCTAAGAGGCAAAAGAAAAGGAGTTACATAGTGATGTAATTGACAATAGTAGTCTACCTATTTATTTATATATAGTTTGTTGTGTCACACAAGGCTGTATACATTTAAAATGGGATCCTTATTCTCACTAGCAAATCTTTAATTAGATTTGCCGAACTATATAATGAGGGTAATATAGTTTGATCAAAAAGTGAGAGATACCAATTTAAAATAAAGACCTAATTTATTTTGGTAATTAATTAAATGAATGTATGCTAAAATGTTGTCTATTTCACATGCAGAATTTAAAAAATGTCAAACTCACTATCACTACGTAGCATACTTGATGCTAACAAACTGACCGGACCGAATTACACGGACTGGTTAAGGAATCTGAGAATTGTTCTCACTGCTGAAAAGATTTCTTATGTCCTAAATTCGCCAGTCCCTGTAAATGTTGCAGAAACAGCCTCTGAGGAAGAGATTGCTACTTTCAGAAAGTGGCAAGATGATGCAACCGTGGCTCAATGCATCATGCTCGCATCCATGAGTAACGAGCTTCAGCGTCAGCATGAAATTATGGATGTTCCTACTATATTGCTGCACCTCAAAGAGTTGTATGGTGAGCAAAGTAGGACTGCTAGATATCAGATATCTAAGGAGCTCTTCCGATCTCATGTGACCGAGGGCACTACTGTTGAGACTCATGTCCTAAAGATAATCAATTTGATTGAACAACTTGGACAGCTTGGGTTCGTGATAGATGGGGAGTTAAGTCAAGATTTGATCTTGCAGTCACTCCTGGACACCTTCTCACAATTTGTTGTGAATTTTCACATGAATAAGTTGGACGTCAGCTTGCCTGAGTTACTTAACATGTTGAAAACTGCTGAAGGCCACTTCTCATCCAACAAGAACCAAGTCTTACTAGTGGATGACTCTTCCAAGAAAACGAAGAGGCTCAAGGTATCTTCTGAAAAGAAGAAAAACAAGAAGGCTAAGGGCAAGGCGAAGAGAAAGGATGAAAAGAAACCTGATCTAGATAGCAAAGGAATTTACTACCATTGCAATAAGCCGGGACACTGGTAAAGGAACTGCAAACAGTATCTTGCGGACCAAAAGAAGCTTGGAGAAGCTTCGACTTCCGATCTAGGTTTGTTCATGATTGAAATTAATATTTCTGAAAGTCAAAATTCTACTTGGGTCTTGGATACCGGCTGTAGTTCTCACATATGTAATAATATGCAGGGACTAAGCAGAAGTAAAAAGCTGAACAAGGATGAAGTCGTCCTACGAGTGGGAAATGGAGCAAAGGTTGCTGCATTGGCTGTAGGGACTTATTGTTTAGCACTTCCTTCGGGCAAGTTCATTAGTTTAAATAATTGTTATTATGTTTCGACACTCATTAGAAACATTATTTCAATTTCTGTATTAGATATTGATGGTTTTGATATTATAATAAAGAACAATAGTTGTTCTATTTATAATAAAAATATTTTATATGGTGTTAGGAACCTACTAAATGGACTTTACATACTTGACTTGCATGAAAATATACTTCAAATTGAACAAACTAAGAAAAGGAAAAGAGATGATGTTAATTATACCTTTATGTGGCACTGTAGACTCGGTCATATCAATGAAACAAGATTATCCAAGTTGCATAAAGATGGGCTTTTAGAGCTATCTGATTACGAATCATATCCAACTTATGAATCTTGTCTCATGGGTAAGATGACTAAATCTCCCTTTACTGGAAAAGGAGAAAAAGTTACAGAGTTGTTAGCGTTGGTACACACAGACATATGTGGACCTATGACAACTAATGCACGAGGAGGATATTTTTATTTTATTACTTTCACTGATGATCATTCTAGATTTGGATATTTGTATTTAATGAAATACAAATCTAAATCGTTTAAAAAGTTCAAAGAATTCAGAAGTGAAGTAGAGAAACAAACTGGTAAAAGTATTAAAATTCTTCGATCGGATCGAGGAGGGGAATACTTGACCAATGAGTTTCTCAATTGTCTCAAAGAAAATGGTATAATCTCACAATGGACTCCACTAGGGACGCCACAGTTGAATGGTGTATCTGAAAGGAGAAATCGAACATTGTTGGACATGGTTCGTTCTATGATGAGTTTTACCGACCTTCCAATATCCTTCTGGGGCTATGCTCTAGAAACGGCTGCATACCTACTTAACAAGGTACCTACCAAATCCGTCCCAAAGACCCCATATGAGATATGGACAGGGAGGAAACCAAATCTTAAGTATGTTAAGACTTGGAGTTGTCCAGCTTATGTCAAAAGGTTTGCGCATGATAAGCTAAAGACTAGATCCGACAAGTGTAGATTTGTAGGATACCCTAAAGAAACTGTAGGGTATTATTTCTATCATCCCAATGATCAAAAGGTGTTTGATACGAAACACGCTGCCTTCTTGGAAAAGGAGTTTATCCTTGAAGGGGTCAGTGGGAGTAAGATATATCTTGAAGAAGTTCAAGAACCACAAAATACTACGGATCAAAGTCAGGTACCTGACCAAGTAGAAGAACCTAATATACCACTACCTATTCGTAAATCTGGAAGAGTACCGAAGATACCTGAGAGGTATGGATTCATCATATAAGATGATGATGAGGTACGCATCATAGATGATGATGATCCATTGACTTACGAAGAGACTATGAGTAGTGAAGACTCAGAGAAAACCAAGTTTGGACTTTGGTTTCACCACCTGAGTGCATTAAGCCTATTGGGTGTAAATGGGTCTTTAAGAAAAAGACTGGAGCGGATGGTAAGGTAGAGACTTATAAGGCCCGACTGGCTGCAAAAGGTTTCAAACAAAGACAATGAGTTGACTATGATGAAACCTTTTCACCAGTAGCTATGCTCAAGTCCATTCGGATTTTGTTTGCAATTGCAGCTTATTATGACTACGAGATCTGGCAAATGGACGTGAAAACGGCCTTCCTCAATGGAGAGCTTGAGGAGAATGTATATATGATACAGCCAGAGGGTTTTGTTTCAACGGTTGGAACAAACCAAGTCTATAAGCTACAACGATCCATTTATGGGTTGAAGCAAGCTTCTCGAAGATGGAACATCCGTTTTGATGAGATAATCAAAAGGTTTGATTTTATCAAAAATGATGATGAACCTTGTGTGTACAAGAAAGTTAGTGGGAGCGCTGTATCATTCCTTGTATTGTATGTTGATGACATATTACTGATAGGGAATGATGTTCCTATGCTACAGTCGATCAAAATTTGGTTATCTAAACACTTCTCCATGAAGGACTTGGGTGAGGCATCCTATATTTTGGGGATAAAGATCTATAGAGATAGATCTAAAAGGATGCTAGGCTTGACCCAAGGAAAGTACATTGACTCGATGCTAAAACATTTAGCATGGAAGATTCCAAAAGAGGTCTCATACCAATGAGCCATGGAATACATCTCTCCAAGAAACAGGCCCTAAAGACACCTGAGGAGAGAAACCGTATGAGTCAGATTCCTTATGCTTCCGCAATAGGATCTATCATGTACAGTATGATATGTACTAGACCAGATGTCGCTCATGCACTTAGTGTAACAAGCAGATATCAGTCGAATCCGGGAGAAGAGCACTAGAAGGCAGTGAAAAACATCCTAAAGTACTTGAGAAGAACTAAGGATGTATTTCTTGTCTACGGTGGGTCTGAATTGAAACAAGAGGGCTATACAGACTCAAGTTTTCAAACGGATCAAGATGACAGTAAATCCGTTTCAGGGTACGTGTTTACCTTAAACAGTGGCGCAATGAGTTGGAAAAGTTCCAAGTAGCAAACAGTTGCTAATTCAGTGACAGAGGCAGAGTACATAGCTGCAAGTGAAGCTGCAAAGGAAGCTGTTTGGATGAAGAAGTTCATAACTAAACTTGGAGTGGTTCCTAGCATTAGAGGAGCAGTACCTTTATTCTGTGACAACAACGGAGCTGTTGCGCATACTAAGGAACCTAGGTCTCATCAGAAATCCAAACACGTGTTGCGGCGGTTTCATTTGATTAGAGAGATCATTGAAAGAGGAGATGTCACCTTGGAGCGTGTGGACTCTGAAGACAACATTGCAGATCCATTTACTAAAGCTTTAACACAACAACAATTTGATCGTCACTTAGAGAAGATGGGTATTAGATACCATGGCGATTGTCTTTAGTGCAAGTGGGAGATTGAAAGTAGTATGCAGATAAGCCAATCATATTTGATATGATGTAGCATATACATTGTAATCTTATTCATTTATTAATAAAAGAATTGATTTTCTTAAAAGGTATTTTATATTATCTACATGGTGCTGTTATATTAAATGTGATAAACCCATAGTTTTGAGCAATGCTTTTAGAATCATGATAGTGATCATGCTAATGAGATCTAAATTCAAGATAGCTCACAAACTAAAATCGTTCCTAATCGTTGGATTACTAAATAGGGGATTAGTGAATCCGGATAGATTAGTACATACGTTGCTTGCTCTTAAGAAGAGGATGATTGATCTCATAATCATTTGTGTGAAGACACTAAAGCAAGTATGTAGGTGCTTATTAGAGAATAAGTTCACTGAATGTGACTCGGTAAGGAATACCTAATGGAGTTTTACTCGCCTGTCAATAGGAATTCCTCTAGTAATAATAGTACAAGTGATCCTTGGACTTGAGATCATCATAGTATCTTGTGTATGATGAGTTATACTTTGACATGTCTCTTAAGACCTTGGGGGTATATCAAAGGGTATGATTGGGTATAATAAGTTGTGCATTTAGATAGGTGAATGATCAACAAATAATCTACCACGTCTAGTAAAAGATGTGAAATGTCCTATGTGATTCGATAAATGACAACTCAGTAGTCCTTGGCCAAGGCAAAATGAAATTGGAAAGGAGTTTCCAATTTGCATTATTTAGAGTTGTGCATTTGGGAATCGAAATATATATAATTAAATAAAATAAGACTTGACAGTAAATTAATGTCTTATATTTAATTGAGACATTGTATGGTAGAAGGATTGAATTGTACGTAACTATTCACTGAAAGGTTCTTTTGTGATTAATGTTGAAATCTATATTATCTGGAAAGTCGTTGATCGCTAAGGGGGCTTACCCTTATTGTAGAATAAATATTATTTATTTAAATGAATTAAATAATTTAATTTGTTTATTTAAATAAGATTAGAATTGTTCTAATTGATTTATTAACAACCGGTTTAATATGGAGAACCTAAAGGGTAACACTGCAAAAGGAAAATATTTATTTAAGAAGTAAATGACATAATTGTAATAATAAGTTAAGTGTATTTAATTTAATCTATGGAGATAGAATAAATTAAATAACTTAATATTTATTATTTAATATTTTGAAAATATTAAATATAAATTAATAAGAGGAGTCTTATTATTATTACTACTATTGCTATTATTTAATTTATAATAGGGATTGGGAATTAATTAATAGAAGTACTCTCCCATAAATTCCTAATTGGATTAGGAGCATAATTAATTAAAGGAGTTTAATTATAATTGAAACCCTAATCCTAAATAGTTTAGGGAAGGGTTATTCCTACATCTATAAATAAGAGGAGTCTTATCATAGATTAGGGTTACACACTCTTGAATTAGATTGTGGAGAGTACTTACAATTTCTATAGAGATAGAAACTAGGGGTTTTGCCAATACCCAACTTCTTGAATACCTATTCTTCCTTGGTGGATCACCCCTAGAGACCAAACACTTGGGTGGCTTACGTTGATCAAAGGAAGGAATCTCAACGGTGGAATTCGAGGAGAACACGAAGGACTAGGAGTTGAACTTGTACCCGAGGAAGCTTTGATCTACGAGGGTATAATTCTTATTCTCTTTCTCTTTCGTTTATATCGTTAATTGAGCACATAGATTGATCTTGGTGATGGTTTGTATAAAATTTTAAAATCCGATTTTATCGCGCTTCCGCTCTATTTGTGTAATTTGATTGCATGCTTGCGTAATATACAAACCTAACATGATATACCCAAAAGGTCTTGTAGACACCCAAATTTTGCGCTTCGTATATTAACCGTGATAGGAGGGCAAAATCGTCAAATGAACCAGCCTGTGAGAGCGAGGGATGCACAAGTGCGAACACTCGACGCCACCGCAACGATTTGCAAATCAAAATCGACGTGACAGCAGGGTCGTCCGAAATGAGCATGCCCGAATGATGTGGCACGTCTCCCAGTGATTCCCGGACTGCAAAATACAAACCTGTCGGCGAAAACCGATGTCACGACATGCGAATCGAGGTGCGGCACGAAAATTGAGAAAATCAGCCCACTCGGCCGCGGATTGATCTGCGGCCAAACGATTAAAATAATGGTGGTGCGCACGGGACTCGAAACCAGGAAACCAGCTGAGTGCGATGGGGGGTGGGCCAGCCAGCCGCAGATCAATCTGCGGCCAGCCGCAGATCAATCTGCGGCTGCCCTAGCCAGCCTATTTCAGCTCAGTTTCTTCATTTCATCCAGGAGAGGTTCAGCAACAAAAAAAGGAGGCGGCAGCAGCGGAAAAGAGAGGAGAAAAATAGCAGAAAATAAGAGAAATTAAGAGAGAAAAGAGGGAGAAATAGTGAGCAATTGTACCCATTTTGTGAGATTATATCTCATATTTTCTACTCTATTCAATACACAAACTCATACATATTGTGGCGATTATTTGCAAGGTGAAAAATCCTTTGTTTTAGCATTTTGTTTTACCATTTTTGTTAAGCTTTTTGTCATCCAAATTATATTAAATGTAGTTGTTCTTGTATATTGTTGTGAATCCATGGATTGAGGGTTATTAGTGAGGGTTCCCAAATGGAACGAAATTCCTCCTAATGGCCCGATGATATCCATTTGGTGAATTTTAGCTCGTTGTAATGATGTATTATGCATAGTTTATTTAGATTGTTATTTTTAGGATCTTGTGGGTGTGTAGCGATTTTGGATGTGAGCCTAGGAGCGCGACCCCGTGGTCCAAATCCGACGATGGACATCTTTTGATATATGTAATAAATTCGATGTACCTTTCATTGTAAATATGTAATCGTCGGGCCTTAAAACGACGCCAAGGTGAGAATCGTGTTTAAGGCCCCGAAATAGTGAAACTTGTGATTGTAGGCGTTTGGGGTTATTTTGATGGCTTACATGCCCATGAATAGCTCTGACGCGTGTTTATGCTCGATTTGATTTATGAGACGAAATTGATTTCAAAGCCAAATGATAAGATCTTCATAAAATCAATCAAACTAGGATATTAGCATCACGAGGTTAATAAATGGGAAGTGCTAATGAATGTCGATTTCTATTTCAAACGAGAAAGCTAAAGAAAATCGTTTTCAAATATCATAAGGAATGATTTTGTCAAATAATTGACGTTTTATTAAACCGTTGTGCATAGGGTTAAAGAGATTCTAGAAGTTGCCCATCGTTTGAGTTACGAAAGCAACGTATAGATCTCGATTCCTATTTTGACGAAGGTTTAAAACTCTTGTTTCACCAAAACGACACCTAATGAAAATCTCATAGTTTTGACAAATTAAAATCAAACCTTTCTTATAAAGAATCAAGCTTTCTCGTATAAATCGAAGGACATTCCGAAGCATTCTCAAATCAAAGCACGATTTTCCCTAAAAAATCCAAATGATTTTTTCATACAAACTCACCACAACATTCACGTAGGCACACACACACACGCGCACACACGCACACGTTTCATGAATTAAAGGATAGGAAAGCATCAAGATTGCGGTAACCGTGTTTCACGGAAGTCGAGGGGTGCCTAACACCTTCCCCTCACTTAAGCAAGCCCCCGAACTCTATGAATCTCGATTCGCAGACCAATTAATTCGGAGTCACATATGAGCCAGCGATTTATAAAAAACGAAAATTCGGATGAGTTGGTACATCCATTTCAAATATACCAACTGACGACTCTGGTTAATTGGCTCATCATAAAAAACGATACTTCAAAACCCCGTCGACATTCAAGCCGACCTTTTCCAAAAAATCATCTAATCAAAAGGCTAAAATTGGAAAAGACCAAATATCGCATAAGCGGATAAAACCGGCGTCGACAGCTGGCGACTCCGCTGGGGACACATTAGAGGGCTTAAGCCGCGTACATGTCTTGATGCTATCCTATCCTTTAAAATTCACGAATATGTGTGTGCATGCGATATTTGGATCTTTCGTACGTTTTGTTGTGTGAATGCGTGTTTTGTCCAAATGAATGAATGATTAAATGGGATTGCTTTACTTTAAAGTAATCATGTGCATACGGTGAGGACGATGAATGTGAATGTATGTTAAGAGTGTACCTCCTCCTGAGGCGAACCTGTCGGTTGCTTATTACTGGACTCGAAGGGGCTGCTCCCCGGAGATGGCTCAGGAAACGCACCACCCATATCCGCTCCAATCGAAAGGATTCAGACGAGTAGATTGCGAAGATTTGGGGACCTTCATGCCGAAAAGCCCGCGAGAGTAACCCTAGGGTAGGTCAGCCTCTGATAAACCTAACGAAAAAGAAGCTTCTTCATGCCCTTTTATCATTCAGTCGAATAAATAAATGTCATGTAAATGGCATATAACTGTCATACCGGCATCATCGTAATAAATATGTCCTGTATCATGTGATTACATCACCTGCACATATAAAGAGAATACTGATATGGTTTTGCAGGAAGGCAATCCGTGCCACGTACCAAGGTTTTCTAAAAACTTCTAAATACTATCTTGTCATCAAACACTGACCTTGTTTTGCAGGATAAGATTAAGAGAACCGTGAAAGCGTGGCATAACGATCACAAAGAACCCGGAGTAGGGGCATATTCGACCACAAAAAAAAGGGGGAAAAAGAAAAAAGAAAAAGAAAAAAAAAAGAAGAAAGAATAATATAATGCGTCAGTGTTGACATGCATCTGCCAACTTGTAACGGGCACAATACTAAACTACGGCCCTTGTTTGTTTCGCGAGATTGCCCCTACGACCCAACTAAGAGGCCGTAAAGTCCATACTCCATCCATCCAAATGGCAGAGGCCGATAGCCATGAAATAACAGTTCTGCCACTCCAACAATACGGTCGAATACGAGTGATTCATCCTAGGACTAAGATTAGCCCTGGGAACGGGAATCAAAAAGATGATAGTAGTTGGAGACTCGAATTGGTCATCCGGCAGGCCATGGGAATATACAGCGTTAAAGGGCATAAATGGGACCTAGCTACGGGACTGCTGAGATATCTGGAAGTCGAAGAAGCCCACAGACAAATGAACGAAGTACATGGCGATGTGTGCGGAGCCCACATGAGCAGAACATTTTTGGCAAAGAAAATCATGTGAACGGGTCACTACTGGCTAACCATGAAAATTGACTGCGATACTCATGTCAAGAAATGCCATCAATGCCAGATCCATGCTAATGCGATCCATGCACCTCCTAATGAGTCCCATTGCTTGACCTCACCGTGGCCAGTTGGACCGTGCAGCAGGTGATATCCAGGAAGGGGTAAATCCAGGAGTATGGCAGTGAATCCCAGCCAGTAGAAGATTAATGGGTTTTAAAATTCTGAGTTTCAAATCCCTGCACGCTCATGTCATTTTGTCATGTTATCCAAAAAGAAGATCATGCGCTGAAATGTTTTATATATATGACAAGCATTTTTGTTTTATGTCAGGTACTCCGATTTGAGGCATTCTAACCTGACAAGCGATAGGCCAAATTTGAAGGAAGATCACGATTTTGGTATGGAGCTAGATTTCGATTTGATGGGGATTGAGCAGGACGAGACAGATATCGACAATACGCCTGACGAGATCAAAGGAGGGGTCGAAGATAAAGCCAAACCCGACTTAGACCAAACCATCGCCATCAAACATCGGAACCCCTAACGATCACCAAGAACCAGGAGTAGGGGCAAATTCGACAGCCAAAAAAAAAAGAAAAAAAAAAAAAAAAAAAAAAAAAAAAAGAGATCCTCTCTGGGAGAGCCCTCATCTTACAAGGAATGGACGGGAAGGCGTTCCCCAGCCCGTTAATTCTGACTCTGTGAAACCACTCAAAAAAAAAAAATCAAAAAAATCAAAAAATCAAAAAATCAAAAATCCCCCAAACCTTTCAACAAGTCAAAGGACCAGATCTTTTGTCAGCCCAGCAAGATACCGAGGCAACCAGTATGAGGGAGATCACAAGAAAAGCAACTTAACACTGGGGCATTTGTCAACTACCCAGGAAATGATGACGTGCAAATTGGCACCCATGCAACAATCCCATCAACATGCACCATCATCAAATGCTACGTCATGTCAATTCAATCTTCAACGGTACGATCATCTGGCATTTGTTAAGCATAGTTTTCCCGGGATACGATGATCCGCGTGAAAGGGGATTTTATTTGGCTTGATAGGAATCAGATTAATTCTGACAAGCAGCCGTGGAGCACGATCGTGAGTATGATTAGACGAAGAAGGCTATTCAACCTTTTGATCGGGTACAAAGCCTTAATTCAAAGCAACGTTTGCGACAGAATCGACCTCATGTGACAGCCTTCACTTTGCATTTGCACAAACTTTCAGTTGTGGGGTATAAAGCTATGACGACGTTGATGGCGATTAACACGTAGTCAGACAGTCAATAATTATCAAGCTAAAATAAGAAGTCAGACGATAAATGATCATCAAGCTAATGTCTCGAATCGTGGCCTGGGTTATTCGAGTAATTAAGCCCGAGGGGTGTCTCTACACCTGGTGCCCTAAAGCCATCTGGTTTGGGAGTCGCTGGCCCAACACTCGTTACATGGGTAACTCAGAGCCTAAGAAAACGAGCATTACAGTAGAGGAGGCCCGAGCAGATTCGAATCGTGTCATGAGCTACTCGAGTAATTAAGCCTAATTGGTGTCTCTACATCTGGTGCCCTAAAGCCATCTGGTTTGGGAGTCACCGGCCTAACACTCGCTACATGGGTAACTCAAGCCTAAGAAAACGAATCTTGTGCAAGGTCAAGCAAAGAATGAGTAGTGCAGACCACCAGCTCGTCTCGAACCGTGGCCTTTGTTACTCGAGTAAGTAAACCCGAAGGGGTGTCTGTACACCTAATGCCCCAAAACCGTCTGGTTTGGGAGTCATTGGTCCAAAACTCGTTAAATGGGTAACTTTGAATAGCCTAAGAAAACGAGACAAGTGAAGTGGGCTAATATAGAGAAAAGATAATATGAAAAACTCTCAGCCTTAAACAAAAGGTCATGAAAGAGAAACCCCTACTGAATGCTACATCGCACAGTGCATTTGTCATATGACGTCAATCCTGCTAAGAACGTTGTCGAGAATGGAGACAGAATACCTTTGACGAGGGGAGGTAGTTCTTTTGAATTCGACCTTACTCACGTACAATGACCATGAATGCTTGAAGGTGTTCTTACGATTTCATAGCTCGTTAAATAGAAAATCATCAACTCGCGAGGGATTAAAAAAAAAAAAAAATCCAATCTACTACATTCACGGTTCACAACTTGCTAGATTGTGCGATCAACAGATATTCAATTTCATGTGCTTTAACTGCATTTTTGTTGAGATTATAATATCTTTGTGTCGAGCTAACACTAACGGCCCGAGCCTTCAAGTTTTGGCATTTGTTAGTCATCTGATATGCAGGATCTTGCAGAGCTGTGGATAACTCAGTACGGTCAACATCGCGAGTTTTCGATAGAAATTCTTGGTAGCGACACGCGCCAAGGCAGGGGCAGTTAAGAATCGTGAAATGGAAGGAAGCTGAGACTGCGCAGAACTCCTCGTCATTGGGCCTCTCCCCAATCCTGACTATCACTGCCTCGACATCCAAATGATCCACGTGCATGAGCATATACAAGGATGATATAATGCGGGACAACAGCATATCGGCCGTCAGAAATGATCAAAGGGCCAAAGAGCCCAACATAGCTGTCGATCATCACAGGAGAGCGAAACGGACTGCCTCAACTCGATGAAATGAAGACGACCAAGAACAGGCAGAGTACCAAACCAATGTTGAAGTCTAGAAACTACACTTCACGACGCGGCGTGATCCAATCAAATGTTGGCAAGCAACGACGACAATCGAATCGTATCATTTGACTGAACAGGGGTCATTTCTATCTAAAACATATGTTGTGACATGCATCTGTCCATACCATATCTGCCAGATCATGCGTAACATCTTTTTCATGCATGCAGGTACGATCAAAATGGAAATCTTCAGGAAAGTACAAGCACGTCACCTTCAACCTCACAAATGATCAGACCGTGATGGCTTTTGCGGCATAGTACGTGGACGATGTTGGTGGGAGATCCGGGACAGAAGCCGATCACACATCCCACTTCAAGAAATCCCTCAAAATCAAATCAAAAAATCCCTGGGAAGGGCTGGCATCCAAGCAATCAATGATCCCTGGGAAGGGCTGGTATCCAATCAATCGAGCACCCCTGGGAAGGGCTGATATCCACAAAAAGAAAAAAAGACAAAAAACAACAAACCCTGGGAAGGGCTGAGATCCACGCGAACCACAACAAGATGGTGAGCACCCCTGGGAAGGGCTGATATCCACAAAAAGAAAAAAGACAAAAAACAACAAACCCTGGGAAGGGCTGAGATCCACGCGAACCACAACAAGATGGTGAGCACCCCTGGGAAGGGCTGATATCCACAAAAAGAAAAAAGACAAAAAAACAACAAACCCTGGGAAGGACTGAGATCCACGCGAACCACAACAAGATGGTGAGCACCCCTGGGAAGGGCTGATATCCACAAAAAGAAAAAAAGACCAAAAACAACAAACCCTGGGAAGGGCTGAGATCCACGCGAACCACAACAAGATGGTGAGCAACCCTGGAAAGGGCTGATATCCACAAAAAGAAAAAAGACAAAAAACAACAAACCCTGGGAAGGGCTGAGATCCAAGATAACCAACCGGCGACGATAACCGGGGGTTACGAGATGGGTGACCGGCGACGATACCCAGCCCCGACAAGACAATCGTCCAGCGACGAAAATCGGCGATTACGAGATGGATGTCCGGCGACGAAAACCGGCTCCGACCAGACAACCAACCGGCGACGATAACCGGGGGTTACGAGATGGGTGACCGGCGACGATACCCGGCCCTGACAAGACAATCGTCCGGCGACGAAAACCGGCGATTACGAGATGGATGTCCGGCGACGAAAACCGGCTCCGACAAGATAACCAACCGGCGACGATAACTGGGGGTTACGAGATGGGTGTCCGGCGACGAAAACCAGCCCCGACAAGACAATCGTCCGGCGACAAAAACCGGCGATTACGAGATGGATGTCCGGCGACGAAAACCGGCTCCGACAAGATAACCAACCGGCGACGATAACCGGGGGTTACGAGATGGGTGTCCGGCGACGAAAACCGGCCCCGACAAGACAATCGACCGGCAACGATAACCGGCGATTACGAGATGGATGTCCGGCAACGAAAACCGGCTCCGACAAGATAACCAACCGGCGACGATAACCGGGGGTTACGCGATGGGTGACCGGCGACGATACCCGGCCCCGACAAGACGATCGACCGGCAACGATAACCGGCGATCACGAGATGGATGTCCGGCGACGAAAACCGGCTCCGACAAGATAACCAACCGGCGACGATAACCGGGGGTTACGAGATGGGTGATCGGCGACGATAACCGGCCCCGACAAGACAATCGACCGGCGACGATAACCGGCGATTACGAGATGGATGTCCGGCGACGAAAACCGGCTCCAACAGGATAACCAACCGGCGACGATAACCGGGGGTTACGAGATGGATGACCGGCGATGATACCCGGCCCCGACGAGACAATCGACCGGCGACGATAACCGGCGATTACGAGATGGATGTCCGGCGACGAAAACCGGCTCCAACAAGATAACCAACCGGCGACGATAACCGGGGGTTACGAGATGGGTGACCGGCGACGATACCCGGCCCCGACGAGACAATCGACCGGCGACGATAACCGGCGATTACGAGATGGATGTCCGGCGACGAAAACCGGCTCCAACAAGATAACCAACCGACGACGATACCCGGGGGTTACGGGATGGGTGACCAGCGACGATACCCGGCCTCGACGAGACGATCGACCGGCAACGATAACCGGTGATTACGGGATGGGTGACCGGCGACGAAACCCTGCCCCGACGAGACGATCGACCGGCGACGATAACCGGCGATCAACGAATCCCTGGGAAGGGCTGGTATCCAAACAATCAACGACCCCTGGGAAGGGCTGAGATCCAAGCAAACCCCGACAAACGGTGACACCTGTGGAACCGTATCAAAAGACTGTACAGGGGTCATTTTTCATCAAATTTACATTTTAAATGTTGTGTCACATGCATTGAATAGGATGATAATTCTGTACGTGATCCATGCAGGTTAGGTGTCAAGGTCCTAGCCTATCAGAGTCAAAGGCTATGGCTGCCAAGAGCGATGTACGAGGACGAACTCCAAGGATGCCCTTCAAAGCTAGTCAGGAGAATAACTTCCTTTGATGACAATGGGATGGAATAAGGTGATTACGAGAGGGGTGACCGGATATGAGACCCGGCATTCACAGGACAATCGACCGGATACGAGACCCGGCGATTACGAGACGAGCGACAGGTTAGGGATTGATGCATTGACACCTTTACGAATATGTTGCATGCCTTACATCTTGCGTTGCATCATAAGTTGTATGTGTTGCATCATGTATGCACTGTCATTCTTATGCACTGTCATTCATGCATCGTGTGTCTACTTCTTTATCATGTTCATTTCATTTAACATTTCATAAACATGATAAAGAGGGGCAGCTGTAGACACCCAAATTTTGCGCTTCGTATATTAACCGTGATAGGAGGGCAAAATCGTCAAATGAACCGGCCTGTGAGAGCGAGGGATGCACAAGTGCGAACACTCGACGCCACCGCAACGATTTGCAAATCAAAATCGACGTGACAGCAGGGCCGTCCGAAATGAGCATGCCCGAATGATGTGGCACGTCTCCCAGTGATTCCCGGACTGCAAAATACAAACCTGTCGGCGAAAACCGATGTCACGACACGCGAATCGAGGTGCGGCACGAAAATCGAGAAAATCAGCCCACTCGGCCGCGGATTGATCTGCGGCCAAACGATTAAAATAATGGTGGTGCGCACGGGACTCGAAACCAGGAAACCAGCTGAGTGCGATGGGGGGTGGGCCAGCCAGCCGCAGATCAATCTGCGGCCAGCCGCAGATCAATCTGCGGCTGCCCTAGCCAGCCTATTTCAGCTCAGTTTCTTCATTTCATCCAGGAGAGGTTCAGCAACAAAAAAAGGAGGCGGCAGCAGCGGAAAACAGAGGAGAAAAACAGCAGAAAATAAGAGAAATTAAGAGAGAAAAGAGGGAGAAATAGTGAGCAATTGTACCCATTTTGTGAGATTATATCTCATATTTTCTACTCTATTCAATACACAAACTCATACATATTGTGGCGATTATTTGCAAGGTGAAAAATCCTTTGTTTTAGCATTTTGTTTTACCATTTTTGTTAAGCTTTTTGTCATCCAAATTATATTAAATGTAGTTGTTCTTGTATATTGTTGTGAATCCATGGATTGAGGGTTATTAGTGAGGGTTCCCAAATGGAACGAAATTCCTCCTAATGGCCCGATGATATCCATTTGGTGAATTTTAGCTCGTTGTAATGATGTATTATGCATAGTTTATTTAGATTGTTATTTTTAGGATCTTGTGGGTGTGTAGCGATTTTGGATGTGAGCCTAGGAGCGCGACCCCGTGGTCCAAATCCGACGATGGACATCTTTTGATATATGTAATAAATTCGATGTACCTTTCATTGTAAATATGTAATCGTCGGGCCTTAAAACGACGCCAAGGTGAGAATCGTGTTTAAGGCCCCGAAATAGTGAAACTTGTGATTGTAGGCGTTTGGGGTTATTTTGATGGCTTACATGCCCATGAATAGCTCCGACGCGTGTTTATGCTCGATTTGATTTATGAGACGAAATTGATTTCAAAGCCAAATGATAAGATCTTCATAAAATCAATCAAACTAGGCTATTAGCATCACGAGGTTAATAAATGGGAAGTGCTAATGAATGTCGATTTCTATTTCAAACGAGAAAGCTAAAGAAAATCGTTTTCAAATATCATAAGGAATGATTTTGTCAAATAATTGACGTTTTATTAAACCGTTGTGCATAGGGTTAAAGAGATTCTAGAAGTTGCCCATCGTTTGAGTTACGAAAGCAACGTATAGATCTCGATTCCTATTTTGACGAAGGTTTAAAACTCTTGTTTCACCAAAACGACACCTAATGAAAATCTCATAGTTTTGACAAATTAAAATCAAACCTTTCTTATAAAGAATCAAGCTTTCTCGTATAAATCGAAGGACATTCCGAAGCATTCTCAAATCAAAGCACGATTTTCCCTAAAAAATCCAAATGATTCTTTCATACAAACTCACCACAACATTCACGTAGGCACACACACACACGCGCGCACACACGCACACGTTTCATGAATTAAAGGATAGGAAAGCATCAAGATTGCGGTAACCGTGTTTCACGGAAGTCGAGGGGTGCCTAACACCTTCCCCTCACTTAAGCAAGCCCCCGAACTCTATGAATCTTGATTCGCAGACCAATTAATTCGGAGTCACATATGAGCCAGCGATTTATAAAAAACGAAAATTCGGATGAGTTGGTACATCCATTTCAAATATACCAACTGGCGACTCTGGTTAATTGGCTCATCATAAAAAACGATACTTCAAAACCCCGTCGACATTCAAGCCGACCTTTTCCAAAAAATCATCTAATCAAAAGGCTAAAATTGGAAAAGACCAAATATCGCATAAGCGGATAAAACCGGCGTCGACAGGTCTTAAGGGACATGTCAAAGTATAACTCATCATACACAAGATACTATGATGATCTCAAGTCCAAGGATCACTTGTACTACTATCACTAGAGGAATTCCTATTGACAGGCGAGTAAAACTCCGTTAGGTATTCCTTAGCGAGCCACGTTCAGTGAACTTATTCTCCAATAAGCACCTACATACTTGCTTTAGTGTCTCCACACAAATGATTATGAGATCAATCATCCTCTTCCTAAGAGCAAGCAACGTATGTACTAATCTATCCGGATTCACTAATCCCTTTTTAGTAATCTAACGATTAGGAACAATTTTAGTTCATGAGCTATCCAGAATTTGGATCTCATTAGCATGATCACCATCGTGATTCTAAAAGCATTGCTCAAAACTATGGGTTTATCACATTTAATATAACAGCACCATGTTGATAATATAAAATGCCTTTTAAGAAAATCAATTCTTTTATTAATAAATGAATAAGATTACAAAGTATATGCTACATCATATCAAATATGATTGGCTTATGTGTATACTACTTATATATATATATATATATATATATATATATATATATATATATATATATATATACAGTACCGATCAGAAACGCACCTCTCTTAAATGACAATATGACTTAAGTGACATACCTATATATAAGTGGCTTATTTTGTTCTCTCTCCTCACTTAGCTGTAAAAGAAAAAAGACTCCAGAAGGCTTATTCCCCAAAGCTCTCTGCACCATTCCCCCTCTCTCACTTAGAAACTAAACACCCTCCAGACGCTCCAGACATCAGACCTCAGAAGACTGAACAGAGGAAGAGAGCTACCCAAGCCAGCGAGAAGACTCCAGCCTTATCCCCCAAAGTTCTCTGCACCATTCCAACCGATCGAACCCAACAAAGCTCCAACGATTAGCGAATCAAGCCATTAGTTCATCCACGAACTGGGCAATCAGACCATTCCACCCGATCGAAGTCACGAACCCAGCGATCTGTACATCGCGATCTTGAATCGGTAAACCCTAAAATTGCTCAGATTTTGGGGTAAAAGTGTACTAGCTCTTATTTTTCAAATTCTGTCAAGCTTGATTAATTTGCTGTGTTTTAGATTTCTGAGGTATATATGTATTTGTTGAATTTTGCTCTATTTCTTTTACTGTGCGTAGTTATTTATAGTTTATTTCTATGTGGAATTTGCTGTTTAATTTTTCCAAGTCTCGAGCTAGTTAATCTAATTAGGATTTAAATTTGGTGGACTGGTGTGTATATTATATTTTGGAATGATTTTGTGATTTGGTTTGTTTTTTTATGTCTCGGATCTAGTATTTATATTTTCAGTTCTTGGGAGAAAATTTTTTCCTTTTTTTTTCTTTTTTTTTGCATAGCAGTCAAACAATGAGTTTTGATATGATTGGTGCTAAGATTTTCTATTTTTCTCATTTTGGTTATATGATAATAAAGAGCACCGTGACTGTTGTTAGGATCAGTACGAAGGATGGAGACTGAAGAGAACATAAAATCTTCACAATCTCATGACCCTGATAAGAGTGGCTCACTTCTTCATTATACCTAATTACCAAGGCTACTCAAAGCTCAGTTATCTTTCCTGATACTATACATCTCAATAAATATACTTATTATTTTTGTGCTCAATGTGGATCCTAAATTGGTTGTTTCATAGGAAATTCATACATCACTATATGAGTGACTGCAATAAGTACTGAGCAGGGACAATTGCTTTTTCTGTAATACATTGAAAGACTTACAGAAATTATTTAACATGTTCTGATTTTAATTGCAACTTTGTTTGGTGACATCAGTTAGGATTAGCATGAGCAGCTCCAGCGAAATTAGTATCACAAATCGCAGCGATGAATGGGAGATGCCCAGAAATCAGGTGACATGCCGATGTGGTATAGTCGCTCCGATGTGAGTAGCATGGAAGGAGGGAACTACAGATCCGGGAAGAAGGTTCATCGGTTGTTTGCGATTCAAGGATAAATCATTATACTGCAGGTTTTTCAAATGGTGTGATCCACCATTTACAGAAAGATCAAGGGAAGTGATATTAGAATTAAAGCAAAAAATAGCAAGAGACAATGACAAAATTGAGAACTTGTTGGATGAAATTAAAAAATTAGGAAGAGACAAAGAAAATGAAGAAAGCAATCACGAAGATGTTTTGATGTTGCAAACACAAGTCCATACATTACAGATACAGATTGCCAAGCAAAGATCATTGGAGAAGAAATTATGGGTTGTAATAGTAGTTTCTTTTATTTTGATTTTCTTTGTATTGCAAACAAATGTATAAATTATGGATTGTTCAAGTTGTTTGTTTAGTATGAATGGAATGGTGTTTTAGCAAGTATGTATTGTGGTTTCATTATCATTTACTTTTTACCTTGCAAAACTGTTTGAACCTAGTTCAAGTTCATCCTCTTCATTTTATCTTACATATTCTTGGTTGGTACCTTTTGTTTGGACTCATAATTTACCTTAAAGTTACAGTAATGCATGAAGATTTACAGAAAACTAAGTTACCTGTGTTTTTGTTCCATGGGAAAAAACTGAATAGGAACAGCTGAAGTAAAGTAATGTATTACAGATGAAGTAAAAACCAGTCTCAATTACATAAGCTAGTCTCCATTACATAAGTCATTCTCGATTACATAAGCCAGTCTCCATTACACAAAACCGCTAAAAAACTGAACATTATCTCTGGTTTCCATTACATACTCAGTTGATTCCACCCGACCTAATACAGATTAATGAAACAATTAGTTTTCTTGTCCCAGATTATGAACAAAGTACGATATTCTACTTTAGAAGCAATAGTTAATTTAGATAATAGTCTATAAATTTCATATAGGGAAACAAATCAAAACACCAAACTATCAGATACAAATTGATTACACACGACTTTCTTGCCAAATTCAACAAACCAATTAGTCCATCATGATTTTAGTATATACAGGTAACAAAGCAGACTTCTTCAAACTAAAAAATGGTATCTAAGCTGATGTGAGTAAAAAAGAAGATCATTTCATTAAAAGTTATACAGAAATATATCAAGCCAGGCACGACAATGGAAAAAATCACACTTACTTCCAACATAGTCAGAGGCGAAGAAATCCAAGCAGGGGGTGGCCAGAACAGCTCAGAAAAACCAGGATAAAATAGCCAAAAATCTGAAACTCAATGATTAGTGCAATTCTGAAGCCCACTCTGTAAACACACAAAAAAACATAATATTATTAGAACTAATATAATAAATATATATTTACAAGTGTTGTTATAGCAATCTCAGTATCACCTGTGGGTGTATCACCCAAATTATCTACACTTGGATCCTGTGTGTCATCATCTGATACTACAGTCCTACAAATATCAAAGTCAAATTTAAACAAATAAGAAGATCATTTTGAAACAATTACGAAAGTGAAAATAAGTAAACTTGCTTACCGATTATTAAGCACCGGACAGTTTCTTTTATCGTGTGTCGCACCAACTTTGCCACATCCATGACAACGTCTAACATTGGGATTCTTTGCTTTCCCTAAAGCCCTTTCTTTGCCACCCTTCAGCCTTTTGCCACACCCTTTTGCTCGCACCTGGTTCGGCTCAAAGTAACTATGTTCATTAGGTACAGTCTTGTTAACTGACTTTGATACACTTGCTCCACCACACTCTGTTCCCTTGTGAGTTTCAGAAGCATTCTTCCCAATAATATGATTGATCCTTTCTACCATATTATCTAAACATGACTTTAAATCATTTGTGGCTTCTTCATTTGTGAGAGCACTGTCAATCAAATCTAAAGACTGTTGAATCAACTGACTCCGCAGGAGTAAGTATGAATTGTCATCTTTTATCGCCACACCATCATCATCAATAAAACCCGTTGACTTTGCCTTCTTTGTCCATGTGGCCCGATTTCACAATCGACAATTACGTGCAAGTATACACGATCAACAAGTAATAAAGTGATAAGAGAGAGTATCGAACCCACAGGAATTACTATGTTATTAATCTCCAATTGTCAATTTAAATTATGCCTATTCTATTAAACAATCACAAATTGGGATTTTTGATTAATAATAATTAAATAAATACTAACACTAACAATTAATTCAAAGGTTGAAATTCAGATTTAAGATGATTAAGACTACAATATCCCCAATTATTTATCATAAACCAATCTATCTATATCTTCCAATTATTCACTTCAATGGAGTTGTTAACAGAAATTCAATTGCATTTATAAGCTCTTTTCCAAGTGATCAAATAACTCTATCTATTCCAATTACTCTACGATATTCCTATGCAAAGTTAAAGGATTAAATTCATTAAGTTCCAATTTCCAATTGTTACATGCAGCAAAGAGATATCCCTATTCACTTTACAAATCTAATTATTCAACACATGCAAATAATTAAGAATACACGCTATCGTATCTAGTTCTAACCCTAGATTTCATCTCCCGAATTCATCTAAGGTAACCCGCTAATTGTCGGCCAAACAATTAATCAACAAGCATAAAATAAGATAGACAACTTCCATCAAACTGAACAATTGAAATCAAATAGATAATCAACTCATAATTATAACTGGTTCCATTGTAGCCTTAACTAAGAATTTAGTTCATACTAGCAATTAAAACTAGAATACCAAAATAAGTCATCATAATTAATTACAAATCAGAGGATAAATATTAAAAGAAAACTCAGTATAATCTCTAGCTCTCCAATCTGAACTTCTCACGATGCTTGACTTGTCCTCCAATCTCCTTGCTCAGCTTTGAAAGTTCAATCTCTGAATAAGTCTGTGTATGTTTTAATCCAAGTCTTGATCTTCTATTTATAGTCTCCTCGAGTCCCTCAATCAAATTAATAACAAGAGTCCTTGGTCACTTCAACCTTTCTAAAATAATTGAATGCCAGCAACTTAAAAATTTCCATTAGCCGCTTTCTCGCCCCGGCGAGAAGTTACTACACAAAATCCTCGCCCCGGCGAGAATGCCCTGCACCCAACCAATTTTCTTCTTTTCAATCTGCAGCCAGCCATGACCTACAAAAGCAACATGAAAGCAAATAAAAGATACCAAAAACACTTAAAAACAAGTAAAGAACTAAGCCATAGACATATCAAACTCGTAGGTTAAAAACCTACTCATCAAATACCCCCAAACTCAAAACTTTGCTTGTCCTCAAGCAAAACACAAAACAAACCAAAATCACATCTAAACTAACTACCAACATTAATGCAAATGCATGACTAACCATACTCAAGCAATTACTTAACAGAAATCATAAAAATCCGGCCTCAGAAATCAGTAACTACCAATTCAACAGAATTTCAACTTCACGCTATCCAAGAGCCAACTATTAGCAATTATGAATCACTCTCAACCCTTCCATAAGTATGCAACATATATTAAACCAATCAGAGTATGAATCCAACTCTAAGTATCACAATGCTCAAAAAGAGACAAATTCACAGATTTTACTTTTAAGCTCAACTTGTTATTCACTTGTCTTCTCAGTTTTTCTCTTTTTCTTTAACGAGTGTGTTTTACGCTCCATCTCGTCATATATCTCGACTAGTGCAATGTTCATCTTTATTAGGCTATTCAGTGCCATCCGTGTAGCGAACTTTTAACCAACGACTCCCAAACCAGACGATTTTAGGGCGCTGAGTGTAAAGACATCTCCTAAGGGTATACTCATTCAAATGACACCGGCCACAAAGACAAACTTAGTCAAGACCTGCTCTTATCTGTCTATATTCATTAATTAATAGTTTTCTTGCACTTAGACCGACATCGAAGCAGTATTTATTCAAAAAAAAATTCATTTTTCATTTTTTTTTCGATTTTCTTTTTTTTAGATCCAACAAGTGATAACAGTCTATATCTACATATGAGCATGTAATACACCAAAGAAGAACCAACTCCTAATTACTTTAATACACATTCGTGAACAAATAAAAACCAAGGGTCTCAAATAACCACAACTAAAACAGTTAAACTCCAGATTTAACAATAAGTATCCATCCCATTAAACTATAGGAGAACTAATCAAATTTCATCATTGGCCATCCCTAAATGACTTCCATAAATGCATTGCTTGAATACCTCTAAATGCAAAATCATATGATCCTATGCTACTAAAATTTTGGATTTTTGGGGTTTTTTTTTTCAAATATATAAACAACGAGTAAAAACTAGGCTAACTAAAAGTAAAGATGTTATGCAACTAAACATGCAAATATGCAATCACACCCCCCAAACTCAAACGAAACAATGTCCTCATTGTGAAAAGAATAAAGAAAGTGAAGAACAGAGGACTCCCCTAGCAGTTCAAGCAATAGGCTCGAACTCATCATCGTTATTTGGGGACGGTGGTGGAAAAACTGACAATGGCTGGGCTGCGGGAAACTGAACAGGATCCATCATCGGCTGCATATTGGAGTACATATTCGCCATGGCTTGGGTGCAACTCTGCTGATACGCATACATATGCTCCTGTCAATCCGCTAATCGCTGGTTCTGCCTCAATATGGTCTTATAATGGGAATCAATAAGACGCTGCAACTCTCGAAACTGGAGGTTGAACTTGGCTTTCCTTGGCCCAGTAGAAGTGGAAGGACCCTCCGAAGGACCCGCTCCCTCATTATCATCAGACTCATATGCTTTTTTAGCAAGAGGAGAATGAACTATGTAACCCATACCACGAGGATGTGACTCACTGCCTTCCCATTCCTTATAGCGTGCAATCAAACGGTTATCCAAAAGTAGTAAGGGCTGCTGCAAAGCCTCCTCAGCTCCCCAACGAACTCCCGCACAAAGACACAACCCACATATCAACGAAGGGTGTGGTAAACCACCCTGACTATGCAAAGTCCGTAAAGTGCGGCGAATCGACGCCTCAATCAGCTGACCCACATTGATCTCAATCCCCGTCACAATAGCATATAACAATAAAGCTTTCTCCTTGGGTACATCACTCACATGTTGCGACGGCATAAGTTTCGCAAAGAGGAAAGCATACCAGACCTTCCCATAACGACTCAAGTTCTTGCTATGGAACATAGGTGCAGCACGTGGCCCTCTAGATATCCATGTCGTCCCAGGCCTGCATAAGTCAGTAACTACCTTATCCACATTGGGCCCCTCCTCAAGGAATCGAGTGTATCGGCAACGTAAATCAGGCCTCAAGTTGTAATACTCATTGATCGTTTGGGCGCTGAAGGAAACTGTCTTGCCCCATATTGTAACCTCACATGGTGCCGCGTCCTCTGCATTAGCATAAAACTCTTTGACTATGGCTATACACGCAGGCTCCGGATGGGTAGTGAATGTCTCTCATCCCCTCTCTACTATCTGATGCATCATCTCACCATCAACCACTTCATCAGGCGTGAGATCACGCTCGGGAGTTAGAGCTTTACCCGATGTATACGATTCATACCTATTAGCTGCCTCTGCACTGACAAACTTTCTTCGATCAAAGTGTCTGAATGGAGTAGACGATGATCCCTCACCACGATGCCTCTTTAGAGCCATGATTGATCTTTTGACAAACAACCCAAACACTACAATCTGCTACGCAATAACAATTCCCCCCAAACTCCAACTTTTCTAACTCTGAAGTGATAGAAGCACAATCCAATGGAATAGATCTGAGGAGCAAACCCTAGAATACTTGCATGCAACGATAAAGCAAATAGAAATCTTGAAAACCATAGAGTATTCCTTCTATTGAATGAGAGATGGATTAGACAGAGGCTGGGGTTTGTCTTTATAGTGGTACGATTTAGGGTTTGTGTAGGAATTCAAGTATGGAAAGAAATTGGGAAGAAATTAGAAGTGAAATTGGAAGGATTCGGGTTGGGTTGGTATTGGAGAAGGAGAAATAGTGTTTTAGAGAAGTTGCATGGGAGTTGGAATGTTAAAACCCAATTTAGAATCGGGTTTTTTAAAAACTGAATCTGCGATTCTCGCCGGGGTGAGAAAATAGGCTTATGAACCTCGCCGGGGCGAGAATCAGCAGAGAGGTTGGGGCTGGGGCGAGAAAAATCCAGGCCGGGGCGCGCTTCAACAGAGAGGTTCTCGCTGGGGCGAGAAACCTTAGTGCAATTTTCTCGCCGGGGCGAGAATCCTCAGACTTGAAATTTTTTCCTGCTTTTCCCTCTTGATCCTCTTGTCCTCT
The DNA here is from genome assembly GCA_034770075.1 of Aralia elata. Classification (NCBI taxonomy): domain Eukaryota; kingdom Viridiplantae; phylum Streptophyta; class Magnoliopsida; order Apiales; family Araliaceae; genus Aralia; species Aralia elata. The sequence goes on from CM068377.1 coordinate 73,423,423, forward strand.
CTTGTACCATCCCAATGAACATGTTTCCTCCTTCTAAAGCATTCCCATAGACTGTATCCCTGTTTCAATGAACACAACATAAATGAGTTAAACACGGACGATTGAAGACCAAATTCAAACAGAAACACTGAAACTACTCCTATAAAAAAATATTAACTATACTAATTCTATGAAAGCAATAAAATATCATGATTGGGTTGCCTCCCATCAAGCGCTTGGTTTATAGTCGTCAGCCCGACTTTCTCAGCAGTATTAGGCTTCATCTTGATCGGGAGCAAAAAGGTGAATCACTGATATTTGTCGATCCACATCGCCTCCCCAATAATGTTTGAGTCGCTGACCGTTGACTTTGAATGTGCGCTTTAAATCCGGTTCTTCGACTTCAATTACCTCGTGAGAACCTACAGCAGTGATAATGAAAGGGCCTGACCATCTAGACTTCAGCTTTCTAGGAAATAAACGCAGTCTAGAGTTGAATAATAGCACAGCTTGTCCCGGCTCGAACTTCCGATCCAATATCCGTTTGTCATGCCACCTTTTGACTTTTTCTTTGTACAGCTTGGCATTCTCATAGGCATGATGACGAAACTCCTCCATCTCGTTCAATTGGAGCAACCTTTTCTCACCAGCGGCTTGAAGATCAAGGTTCAACTTTTGAATTACCCAATAGGCCTTATGCTCAAGTTCGACCGGTAAATGACATGTTTTCCCATAAACCATATGATACGGCGACATTCCGATGGGATTCTTATAAGCAGTGCGATATACCCATAAAGCATCATCTAGTTTCATTGCCCAGTCTTTACGAGTCGGGTTTACCACTTTCTCCAGAATTTGCTTAATTTCCCGATTCAATACCTCTGTTTGGCCATTCGTTTGGGGATGATAAGCCGTAGCAATCCGGTGTTTGACTCCGTACTTAGCTAACAACTTAGTGAACTACTTGTTACAAAAATGAGTACCTTCGTCACTGATTATGGCTCTTGGTGTACCGAATCTAGTAAAGATATTCTTGTGCAGGAACCGTAGAACCACTTTGGCATCATTGGTGGGTAATGCAAGTGCTTCGACCCATTTTGACACGTAATCTACCGCCAAAAGTATGTATTGATTGTTAAATGATGACGGAAACGGCCCCATAAAGTCAATACCCCAAACATCAAATAGCTCAACCTCAAGGATGGTGTTGAGAGGCATTTCGTGCCGCTTCGAGATATTTCCAATCCGTTGACATCTATCACACTTAAGCACAAAGAGATGGGCGTCCTTGAACAACGAAGGCCAGAAAAATCCCGACTGTAACACCTTTGCTGCAGTTCTTTCTCCTCCATAATGGCCTCCATAATCCGACGAATGGCAATGAGTCAATATGCTCTCCATTTCTTCCTGTGGCACACAATGTCTTATCATCTGATCCGCACACGTTTTGAAGAGGAATGGCTCATCCCAATAGTACTGCTTGACATCATGGAGAAATTTCTTTCTTTGCTGAGAAGTGAAATCTTGCGGAAGAACATTACTGACTAGGAAGTTCACATAATCAGCATACCAAGGGACTTCGGTGTTGATACCAAACAACTGTTCATCTGGAAATGACTCATTGATTACCACATCATTCTTTTTCTGCATGTCAGCATTCTCTAACCTTGAAAGATGATCCGCCACTTGATTCTCCGTACCTTTCCTATCTCGAATCTCCAAGTCAAATTCTTGCAACAAGAGGACCCATCGAATCAACCTAGGTTTGGCATCCTTCTTTGCAATCAAGTATTTGATAGCTGCATGATCAGTGTAGACAATCACCTTGGTTCCAATCAGATATGCTCGAAACTTGTCAAAGGCAAATACTACTGCAAGCAACTCTTTCTCTGTAGTAGTATAATTCAATTGAGCTTCTGTGAGTGTCTTACTTGAGTAGTAGATGGTGTGAAAAACCTTGTCCCTTCGCTGACCCAACACAGCTCCCACTGCATAATCACTTGCGTCACACATCAACTTAAAAGGCAAAGTCCAATCGGGAGCAACTATGATCGGGGCTGTGATTAACTTCTTTTTCAGTACTTCAAAGGCTTCGATGCATGCTTGATCCATCTTAAAGGGAACATCTTTCTCAAGGAGTGAACACAATGGTTTTGAAATTTTTGAGAAATCCTTGATGAATCGACGGTAGAATCCTGCATGTCCGAGAAAACTTCTAATGTCTTTTACAGATGTCGGTGGAGGTAGCTTTTCAATGGTTTCGATCTTTGCCCTATCCACTTCTAGACCTGCGTCGGATACTTTGTGCCCCAGAATAATCCCTTCGCACAGCATAAAGTGGCACTTTTCCCAATTAAGCACCAGATTCGTCTCCACACAACGCTTCAGTACTAAGATGAGATTATTAAGACACAAGTCAAAACTATCACCGAATACAGAGAAGTCATCCATGAATACCTCCAAATTTTGTTCAACTATACCCGAGAAGATAGCCATCATGCATCGCTGGAATGTAGCTGGTGCATTACATAACCCGAAAGACATTCTCCGGAATGCAAACGTTCCATAAGGACATGTAAAAGTTGTTTTCTCTTGATCCTCTGGAGCTATCACTATCTGGTTATATCTTGAGTATCCATCGAGAAGGCAATAGAACTGATGACTGGACAACCTATCCAATATCTGATCAATAAATGGCAAAGGAAAGTGATCCTTGCGTGTAGCTTTGTTCAACTTGCGGTAATCCATACACACTCTCCAACCTGTAACTGTTCTTGTAGGAATGAGTTCATTGTTTTCGTTCTCAACCACTGTTATTCCTCCCTTTTTAGGCACACATTGTACGGGACTTACCCAAGCACTATCTGAAATTGGATAGATAATACCGGCATCTAACCACTTAATAATTTCCTTCTTCACCACGTCTTTCATAATCGGATTCAATCTTCTTTGTTGCTCAATGACCGGTTTTGCTCCTTCTTCAAGCAGAATTTTATGCATGCAAAACGACGGACTGATTCCCTTGATGTCTGCTATTGTCCACCCAATTGCTGTTTTATACTCACGCAAAACCGTTAATAGTTTTTCTTCTTGAGATTCATTTAAATGCGCAGAAACTATTACTAGCAATGTGTCCGAGTCTCCCAAGTAAGCATACCGTAAATGAGATGGAAGGGGTTTAAGTTCAAGCACAGGTGGCTCTTCCACTGACGGTTTGGACCTCTTTTCTCCTTCGTTCGGCCGGTCAAGTACATCAAATTGCCTGCTAAATTTCAGGAATCGGTAATGAGTCTAGAACCTTGACATAATCCCACTCATTTGGATCATCAAAAGTATCTAACCCAACCAGAGCAGCTTCTAATGGATCTTCAACAATAATTGTCATGGTTTGTTTATTCACGATTTCATCAAGAAGGTCTATCCGTAAGCATTCCTCGCCCTCCTTAGGGAATTTCATCGATTTAAACACATTAAAAGTGACTTCCTGATCTTGAACTCTCATTGTCAATTCACCTTTCTGTACATCTATCAACGTTCTCCCTGTTGCTAAGAATGATCAACCTAAAATGATGGGGATCTCCTTATCCTCCTCGTAATCCAAAACGATGAAATCAGCCGGGAAGATGAATTTATCGACTTTAACCAAAATATCTTCCACAATACCCCTCGGATATATCACTGATCTGTCTGCCAACTGCAAGCTGATGTTTGTCGGTTTTGGTGCCTTTAACCCAAGCTGAGTGTAAACTGATAATGGCATTAAATTGATGCTAGGTCCTAAGTCACACAATGCCATTCCAGAGAACTGGTTACCAATTACACAAGGGATAGTGAAGCTTCCTGGATCCTTTAGTTTAGGTGGCAACTTGTTTTGCAAAATTGCACTGCACTCCTCGGTAAGTGCCACCGTTTCGAATTCACCCAATTTCCTTTTCTTTGACAAAACATCCTTCATAAACTTTGCGTAACTGGGCATCTGTTCCAGGGCTTCTACAAACAGTATATTAATGTGTAGTTTCTTGAAAACATCCAAAATTCTAGAATATTGCTTGTCTAGCTTGGTTTTCTGCAATCTTTGAGGGAATGGTACGGGAGGCACTACACTATCTGGCTTGAGTTCCTTTGACTTTACCTCCAAACCTGTATCCTTCACCTTTTCTGATTCATTCACCTTACTTTTTATCGGGGCTTCCTCATCCTCATTCTCCACAACTGATTTTGGTTTAGAATTTCCTTTAACCGCATCAGGAAGCTCTTTTCCACTCCTTAAGGTGACAGCCTTGCAATGTTCCTTTCCATCCGTTCTTGGGTTAACCTCTGTATCGCTTGGAAGCGCTCCTTGTGGTCGAGTATTCAAGACGTGAGCCAACTGTCCCAACTGATTTTCCAAGTTTCTAATTGACACTGCCTGGCTTTTCACATTCAAATCTACCTGAGTTAAAAGCTTATCTTGATCATTCATTCTTTTCTCAGATGCCGTGATAAACCTTGCCAACGATTCTTCTAAACTCGGTTTTCTTTCTGCCTGTTGTGGAGCTTGATTTTGAAAACCTGAGGGATTCTGTGATCTTGGAGCGGGATTTTGAATCTGAGTGTTATTGCTCCAAGAGCAACCCGGATGATTCTTCCACCCCGGATTATAAGCATTCTGATATGGCTGTTGCGGTCTGTTATAACTGTGACGCCCCCAAATTCGGGTCTCCAAATACCCGGATCTGGTCATCACGATCCAAAACAAACATTCACCTTTAACAACATATGATATCTAAAAGTGCGGAATATAATAAACATACGTTGTTCATTACAAGGTGTTACTAGTCCCAGAATACGAATAACCTTAAACGTTTACACAATCCATACCCTAAATAGCTAGCAGGGTTTAAATTACATTAACAGAAAATTAACTAACACATGAATCTAAAGTCAGCTACGAGACGTTTATCATTTCATCTTTTCTTTCCCTTTGTTCTTCCCTGACGTCTCGGGTTTAGCTGCAATGAAGTCATGATATAGCAAGAATGAGCAACGAGTTTGCCCAGCAAGTTTAATGTGCAACAATAAAGATATATCATGATGAAGGAATATTAAAAGGATTTCAACAATAGAATAATCAGAAGCAAGAACATTAAATGCTTTTAGAACAATTGATAGTCAAATAGACTTTGAACGATAACTTCCAGAGGAGTCAATAGCTAGTTGACCCTCTGGTTACTGGCTACAGAATAATGTACTTGAGGGGATCAGCCTCGCGTACCCTATGTATATGCATAACATTTAATTCTGCTATTTGTACCTTATATGCGGTACGTGGGGTACTCCCCTATAAATAAAGGGGTGTTCATACAGTCTAAGAATCCTTACCATTGATTGGTTCGGATAGCTTTTATAAATTTTCACAAAATTGTCTGACCGAACAAGGGTTCAGACTTAACCATGAATGGTTTAGAGATTTCTGAATTTAAATATACGAATTCGAATGCACGAATGTCAATAAATGTACAGATGTGGAATAATTCTGAAAGTAATTAGACCACTTAAAGCATGCTTGGAGATAAAATTCAAGCTTAAAGAATACTTGCAATAATATATACCTTTTGCATGAAATAAAATACTGCATAAGGTTTTTAGAGGTATTGCTCAAGGTAAAAAATTGAGTAAGGAAGAACTTGCAATAATGTAAGAAGTTTAGGGTTAAGAACTTGCCTGTTTGCTCAGCTACAGGTAAATTCTAGCTTTACTTAATTGATCTTGGATAACCTATCAGGTGGTAGAGTTGGTCTATCCATTAGCATTGTGTAACTATACTTTACTCATGCTATTTATTTAGCAGATAAACAATTCACCGAATGCATTTAATTACTACCTAGCCATCAGTTAATCAGAATTTAATTTAATGGCCTCTAGCTTTTATTTAAAATAAACAACAGTAATCATGGTGACCTATCATTTGAGTACCCTCTAAAGGTGGGTTAACATTTCTTATTACTAGCATGATTTAATAACAACTACATAATGGTTGAGATCTTACTTAATCTTTTATTTGTTAATCACTATTTATCCCAAGGGTAGTTTAGTAATTATTATACTTGTTCTTTTATCCAACATTGATTTAATACTTGACACACTTAATATATTTAACTAATTCCTTAAGTGTTTATAATCACTATTTATTAAGGGTCAAGGCTAAATAATTAACTTATAAATCTCCCTTATACTTAATCATTATTTCATTAATGATTAAGTAGTTAATTCCCTTCTTATTTAATAACTTTATTACTACTTAATTATCATTAAATATTAAATAATAATTAAATATTTATTATCTTTATTTGTTATTTATTGGAAAAATAATAAATAATTATTTTATTAACTTTATTCATATTTAATTATTATTATTGTTAAATAATAATTAAATATTCATTATCTTTATTTATTATTTATTGGAAAAATAATAAATAATTATTTTATTAACTTTATTCATATTTAATTATTATTATTGTTAAATAATAATTAAATATTTATTATCTTTATTTATTATTTATTGGAAAAATAATAAATAATTATTTTATTAACTTTATTCATATTTAATTATTATTATTGTTAAATAATAATTAAATATTTATTATCTTTATTTATTATTTATTGGAAAAATAATAAATAATTATTTTATTAACTTTATTCATATTTAATTATTATTATTGTTAAATAATAATTAAATATTTATTATCTTTATTTATTATTTATTGGAAAAATAATAAATAATTATTTTATTAACTTTATTCATATTTAATTATTATTATTGTTAAATAATAATTAAATATTTATTATCTTTATTTATTATTTATTGGAAAAATAATAAATAATTATTTTGTTAACTTTATTCATATTTAATTATTATTATTGTTAAATAATAATTAAATATTTATTATCTTTATTTATTATTTATTGGAAAAATAATAAATAATTATTTTATTAACTTTATTCATATTTAATTATTATTATTGTTAAATAATAATTAAATATTTATTATCTTTATTTATTATTTATTGGAAAAATAATAAATAATTATTATTTTATTAACTTTATTCATATTTAATTATTATTATTGTTAAATAATAATTAAATATTTATTATCTTTATTTATTATTTATTGGAAAAATAATAAATAATTATTTTATTAACTTTATTCATATTTAATTATTATTATTGTTAAATAATAATTAAATATTTATTATCTTTATTTATTATTTACATTAACCAATCATTTTGCAATGCATTATTGACTCAAATTAACTACCCATTAATTAAGCCAACACAATTAACTGCTAGGACCTTTGAGGTTCATCACAAAAATTTTCCAACTAAAATCCTAATACAGCATGTACACTACCAACACTGTCGACAGTACAGGGCTAAGCATACAAGAAGGGTTTATACAACCCAATACCATATTCACAGTTCCTGCAATATCATTTCAACCCCAAAACAATTGAATTCACTATAGAAACAACATCCTAATACAGAATAGCTCAATGTAACCCAGCAATTTATACAGAACAAGCCAACACAGTGCCTACTACGAATTAACACAGCACCAATGGGCAAGAAATTTATACAGTTCGTCAGAACAACCCAATACAGATTTCCCAATTCACACACAAAAACAATAAAATTTCAAAACAAAGGTATAGTATGAATTAGCACTATCCTCCGTTAGAACCTTTAAGGTCCACCAGTTTCCCAACAAGGAACTAGCACAGTACAATACAGCCTAATTACAGAAGGAACTAAAACAACCCTCAGGAAATTATACAAAATTTTAACTAGAGAACTAGCACAGTTTGCTCACTGGTATACCTTGGGGTAGTTCGAGTCGTCGTCCGTCGTCGCCGTCCGAAGTAATCAACCCAATCAGTGGACATTCGCAAGGGTCTTCCCCTGTTTTCCCCTTCTCTCTGTATTCTGCTCACAATTTTAAAACCTAAATTTCTAATTGAACTTACAAAAATTTGCAGCTCGGTTTAGGGTTTGGGGGGTTTCCAATTTATAGTAAAAATTTTGCCCAAATAGTTTGGGTATTACCCAAATTGATCGGTTAAGGACCGATGGTCGGAGGGAGTGACAGTCGACGGTCCACCTCAAGCCCCATCACGCCATCTGTGACTTGCCGGCGGACCTTGAGCCACGCGTTCTCGCCGGATTTTCTGGGACCTCTGGTCCATGCGACGTTAGCTCGGTCGCCGATACCGATCCTCATTTGGCCGCTGGTAGGCGCGCTTTTCCTTCGGTCCAAACAGCTGGTCAGCCATCACACCGTCCGCTCGCTTCGAGCTGTCGTCGGCGCATGCCTGGCGACGCCTTCTCCTCGACTCGTCCCTGTTAGGTCTGCTACTTGAGAGATTAGGCTGCAGAGTTCTCCCCCAAATTGATTTCGTCAATATGAAACCCTCCCAAATGATTTTGCCGGTTTTAGTCCCACCGGTTAGATTTGGTTTTCCCAAATTCCTTATTGCTTGCCCCAAAACGGATCCGAACCGGCTAACAAAAATTGGACTGACCCGGCTAGCAATTGTGTTTGGGCTCAACCCAATAGGGTTGGGCCGGTTGATTAATTCAAAAAGGGCGGCCCAAAAGGAAAATAAAAGAAATGTAATTTGGGCTTAAATCAAAGTAAATAGGTGAAATGGGCCACTCTAAATAAGGAGAATCGGCCCAATTTAAATGAACCGTCTTGTATTTCTGACATTTAAATTAAATAACTAAACCAATTTATTTAGATTATTTAATATAACCATAATTCTTTATTCAAATTATTTAATTTGATAATGATAAAATAATTTATTTAATTATCCAAATTTTCTCGCCAATCAAATGCAAGGGCTACTCATTAATTTATTCAACCTATTAGTGAGTCCCTTTAAGGCAAGGAAAATTATTGGACCACGAAATTAAATAAAAATACCTACATGGATCAATTAAATTCGTAGAAATATATATGAAATGAATTTTATTTATTAAAATAAATTCGATACAACGTTTAAAAATTCCTGGACATTACAATAACTCCCCAAATACTGTACCGATTCCAGATTAATGGCACAATACTCCGTTGGATGTGCACCTGCACATAGCTCACACACATAGGCTACTTGCTGGACTTTCGATTCTGCCAAAGCTTCAATCTTCTTAGACATGGCCGCCATATGAGCTGTTAGTGTCGTGACCGCATCTACTTCCAAAACTCCAGCTACCTTTTGGTGATTCATTCTCGACGTCGGCCATTTGTAGTTATTTGTAGCCATAGTCTTTAACAAAGTGAAAGCTTCATCAAAATTCTTATCCATTAAAGCTCCCCCCGCAGCTGCATCTATACTTGCTCGAGTGTTACTACTCAACCCATTATAGAATGACTGAATCTACAGCCACTTGGGTAACGCATGATGTGGACATCTTCTCAATAACTCTTTGAACCTTTCCCAAGCCTCGGACAGTAACTCTCCATGACTTTGCTCAAAGGTAGAAATATCGTTTCTCAACTTAGCAGACTTAGCCGGCGGAATGAATTTTGTGAGGAATTTCTGGGCCAAGTCATCCCAAGTTGTGATGGACCCCGGTGGAAGTGAGTGCAACCAACTCTTTGCTTTATCCCTTAGTGTAAACGGAAACAGACGTAATCTCACCGCATCATCAGATACATTGGGATATTTGAATGTATCACAAATCTCAAGAAAGATAACCAAGTGTGCATTAGGATCGTCGTTGGCTAATCCCCCAAACTGTACCGAATTCTGAATCATCTGAATTGTACTCGGCTTGATCTCGAAGGAATTAGCAATGATGGCTAGCCTCGTGATGCTTGACTTGATCTCATCTATCTTAGGCATAGCATATTCCCTCAATGATTTTTGTTCTTCGTTAGCCATTTTCTCTTTCTCAAGTGTCTCCCGACAGAATTTTCGCAACTGACGAAGCTTGTTCTCAAGATTATCCTCACACTGCACGAGTTCCGGTTGTTTTGATCGCGTTTGCATAAATGAATCAAACGACACCTGAACAAGAAACAAAAGAAATATATGTTTGCTTAACTAAAACAGATTTAATTAAACTGATATTGAAAATTATAAACACAAATAATTCCCCGGCAACGGCGCCAAAAACTTGTTGCCCGATTTCACAATCGACAATTACGTGCAAGTATACACGATCAACAAGTAATAAAGTGATAAGAGAGAGTATCGAACCCACAGGAATTACTATGTTATTAATCTCCAATTGTCAATCTAAATTATGCCTATTCTATTAAACAATCACAAATTGGGATTTTTGATTAATAATAATTAAATAAATACTAACACTAACAATTAATTCAAAGGTTGAAATTCAGATTTAAGATGATTAAGACTACAATATCCCCAATTATTTATCATAAACCAATCTATCTATATCTTCCAATTATTCACTTCAATGGAGTTGTTAACAGAAATTCAATTGCAATTATAAGCCCTTTTCCAAGTGATCAAATAACTCTATCTATTCCAATTACTCCACGATATTCCTATGCAAAGTTAAAGGATTAAATTCATTAAGTTCCAATTTCCAATTGTTACATGCAGCAAAGAGATATCCATATTCACTTCACAAATCTAATTATTTAACACATGCAAATAATTAAGAATACACGCTATCTTATCCAGTTCTAACCCTAGATTTCATCTCCCGAATTCATCTAAGGTAACCCGCTAATTGTCGGCCAAACAATTAATCAACAAGCATAAAATAAGATAGACAACTTTCATCAAACTGAACAATTGAAATCAAATAGATAATCAACTCATAATTATAACTGGTCCATTGTAGCCTTAACTAAGAATTTAGTTCATACTAGCAATTAAAACTAGAATACCAAAATAAGTCATCATAATTAATTACAAATCAGAGGATAAAGATTAAAAGAAAACTCAGTATAATCTCTAGCTCTCCAATCTGAACTTCTCACGATGCTTGACTTGTCCTCCAATCTCCTTGCTCAGCTCTGAAAGTTCAATCTCTGAATAAGTCTGTGTATGTTTTAATCCAAGTCTTGATCTTCTATTTATAGTCTCCTCGAGTCCCTCAATTAAATTAATAACAAGAGTCCTTGGTCACTTCAACCTTTCCAAAATAACTGAATGCCAGCAACTTAAAAATTTCCATTAGCCGCTTTCTCGCCCCGGCGAGAAGTTACTACACAAAATCCTCGCCCCGGCTAGCTTCCGCCCCGGCGAGAAATATAACACACGAGTTCTCGCCCCGGCGAGAATGCCCTGCACCCAGCCAATTTTCTTCTTTTCAATCTGCAGTCATCCATGACCTACAAAAGCAACATGAAAGCAAATAAAAGATACCAAAAACACTTAAAAACAAGTAAAGAACTAAGCCATAGACATATCAAACTCGTAGGTTAAAAACCTACTCATCAGTCCACCTATTCAAAATGTATTGTGTAGGCAATTTGTCAAGATCATGATACTTATTCAAGTAAGCTAGCACATGCCGACAAAGAATTCCCGAACTCTCAAACTTTTTGCACGTGCATGTTGCATAATCCAACGATTTGTCGTAATGTATTACTCTGACTTTATACTTTATACTCTGACATGGTAGTTGACATCATCATTGACAAGTTTAAACCTATAGGTCAAGCTCTCATACAACTCATCTTCAAATTTATAATACGTCGAGTGTGTATAAATGTCCACCATTTGCAATAAGAAGTCATAACCAATCTTCATTCTCGGCCTCTCAATTAAATCTTTGTTATCCGAAACCAACTCTTCATGTCTTTGATGCTAAAGGGCTCAACCAAATTGAATCATAAAATCCACTAATGAATTTCTTTTACTAACAAATCTTTTAAAGAATGAATGTGAAATCTCCGCTCGTTGGCTACTTGACATACCAGCTGAGAAAACATGTTTGACATGTGCTCGTACCCATTTAGAACGTATGTCATATATTGATTGTAACCATTTATTACCATTCAACCCACTTTTCTCCATCAGCTCTACCCAAGTCAAGTTAAATTCTTCCACAATCTCCGAATTCCATATGCAATCTGAAAACTTTTTGTAATAAGAACTTAATTTGACCGAATCAATCTTCTCTGAAAATTTGGTCAAAATGTGCCAACTACAGTACCTATGAAATGTATTAGGCAGTATATGGGAAATAGCATTTGTCATAGCCGGATCCTGATCGGTTATAATCATTTTAGGTGGATCACCTGGCATTGCTTCCAAAAAACATTTGAAAAGCCAAACAAAACTAGCTAGGGTTTCATCACTTAAGAAAGCACAACCAAATACAGTGGTTTGACTATGGTTATTAACCCCCAGTAGTGGTGCAAATATCATTCCGTAACGATCAGTATTGTATGTGGTATCAAAAATGACAACGTCACCGTAAAAACTGTAAGATCGTCTCGTAGTTGCATCGGCCCAAAAACAACGACTAATCCTTTTTTCATCATTTGTGTCAGTTATGAAAGTGAATGAATGATTCTTTTGTTTTTCTAACTTCAAGAACTCATTCAACATATCTCCATCATGTCCCTTCAACTCATTGCGCTTGTCCCTTTGCAAGTTATACAAATCTCGTTGCGTCCTGCCTGTAATGCAAGAAATTTGTATTATTGGCATTATGGTATATTCACCATGTCTAGCTGTTGACTCAAAGATTTTTGGGCAGTTGACACATTACGGTGCGATCGTAAAAGATGTCTTTTATGTGGGGTTGACAATGGGTGACTATGGCCCTCCTCAATTTTAGTCACTATGTATAACTCATTTCTTTTTACCACGACAAGCCTTGCAGTACAACCTTCTTTTGTAGATCCATATTTTCTTTTTACATCCGCATCGGCTAATAATTTGCCCTTTACTTACTTAAAACACACATATTCCTTCCTAAAAATCTCATCGGTTCCCACCTTCTTTTTCTCATTCCACTTTCGCACACTAAAACCACTCTGCATTGTATATGTATTGTAAAAACTGTGAACATCATCTAAGGTTTGAAATTCTTGACCTTGCTTAGGTTTCAACTCATCCGCTACTTGAGGATAGTAAACAAAATTTGTAGCATCCTCTCCAGTCAAATCATCCCCCTCCATTTCAATTCCCAAATTGTAATCTAATTTTATGCCAATTTCCAAATTGTGGTTTAATTGAATTTCTGCATTATCCCCATAACTCCCTATTTCATGGTCAATGTCATCCATTTTAATAAACCTGGAAATAATGAATGTGCACATCCAATTTAGAAAATAAATCCAATTTTAAGAAAGACTGACAACAATCAAACCACTTCACAATGGAATGCAATCTGACAACATCAATTGCAAACAGACCAACAAAATCACTAAATGGGGAGGGGGCCCTTCCAAAGACAATCAATTTTTAAGCAATCTGACACAATCAATTAATAGCAAAACAGAAATTGAAACAAAAAGTAGCAAAATAGACTCAAAACAAAGCTACTTTCATTTTCCCCCAAAATCTAAACAAGTTTAGGGTTTACCCAATTCAAAATGTGGTTGGGATGGCTTGGTATGGTTCGACCTCGCCCTGGTATGTATTTTCAATTACCCGAATCTCTGAGGCTAGGTTCTTTTTCGCTGCTAAATGGCTTGGTTCGTTACATCGCGATAGATGCCTTGGTTTCGCTGGCTTGGTTCATTTGTTCCTCTGTTCAGTCTTCTCGTTGGCTTGAATCGTTTCTTCCTCTGTTCAGTCTTCTCGCTGGCTTGGGTAGCCCTCTTCCTCTGTTCAGTCTTCTGAGGTCTGATGTCTGGAGCGTCTGGAGGGTGTTTTAGTTTCTAAGTGAGGAGAGAGGGGGAATGGTGCAGAGAGCTTTGGGGAATAAGCCTTCTGGAGTCTGATTTGTTTTACAGCTAAGTGAGGAGAGAGAACAAAATAAGCAACTTATATATAGGTATGTCACTTAAGTCATATTGTCATTTAAGAGAGGTGCGTTTCTGATCGGTACTGTATATATATATATATATATATATCGTTCCAGCCCATCTAATAACTTCAATTACTAGCCCACTATCTTGTGGTTAAGTAACCCTTATTGGTTTTTAAAAAAAGACTCGTTTAAGCATGAATATATATATATGTATGTGTGTGTGTGTGTGTGTGTGTGTGTATATATATATATATTTATATAAACATATGTATACATACATATATATGTATGTATTAAATCATACACCCACACCGCATAAGCCACAAAGTATTCACTTCCATAAATAAATATTTAATATTTTATTTACAATGAGACTTGAAGTTTCCGGTTATTACATCCTCTCCCCCTTATAAGAATTCCGTTTTCAGAATTACAGCATAAGGTTACTAAAAAAGACTCGGATAATTCTTCCTCATCTTTTCCTCAAGTTCCCACGTAACTTCTTCAGCGTTGTGGTTCCTCTAAAGAACTTTAACATAATGTATAACCTTATTCCTTAATCTCTGCTCCTTCCTATATAAAATTTCTATAGGAATTTCTTTATAGGACAAGTCCTTCTCGACTTAAATCGGCTCATATGATATAACATGCTTATATTCAGGCTTATATGGACGTAATACTGACACACGAAACACGTTGTGAATGTGCTGAAGTTCAGTGGGTAAGGCTACCTCGTACACAACTTCACCTATTCTCTTCAAAATCTCGAAAGGTCCTATGAACCTTGGACTCAACTTTCCTTTCTTCCCAAATCTGATTTTTCCCTTCGAGGTAGACACTTTTAAAAACACATAACTCCCCACTTCAAATTCTCTTTTCTTGCGATGTAAATCCGCATACTTCTTTTGACGATCCTGAGCTGCTACCAGTCGAGCTTTTATTACTTTAATTATCTTCACGGTCTGCTGCACCAATTCTGGCCCTAACAGTCTGAGGGTAAATCCGCATACATCTTTGTGCTTCCTGGGTGTATTGAGTATCTCACATTATGGGCCTCTTGTAGAATCTCTTCTTTCAATTCCGGTACTGAGGGTAACCAAACTCGTTCTTCAAATCTTAGTAATCCGGTGCTATCGATCTTATACTTTAACTCTTCACCTTCGGTTAACCGCTTCTTGATGTTACCACATTCTTCATCATTTTCCTGGGCATCTTTCACCTTATCTAATATGGTCGAACTTGCTTCCACTTACATTACTTTATTCGAATCTTTCGAATTTTTCACCTCCAACTCCATTTTTTCCATCTCTCTTACTAATTCTTCTTGTTCTATAAATACAAATAACTTTTCACTGCTCTTTCTGCTTAAAGCATCTGCCACTACATTGGCCTTTCCTGGATGGCACAAATATCACAATCGTAGTCCTTGATCAATTCTAACCACCTCCTATGTCTCATGTTCAACTCCTTTTGTGTAAAGATATACTTCAAACTCTTATGATCTGTGTATATCTCACACTTTTCTCCATAGAGATAATTCCTCTCGTACTGTCTGGTAAGGATAACACAGGTGCTTCACTTAGTCACTTCTTCAACTCCTGAAAACTCTGCTCACACTTTTCCGTCCATACATACTTAACTGCCTTCCTGGTCAAATTGGTCAACGGTATTTCTATCTTTGAGAAATCTTTAATAAACCTCCAGTAATATCCTACAAATCCTAAGAAACTTCTGACCTCCGTCGGTGTCTTCGGTTGTCCCCAATTTTTCACCGCTTCTACCTTTACGGGGTCGACAGAAATTCCCCCCTCATCGATAACATGCCCCAAAAATTGAACTTTCTTCTGCCAGAATTCATACTTCGAAAATTTTGCATACAATTTCTCTCTCCTCAATGTCTCCAGTACTATCTTTAAATGTTCGGCATGCTCCTTTTCCATCTTCGAATACACCATAATGTCGTCAATGAACACAACCACAAACTTATCCAAATATTGTTTAAATATTATGTTCATCAAGTCTATAAAAGCAACTGGCGTATTCGTCAGTCCAAATGACATCACTAGAAACTCATAATGGTCGTAACGAGTTCTAAATGTTGTCTTTAGTACATCCTCCTTCCTCACTTTCAATTGATGATAACCGGTTCTTAAATCGATCATTGAAAAGTACTTCGCTCCGTTAAGTTAGTTAAACAAGTCGTCTATCCTCGGTAACGGATATTAGTTCTTGATCGTCACCCTGTTCAGTTCTTGATAATCTATACACAACCTCATTGATCTGTCCTTCTTCTTTACAAACAACACTGGTGCTCCCCATGGGGAAACACTAGGTTGAATGTACTTTTTATCCATCTGCTCTTGCAGATGGATCATTAACTCTTTTATTTCTACCGGAGCCATCCTATACGGTGCTTTTGATATTGGCGTTGTCCCCGGTACTAGGTCGATGACAAACTCTATCTCTCGATCTGGTGGAAGTCCTGGCAATTCCCCCAGAAAGACGTCCACGAACTCGTTAACTATAGGTAGTTGCCCTATGTCAAGATCCACCACCCGTGTATCCACTACATGAGCCAAATACCCTTCACACCCCTTCCGTAACATCTTCCTGGCCTGCATCATCGTCAGGCAACTCATTTGTCTTGGAAACTTGCTACCATAAAATACGACCTTAGACTTATCAGGTGTCTTAAGGCGTATACTCTTCTTCTGACAGTCAATAACTGCCTTATGGTTAAACAACCAATCCATCCCTAAGATTACATCGAATTCCCCCAAGCGTATCGGGATTAGATCCACGCTTAATTTATGTCCCCTTATCTCCACACTACAATTTCTATGGATAAGCTCTACAGGGATCACTTCTTTGTTTGCAACTTCTATATTCATTGGGTTTTCTAACTTTTCACGAGGTAAATTCAATCTTCGAGCAAAATCGTCTGACACAAATGAATAGGTAGCTCCCGAATCAAATAATACATATGCATCTACATTATTGGTCGGAATAATACCTGAGACCACTTCCTTCGATGCCACAACATCTTGCACGATCATGTTAAAGGTTCTAGCTATTGGCCTGGTCGGCTATGCTGGCCCTCCAATGGTTAACTTTATGTTGCCACCCTTGTTGTCGCTTCCTCCATCAGTATTCTTCTTCAACGGATAATCCCTGAATCGATGACCCGTTCCTCCGCACGAAAAACACCACCCTCCTTTATTTCTTTGGATTGGGACAACTTGGTGAAATATGTCCTTCCTGGTCACAATTATATCAAATGTTCTTCCCCCTCATACACTTCCTCGAGTGATTCTTCCCACACTTTGCCACATGCCTGCTTCTTCTGTTGCACACTCCCTAACTGACTCTCGGAGTTGTTGCCACTGTTGTTCCATTTGCGCTTATTGTTGTTGCTATCGCCACTACTAATGTTCTGATTCCCACCTTCCTTCTTCTTCTTGTTCTTTTCTCGGTTATATCTGGATACTGCTTGGCTTCCTCCTTCCGCAATAATTGTCTTTTCCAACAGGGTTAAAAACAAATCGATTTGCAACACTACTACCTTGCTAACTCGTTGAATTTAGCGGCGTATTCTGAAACTGACAAATTCTCTTGCTTCAATTCCAGGAACTTAATTTCCATTCTTCCTTGCATACTCTTTGGAAAATAATTTTCAAAAAATAACTCTTTCAATCTTTCCCATGCTACCACTCCTTCCCCGGTCCTATTCTGATTCAATTCCCACCATAAATTAGCCTCACCCTTAATTAGGTATGTAACAAAAGTTGTCTTTTGCTCCTTTGCAACTCTTGCGATAACAAAAGCCTTCTCCATTTCTCTTATCCATGTTTGAGCTTCTATTGGATCTGTCGTTCCCTTAAACTCTGGCGGACCTACTGCCTTAAAATCTTTAAAAGTTGCCAATTGATTACCTGGCGAATTTCCTGCGACTGGTGCTCGGTTCTGCATAGCCTCTGCCAGTATATTCACAAAATCTTTCATATGGTTTGAGTCACCCTCATTATTATTAACAGATTCGTCTAACCTTCGGTTCCGAGGTTCTCTCCTTAGCGGCATTATCTGAATAAATAGAACCTTAAATTACTCTTTGTGTTTTATAATCTATACTCATCTGATTAATGTTACATTAAAAGTAATTGCGTAATTAAATACTCAGTTAAACATGTAATCATAGCATTGCATTTATATTCATATACCAAATCATAATGTCATACACCTTATATTTCCCCTGACATATTGCTATAAATGCCATCTATCCCACACAACCTTAAAAGATGATATTTACAAAAGGCTATACTCCCCTAATCGCACAAGGTGAAGATACATCATACTTGCCTACTACCTCTCACAGTCTGAGGTTTACATCATACATCATATAACCCTAATAAACAAAAGAGGTACATACTGCATCTATTGATGAGTGTATTTTATATACACAAATTAGATGCTTTTGAGCTTGATAATTTGTAAATCCTAAGTCTTTTCGTTTAGTTTTATGTGTTTTCATCTTATTGTTGTGTAATGTAGTTTTGCATTGCTTTTATATGTTTTTGTATGCTTTTATGTGTTTTTACTTTATTTTGTATGAATTGAAATAAAAGCCCCTTGGATCAATGCGTTTTCAGCTTGAATTTGGCATTTCAGTTGTTTGTTTCTCAATTTCACCCATGATCCAATCCGAATCTCTCAAAACTCAAAGAATGAAAGTTGTAGATCTTTGTCTTACCTTTCCAGAACATCTTGAATCATCCAATTTGAAGTTCGTATGAGAGAGTTATGGTCATTTTACCATTGAATTTGGCATGATGTTTACACAGCAGCTGCTTCCCGGCCAATTTGAGCCTTCCTCCGGCCAGTATCTCGACGAGCTCTAGCTATGAAAGTTGTAGAGCTACTTCTTCGCTTTCCGTAGCCTCTTGAATTGCCTAAATTCGAGTTCGGACGAAGAAGTTATGGCTATTTTCCCAACCAACGTCAAAACTATTTTGGGTTACAGAGTGAGCGCGTCAGGGCAGAAATTTTCAGGCTATTTTTGGCGCCGGGGCGGGAACTCCCTGGATGCAATTCGGATTTCACAATTTTTGGCCCAAATTTGATGGCTAAGCTAGGTTTTTGGGGGAAGATCATAAATATAACATGTAGCCTCCATCTAACATGATCTAACACTACTAACATCAGTTCTAGAGAGTGGGAGACTTCCATAAACATCACCAAGAAGAGCAAAAATGTGGCAATTCAAGGAAAAATCTGCTCAAAGCTAGGGAATCAATGGAGAAGTGAGTACCAAAGCAAGGGGGAAAGCTAAAAATCATCAACCACCAAGCAAGCAACATATGAATATCTTCAAATTGGGTTTTATCATCTCTACTTTCCCTTTGATTTTGTATTTCAATTTCATGATGAACACCTTGTATATGATGTTTTATGTAACTCCTATGAACTAGAGCTCATATTCTAAGATTTCCATGGAACTCAATACATAGTTTGAATTGAATGCTCTCTCTTGGATATTAGTTATCATGTGTGAATTGGATATCATAATTTGTGCTTCATATATTAATTACCTAGCTAGTAATTACCGTGGGAACCTATATGAAATTGAAAAATAGATTATAGTGTTAAGACCTTGTTATGATATCATGCGAAAGTTAGAGATTCTTGGGGGTGGATAATAAGATTATTGCGACGTGTGTCTTATTAATTATCTTTGAGAATAGATGACTTGCTAGTGTTTAGGATAGATATATACCTAAATGTCGCGTATAACCATTGTGAGATTACAAACTTAATGACTCCCTATGCGAAAGTTCATTTGTTTGATGGGTGATTGCCTAAGATTTAGTGACGTATGTCTTGTTGATTATTCATAAAATTGAATGGCTTACTTTCATATAGGATAGAGATATACCTATATGTCGTATTTGGGTGATTTTTATATGACCATCGAGAGAGGCTTATGAATATGGTGAATTTCTCGGTTTGCAATTCTATGTTGTTAATTAGTTCAAATGAGAAAGTTAAGATATTCAAATGAAGTGTTGGGGGATATTGCAATCTTAGTTCTTGATTATTTGCTCTCTTCATTAGTGTAAAACAACAAAAAACTAATCAATTGTTTAAATAAGATTGAGGTGATAAAAGGTTAGTACTTGGAAAAGATTAGTAATAATTCCTCGTGGGATCGATACTCTACTTACTCTTTATTACTTATTGACCGCGTATACTTGCGCGGATTTGTCGTTATATAAATCGAACAACATCTATATAGATAACAACTAAACCATAACATCACTGCATGTCCTGTGGAGCCACATCTACATGAACATGCTCCTGTTGTACCTGAATCCTTTCAGTGAGATCTATATCAAACTCAAACTGCATTGCCCGATGCTCTGTCTTCAACACTCCCAGTTTCTCTTCTTCTTGTTTCAACCTTTCCTTCAGCTCGGCTAATTCTCCCTGAGACTGATAGACTACCTCCTTATACTGTTGCTCCATGAACTGATGTGTGAGGTTTTGTTCTTCTAAGTGGGAAATTCTACCCTCCAACTCGTTGTTCCTAGCCAATAAGTCTCCTATCAATGCATCCTGAGGAGTATCATCATCACTTCGTGTTCTACGGGCTCTTCTATCGGATCTACCTGATCCTAATCAACTGTATGGCTACCTTGGCACTCTTCAGACATCCTATAGTCACAACACTAAAAGCAAGCAACCAACAATATCAATATCACAATAAAATATATTCATTGATGAAATGAAGTAATATTTTATTATGTTCTACTAAGACTTGATGAATTTCTACAATCCAACTCCTACCATACTCTCTACGAGTTTTCTTCTAAGGTTATAGCTTAGATTTCGCATCCTAAGGTTTATAACCTACGGCTTTGATACCAACCTGTGACAACCCCAAATCCGGGTTCCTTACCCTGGCATTTGGTGCTCACGATCCAACATTACCGTACACATTCTATAAACCATTGCGAAATAATAAACATACATTGTTCATTACAAATAGGTTCTACATCAATCCCAAGATCTAACAACCTTAAATCGATTACGTCTTTAGAATCCCAAAAGATTTACATAAGTATTTCTACATAAGTTATCAAAATAACGAAGCTTGCTCATTAACTATTCTTGAACCTTCCCCTTGCCTTTGTCCTTCTTTGAGCACTCGGGCTTAACTGAAATGAATATCATGATATGGCAAGAGTGAGCAACTACTTTGCTTAGCAAGTTTAAATATAAGAAGTATACATATACCGTGATTGAAGATAATTTAACTTCGAATTTTCAATAATATAATGATTGTGAAAGGACGAGGATTCAAGTTTCCAACGTATGAAAGAATGAATCGGAAATGCTGAGTGGCCAGAATTGACCCTAAACAAATTCGAAGGTTTATCGTTAATTACACCAGACCTCTTAAAAGTTTTGGTAATCGAGGGGATCAACCTCTCATACCCGGTGAATATGCATACCACTTAAAATCGGGCAATTAATCATTTTCCAATTTACTGCCTTAATAAAATGTTCTTTTCTCAGTCGAAGAGTCCTTACAACCAATTAGCTTGGAAGCTGCTTTTAAAACTTAATTGAATCAAAACATGTTCGGTCTTAGCGGATACAACTAGCTTAGACTTAACAGTTCATGAATAGTAGAACTTCAATTTCTTGAGCATAGTCCAGTAATAGAACAAGTTTTAAAGGCACACGAGTGCAATGAGTGTTCATAACGATGAGGTGGAAAATTTTCAATAATTATACCACTTAGACACATTTCCAATAAATACAAGTGTGAATACAAGAACTTGTACCGAGTACGAATAGCAATTCTTATCATGAATATGGAGCAATCAACAGTAACCAACATGCTTAAAATAATGATTTAAGTTTAAAATCTGGAGATTTGCATTATATAAGAAAACTGACACGCAATATATGAGGTGGTGCGAGTTAAGGAACTTGCCTTGCACGTGCGTTAATATCTGGACGTTAATCGTCCTTCAAGTATATCCTACATAGTTTATTAAAGTCGCCATAATGATTAGTCACGTAAGGACTAAGTTCAATACAGTCATCAGATCATTAAAACACATTGATTGCCATTACGACAAAGTAGTCGGGGGTCTCGCTCCTCGGTGAGCGACCAGCTGCCCAGCTCGCCGGTGAGCTGGCGGGGTTGCACCCTCTGGAAGCCAAGTGTAAAGTGTAATTCAACTATGGAGTCAACTCTACGATCAGTAAAGTTTTGTCAACACTGATGGAGTCACTCTACGACCAGTAAGATGACTCTACGATCACTAAGGTCTTTCTAACTTAATGAAGTTATGCCAAGGCTGCTGGGACGAAGCTCTATGATTTCGGAGTGGCTGGCTAACTTACTCTGCGATCGCTGAGAGATACTCTACGATCGTCAAGTGACATGGCTGACTGACTCTACGATCGCCGAGAGATACTCTACGATCGTCGAGTAACATGGCTGACTGACTCTACGATCGTCGAGTAACATGGTTGACTGACTCTACGATCGTCGAGTAACATGGCTGACTGACTCTACGATCGCCGAGAGATACTCTACGATCGTCGAGTAACATGGATGACTGACTCTTTGATCGCCGAGAGATACTCTACGATCATTGAGTCCCTTTCCTTGTCAAGAGTTACTTCATATTTTTAGCTTAAGAAAACTCCGTTGACTACTTTGGTCTAAGGTCATATAGGTTTAACATCATGATCTAGGTCTGACTCATGTTCTATAAACTTCATGATTGGTGTAAACTCACTTTCTATTAATTGTGCATGTTCATAATCGATTTAACAAAGACCTTTGGTTTAAAAATAAAACATAGGTCGGGGTGTATACTCAGATACACTCCTTCTTTGGTCGTGATCATTGGCCTGACTGTCATCCCCTACGGTCTATAAACACAATGTTCTAAGATTTACTCCTACAGATTACCTTTGTTGGTTTTACTATAGTAGTTCTGATTTGAGCTTAGCTCAAGTCATTAGCTGGTTTTAAATAGATGGTCATATAGACAAGTAGTTGTACGGTCTTATTACAAAGGTTACAGTACTAGCACCCTTATGGTTTAACTAATGTCTGGTCACACATCATATGGACAACATTTAATATCGGTACGGACATGGTTACAAAGCACCTAGCTCACAAACCTTTTCCGACCTCTACTCTTTTTAACCAGTATGCAAGATAAATGTTACATAGATAAACCCTTATTACCAAAATTAGGAAACTCTTACCTCTTTATTTTGGTTGCCTGCCTTCTCTTCCTCCCGAAGTAAACGATGAATGTAGTAGGCATAAACCAGGTATCGCTCTCCTCTCTCTCTTTCTCTCAGCACGACAACTCCTCTCCTTTCTCTCTCTAATCTCTTATTACTAGATTTTCAGACTAAGGTAATGGATGAAGCTAACATTTGCTAGCTCAAGTGGGAAGCTGTTGTTAAGCAATCAAAAAATAAACCTCACTTTTACTCTACAAATTTAAATAATAAGCATAGTAGCAAGTAAGGATCGATCCCACAGAGAATGATATTTTTTTGAATTTATTCTAATGTTTCTAACTAAAAATAATAAATAAAGAATTGGGGGGTTTTGAATTATGATTAACTAAAGAAAACAATGTTAAAATAATAAAGATAATCAAATAAATTAAAGCTTTAGTTCTTCAGTTCAGTTTCACCAATTTACAGCAACAGTGTAATCAAGTTAACATTATTTCTCCCTTTGATAAGATTAATAGCCCTAGGCAACAACAAGCTCTGCTACTCGAAATTCCACTTCGATTGTCACTTAGTAAAATAAGCTCTTCATAAGATTCTAACCATTATACAACCTAGAATAAGCTCTCTAGATTTAATATAACAGCAGCATTAAGAACTAAGGAATTAGACTATTCCAAGTAACAAACACATAAGCTCGGTTTGTTTAACTTATCTTCTGATAACTTTAGCAATAACCAAAAGCTTAACCACAATCAACATCACTAACTGCTATTTATGATTAGAAATAATAACGATTACGTAATACTATTCCTGAATCTAGCAGCTGATATTAATCAGACTAATTTAACTGGCCACATCAAATCAATCAGATAAAATAACATATAAATAGTTAAAACAGATTATCAGAATAAATCTCATATAAGAAGGAATCAATAACGAAACTCAAATATATTATTAACTGAAAATAAGGTTTCACATCCCCTTAGAACTGAATAAAACTAAACTAAGCTAACATGCTGATAAATAAAACATGATCTAGGATGATGATTCAAGATGTCCTAAGATGTTCTCAACTGATTACAAGTGAAAGGTATTTATAGATGCTTTGAAACCCTAAAAGAATTCTAATCCAATTCTATTTTAGAAGTCTTCACTCTGCAAATATGGTAGGATTCTAAATCCTTGTCAATCTCTGAAATTCAGCTTTATGTAACTTCCTTATCAATTTAGAAGGTAGTTTCCAAATCCAATTCTTCTTCCGTTTCCTTTTCCGATTCGATTCAGTTTTTGACTTAAATTCCATATTAGTCTCTACTTTCCATAATCAAAGATACTTTTCATGTAAGATTATAATTCCATTTCCAAATCCTTGTACGAATCGAACTCTAGCACTCCAATACTCTAAATCCTACTAAGAATAAGAAATCTACAAAGTCGACCAAAAATCGTAGAGTAACACTCTGCACCAACACTTCGTAGAGTAAACATGACATCGTAGAGTGAACTAGGCAATCGTCAAGTAGAGTCTCGTCAGTCGTAGAGTAACTTAGCCGCTGGACTAAAAACGTAGAGTGTTGTGAGCTTGGTCGTAGAGTGAATCTCGCAATCGTAGAGCCGCCGGACTGCACTCCAACACTACGAACGTAGAGCTCTCACTCAGCGATCGTAGAGTATTCTGCAAAACAACATAAAACTCATCATTAAACCCATATTTTGCAAACTTATTCCAATTATTCTCTAAATTGATAAACACCTTAATTAAGCTCATAAACACAAAAAACATATAATAATACTAAGCATAAAGGAACCACAAACATAGAATATTTTGCACTTATCAAATTCCTCCACACTTAGTCTTTACATGTCCTCATGTAACCAGAAATAAAAAACTTATCTGACTTAGACCAACCAAATTTTCAAAGGCCTCAATAACATCACTGAATAATAATGCAGATCGCAGAAACTTGATTAACACATTATCAACCAACTCACAATTAACAACTTTGCCATTTCTCACAAAACATCATCCAAATCAGGACATATCCACATAAATATCCCTCCTTTGATCAACACAAATATCCAACTAAGCTATATGGAACAACAACTATGCACACTGACTCAAAACTCAAAACCTCAATATCTTGTAATCCTTTTTAGCACTAGAACCTGTAATGTTCACTTTCTTAGGTGAATGCATTTTATGCTCCATTTCACCTTTCACATTTTTTTCCTTTTCAAGTGAATGCATTTTATGCTCCATCTCGCTCTTATATTTATGGGTGAGTGCATTTTATGCTCCATCTCAACCCACCACAAGACATCTGTATTTTCTTTTTCATTCTGTAATTTTTCACAATTTTCCAAATTTTTTTAAAGATTTTTCTTACACAAAGTTCTGCAAACAAAATAACAGTTTAAACACGTCTCAAATCTCAAGATCAGTGCACAAAGTATAATCCCACAAATAACTTAGTCAAGTAATCATGTATCCCATATTCAAATATCCATGCAAAGCAATCCTAATCCAAAATCAGTTCATATGGTTCCTAACCAATTCATCATTGTTTATTAGTTAATTAAGCATCAAATCAAATTCTGCAAATAAGCATCAATATTCACTCTACGATTTCAACCTTCAAAAGCTTAGCAGAACACTACGATCGTAGAGTCAAAAAAAATTTTAGAAATCAAAAAAATTTCAGAGCATTATATCCACCATATCATATCTAAATAATAACCTAAT
The DNA here is from genome assembly GCA_034770075.1 of Aralia elata. Taxonomy (NCBI): domain Eukaryota; kingdom Viridiplantae; phylum Streptophyta; class Magnoliopsida; order Apiales; family Araliaceae; genus Aralia; species Aralia elata. Next base: position 73,449,368 of record CM068377.1, read on the forward strand.
AACTCAAATAATAACCTAAACCCCTCCCTCACACTCAAACCTTATATTATCCCCAATGTAAGAAAATCATGCAAAGAAGAAAGTACTACTAACTAGCATGCAAATACAAAATAAAAAGTAAAGGGATAGAAAATCAAATCTGAATCTTGGGTTGCCTCCCAAGCAGCTACCCTTGTTTAGTGTCATTAGCTTGACATCAATCCTCTCTATTTATGTAATTGGACTTGTATACTGCAAGTGAGTTGGTAGTTGTTCTAGCCTTAAAATAGTATCAGCATCCTGCAGATTTTGACTTTGCTCCTTGCCTTTAGATAGCTCCCAACCCTTGGTAATTGCAGCCTTCAAATTTTTCTTATTTGTTTGCTCAAAAGATTTCTGCATTATAGGGTCAAAAACATCAATAGCAAAAAGAGAATTAACAATACCAAGATACCTCATAACCTTATAATCATTGATCTGAATCCCTTCATCATCAAACTCCATAGCCATGGTATCTTTGTACTCATAAATAAGTGTTTCCTCCGTGTTCTCATTGTAAAATTCTGCAGAAATTATCAATTCGTCTACATCTACCTCTTGTTCCTCCTCCTTAGTCTTCGGCTACCTGGATAGACAAAGTAAGGGGTTAGTCTCAATCTGAACATAAGAGTTAAGAATTACCTTAGATAGCTCTATCTCCTCCTTGGCATCCTTCTCAGTTTTATTTAGCTCTTGTCCCTTCCTCTCCAGTTCTGCCAGGAATTCTTCATACTCCTCTGTATATAACTCTGAATGTTTTCCAACTTGTATTTCTTCGTTAAGACTTAAGGAAAAGGAAGCACTGGTTTATAATCAAAGAAAGGTTGAAATTTATGTCTGGGAACTTCACAGTCATCCATAGGCCAGTTGTTTGTGTTACCATTATCTGACTTGTTTTGTAATAAAAGCACTGACTATTCTTCCTGACAAATATCTGCATCATTTCCTAAGGTAATCGCACTTACATTCTCTCTTGGATTGACAACTGTCTGTGAAGGTAACCTCCCTAAGCCCTGAGAATCTAGTCTACCAACTGTTGTAGCAAGCTGACTAACTTGATTCTCCAGCTGGTGTATGGAAGTCTTTGTTTCCTGCTGAAACTGTTATGCTTGAGTCATAAAGGCTTTAAACATATCCTCAAGAGATGGTCTAGAACTGGAAGGAACTGCTTGTTCATGTTGGTACTGTTGTTGCATCTGTTGAGAATCAGACCGCCTATTATTCCCACAGCTCAAGTTGGGCTGATCTCTCCATCTTGGATTGTAAGTGTCAGGATAAGGTTTATAATGATGTGGATATTGTCCTGGAAATGTCCCCACAACATTGACTTGTTGAACAATTGCATCTTCTTGCAGTGTTGGACAATCATCTGTATTATGCCCTGACTTTGAACAAATTTCACATACTCTTACTTTTTGCATGTTCCCTACAACCATTTATCGAACCAAAGCAGCTAAATCAGAAATTTGACATTCAAGATTATAAGTGCTTACGTCAATCACCCTTGTATGTGCATGATTCATCCTAGTTCCATACTGTTGAGAGTTAGCTGCCATGTTTGTAATTAAATTCCTTGCAGCTTCTGGTGTTTTATCTACTAGTGCTCCTCCACTGGCTGCATCAATCATGCTCCTATCCATTGGCAATAGTCCCTCGTAGAAGTATTGGATCAGGTGTTAGTCATCAATTTGGTGAGGTGGACAGCTAGAACACAACTTCTTAAATCGTTCCCAGTACTCATAAAAAGTTTATTCATTCAACTGCATAATTCCGCATATCTCCTTCCTTATGTTGGCAACTCTTGAAGCAAGAAAGTACTTCTCTAAGAATAGTTTTTGCATATCAGTCCATGATTAAATTGCTTCTGAAGGTATATAATATAACCAGTCCTTTGCCAGATCTGCTAATGAGAATGGAAAAGCTCTAAGCTTGATTTGTTCCTCTGTCACTCCTTGTGGCTTCATGGTTGAACACACCACGTAGAACTCCTTTAAATGCTTGTATGGATCTTCACCTGTAAGATCACGAAAAGTAGGCAAAAGATGAATTAGTCCTGATTTTAATTCAAAAGCAGCATCTAAAGTAGGATACTCAATACACAAGGATAGTTGATTAAGATTAGGATTAGCTAGTTTTTTCAAAGTCCTATTATTGGGAGTAGTCATCTCTTCTTCTTCTTCTGATTCAGTAGATGAACTATTACACAGCAATTCCAGTGTTATGTTGAGGCTAGGTGATGGAACAAAATTTTTTTCTAGATCTGCAATTGTGCTTTTGGCTCTACGATTCTCTTTTCTAAGCCTCCTTGCTAGTTTCTCTATCTCTGGATCAAATTTCAATTCAATAGAGTGAGAGAATCGAGTTATAAAATAAAAGAAAAGAAACAAAGAATAAATCAAAAAAAATAACCACTCCCCGACAACGGCGCCAAAATTTGGGAAGCTGTCGTTAAGCAATCCAAAAATAAACCTCACTTTTACTATACAAATTTAAATAATAAGCACAGTAGCAAGTAAGGATCGATCCCACAGAGAATGATATTGTTTTGAATTTATTCTAATGTTTCTAACTAAAAATAATAAAAAAAGAATTGGGGGGTTTTGAATTATCATTAACTAAAGAAAATAATGTTAAAATAATAAAGATAATTAAATAAATTAAAGCTTCAATTCTTCAGTTCAGTTTCACCAATTTACAGCAACAGTGTAATCAAGTTAGCATTATTTCTCCCTTCGATAAGATTAATAATCCTAGGCAACAACAAGCTCTGCTACCCGAAATTCCACTTAGATTGTCACTTAGTGAAACAAGCTCTTTATAAGATTCTAACCATTATACAACCTAGAATAAGCTCTCTAGATTTAATATAACAGCAGCATTAAGAACTAAGGAATTAGACTATTCTAAGCAACAAACACATAAGCTCGGTTTGTTTAACCTGTCTTCTGATAACCATAGCAATAACCAAAAGCTTGACCACAATCAGCATCACTAACTGCTATTTATGATTAGAAACAATATCGATTACGTAATACTATTCCTGAGTCTAGCAGATGATATTAATTAAACTAATTTAACTGGCCATATCAAATCAATCAGATAAAATAACATATAAACAGTTAAAACAGATTATCAGAATAAATCTCATATAAGAAGGAATCAATAACGAAACTCAAATATACTATTAACCGAAAATAAGGTTTCACATCCCCTTAGAACTAAATAAAAATAAACTAAACTAACATACTGATAAATAAAATATGATCTAGGATGATGATTCAAGATGTCCCAAGATGTTCTTAACTGATTACAGGTGAAAGGTATTTATAGATGCTTTGAAACCCTAGAAGAATTCTAATCCAATTCTATTTTGGAAGTCTTCACTCTGCAAATATGGTAGGATTCTAAATCCTTGTCAATCTCTGAAATTCAACTTTAGGTAACTTCCTTATCAATTTAGAAGGTAGTTTCCAGATCCAATTCTTCTTCCGTTTCCTTTTCCAATTCGATTCAGTTTTTGACTTAAATTCCATATTGGTCTCTACTTTCCATAATCAAAGATATTTCCATGTAAGATTATAATTCCATCTCCAAATCCTCGTAGGAATCAAACTCTAGCACTCCAATACTCCAAATCCTACTAAGAATAGGAAATCTGCAAAGTCGACCAAAAATCGTAGAGTAACACTCTGCACCAACACTTCGTAGAGCAAACATGACATCGTACAGTGAACTAGGCAATCGTCAAGTAGAGTCTCGTCAGTCGTAGAGTAACTTAGCCACTGCACTGAAAACGTAGAGTGTTGTGAGCTTGGTCGTAGAGTGAATCTCGCAATCGTAGAGCTGCCAGACTGCACTTCAACACTACGAACGTAGAGCTCTCACTCAACGATCGTAGAGTATTCTGCAAAATAACATAAAACTCATCATTGAACCCATATTTTACAAACTTATTCCAACTATTTTCTAAATTGATAAACACCTTAATTAAGCTCATAAACACAGAAAACATATAATAATACTAAGTATAAAGGAACCAAAAACATAGAATATTTTGCACTTATCATCAAGCGAGAGGTGATATTTATAGACTCCAAAACATATACATACAACAGATTTCTATATGTATAAGTACTTATTGCATATCTCCCTATTCTTTGCGATCCCGGTTTTTAGGGGATTCAAATCTTCACATCAGTCACCCTATGGAACATGAGCTGGAGTGTTAAGATACTAGCTTTTAGAAATAATGATGAGAGAATTTAATGAACCCACGTGACCTTCTCTCTCTTACATCCGGATACTGACTACTTAATTGGGTTAAAATGGGTCATCCACATGATATATTTGGGTCACCACTAATGGGTCATATTGGACTGAAACAGGGGTGATATATATATATATATATATATATATATATATATATATATATATTCATGCTCAAGTGAATCTTTTTTTTAAAACCAATAAAGGTTACTTAACCCCAAGATAGTGGGCTAGCGTGTATATATATACATATATATATATTTATATAAACATATGTATACATATATATATATATATATATATATATATATATGTATTAAATCATATACCCACACCGCATAAGCCACAAAGTATTCACTTCCATAAATAAATATTTAATATTTTATTTACAACAAGACTTGAAGTTTCCGGTTATTACACAAGATACGAGATTGAGCAAGTAGAGCTCCTTTCCTACAATAAATATTAAATTTTATTTTGGTATGCAGATTTGTTTAGGTCCTAATTTGTTAGTTCTTTTTGGGACCAGAACTTGCTTGATTCTAGGTCTATAATAAATAGGATAATAATCATAATAACACAAGACATCAACATATCCATACTCATGACAATTATAACATTTTATATAATGCATGTTTGTGTGTGTGCGTGGATTCTTTCTCTTCAAGAACACGTGTGGACGATAAACACTTATAGCCTTTCTTCTGGGCTCATACTCTCTCTACTTCCACACTGCTCTACGATTCTGAGATTTCGTAAGGTGAAAGTCAACTCTACGTTTCTTTCCTAGTTGGTTCATAGAGTAACTATGACCTGACTATATGATCCTTCAAGGCTTGAAGGTAGTGTTTGGCTTACCCTGCTATTTCTTGAACCCTAGACTAGTGTGTGATCTATTGTTCTGAGGATCACAACTTGATTAACAGAGAACGTATAGCTTGGAATAATTGGCTCTGTAACCTCTATGGATTTCATAAACATAATACTTCTATGGGGGATAGAAGCACGATTATTATTAATCTCCTGCTCTATGTACACACTACGATCTGAGGATAAATCCCCAAATCTTAATCATGATCAGTCTGAGACTGCTCTCTGACTTGTGATCAAGGAGTCCATGGAAGAAGAAGACCTATTCCATGTAGAGATAGTCTTTTCTAGTTCCTCGATCTTAGAAACCAGAGTTGATTCTCTCTATGTAGATTGTTCAGTTATCTTTCTCAATTTTTCATTCTCAACTTCAAGATTAGAGAGAGAGCCAGCATTTCGTAGGGCTGGTTTCAACTCCACTTATACTTTTTCTTTCTCCTCTTAAATGAGATAATGGTCCATTGATAGAACCCTGAGTCATTTCATATATTTATACAGATCAGATGTAATATCATGCAGTGCAATTCTTAAATCATTTATATCTACATCTGGAGAATTGAAATCAAATACCACACTGATATCAACTTCTTGATTATCAGTGGTATTGTCTGCTTCTGTTTATATGGCCCTAAGACAAAATTTGGCCATCTGAGGTCCTTCATCTTCACTGGATTCTGAACTTGAATCATTCTCAAAATCACTCAATGAACCCTCTGCGACAAGACCTTTGTGCTTCTTCTGGAACTTCTTATAGCCCTTGAATTCTTTCTTTAGGGTTGATTCTTTCTTCTTCTTGTCCTTCTTCAGCTCTTCTCTTAAGGGCTTATTGCACTCAGCGATATAATGACCTGGCATTTTACAATTGTAGCATAGGTCCTTTGAGTAATCACGATTGTTGTTGTTATTATTGTATCTCCGGGGCTTGTTGCTTTTGCCTTTTCTTGTGAATTTCCTTAATTTTTTGGCAAGCAGAGCAATGTGTTCATCGTCTTCATCATCATCAGAATCATCTTCTAAGGGTGGCTCCAACTCTCTTTCCTCTTGGATTCTGATGTAGTTTATGCCCATTGATTTAATTCCAGCTCATAGGTAAGGAGATTACCGTAGAGTTTCTGCACTGTCATTTCGTGAAGATTCTTCGATTCTCTTATCGCGGTGGTTTATGCATCCCACTTGTTGGGCAGTGCTTTCATGAATTTAATATTAAGGTTTTTGTTTGGATAGACCTTTTCGAATGCTCTGAGGGAGTTGAGCAGAATGTTGAATCTTTCATAAGTTGTTGTTATGTTCTCCCTAGGAACATGGGAGAACATTTCATGTTATTGAGTCAGTAGGGATTATTTGTTTCCCTAACTTCTTCAATTCCCTTATGCATCACCAAGAGAGCTTCCCACGCCTCCTTTGCTGTTCGCAATTGACCACGTTCTTAAATAGTTCGTCTTCTAGAGTCATGAACAAGATGTTCTTGATTCTTTTATCAAGTTGCACCAGCTTCTTCTCTATCTCTGTTCATTCGGCTCTTTGCTTGATTGTAACTTTATTTGGATCGTCAGTCATTGGAGCGAGCTTTGTGGGGACATACGAGCCATTGATCACCGCATCAAATAGATCTTCATCTATCTCATCCATGTACGTGATAAGTGGGTTTTATACCTACAAATTAGATATTCTTGGCTTGATTATTCTGCGAGTTCTTGGGTATTTTTAGTACATTTTCATGCATTTTAGTATTGTTGTGTAGGAATTGGAATTCAACTCAAGTTGGTGTTAAGAGCTATAAATGACAGATACTCGGCCTTATTTTGCAGTTTTGGGCGTTGACGTGTGTCAAGTGTTGGCCTTGGCTAAGCGACGAAACATAACATTAGTACGGCAAATCACTTGGGTGTGCAAGGAAGTAAGTAGGATTTTAGTAGAATGTTGGGCGCATCAGTGCTACTTTTAGAGTGCAGCAGCGCTGGCTAGGCTTATTTATAGCGTAGCTGCGCTATAATCATAGCACAGTAGCGCTAGTGCTACACGTGCGCATGAAAGGTGCATCGATGGCTTGGTTGATGTGCTTTAATTGGCTAATTTCATTTTAATAAAGCAGAACACTTGATAATTGTTGCCTAATAAGTTGCAATGTTTGAGGGCTGAAGACTTTAGTATAAATACATTAGTTTAGGGTTACATAAGAAAAGAGAGGGGATTCAGATAATATACGTATATAATTCAGAGATTTTTAGAGTACAAAATTAGGGTTTCATCAGCTATTGAAGGGAAGCATTCAAAACTTGCAGGGAGTTCAAGACAGAGATTGGAGATTAACTTCGGCAGAGTTTCTTCTTTATTCTCAATCTTTATTCCTTGTAATTTTAAAATGATTTCTGGATATTTGATGATGGTTTTATCTGTAGTTATGAACTAATCTTCTATTTAAGGTTACAATGGAACCCGGTGATAGTTTAGATTAATTTATTATCTTTTAATTAATTAATTATGTAGTCTAAGATTAGATCTGAATATAATAACTTATGATCTCATTTATTCTAAGATTGGAATAAGATATTTGTGTATAGAATAAGAATATATCTATACATCACAGGTAGCCTTATGGAGAATCATTGCTTAATGAGTTTATTCTCTATTAGTTCACATAGGAATATAGTGGATTAATATGAATAAATATTTTTATATAATTACTTGAAAAAGAGTTATATGTATACTACAAAATTCTCAGTTAACGATTCAACATAGTTGATTAATTGCAAGGGGAATGAATAGGTTTGGATAACTCATCGGGGGAAATTATAATTTTAATACTTTAATCTGTGGTAATTTCTGCTAAGTAATTAGTTAAATTTGATAATTAGTTTTACAACCGAAATTGCATTCTTTTAAATAAGATTAAATTAATGCATGATTAGTAATTGGATTAATAGATTATTAATTAGTCCTCGTGGGAACGATACTCTATTTGTTGCTATATTGCATAATCGATTGTGTATACTTGCGTGTAATTGCTAAGTATAGAATTGGGCAAACAGTACGCCTGTATTCAAACTTTTCAATTAACAAATCTATCTTTATTGCATAAAGGTGGCTTGTTTCCACCACCAACCTCAGAATTGGTTTTATTTTGTGCTATTGATCTACTCAAGTATTTTAAGCTTTGTTCACGAGAACTTTTTTTGATACCACTTGTTGTATCCCAAAGGCACTAAGAGATCTAGAAGGGGGAATTAAATAGATCCTTTAAAAAACAATTTAAGGAATTATTACCAACTTATAAATTAAGGAGGTTAATTTAACTATTCACAGTGGAATGATAATTTGAAAATCCCCTGCAAAGATTTAAAAGAGTCATAGTTCTAAATTTAGCACACGGGTGGAATTAAGTCACAAGTAAATATAAAAGACTCTGCAAAAATATAAGTGCAAAAAGTAAAGAAGACACAAAGAATTTTAACTAGTTTGAAACACAAAGATCTCCTAGTCCACTCTTCTACTTTTCGAGTAGGTATAATCCACTAAGGATGGGCAAACACCAAGATCTGTTCACTTAGAAAAGTTACAACTGATGAATCACTAAGATACCTTCAAGTAACTAAGACTTAATACAAGTCACTAAGACCGGTTCACACACAACCCTTTAAGTCACTTAGACTTGGTTACAAAAGGTCACTAAGACCTGAACAATCACTAAGAAAAAGAGTTATTTCGAGGTGTTGCTAAGTGGTTTTAAGTCCAGCAGATGAAAGAATTAGTAGCAGAACAAGTCGTTCTAGATCATAGAGTAGAGTTCTTGAGAGTTGGGCAGCAATTCAACTTTTGTTTTAGTGATTGTTACTGTTGGATTGAATCTGCGTGCCTTTTATAGACGTCCTCGAGATTTTCCCATTGGAAAGTTGTCGTTGCTCATTTAATGCTCTGATCCTAGAAGATCTTTGATTGTTGACTTGTAGAGAGGATGTGTCAGCTTGCTTTCGGTTGTGATAGGTCACATCAGACTACTTCAGTAACATTCACGTGGGTTGCTGTCACTTCACCGAACTAGCTGTTAAACACAAGTCGATCTGATCTTCTTTTTAATCTTAAGATGTTCAACAACTATCTTGGGATCTTCACTCTACGAGTCTTGACATTGTCAGTCCATTGTCATAGTTGATATACTCTACGATTTTTCTAATCGTAGAGTTTCATAGTGGTCGTAGAGTATATGGCTAGACTAACTCTACGATTGGTAAGCTCTACGATCTTTAATGTGTTGTACAATATCTATCAAACTCTAAGGTCTTCAATGCACTTTACGATTTTTATCAGATTCTGCGTTCTTCAATTTACTTTACGAGCTTTAAGTAGAGAGCTCTACGATCTTTGGTAGACTCTGCGATCTTCAATGCACTTTACGATATCTGAGTAGACTTTGCGAACTTGACTAGTATGCTCTACGATCATCGAATAAGCTCAATGATCGTCTAATCAGTTTTACGATCGTCTAATTTCCTATAGTCTATACATTCAATTTACTCAACGAAATAGATCAACCTAACAAGTTTGATCTTCTAATCTAAGTCATTTTACATCAATTTCATTTTAAGGACTTCACAAAAACTATTGGATACAAATATACATTATCTCATCATCAAATCAAATATGCATTTGTCCTAACACAAAGGTAGTAACTGAGAGAATTCTTCTCACAAGCTAGAGTCTCTAATAGGCTCTCTTCACAAAATAGAGCACTTTCATAGTCTCCAATTTTTTTAAATTTCTCCTACCAATAAAAAATTTTAATCTAATAAAAAATAAAAAACAACAACATTTTATATTAACACAAAGGATCAATGCTTAAGAAGCATTCAAGCATAATAATACAACAATATCCTTTCGAGCATAAAAAGATAATATTAAATTAAAAAAATACCAATCTTTTGTTTTTTTAAATTTAAAATTACAAAATATTCTAAACAAATCCCAACATTAACTTCTTCTCAAACTAAATCTCTTCTTTTTTTGTTATTAAAATTAAACAATATATTAACAAATCCCAACATTAAGCTAAATAAATATTATAGACCCGTACAAATCTATTACTTCTAATTAGATTAATATCTAATTTACTTTTTCTTAAACTAAATCCCTTTTTTTAAGTAAATTTTTTATATAAAATTAAACTTCTTCTATATAAAAAATTAATAAAACATATCTAAATCTAATGAATTTCTTCTTTTTCATCTCCACCATATATAAAGTTCAAACCCATTAAAAAAATATTCCACCTATAAATTAGTATAACACAATATAAATAATCATTTGTTAGGGAAAGTGCATATATATATATATATATATATAAACTTATTTGATATAAACAAAAATTGTAAATGCAGAAAATTGTATGTCAAGCCTAGTACTTGGTACTATGTCCTTAAGACAATTATGCCCTCCTTACAGTGCTCAGAGTTAGCGGTACTTGTCTCTCAGGATACAATGACAACGTATACTATAGCAGCACTATAAATAGTATACATAACGAACCAAATTGGTGTTCTGAACTCTCTCAATTATGTTATGTATATGACTGATGAACTGAAGAAGACTAGAATAAATTGAATGAATGAAAATGAATGACTTCACCATGTATTTATACGGTGAAATAGGTGACCCTTCATAATGGACATAACCCTTTGAAAAGGTTTGGATGCCTTTGAAAAGGCATGGCTAATGAGTCTAAAGAGGTGCAAGCCAGGCGAGTAAGTCAGGTGCGCCTGCGCATTGGAATGCCTCGGAGTGCCACGGTTCTGGCCTTAGCACCGCGGCTTTGATCCTAGCGTCGCTGCTCTAGTGTCAAGCGTCGCAACGCTTGAGTTTTTATCTGCGCTTCTTCTTCTTTCCTTGCTTCCCAAAATTGATAAATGAAAAATTAAACTAAAATTTACCCAGAAGGATATATATATACAAGTACTCATGACCTATGACCCACGACCCCGAGCCCGGCCTGGCCGTCAGCGGTAGCGCGTGCGTGTGGTCAAACCAAACTAATCCTTGGCTAGGTCATCTCCCCTCAACAAAAGTGGGGTGCCCTTGGGGCCCAAACCTAAGAGCAAACTAATTGTATATATACCAACTTAATGTTTAGTTCATAGTCGATGTGGGACTCTTCCCGCAATCATTTATTTATCCTCTTTAATGGATGATCTTTGGAAGTAAATTTCTCATTCATTACCCCATAGATTTGATCTTCCTAATACTTGATTTTTATCTACTCATGGAGTAGAACACATTGATATGTGGTTTCATCTCAAATGATTAATTGTATATCAAGGCTAGTACTTGGAACTATGTCCTTAAGATAATTATGCCCTCCTTACAGTGCTCAGAGTTAGCGGCACTTGTCTCCCAGGATACAATGACAACGTATACTATAACAACACTACAAATAGTATATACAACGAACCAAATATATGCTCTGAACTCTCTCAATTATGTTATGTATATGACTGATGAAATGAAGAATACTTGAATGAATTGAATGAATAAAAATGATTGACTTCACCATGTATTTGGAATGCCTTGGAGGGTCGCGGCTTTGATCCTAGCGTCACGACTCTAGTTTCAAGCGTCGCAGCGCTTGGCTTTTTGTCCCCACTTCTTCTTCTTGCCTTGCTTCCCAAAATTGATAAATAAATAATTAAACTAAACTTTACCCACAAGGATATATATATATATATATATATATATATGAGGATAGATCTAAAGCATACCTCTTAAATAGCATACCTCTCTTAAATAGCATACCTTTGTTAAAACTACGTCGTTTTAGAAAAATATGTGGCGCCCCCAAATCCGAGTACTTGAAACCCGTACTTGGTGAATCACGATACCATTTCTTTGAGCTGTTTAATATATTACAAACTTAATATTTATATCAGAGTTGTCTATTCCCCAGGTATGACAACCTTTAATTACATTCCTTACATGTTACATAATATATATGATCACAATACAATAGACTAATTATTACAGATAACACCATACAATTTATTCTTTCACCTTCCCTTTCCCTTGTCCTTGCTAGAGCCTTCTGGTCGATCACACTTAGCTAAAAACATTTAAGTCAAAGCAAGAATGAGCATTCAATTGCTCAGCAAGTAATAATAATTAATAAACACTAGCTCAAAGAAGTAAATGTTTTCTTTGAGGACTACTTCTACCACGAATCAATGGTGGTGAAGTCATTTGAAACCATTCTTAATAATATATCAAATCATTTTAAGTTTTCTGAAACAACGGAGTGACTTTTAAATACTGAGTGGTCAAAATACCATGAACTGTCATTTTTCATTTTTGAAAAGGTTTAAATAGAAATTCATCTGTAAACCGTCTGGTCTTATGGACACGGAGGATGATCAGTCTCGTTGTGCCCTGTATTGATCAACACTATATAATACATCTCCGCCATTGGCGTATAAAATTTTTCATCACCGCTTTTAGCTCATAAAATTTCCCCATTTCGGGTTGTTCATACTCAGTCTAGAGTCCTAACTAAAACAATTAAGTTGGATGACTTTATCATAACCAATAACATTCGACAAATACTTTTCAAATCGTGTCTAGCTGGGACAAATAGCTTAGAAAATCTTTATACTAGGTATACATACCGAAATTTAATAGTAGTATCAGAACTTATCAACGAATTTCGAATTCAAGGGTAATTGATAATGTACAATAGTTCATACAAGTGGGGATACTTGCATAATCAAACTTAGAATACAAATTTTCAATATGAGTCACAACAATTCAGTAATAAGATACTTTTAACAATGAACGAATCAAAGTAAATTCGAATTTATAATGATTATAAAAATTTGTACAAGTCGGGACACTTGCACAAAGAACAGAACAATTTTGATTATAAATACATCACATGAGACAATATCGAGATATTTGAAATCAATAGATAGCTTGAATAAAGTTTAAGAATACTTGCATAACATATGGATCCATTGCATAAAGTAAATGCAAGGGTTACGATAATTGCATAAACGGATAACAAAGATCATTATGGATGTGAATAATTAACAATAACTATTCACGAATAAGCTTTGAAATTGATAACTCATGTTGAGTTAGGAACTAGCAATAAATGTAAGAAGTTTAGCAATAATCAGGAATTTGCACAATATATACTTGTTTGCACGAAATAAAAATAGTGCATAAGGTTTAGATACTTGTACAGTAAAGAAAGAGTTCAGATACTTGCACAACAAAAGATTGAGTTAAGGAACTTGCTTACACAGATTCAATTCATAAAGTAAATGAAAAGGATGGGATACTTTGTGACGCCCCCAAATCCGGGTTACCTCAAACCACACAGATTTAGTGCTCACTATCCATACATAATCACTAACTACCCATAAACCAAAGGTTTTAAGTAAAGCAAACTGAATAATAAGCAAAAGAAATATCTCCCATAAAAGGGTTACATAGCTTTTCAAAATAAGTCTCAGGTTTTCTAACCTTTATTACATCTTTTAAACACGGAAACATAAATAACTAATAAGTCTCAATTACACAGCCACATAAATAAAAATAACAAGTCTTCACGTAATAGCAAATCATCGTCACTTGCTCATTTTTCCTTTTCCTTTGCTAGTAGACAGCTCATTCGTTATTTCAGCTTTAGCTGCAAGGGTTTAGTATGCAAGGGTGAGCAAAACAAGTGCCCACCAAAATAACAATGAACACTTTTCAAATAATCTAATTTGTACGGTATAACTTTTCTGCTGAATGATAATTAAGAATGGAAACGTTTGAAAGCTCAATAGAATATAAATAGAACTTCAAGATATACTGAGAGTGATATACTGAGGGTCACAAGACCTCGAACCATTTCCTAGGTTAACAGATAAGTTTGCTGTAACCGTTAACAATTTAATAAACTATGACTGGACTATTCATCTCGTACTCAGGGTGATCAGCCCGTTGTACAATGTATTGTGCACAACCATTCAACGCTTTTGCGTAAATATTCCCCTATACTAGGGTTGTTCTTCTCAGTTTTTGTAATCTAAGGAATCAGTTCAACAAAATAGAATTTAAACAACTTAGATTATGATCAAAGATCAACAACAGTGATATATAATGATATAGATTTTGTATATCCAAGATATTAGAATAATGACTTTAATTAACTTGAGCTTTGAATAACAAGAATCCAAAATTAAAAGTTTAAGGCATGCAATAATAACTTGCTAAATGAGAAAGTAGGATTTAGAAGCTTGCATAAACTGGAATCGAGGTAAGATAAGAACACTTGCGTCAAGTAAATTTAAGATTTAAAACATGTTTAGTGTGAAAGAGTTGAGAATAGGAAACTTGCCTCGTGCGTAGTTTTCCTAATTACAAACCACGTACAATAAATAACCTACATATTCCGTTTGTATAGCAACAAAAACAATGATTAGTTACAATATTCACGTACATTAACACTCCAACCCTCATCTTAATTTCCAATTAATCACTGATTATAAGGTATATTAACTTATATTTAATCATCATCAAATATCCACTTAGAATCCATCTTAACATCTTGGTATTCATTTATTATATTAATTTAAGTTCTAATCTTGCATAGAGCGACATATCGTAACTACCAAGAAAAGAAAAACAAAAATAACTTTTCCAGCAATGATCTCGCCGGGGCGAGAATTTTCTTTACAATTTTCTCGCTGGGGCGAGCTCCCGCCGGGGCGAGAAATTTCTATACAATTTTCTCGCCGGGGCGAGAAACTCGACTGCAACCTCCCACAGTTCGCGAACCAGCAAAACATAGACCAAATTTTCCAAATTCTATCATCCAACTGACAAATTAAACACACCCAGACATCAAACATGTTGTAAAACAGCTACCCAACATATTTCTAACAATTCTAACTATTATAAAACACATAATCAAGCACTTAAAGTCCAAAAATTCACACCCAAAACAAAATATTCATATTTTGGCCTATTTGATAAAATTAAAAATTGTGAATTCATCTCTAAATCATTTTAATCCATTCCACTTGCATTCTTTTTGTTTTTCATCATATTAACACAATCAAAAGTCAATTTACCGATTAATATCCGAATTGAACATCAAATTTTATACATATAAGCCATACATGAAAGTGAAACTCTGTAAAAATCAAAACTCTATTTTAAAGCATGTTTTCATGGATTGATACCTACAAATTGGTTATAACATCATATAATCACTATTACATGCTTACTATCAATTACAACCAAGTAATTCATACATTTAGCAAATAAATTCACATACAGGAAGGTAACAATCATTTACAGTGAAAAACTTTCTAACAAAATTTTAAAAGGAATTATACCTTCTATTGCTTTGAAAACTTAGCTAATCTTCTTTGCTTGAATTCTTGCTTCCAATTTTCCAAAATTCCACTCTCAATTTCTCTCTTCTTCTCTGTATATTTTTTTCTTTGGCTTATGAAAGTAAGCTGATAAAACTTTACGTGGTTTTATCAACTCACCAGTTACAAACCCAAAAAACCTCATCAGATAAAAAAACTAAAAGGTCACAAAGCCTTGTTTGGCTAGGCCCTAAAAAAAACTCATTTTTTACCAACCAAGAGCCACAAGGCCTTGTTTGGTTTAGCTAAATAAAACTCTTCTTCCATTTATTTTAATAACTCATTATATCATATAGTTTAATTGTCACACTAACAATTTAATTAAACCTATTATTAAATAAATCCAATTAAATCTTACTAAATTAATTATAACTTTTATTTGACCAATAACACTATTACCAAATAAAGTATTTTATTCAAATAAATCCTTTACTCAAATAAATTAGTTAATCATCTAATTTAATTATTAAATTAAATTAAAATAAACACATCAAATCATATTCAAATAACATCTAACACAATTACTCTTAACATGAATTATTTCACAATAACTTTATCATTTATTTATTTTACTCAACAAATAAATAAATTAACAATAAAATATTTATTAACTCAATAAATATTTTAAATTATTTACAAAATTCACAATCATTACATCCTTCCCTCCTTACAAGGATTCTGTCCCCAGAATCACAACGTTATCGCTACATTCTTCCCTCCTTACAAGGATTCTGTCCTCAAAATCATAGAACAGGGACTAAACAAATAACTCAGGATAATTCTTCATCATTTCAGCTTCTAGTTCCCACGTAGCTTCATCAGCATTGTAGTTCCTCCATAGAACCTTAACAGAACGTATCACTTTATTCCTAAGAACTTGTTCCTTCCTATCTACTATCTGAAGTGGAACTTCCTCGTAAGTTAGGTCTTTCTCGAACTGTATAGATTCATATTTTATCACATGTTTATAATCTGGCTTAAAAGGCCTTAAAACAGATATATGGAACACATTGTGGATATGTACCAGCTCTGGAGGTAGAGCTAATTCATAAGCCACCTCACCAACTCGCCGCAAAACTTCAAAAGGTCCAATAAATCTTGGACTAAGCTTATCCTTCTTGCCAAAATGAATTTTCCCTTTCCAGGGTGACACTTTCAGAAATACGAAGCTTCCTACCTCAAATTCTCATTCTGACGATGTTGATCCGCATACTTCTTCTGCCTGTCTTGAGTAGCTAATAGTCGCGCTCTTATAACTTTCACGATCTCCGTTGTTTGGTGTACCAATTCCGGTCCTAGAAGTTGTCGTTCACCAACCTCGTCCCAACATAGTGGATTCCGATATTTCCGTCCGTACAACGCTTCATATGGCGGCATGCCAATACTTACGTGGTAACTATTGTTGTAAGCAAACTCGACCAATGGTAGGTGGTCATCCCAGTTTCCCTTAAAATCCATGACACAGGCGCGTAACATATCTTCCAAAGTTTGGATCGTTCTTTCGCTCTGACCATCAGTTTGACGATGATATGCAGTGCTCATCCTCACCTGAGTTCCCAAGCATTCTTGCAAACGCTTCCAAAAATTTGACGTAAACCTCGGATCTCGATCAGACACAATAGACACAGGGACACCATGTCGAGAAATAATTTATTTGATGTATAATTTCGCTAACTGGTCCAGGTTGAATCTAATCTTAATTGGTAAGAAATGCACTGATTTTGTCAGTTTGTCCACGATTACCCAAATTGCGTCAAAACCTTTTTGTGTAGTCAGCAAACCTACGACAAAATCCATTGTTATGTGTTCCCACTTCCACTCAGGTATTTTTAACGGCTGCAACAAACCACTGGGTCGTTGATGTTCAGCTTTCACTTTCTGGCATGTCAAACATCTGGCAACACATTCTGCCACATCACGCTTCATTCCTGACCACCAATAATATTGACGAAGATCTTGATACATTTTTGTACTCCCTGGGTGAACTGAGTAACGTGTGTTGTGAGCCTCATCCAAGATCTCCCTTCTAACTTTCGGTACCAATAGAACCCAAATTCGATGTTCAAATCTGAGTAATCCCTTGGCATCAATACTGAACTTTCCACCTTGTCCCTCAGAGACTTCCTTCCTAATCTTTTCACACTCCGCATTGTGAAGTTGAGCTTCTTTAATTCGGTCCAGCAACACCGGACGAACCTCGATCTGAAATATCTTCTCATTTGATTCATGCTGGCACTTCACCTCCAATTCCGACTTCGCCATCTGTTTAACAAGTTCCTCCTGAGCAGTCAATAACATAAGTTTCTCCCAACCCTTCCTGCTTAATGCATCAGCAACGATATTCGCCTTTCCTGGATGATAGAGAATTTCGCAGTCGTAATCCTTAATCAGTTCTAACCATCGCATCTGTCGCATGTTGAGGTCCTTCTGTGTAAAAATGTACTTGAGGCTCTTATGATCCGTGTAGATCTCACACTTCTCACCATAAAGTTAGTGCCTCCAGATCTTCAGAGCAAACACCACCGCTGCCAATTCTAAATCATGCGTTGGGTATCCCTTCTCGTAATCTTTCAGTTATCGTGAAGCGTATGCAATAACCTTGTCCTTCTGCATAAGCACACAGCCAAGGCCCTTATGCGACGAGTCACTGTAAACCATAAAATTTCTGGTACTATCTGGCAAAGATAATACAGGCGCCATACTTAACCTCTTCTTTAGTTCCTGAAAACATTCCTCGCACTTCTCCGTCCAGACAAACTTAACCGTTTTCCTAGTCAAATTTGTCAATGGAGTGGCGATTTTAGAAAAATCTTGTATAAACCGTCGATAATACCATGCCAAACCTAAGAAACTCCTTACTTCAGACGGTGTCTTTGGTTGCTCCCAATCTATTACAGCTTCCACTTTAGCCGGATCAACCGAAATCCCATCTTTATCAATTATATGTCCAAGAAATTGAACACGATCCAACCAAAACTCACATTTTGAAAACTTCGCGAAAAGCTTCTCTTTTCGTAATGTCTCTAAAGTTAGTCTCAGATGCTCCACATGGTCTTCTCGTGATTTAGAATACACTAAAATATCGTCGATAAACACCACCACGAACTTATCTAGAAATGGTTTAAACACCCTATTCATTAAGTCCATGAATGTCGCAGGTGCATTCGTTAGACCGAATGACATAACCAGAAACTCGTAGTGACCGTAACGAGTTCTGAACGCCGTCTTCGGAACATCCTCCTTTTTCACTTTCAGCTGATGGTAACCACTTCTTAAGTCTATCTTTAAAAAATGAGTAGCTCCCTTCAGTTGATCGAACAGATCGTCAATTCTCGGTAACGGGTATTTATTCTTGATTGTAACCTTGTTCAATTCACGATAATCTATGCAAAGACGCATCGAACCATCTTTCTTCTTAACAAACAACATCGGCGCTCCCCACGGCGAAACACTCGGTTGAATGTACTTCTTGTCTAGTAGCTCTTGCAATTGCACCATCAACTCCTTCATCTCCACCGGAGCCATTCGGTATGGAGCTTTTGATATAGGCGCAGTCCCGGGCACTAAATCAATAATGAATTCAATCTCTCTTTCTGGAGGTAATCCCGGCAAATCATCAGGAAAAACATCCACAAAATCCCTCACCACTGGTATTTCTTCCAATTTTGTACCGGTCTTACGAGTATCTACCACATGAGCTAAATACCCTACACATCTTTGCTTCAGTAACTTCTTAGCCTGCATAATCGTTAGACAAGTTGCTTGCCTCGGTGATTTGCTACCATAAAACACCACCTTAGACGGAGTCTTAAGGTTGACACACTTCTTTTGGCAATCAATAATCGCCCCATAACTATACAACCAATCCATTTCTAGAATAACGTCAAATTCCCCAAGTTTAATCGGAATAAGATCTACTGTCATCATACGACCATGAATATCTACCTCGCAATTTTTATACACATACCTAATCGGTATCACTTCCTTATTGGCAATCTCTATATTTAAGGGAAAGTCTAACTCTTCTCGGGGTATCTCCAATTTCTCAGCAAAATCATCAGAAATGAAAGAACAAGTTGCACCCGAATCAAAAAGTACATATGCATTCAAGTTATTTACTGGTAGGATACCTGCCACCACCTCCTTGGATCGAACCGCATCCTGGACCGTCATATTAAAAGTGCGAGCAGTCGGGCGATTTGCTGTAACTGGTCCAGAAATAGTTAGTGCACCTCCACTATTGCTTCCTTTGCCTCCATTTCCCCTACTAGCAACTTTCCTTGGACAATCACGAGCAAGATGGTCTTTTGACCCGCACGTGAAACATGCACCCTTCTTTGGGGCAGTGCAGTTTGGAGCAATGTGGCCCTCTTGTCCACAGTTGTAACAGACTCTCTTTCCTTTCAAGCACACACCAGCATGATTCTTACCACAGGTTGCACAAGCTTCAGTTTTCTTCCTCTGGTTACTCTGCTGACTTCCAGTAGAACCACCATCATTCCATTTTTGTTTTTGGTTTCCTCCCCCATTGCTACCATTCGGCCTATTCTCGGTCTCATTCCTTTTCTTTTTCTGCTCCTGGTTGTATTTGGTTAATGCATCACTTCCTCCCTCTGCTATTATTGCTTTCTCTAACACCGCCGCAAATGTGTTAAGTTGAAACATAGAAACCCTACTATAAAGCCAAGGTTTCAATCCCTGCTCGAATCGTCTAGCCTTTCTCTCATCCGTGTTAACTTGGTATGGTGCAAACCTCGCTAATTCATTGAACCTTGCCGCGTATTCTGGCACTGTCATTGTTCCTTGCTTAAGTTCGAGAAACTGAACCTCCATCTGGTTCTGAGCACTAGCCAGAAAATACATTTCGAAGAACATCTCTTTAAACCGGTTCCACGGTATAACACCTTCTCCTGCTCTCGTCTAGTTGGCTTGCCACCAGTAACTGGCTTCCGACTTTAACATGAAAGTCGCAAAGGCAGTCTTCTGATCATTCCCAACCCTAGCGACTTCAAAAACTTTTTCCATTTCCATTACCCAAGTTTGGGCTTCTATTGGATCCATTGTTCCTTTAAACTCAGGGGGACCAATGGCCTTAAAATCCTTAAAGATCGTAGCTTGAGGTTGCGGTTGATTTGCAAAAACTCCAGTCAAAAGGTTCACTAGTTGCTGAACTGGGTTAGCATCGGGTGGATTATCGTTATTGTTGTTAGTAGACCCCTCTGGGGGTGGTTGCTAACGGGGTCGTCCAACTCTTCTTGGTGGCATAATTCTGTTGAAGACAACTCTTTTTAGATAATTGCTAAATTTCTTAAGTGCTTATAACTTAATTAAAACTTAACTTAAATATTCAAAAGTAGAAATTTAACACATATCATTTTTCAGAAACTTCTTTATTTATTCATTCTCAAACTCAAAAGATAGCATTTTACTATTTACATCATCATCTAAGAAGACAACTCCGGAATTTCATCATTAACGTCTTATCCCATAATTTATATAAGCTGGGATTTACATTCAAAATACTTGTTATAATATTATTTCTATAATAACTTAGGAAGACAATCCTCGATGCACAGCCTCCTCACGTTCTTGCTCCATGATGCGAACCATAGTTCGACGATCCACAAACCTCGGATGATCCTCCAACTGAGTTGGGTAATGGCAAACCCGGTCTTGAGCCCTATCCATCGTTGTGTGGTAAATATACTCCATGTCATCGATCTTAAACTTCTTCGCGCGAATCTCTCCTTCAGCACAATCCAACCGTTGAGAAACCCTAATGTAAGCATCTTCAACCCTATTACGCATAGCAGTTTCCTCCTTCAAAGCTTCTTTTAATCCCTCCATCGCAATCTTCAGTTGGCCGATCTCGGACTTTAATTCATCATTCTCAGTTTTTAGTTCACCATTTTCAGCCTTCACTATCTCATTCTCTGACTTCACCTTTTCATTTTCATCTAGCAACTGCTCCTGCTGACCCTCTGCGTGAACTAATTTCCATTCTACATCACCCAACCGTACCTCTAAATCGTAGATCTCTCCGTCCTTCTCCTCGATAGTAATACGGTGTGTCTCTGACACTTCCTCCAAAACTCCGAGTTGTTCCCGAAGTTCTACATTTTTATCGTATAACTGCTCGTACATCAGCTCCTCGGGATCCTCCTCCTCTTCCTCCTCCTCCTGAACAGTGACCAGCTGTGACACCCCCAAATCCGGGTACTTCAACTCCACAGATTTGGGGTTCACCAATCCATACATTCAATGCTAACTACCCATGATTAAGATAATATAAATAAACTGAATAAAACACCTTCCCACAAAAGGGGGTTACATCTCCAATCTCATAATCAAACAAATCTCAGGTTATCCAACCTCAATTACATCAATGCGGAATAAAAACATAAAATTTAAATAAGTCTTTTGCAAAGAACTAAAACAAATAAACTAAACATCTTCATTTGCTCATCTTGCCTTTGCCCTTGCTAGTGGACGGCTCATCTATTCTCCCAGCTTTAGTTGCAATGTATTTAATGCAAGAGTGAGCAAACAATTGCTTGCAAGTATGATAACAATAACAATTGAAAAACTAATGAAGTAGATTTCAACTGAGGTATAATAGCTTTTCTGAATTCAATCAATAACTAGTCAAAATCTGAAAACTCAATAGAAAGTTTAGCTCAAGAACTGAATATAGATTCAGGATTAAAAGTGTATCTGAGGGTCACAAGACCTCGAACTATGTCCTAGGTTATCAAGTATTTCTACCGTAACCTTTAACAGTCTTATAGACTATGGACCATCCATCTCGTACTCAGGGGGATCAGCCCTTTGTACAATGTATTGTGCACAAACATTTTAACGCTGTAGCGTAATTAATCCCCTATATTAGGGTTGTTCATCTCAGTTTAGCATCGGAATCCGTACCGAAAGAAACTTGGTTTGGAAGGATTTTAAAATATTATAAGTCTTTAGAACGCTCATCAACTAAGGACTAGCTGAATCAATAAGGTTTGCTAGTTTGATTCATCAATAAAAATTGTACAATAGGAACTATGTTCAAAATCTGATTAACTATCAATGATCGAATAACAATTGACTGGAATAAAGCTTAAACACTTATCATGGTATCAACCTCGCTTGAATAATAATAAGCTAAGGTTAGTAAACTTGCTCAATGATAGAATACTTGGTTTAAATGAGATAACAAGTTAAGAGAAGGAAAAACTTGCTCAATATAATAATAGAGTTCAGAAACTTGCCTCGTACGTAGCTTTACTAATTACAAACCACGTACAATAAACAACCTACAAATTTCGTTTGTATTGCAACAAAAACGATTAGTTACAATACTCACGTACATTAATACTCCAATCCTCACCTCAATTTCCAATTAACTACTGATTATCAACTCTATTTCAGAAGCTACAAGCTTTATTGCAATAATGTTACACTCTAAGAATCTCCACAACTTATCTTTAAGCTAAGGTATATTACCTTATATTTAATCATCATCAAACATCATTTAGAATCAATCTTAACATCTTAATATTCACTTGTTACATTAATTTAAGTTTAATCCTGCATAAAATGATATATCATAACTAGCAAGAAAAAAAAAACTAAATAATAAAATTTTTTTTTTCAGCAGTGATTCTCGCTGGGGCGAGAATTTACTGAACAAATATCTCGCCGGGGCGAGCTTTTCCTTAACAAAATTCTCGCCGAGGCGAAGATTTACAGCTCACTTTTCTTGCCGGGGCGAGAGACTCGGCAGTCATCTCCTACAGTTCGCAACCATTGAAAACTTAGGCCAAATTTGGCCAAATTTTCTGAATTCTACCATCCAACACATAATTTAAACACACCCAGACATCAAATATAACACAAAACTATTTCCCAACATGTTTCAAAACATTCTCAACATCATATTACACATAATCAACCAACTTATATAAAAAAATTTCTCTGTTAAAACAAGATATTCATGTTTTAACCATTTTAATGAAATCAACTACTGTGGAACCATTCTAACCCATTCTAATTGCATTCTTTTCGTTTTTCACTATATAATCATAATCAAAAATCAATTTTACCAATTAACAACCAATTTGAATACCAATTTCATACATATATACCATACATGGAATAAACTCTGTAAAACTAAAACCCAATTCTAAAGCATGCTTTCATGAATTAATTCATATAAATTAATTTATAATCATCATGTAATCATCTAACACATGCTTTCTAACAATTATATCAAATATTTCATCTTTTGAGCAATTGAGTTCACATACAGAAAACTGGAAACCATATACAGTAAAGTAAAACAAAGAGGAAAAGAATTATACCTTCTATTGCTTTAAGAACTTAGAATTCTCTTCAATCACAAACTCTTCTTAATCCACAAACTCTCAAACTCACAATTTCTCTCTATTCTCACTTGATAGAACTCTGCTCTTTCTTTTTTTTTTACACAACTGATGAACACTCTCACTTTAACGTATAATAGCCTTCAATTAATCAGTTAAAAAAATACAAAGAGTTAGGCCATGTTTGGCCAATTCCAAATAAAAATTAGAATTCCAAAAGCTAGGTTGTGTTTGGTTGAATCAAAAGGAAATAATCCATTTTTTAACCAACCAAAGGTCACAAGGCCTTGTTTGACTTAACAAAATAAAACCCTTTCCACAAATCATTATACTATATAGTTTTAAGCGTCACACTTTTAATTTAATTAAACTTAAATTCAATTAAACCTTACTAATTAATTAATAATTCTATTTAACCAATTACTATAACACCAAATAAATTATCTTATTCAAATAAATCCTTTATTCAAATAAATCATTAATCATCTAATTTAATTATTAAATTAAATTAGAATAAACACATCAAATCACATTTAAATAACTTTTAACATAAATTCTTTCACCATAACTTATAAATTATTTATTTTACTCAATAAACAAATTAATAAAAATATTTATATAACTCAATAAATATTTTTATTTAATCACAAAAATTGCATTCGTTACATCATTCCCTCCTTAAAAGGATTATGTCCTCAGAATCACAACGCAATTAATTCGTCCGTTACATTCTTCCCTCCTTACAAGGATTCTGTCCCCAGAATCGCGACTCAAATAAAAAAAAATTAAACAAATAATTCAGGATAATTTTGCATAATTTTCTCTTTGAGTTCCCACGTAGCTTCTTCAGCACTGTGGTTCCTCCAAATTACCTTAACAGAAGGTATCACTTTATTTCTGAGAACCTGCTCTTTCCTGTCTACTATCTATACAGGTATTTCTTCATAGGACAAATCTTTTTCAAATTGTATTGGTTCATATTCTATGACATGTTTATAATCGGACTTATACGATCGTAGCACCGATATGTGGAAGACATTGTGAATATGGTCTAACTCGGGAGGTAAAGCTACCTCACAAGCCACCTCGCCTACTCGTTTCAGCACCTCGAAAGGTCCAATAAATCGCAGACTGAGTTTACCCTTTTTACCAAATCTGATTTTTCCTTTCCAGGGAGATACTTTGAGGAACACAAAGCTCTTGACTTCAAATTCGCGATTTTGACGATGCTGATCTGCATATTTCTTTTGCCTATCTTGAGCAGCTAACAATCTGGTTCTTATTACCTTGACAATTTCAGCACGTTCACCAACCTCGTCCCAACACAACGGAGTTCTGCACTTCCTTCCATACAATGCTTCGTATGGCGGCATTCTAATACTCGCGTGATGACTATTCTAATAGGCAAACTCGACCAGAGGTAAATGATCATCCCAGTTGCCTTTAAAATCCATGACGCACGCTCGAAGCATATCCTCCAACGTTTGAATTATTCTTTCGCTCTGGCCATCGGTTTGAGGATGGTAGGCTGTACTCATTCTCAACTGCATTCCCAAACAAGCTTGCAGACTCCTCCAAAATTTTGAGGTGAAACGTGGATCTCTGTCTGACACTATTGACACTGGAACACCGTGCCTTGAGATAATCTCCTTGACGTATAATTTCTCCAGCTGATCCAAAGTGAATCTGATTTTGATAGGTAAGAAATGTGCTGATTTCGTCAGTCTGTCCACTACGACCCATATTGCGTCATAACCCTTCTGAGTAGTTAGAAGCCCTACCACGAAGTCCATCGTGATATGCTCCCACTTCCATTCTGGTATCTCCAAGGGCTGTAACAAACCACTTAGTCGTTGATGTTCTGCTTTGACTCTCTGACAAGTTAAACACTTCGCAACACATTCAGCAACCTCTCTTTTCATGTTTGGCCACCAAAAATGTTGCCGAAGATCCTGGTACATTTTTGTACTTCCCGGATGAATCGAAAATCTGGAACTATGAGCTTCGTTCAAAATCTCCTCTCTGATTGCCAATACTGACGGTACCCAGATTCTGCCTTCAAATCTCAGCAACCCTTCGGTATCGATTTTATATTTAAGCTCTTCACCTTCCAGCACTCTTTTGCGTATATTAATACACTCATCATCCTGGAGTTGCGCTTCCTTAACTTTGGCCACCAGAGTTGGTTGAGTTTCCATCTAGAACAATTTTTCATTAGGCTCTGCCAGATCCTTCACCTCTAATTCCAATTTAGCCATTTCCGCTACGAGCTTCTCCTGAGCAGTTAACAAAAATAGTTTCTCCCGTCCTTTTCTACTCAAAGCGTCGGCAACCACATTAGCCTTTCCCGGATGGTATAGAATTTCACAATCATAGTCTTTGGTCAATTCTATCCATCTCCTCTGCCACATATTCAAATCCTTCTATGTAAAAATATACTTCAGACTTTTATGGTCTGTATATATTTCACACTTCTCCCCACAGAGATAGTGCCTCCAGATTTTCAAAGCAAACACCACAGCTGCTAACTCCAAATCATGGGTCGGATACCCTTTTTCATAGTCTTTTAGTTGGCACGATGCATATGCAATAACCTTACCATTCTGCATCAACACACAACCAAGTCCTTTATGCGATGCGTCGCTATATACCACAAAATTTCCTGTATTATCTGGCAAAGATAACACAGGTGCCGAACTTAGTCTCTTCTTTAGTTCTTGGAAACTCGCTTCGCACTTCTCCGTCCAAACGAACTTCACTGATTTTCTTGTTAAATTCATTAATAGAGTGGCGATCCTGGAGAAATCTTGAATAAAACGGCTGTAGTAACCTGCCAAACCTAAGAAACTCCTCACTTCTGACGGTGTTTTCGGTTGATCCCAGTTCATCACAGCTTCCATTTTCGCTGGATCCACTGAAATCCCGTCTTTATCGATAACATGCCCAAGGAATTGAACACGCTCTAACCAAAATTCGCACTTCGAAAATTTTGCATACAATTTCTCCTTCCTTAACGCCTCCAATGTCACCCTCAAATGCTCCACGTGTTCTTCCTGAGTTTTAGAGTAAACCAAAATGTCGTCTATGAATACCACCACAAATTTATCCATAAATGGTTTGAACACCCTATTCATTAAGTCCATAAACGCTGCAGGTGCGTTTGTTAAACCAAATGACATAACCAAAAACTCATAGTGACCATATCTAGTTCGAAATGCCATCTTTGGTATGTCTTCCTTTCTCACCTTCAACTGATGGTACCCACTTCGCAGATCTATCTTTGAAAAATATCTTACTCCCTACAGTTGATCAAACAGGTCATCGATCCTTGGCAACGGATACTTGTTTTTAATTGTGACCTTGTTCAACTCTCTATAATCAATGCAAAGAGGCATTGATCCGTCCTTCTTCTTGACAAATAACACCGGCGCTCCCCATGGCGAAACGCTCGGTTGGATATACTTTTTATCCAGCAATTCTTGTAATTGTATCATCAACTCCTTCATTTCTACCGGAGCTATTCGGTACGGGGCTTTTGATATAGGGGTTGTACCCGGTGCTAGATCAATTACAAACTCAATTTCCCTATCTGGCGGTAGTCCTGGCAAATCATCAGGAAACACGTCCGCAAAATCCCTAACAACCGGTATCTCCTCCAACTTTACACTCACCTTTCGGGTATCGACGATGTAGGCTAGATATCCTACACATCCTTGTCTCAACATCTTTCTGGCCTGCATCATCGTCAGACAACTCATTTGTCTAGGCGACTTGCTGCCATAAAATATTACCTTCGACGGAGTCTTAAAATTTACACACTTCTTTTGACAGTCAATAACTGCCCCATGGTTGAACAACCAATCCATACCCAAAATAACGTCAAACTCCCCAAGACAAATTGGGATTAAGTTTACTGTCATCACATGACTATTAATATCTATCTGACAGTTCTTGTGGACAAACTTAACAGGAATCACTTCCCTATTTGCAATTTCTATATTCATGGGGTAATCTAATTCTTCCTGAGGTAACCCTAATCTTCTAGCAAAATCATCGGATATAAATGAACAAGTAGCACCCGAGTCAAACAATACATAAGCATTAACATTATTGACTGGAATAATACCTGACACTACATCCTTTGACTGCACAGCATCCTGCACCGTCATGTTGAATGGTCGATTGGGCTGTGTCGGTCCTGCGATAGTCAGATTGCCTCCACCGCTGTTTCCTTTTCCTGCACTGGCTCCACCTGTAGTTCTTTTCTTAGGGCAGTCTCGGGCAAAGTGATCTTTCGACCCGCAGATGAAACATGCGCCCTTCTTCGGACTAGGGCAATTCGGTGCGATATGACCCTCCTGTCCGCAGTTAAAGCATACTCTCTTACCCTTCAAGCAAACACCCACATGACTCTTTTCGCAGTTACTGCACACCTCCACCTTCTTTTTCTGATTACTCTGCTGACTTCCCGCAGAGTTACTATCACTCCACTTCCTCTTCTGACCGCTGCCCCCATGGCTACCACTTGCCTTGTTTTCACTTTCATTCTTCTTTTTCCTCTGCTCCTGATTATACTTGGACAGAGCATCACTGCCCCCTTCAGCGATAATTTCCTTTTCCAAAACTGCCGCAAATGAGTTCAGTTGGAACATTGAAACTCGACTATACAGCCAGGGCTTCAGTCCCTGCTCAAACCTTCTAGCCTTTCGCTCATCCGTGTTGACTTGATATGGCGCAAACCTCACCAACTCATTGAATTTTGCAGCATACTCAGGTACTATCATGGTACCTTGCTTCAGCTCTAAAAACTGCACCTCCATCTGATTCTGTGCGCTTGCCGGAAAATAAGTCTCGAAAAACATCTCCTTAAATCGTTCCCACGGTATTAACCCCTGACCACCTCGTGTCTTATTTACTTGCCACCAGTAGCTTGCTTCTGACTTGAGCATGAATGTGGCAAATGCCGTCTTCTGGTCCTCGTTCACCCTAGCGACATCAAACACCTTCTCCATCTCCCCAAGTTTGGGCTTCAATTGGATTCATAGAGCCGTGATATTCTAGAGGTCCGACAGCCTTGAAGTCTTTAAAAGTCGTAGCCTGAGCTTGAGGTTGATTCGCAAAGGCTCCCGTTAACAAATTTACCAGCTGCTGCATTAGATTAGCGTTGGCTTCTTCGTTGTTATTGGTGGATCCCTCAGGAGTTTGTTGACGGGTTTGTCTTCTTGGCGGCATCTTACTATTAAGAATTCGCGCTATTAGATTATTACTCAATTACTTAAACATTTAAGTCTTAACTTAAACATTTATAAACAACACTTAACACATAGCACATCTGATAAAATTTTGCATTTTTATTCATTTACTATTTCAAACATAATAGAAATAGCATCGTAGTTATTTACATCATATCATCTATCCTGACATCATAAAGTTCCAGGATTACATCATTATTCTATCCCATTATATAATACTGGGATTTACAACTTATTAACTTCATACTTTCATACTAGCTTAACTAATCATAATCTACGATGACATCCCACGGCGCACAGCTTCCTCGCGTTCCTGCTCCATAATACGAGTCACCATCCTTTGACCCATTATATCTGGATGACGATGAACTCGATCATGAGCTCTATCTACTGTGGTGTTAAAAATATACTCCATCTCGTCAATCTTGGCCTTCTTTGACCGCACCTCAGATTCAACACGATCTGCGCGGTTAGCCTCCCTCAACCAAGCAGTTTCAGCTCTCGCCCGCTTAGCTGACTCCTCTTTCAACTCATCTCGTACAATTTCATTCCTGGCTATCAACTGTCCTCGTCGATACTCAGATTGTGCTAGCCTCTGCTCAACCTCTGCAAGACGTGATGAAAGGTCTTGGATCTCAGCATCCTTCTGCTCTAAAGTGGCTTGACGTTCCACAACCTGTTCTCCTAACTCCTCCTTTTCGCCCTCAACATGAACCAGCTTCCACTCCACGTCCCCAAGACATATATCGAGCTCCTCAATCTCGTTGTTCTTCTGCTCCAAAGCAGTCTGTCGCTTAGCCAGCTGCCTCTCTAACTCCTCCACCCTATCTTGCAACTCAATGTTGCGATCATACACCTACTCATACATCTGAACACCTAAGGAGGTTAGTGATATCTCCTCAGGGTCCTCCTCCTCCTCCTCAACCTCCTCCGGATCCTCCTCAGGATCAGTCTCAGGCTCGTACTCGGGACCTGCAACTGTGATCAATGGGGATGGCTCCCTCTGCACTAACTGCTCATAAACTACGTGAATATCTCGGGGCTCCTCCTCCCTAGCATGGCTGGGCTCTCCTCTATCAGTCATCCTGACAATAAAATTTTAAGTTTTAATTACTACTCAATAATACACGAGAGCACATAAGTTTGTTATCAAATAAGCACATAGCACATAATCGTTTTATTGTCTTTTATGAATTTCCGTAATCCATTCCTTAGAACTCGATAAGAGTTTATCACCTCTATATATATTCTCTATCTTCTAAAAGGCTATTACCCTAAGGGTTTCCCCACCTAAAGGTTCATAACCTATCAGCTCTGATACCAACCTGTGACACCCCCAGATCCAGGTACTTCAACTCCACAGATTTGGGGTTCACCAATCCATACATTCAATGCTAACTACCCATGATTAAGATAATATAAATAAACTGAATAAAACACCTTCCCACAAAAGGGGGTTACATCTCCAATCTCATAACCAAACAAATCCCAGGTTATCCAACCTCAATTACATCAATGCGAAATAAAAACATAAAATTTAAATAAGTCTTTTGCAAAGAACTAAAATAAATAAACTAAACATCTTCATTTGCTCATCTTGCCCTTGCCCTTGCTAGTGGACGGCTCATCTATTTTCTCAGCTTTAGCTGCAATGTATTTAATGCAAGAGTGAGCAAATAATTGCTCGCAAGTATGATAACAATAACAATTGAAAAACTAATGAAGTAGATTTCAACTGAGGTATAATAGCTTTTCTGAATTCAATCAATAACTAATCAAAATCTGAAAACTCAATAGAAAGTTTAGCTCAAGAACTGAATAAAGATTCAGGATTAAAAGTGTATCTGAGGGTCACAAGACCTCGAACTATGTCTTAGGTTATCAAGTATTTCTACCATAACCTTTAACAGTCTTATAGACTATGGACCATCCATCTCGTACTCAGGGGGATCAGCCCTTTGTACAATGTATTGTGCACAAAAATTTTAACGCTATAGCGTAATTAATCCCCTATATTAGGGTTGTTCATCTCAGTTTAGCATCGGAATCCGTACCAAAAGAAACTTGGTTTGGAAGGATTTTAAAATATTCTAAGTCTTTAGAACGCTCATCAACTAAGGACTAGCTGAATCAATAAGGTTTGCTAGTTTGATTCATCAATAAAAATTGTACAATAGGAACTATGTTCAAAATCTGATTAACTATCAATGATCGAATAACAATTGACTGGAATAAAGCTTAAACACTTATCATGGTATCAACCTCGCTTGAATAACAATAAGCTAAGGTTAGTAAACTTGCTCAATGATAGAATACTTGCTTTAAATGAGATAACAAGTTAAGAGAAGGAAAAACTTGCTCAATATAATAATGGAGTTCAGAAACTTGCCTCGTACGTAGCTTTCCTAATTACAAACCACGTACAATAAACAACCTACAAATTTCGTTTGTATTGCAACAAAAACGATTAGTTACAATACTCACGTACATTAATACTCCAATCCTCACCTCAATTTCCAATTAACTACTGATTATCAACTCTATTTCAGAAGCTACAAGCTTTATTGCAACAATGTTACACTCTAAGAATGTCCACAACTTATCTTTAAGCTAAGGTATATTACCTTATATTTAATCATCATCAAACATCATTTAGAATCCATCTTAACATCTTAATATTCACTTATTACATTAATTTAAGTTTAATCTTGCATAAAATGATATATCATAACTACCAAGAAAAAAAAAACTAAATAATAAAATTTATTTTTTTTCAGCAGTGATTCTCGCCGGGGCGAGAATTTACTGAACAAATATCTCGCCGGGGCGAGCTTTTCCTTAACAAAATTCTCGCCGGGGCGTAGATTTACAGCTCATTTTTCTCGCCGTGGCGAGAGACTCGGCAGTCATCTCCAACAGTTCGCAACCAGTGAAAACTTAGGCCAAATTTTCCGAATTCTACCATCCAACACATAATTTAAACACACCCAGACATCAAATATAACACAAAACTATTTCCCAACATGTTTCAAAACATTCTCAACATCATATTACACATAATCAACCAACTTAAATCAAAAAAAAATTCTCTGTTAAAACAAGATATTCATGTTTTAACCATTTTAATGAAATCAACTACTGTGGAACCATTCTAACCCATTCTAATTGCATTCTTTTCGTTTTTCACTATATAATCATAATCAAAAATCAATTTTACCAATTAACAACCAATTTGAATACCAATTTCATACATATATACCATACATGGAATAAACTCTGTAAACTAAAACTCAATTCTAAAGCATGCTTTCATGAATTAATTCATACAAATTAATTTATAATCATCATGTAATCATCTAACACATGCTTTCTAACAATTATATCAAATATTTCATCTTTTGAGCAATTGAGTTCACATACAGAAAACTAGAAACCATATACAGTAAAGTAAAACAAAGAGAAAAAGAATTATACCTTCTATTGCTTTAAAAACTTAGAATTCTCTTCAATCACAAACTCTTCTCAATCCACAAACTCTCAAACTCACAATTTCTCTCTATTCTCACTTGATAGAACTCTGCTCTTTCTTTTTTTTTTTACACAACTGATGAACACTCTTACTTTAACGTATAATAGCCTTCAATTAATCAGTTAAAAAAATACAAAGAGTTAGGCCATGTTTGGCCAATTCCAAATAAAAATTAGAATTCCAAAAGCTAGGTTGTGTTTGGTTGAATCAAAAGGAAATAATCCATTTTTTAACCAACCAAAGGTCACAAGGCCTTGTTTGACTTAACAAAATAAAACCCTTTCCCTAAATCATTATACTATATAGTTTTAATCGTCACACTTTTAATTTAATTAAACTTAAATTCAATTAAACCTTACTAATTAATTAATAATTCTATTTAACCAATTACAATAACACCAAATAAATTATCTTATTCAAATAAATCATTAATCATCTAATTTAATTATTAAATTAAATTAGAATAAACACATCAAATCACATTTAAATAACTTTTAACATAAATTATTTCACCATAACGTATAAATTATTTATTTTACTCAATAAACAAATTAATAAAAATATTTATATAACTCAATAAATATTTTTATTTAATTACAAAAATTACATTCGTTACACCAGCCTCTGCCCAGGTGCTTCCACAGTCACCAACCGTTCGCTGACAATATGAACATCTCTGGCCTCCTCGTCTCCAGGCTCTGGGATATCCTCCCTCAGCACTGGGATCTGCTCAACTCGAATCTGACTAGTTTGTCCAACCTCCAACATCCTGACAATAAAATATTTTAATTATTTAATCGATACTACTCGCGAGCACATTGGTTATTAAGCATATAAGCACATAGAGTGTTTTATTATCTTCAATGAATTCCTTAATTCATCCCTTAATACTCGATAGGAGTTTAGCAACATTATCTTTGCGATTTCCTAAAAGGTTAATTCCTAAGGTTTTTCCCCACCTAAGGTTCTTAAACCTACTACTTTGATACCAACCTGTGACGCCCCCAAATCTAGGTTACCTCAAACCACACAGATTTACTGCTCACTATCCATACATAATCACTAACTACCCATAAACAAAAGGTTTTAAGTAAAGCAAACTGAATAATAAGCAAAAGAAATATCTCCCATAAAAGGGTTACATAGCTTTTCAAAATAAGTCCTAGGTTTTCTAACCTTTATTACATCTTTTAAATGCGGAAACATAAATAACTAATAAGTCTCAATTACACAGCCACATAAATAAAAATAACAAGTCTTCACGTAATAGCAAATCATCGTCACTTGCTCATTTTTCCTTTTCCTTTGCTAGTAGACGGCTCATTCGTTATCTCAGCTTTAGCTGCAAGGATTTAGTATGCAAGGGTGAGCAAAACAAGTGCCCACTAAAATAACAATGAACACTTTTCAAATAATCTAATTTGTATGGAATAACTTTTCTGCTGAATGATAATTAAGAATGGAAACGTCTGAAAGCTCAATAGAATATAAATAGAACTTCAAGATATACTGAGAATGATATACTGAGGTTCACAAGACCTCGAACCATGTCCTAGGTTAACAGATAAGTTTGTTGTAACCTTTAACAGTTTAATAAACTATGACTGGACTATTCATCTCGTACTCAGGGTGATCAGCCCGTTGTACAATGTATTGTGCACAACCATTCAACGCTTTTGCGTAAATATTCCCCTATACTAGGGTTGTTCTGCTCAGTTTTTGTAATTAAGGACTCAGTTCAACAAAATAGAATTTAAACAACTTAGATTATGATCAAAGATCAACAATAGTGATATACAATGATATAGATTTTGTATATCCAAGATATTAGAATAATGGCTTTAATTAACTTGAGCTTTGAATAACAAGAATCCAAAATCAGAAGTTTAAGGCATGCAATAATAACTTGCTAAATGAGAAAGTAGGATTTAGAAGCTTGCATAAACTGGAATCGAGGTATGATAAGAACACTTGCGTCAAGTAAATTTAAGATTTAAAACATATTTAGTGTGAAAGAGTTGAGAATAGGAAACTTGCCTCGTGCGTAGTTTTCCTAATTAGAAATCACGCACAATAAACAACCTACATATTCCGCTTGTATAGCAACAAAAACAATGATTAGTTACAATATTCACGTACATTAACACTCCAACCCTCGTCTTAATTTCTAATTAATCACTGATTATCAATCCTATTTTAGAAGCTACAAGCTTAGCTACAACAATATTACACTTTAAGAATCTCTAAAACTTATCTTTAAGCTAAGGTATATTAACTTATATTTAATCATCATCAAATATCCACTTAGAATCCATCTTAACATCTTGGTGTTCATTTCTTATATTAATTTAAGTTTTAATCTTGCATAGAGCGACATATCGTAACTACCAAGAAAAGAAAAACAAAAATAACTTTTCTAGCAATGATCTCGTCGGGGCGAGAATTTTCTTTACAATTTTCTCGTCGGGGCGAGAATTTTCTATACAATTTTCTCACCGGGGCGAGAAACTCGACTGCAACCTCCCACAGTTCGCGAACCAGCAAAACATAGACCAAATTTTCCAAATTCTATCATCCAACTGACAAATTAAACACACCCAGACATCAAACATGTTGTAAAACAGCTACCCAACATATTTCTAACAATTCTAACTATTATAAAACACATAATCAAGCACTTAAAGTCCAAAAATTCACACCCAAAACAAAATATTCATATTTTGGCCTATTTGATAAAATTAAAAATTGTGAATTCATCTCTAAATCATTTTAATCCATTCCACTTGCATTCTTTTTGTTTTTCATCATATTAACACAATCAAAAGTCAATTTACCGATTAATATCCGAATTGAACATCAAATTTTATACATATAAGCCATACATGAAAGTGAAACTCTGTAAAAATCAAAACTCTATTTTAAAGCATGTTTTCATGGATTGATACCTACAAATTGGTTATAACATCATATAATCACTATTACATGCTTACTATCAATTACAACCAAGTAATTCATACATTTAGCAAATAAATTCACATACAGGAAGGTAACAATCATATACAGTGAAAAACTTTCTAACAAAATTTTAAAAGGAATTATACCTTCTATTGCTTTGAAAACTTAGCTAATCTTCTTTGCTTGAATTCTTGCTTCCAATTTTTCAAAATTTCACTCTCAATTTCTCTCTTCTTCTCTGTATATTTCTTTCTTTGGCTTATGAAAGTAAGCTGATAAAACTTTACGTGGTTTTATCAACTCACCAGTTACAAACCCAGAAAGCCTCATCAGTTAAAAAAACTAAAAGGTCACAAAGCCTTGTTTGGCTAGACCCTAAAAAAAACTCATTTTTTACCAACCAAGAGCCACAAGGCCTTGTTTGGTTTAGCTAAATAAAACTCTTCTTCCATTTATTTTAATAACTCATTATATCATATAGTTTAATTGTCACACTAACAATTTAATTAAACATATTATTAAATAAATCCAATTAAATGTTACTAATTTAATTATAACTTTTATTTGACCAATAACACTATTACCAAATAAAGTATTTTATTCAAATAAATCATTTACTCAAATAAATCAGTTAATCATCTAATTTAATTATTAAATTAAATTAGAATAAACACATCAAATCATATTCAAATAACATCAAACACAATTACTCTTAACATTAATTATTCCACAATAACTTTATCATTTATTTATTTTACTCAACAAATAAATAAATTAACAATAAAATATTTATTAACTCAATAAATATTTTAAATTATTTACAAAATTCACAATCGTTACATACTTGAAAAAAGAACAGAACAATTTTGTATATATAAGAATCATAACGATAATTAGGAACTTGCACAATGTACGAAGGTGTGTAAGTTAGAAACTTGCCTTAGTCGTTGACTACTGCTACGCAATTTAATATAACTTCTTTCGAAAGACCTATCAGTTATAAGATTGATCTTTCAGTCAGCCAATCATATTATACCTTATAATATCACTTCTTTATAAGTAAATCATCTAACATTCAACCACATAATCAAATATTAGATAACGCATTAACACCATACGTATTCAATTCTAAAGTTAGCATACATCGAGTCTTTAACAGTGTTCAATATAGTATGCTGAGTGGTTTTCCACAAACAACCAACAAACTAGTTTTCGTCTCGTCTACACTATTTTCACAGTGAGTTAGATCGGTTGCTAGTTCGTATATACCTCCACTTCCTGAAGGAATTGTTTAGCCCAGATACTATACATCGACTATTAAAGAGTACGACTGTACCACTACTTTATAAATTAACATTAAGTCTTTCCTTATATAAGTCTTTATTTATGGTCCCGTAGATTAATTACCCAATTCAGCAAACTGGATTCCCAAATCCAATAAACTAGATGGCAATCCAGCAAACTGGATTCCAATCTAGCAAACTGGATTCCAATCTAGCAAACTGGATTCCAACCTGGATTATAATCCAGTAACCTGGATTCAAATTATTCAATTCAGCCAACTATTTTTGCAATCCAGCAACCTGGATTCAAACTATCCTATAATACAGCAAACTAGATGCACACTATTCAATTCAGCAAGCTGGATCACACTATTCAGCAAGCTGGATTAAAACAGTTTTCTATTTTATTAAATAATTCATTTAATCGATCTAAAATGCCATAAAAATTATAACACCTTACAAATGACCAAAACTCATATCAAAAATCTGTATAGACTATATATAGGGTTCTCAAGTCATAAAAACCCATTTTCCAAATTTTTAACATCACATAACTAATTAAATTCATTTATACATAACTTCATCATTTAAATGAAAAATAGGAAACCATCTTCAAAATCATTTTTTTTCTGTAAATAGACTATATATAGTCCCTTTATGAAAATATATTTTTCCCGGAATTTTTAAAACCCATTTATTATATTTAAATAGCCCAAAATAGCCAAATCTTGCTACATTTTTTATAAAACCAAATTGCATCCAAAACTTTTGAAATTTTCAGAGTATGTTCCTGCTATATACATATACTCCTAGTAATTATTTCATAATTTGTAGAGTTAACCACAAAGAGTTATTCAAAATACCTTTGACAGTGGTCTCTCACGATAAAATCTATAACTTTCATTCTACATGGTCAAAAATCTTCAAATTTTTACAAGACTCATATAACTTCCCATATTATCACCTCAAATTTTCATAGAATTTTTAGAGCAAAAAAAGTGGACTAAAATGCCCTTAGATGTGAACAGTTAGCAAGCTTTATTCCAGTTTTGAGAAAAGCTTGGATAGTTTAGACTAAATTAGTTGCTACAAATTTTGTACTTATTATTTTTGAGTTCTACCAGTTGAGTTTAACTTATATATCTAGCACTACTCTTTGACGGATCGCAAAAAAAGTTTGTAGATCTCAAATGGTAACTATATAAAATGAACAAAAGTTAGGGTTTTCTAACTTTTTAGAAACTAGTTTTAGGTCTTTTCTTTTTTCTAAACTCTTAAACCCCCAAATAGGTAAGATTTAAACATAAAACACTTATTAACATATAGATCTAAAGTTTTAGACCTCAAGATCATAAACTTTATATCATAAAAATCAAACCAAAATAAGAGAAAATAAACTAAATTAAAGTTAGGATTTATTATACCTTTTTCTTAGCTTGGTTTCCTTCCAAATGGCTATGGAACTTTGAAACTTTGAACAATCTTTCCCCTTACTAGCCGTGAGCCTCTCTCTCTCTTCTCTCTCAAAATATCATTTGGAAAGAAGAAGAGAAAGAAGTAGCTTTCTAATTTTTATTTTCTCTCTCCAAGTTAGGAAAAGGAAATGAGCAAAATGACTAGCTTTGTTTTATAAAAACTAATACTTACAATGCCTATAGATATATACGTTATATCTATATATTTGGACATCATTAGCAAGTAACCTCACTTACACAAATTGACAACTTGGTGATGTGTCATAATTAGCATTTGTACTTCTTTTTTTCCACCCACACAAACAAGCTCCTAAAAATTAACACCTCACCCAAAATGAAATCATCCTTGTCGGCTGGCCCCTTTCCATATTGCTTCATTTTTTGCTTTTTCTTTTATTGTTTTATAATATTAATTAAGTTGATCAAAATATCTACCAAGTGTGTGACACCCCCAAATTCGGGTCTCAAAATACCCGGATTCGGTCATCACGATCCAATACAAACATTCACCTCCAACAACATACAATAACTAAATGCGGAATATAACGAACATATGTTGTTCATTCAAAAGGTGTTACTAATCCCAAGATACGATAACCTTAATACATAACACAAAATATACCCTAAATGGTAATCAGGGTTCAAATTACATTAATAGCAAATTAAACTAAGCATAAAATAAAGCCAGCTACGTGAAGCCTATCACTTCATCTTTTCTTTACCCTTGCCCTTCCCTGAAGTCTCGGGTTTAACTGCAATGAAAGTCATGATATAGCAAGGATGAGCAACGAGTTTGCTCAGCAAGTTTAAACTATGACAATAAAGGATATATCATGATGAATGGAATATAGAAAAAAAAGAATTCAACAATATAAATATCAGAAGCAAGAACGATTATTGCTTTTAGAACAATTGATAGTCAAGTAGACTCTGAACAATAACTTCCAAAGGAGTCAATAGCTAGTTGACCCTCTGGTTACTGGCTACAGAATAAGTACTTGAGGGGATCAGCCTCGCGTACGCTATGTGTATGCATAACATTTAATTCTGCTATTTGTACCTTATATACGGTACCTGGGGTACTCCCCTATAATAAAAGGGGTGTCCATTTAGTCTAAGAATCCTTACCATCGATTGGTTCGGATAGCTTTTATAAATTCTCACATACTTGCCGACCGAACAAGGGTTCAGACTTAACCATGAATAGTTCACAAATTTCTGAACATAAATAAATATACGAATTCAAATGCACGAGTGCGAATGTCAATAAATACAAAGATGTGGAATAATTTTAAAAGTAATTAGACAACTTAAGGCATGCTTGGAGATAAGATTCAAGCTTAAAGAATAACTTGGAATAATATATATACCTTTTTGCACGAATTAAAAATAATGCATAAGGTTTAGAAACTTGCTCAATGTAAAAGTTGAGTAAGATAGAACTTGCATTCAATATACTGAAAGAATGAAGTTAGGGAACTTGCTTGTCTGCTCAGCTACAAGTAATGCTAGCTTTAACTAATTGGCCTTGAAGAACCTAACATTGATAACGTCGATCTACCAATTAGTACTGCGTAGTTGTATATCGATACGCTTACTTATGCTATTTATTTAACAATTAAGCAAATCACATATCACACATAAGTTAATAAACTATCGTAAATCCTATAAGACACTTAATATTATCAATCCTGATAATAT
Organism: Aralia elata; assembly: GCA_034770075.1. Taxonomy (NCBI): domain Eukaryota; kingdom Viridiplantae; phylum Streptophyta; class Magnoliopsida; order Apiales; family Araliaceae; genus Aralia; species Aralia elata. The sequence goes on from CM068377.1 coordinate 73,489,495, forward strand.
TTAATTCACCTCTTGGTATTATTAGTCCACTAATAACACTTTTATTCGTTTACTAATGTTATTAACATCTTAATAATATTTTAATCATCCAATAATACTTTAATCTAATATTATTAATCTCTTAATAATATTTTAATTCTCATATCATTAATAATATTTTAATCTAATATTATTAGTCATTTTAATAACATCTTAATCATTTATTAATGCTTAAAACAAATATTATTACCCATTCAATAATATTTCCATGAAGTTTTAACCTTAATATTTCTTTGTTTACTAAAAAATATCGAATTCTTATATTACAAATATCATAGTAATATTTTAATAAGTTATTAGGCGAATAAACAATTTATTCTAATTGTTTTACCCTTTATTAAACAACTCCTTTACTATCCATAAAAGGTCATAAATATTATTTCTCATTAAATATTACCAAAATACCCCTCAATAGTTAGAATATATAATATTAGGAGTATCCAAGCTTAAAAATCACATTTTCCTTATTTATGACATCATTTAACCATTTATTTTCTTTTAACCATAACTATAACATTATTATGAAAAATAGCAAATAGGCTCTGAAAATTATTATCCTCTGGATCTGGATAGTATATGATCCAACAATGATCCACCAATTTTCCTGGAATTTTAGAAAGTGATTTACTATATTTAAAGTACCCAAAACCTCTGAATCTTGTTACATTTTTCATAAATCGAGTTTTGCTCAGACAATTCTGATATTTTCAGGGTACACTCTCATAATATACATAAAAGTACTGTAAAAATTTCATATGTTTTCAAGGTATATACAGTGAGAAATCCGGGTTTAAATATTTAGGAGTCCTTTACGGTAAAAGCCATTACACAAAAACTACACATCAAAACATATTCGTTCTTTTTCCTACTTGTAGATAACTTCTTAAGGTACCTCTGTGATTTTCCCAGATTTTTAAAAGATTTATAACTGGCCGAAACAACTTTTGGAAAAACGAGGACAGCAAACTTTTAGGGTTTTAAAGCTTTAAGTTTTATAGCTGGACTGTTTTGGGAAAATAGCCCCCAAGGCTTCAAAAATTATTGGATTTGTGTTCTACCACTTGGGTTTACTAGCTAACTCATGTATCTAGCACCCTCCAACGGATCACAAATCCAAGTTGTAGATCTCAAGTTATGGGTGATCCAAGTGAAGAAAAGCTAAGGTTTTTACCCTTTAAGAACATAAGTTCCTTTTCTCCCTTTGAATCTCCATTCTAACACTCAAGAGGATTAGATCTATACATAAAGCATGAATATCTAATGATTCTTGAGTCTTAGAACAAAATCTCTCAAAAACTATGAAAATAAAACAAAGTAAGAAAAAAAAAATGATTTAGGGTTTCACCTTGATCTTGTAGCTACTCTCTTTGATCTACCAAAGTATGTGATGAACTTGGGATGCATGAACTATGCTAATCTCACTCTCTTTTTCTCTCTAAGCTCTCACTTTGTGTTCTTGCTTGGGAGAAATGAAAGAAGGAGATAAAAAGAAGAAATGAACTTGAAATGAAATGAAAGGATAGAATACTTGCAAGTATAATGCTAAATTAGAATTCATGCTATTATCCCCCACATCTTTATTACCCATTGGATATAAGAGTTCACCTTATCCCTTCCATTTAGCCTTAATCTTATCTTTAAGTGTGCTAATTAGATTTTCCACCAATGGGAGCTTGACAACCTTGTCCTTTGTGTAAGAGTTACCAAATAAAGCAAGTTGATTGACATAATTTCATGCCTTAAAAGGCTTAATAGGGCTTAATAGGTAATAAACATAGTTTAACAATTTTAATATGTATTACCCTAATTGTTTATTTAGGGTTTCTATTTCCAATCTTATGGAATTTAATTACTTACACATATCTCTTTAACTTGTAACCTAATTAGGCTAATAAAATCCAAATCTATTTAATGCAATATTGGGTCATTTAATTTAACCCAATGATTGATTAATTAATTTGCCACACTATTAATTACTACACCCATGATCAAATAAATAATTGGTCTTAGTTCCTTAATTAAATAAGCTATCAATTAGAAATTGATTACTAATTGAACTATTAAATTTTATTATTCAATGTGACAATATTCTCATTAATTAATACTTTTATTAATTAATTTACTCAATTCAATATACTAAGTATATTCAATTTACTTGCATGATTAATTAGTAACTACTTTATCAATTTAATTGATATTAAACCTTAAGGCTTGTTCACTAATTTAACTATACTATTAGTGACCCCCTTTACTCAACTTAAAACAATTCATCACCTAGTCATGTAGGCTACCAATGCACACAAAAGGTTCAAATAAGCACACAAACTATCTCATTAAAAATTTAATTTATATATTTAATTAATAATGACGCCTAAAATTCACGGGCACTACAAAGTGGGCTAGCAATTGAGCTTTAATGAAATTCCTTTTGGGCTCATTTTAACTAGTTTAGGCCACTAGTTTTCTAATTTTATTATTCCATGCTTGGTTACTAATTTAATTAAGTGTTGGGCTAATTTAATTAGTCCACACATTAATTATCCAAGTCCATAATTAAATAAATTAGTGGCTTGGTTAGGTAACTAATTAGGCTAGTCCATTAGTATTTTCTTACTACTTGGACTATTAAAATAAATTATCCATATAGCACATAATTCTCATTAATCAATACTCATATTAACTAATGTACAAAATTTATTCACTTACTATATTCACTTTAATTGAATATTTAATTAACTAACTATCTTATCAATTGTTTAATATTAATATTCTTATGTTAGTACACTAATTTAAATAACTATTAGTGGGACATGCTTTAAGTAACAATTAGTCACATGCATTATTCACATAAGTCATAACATATTTATCATCATTGATAAATAATTATCATACACATTGAACCACATGTTGTACATACATGCATTCAAGTATAATCCATACTTATATTTAGTATTCAAATTTCCTTAAGAAAATAAATTCTTATTATTCATAATACACACATACATCCATTTAAATACAATTATAACAACAATTGTATTAATCATTAAAATTCATAATCATAGTTATAATATTAATAATCATTTCTTAAAATATACATTTTATTTAAATAATATAGTAATCATATTTTTGTAAATAATCATATATCTTTAATATAAAAATTAACTTATTGACAGAATATAATTTATAATTGTCAACTATTTCTTTAATAGGAAATTTACTTGAAACCATATGAAATAAATATATATGTACATATTACATATTCATATTCCTTTCCTTGCACACGTTCCCATACTTGCTTTAATATATAATAAAAATAATTTTATTATATAAAAAAAATTCATTCGTAAAATTTTTTATTTTAATATATCGAAAATCTTACGTTATTACAACATAAGTGGAGCCGCGAGTAGCATTTTTATAAATAAAAGGAAAGTAAGTGAGACCACTCACTTTTAATATTATTTTATTTTTTCAAAGAATCTCCAAAACGACATAGTTTTAATAAAGGTATGATATTTAAGAGAGGTATGTTATTTAAGAGGTATGATTTAGATCCATTCTCATATATATATATATATACAAGCACCTATGACCCATGACCCACAACCCCGAGCCCGGCCGGCGCGCGCGTGTGGTTAAACCAAACCAAGCCCTGGCTAGGTCCTCTCCCGTCAACAAAAGTGGGGTGCCCCTTGGGGCCCAAACTCAAACGCAAACTAATTGTATATATACCAACTTAATGTTTAGTTCATAGTCGATGTAGGACTCTTCCCACAATCATTTATTTATCCTCTTTAATAGGTGATCTTTGGGAGTAAATTTCTTTCATTATCCTATAGATTTGAACTTCCTAATACTTGATTTTTATCTACTCATGGAGTAGAACACATTGATATCTGGATTCATCTCAAATGATTAATTGAATCCACTTAAATTTGGCTTCAAAACCCATGTTTAAAACTTTATTTTAGCTCAAATTCTAATAATCCCCCACATGAATGAAATTGACTGCCAGCCTATACAAATGTTACGCAGACTCTTGAGAGAGACAGAATTAAAAACCATCTGTATAGAGAGAGGTAGCTTTTGGCTTTGAACCTTTCCTTGTGAAAGATTATCGGGTTTACTGGTTGTCCAGTGAACGTGATGTCTTGAACTATCTAACCGTTTGTGTAAATCGAGACAATAGAAATTCACACAGAATCTTTCTAGACATTATTTGGTTCTCATGACTTTGTACATTTCGGCCTTGAACATTCTCGAATTTATGAGTGCTCTAGAGAAGTATAGCTTTATCATTCTCATAGAATTGGCCCAGTTCACACTCACATAGGTGATTCTTAATAAGAGTATCCTGTCATACTCTACTTGTTAATCAAGATATAAGAATCATTAAAAGCACAGTTGATCCTAAAATCCTTGCAGGTATCACTATCTCGTATCATAGAATGAGCAGAAAAAATCAATTTCTTCATAGTGATTTGGTTGAATCACTCATAATTTAGTTGTCCCTTTGAACCTTGATCTAGGGATCTCCAGTCAACTAGATTGGGTTTCCATCATGACGATCCTTATTTATAGGCTTTAAACTCATTCCCTTCGATGCTATTTTTACTAGCTTTCTATTTAAACCTTTAGTTAATAGACCCGCTATATTTTTTTTTGACTTTATGTATTCAATAGACATAATGCCATTAGAGAGTAATTGTTTTATGGTATTATGTCTACGACGAATATGTTTAGACTTACCATTATATATGAGACTCTGTGCCCTTCCAATTATTGATTGACCGTCACAATGGACACAAATAGCCGGCACCGGTTTAGGCCACATAGGAATATCTTCTAAAAAATGATGAAGCCACTCAGCTTCTTCTCTAGCCTTATCCAATGCAATAAACTCAAATTTCATCGTTGATCAAGCAATGAATGTTTGTTTAGAATATTTCCATGATACCACTTCTCCACCTAGTGTAAACAAAAAACCACTGGTGGATTTGATATCCTGTTCGCATCACAGTATCCTTCAAGTACTGCTGTGACAGCCTGAAAATCCGGTCTATCTTCAAACCCGAGTCTGGTGCCGTCAAGACACTACCTACTCAACATATTCCTACAACATCAGAGTAAATATTAAAATATTACAATATAATTCAACCTACTCCCAGGTACGAAGACCTTTACATAACTACCTCAAATAATATTACAACATTATTATATAATATTACAACCTGTCATATACTTTAACTATTCTACCTTAATAATTAATAACTCTTATCTTCTTCTGACCATTCTGGTCTTTCCGTTGTAGCTGTAAAAATTTTAGAATTTACAAAAGTGAGTATTTAATTGCCTAGCAAGTATAAGCGGTGAATAAACAACATTCATGAATAGAATAATCTTTCTAAAAACTTCAACAATTGAATAATAATTGTGAAGCATCTCAAATAAATAGGAATTTTTTTTCCTTTTTCGTTAAACATTTTTCAAGAATAAACATAATCTTAACCTCATCAACTGTTCAATGTTAGAATTTTCTTTCTTTGGTTTAGCACATAATTGCTAATATTGGTCTAGCACGTTATTGGATTTAACGCTTAACAATCACACCATTGCACGAGGTGCAATCATAATCTTCTTTACTCACATAAAGCATATTGTTGCATAGTGTGCAACCTATACTAATAATTGTCCAAGATTTATTTACTTTTGACTCGGCACAATCAACTGTCACAATTTAAGAATTATTACAATTCAATATCATAGCAATAAACATTCCGACTGGAATAGCTCATAAATCGAGTTAAGCCGAATCAAATGGCAAATAACTCTCTTTTATAAATTATTTCACATAATAAGATAAATCTCATATAACAAATGAAATTCCATAACCAAACATAAGATTTATAATTTAACATAGCTCAAACAACTTGTACAAATATTAAGAGATTTGCATAAGTTTAAAAATTCACACAACATAAGCATTGCGTAAATTAAACCTTCAATACATCATAATATATCATTCATAGGAATATAATTGAATGATATTAGAAACTTGCACAATACAAAGTTTGTATAAGTTAGGAAACCTGCCTTAAGTGCTGCTTACAACTTACGCTATAATGCTCTTCAAATAGCCTATACAATATCATTTGTAATAATATATCAATTAGCCACATAATGACGCCAATTATTTGGTTTATATAACTCTATTCCATATCTTATAATGTCCCGACACTTCATGAGCTTACTAATACTTCTAAAGTTTTTAGAATATTATTCTGGACTTTCCAACCAATTTTCACATTTTTCAGATTATCCAACAATTTTCTGTAATTATTTCTATTTATAAAAACTATCATTTAATAGCTTCAAAATAGAAATAATAACTCAGCATACTTTTATATCTTCAAAACATCATCAATATTTAACTTATATTTTTATAAGTTTTTACACCAATTATCATAATTTTTCACCATTCATAGAATTTCCTATGAATTTCCACTAATTCTTAAACTAACTTTAAATAGCTTTAAAATACAATAAATATTTCTGCTCCTCAATAATTCACCAAAAATTTCCAAAAAATCATAAATAGTATTATAAAATGTTCCACCAAATTTCATAATTTTCGACCATTCACATACTTTTCTGTGAATTTTTAATATTTTTAAACTAACTTTAAATAGTTTTAAAATGCAATAAATACTTCTGCTGTTCAAAAATTCACGAAATTTTTCAAAAATTCTAAAATAATATCGTAAGATTTCTGTAAAAATATTTTGGCCCAAATAATATTTTTGATAATTTAATTGTAATTATCAAAGTGTTGAATCTTAAAAATACCATAATAATTAAACCGCTTATCGAAAAATTACCAATTTTATGTCCATTTTGCATGAAATTAAATTCTCTACAACTTTCTAATACAACATTTATCTAAATTCTGGCCGAAAATAGCCCAAACGGACTCTGCCAGAAAGTTTGCTGGCGGCGACTTTTCGGTCATCTTCTCCTGCGATTCATAAATTTTCCGGCGAGTATTCTTATATTTTTTTGCCCAGATCAGATCTACTATATTTAAGTATTCCAATCATATTTTTAGTTTTGAAAACAACTCACGTATCGTCGTTAAACAATAATTTTTCAGCGAAACTTTCTTTCCTGTATCGTCCTTTCTTTCTTTTTCTTTCTTTTCTCCCCCATCATTTCCCACTAACTCTCTCTCATCCCTTATTCTTTTTTTTCCTCCTTCTTTTCCTCCTTGCTCCTCACTATGTTTCCCCATCACCAGCACTCAGCCGCTCATGGAGCCCATGCTGCACAAAAATTATTATCTCCTCTTTTATTTACTCACTTATTCATTTAATGGTCCATTTGACCATTTTGGCTTCTAAAAATTAACTTTTTTGAACTTACAGTCGATTCCTACTAATTTTGACGTTCTCAACGTCATGAGAATATTCATTTCTTCAAATTTATCTCTGAATTTTGAGTTTGCCTTTTTACCAAAAAGTCAATTGTTAACTTTTTGACCAAAAAGTCAACCAAACACATTTTGTGTTTTTAGTCTATTCTTACTATTTTTGACGTTCCGAACTCAACCGTCCAATCCGTGTCTCCAAATTCCACTCTGAACTCAAATTCGAGTTTTCTACCACTATTCTTGTCGTATATGCAATTATTCGCTTCCTTAGTTAGTTCATACTAATTAAATTAATTAGCTTCAACTAACTGTAAATTTACATCCACTTGACATAATATAATATATTAAGCCACTACATAAATAAATATATATTACATTCATATGTAATATCCTAAAATAATGAGTTTAATTAACTATCTCATTTTATTAGAACAAAATACATACATTAATTCATCAATATTAAGTAAGTGAATTAATTAGCTCGTATATGAAATTTAGTTCATAATAATTCTATCACCATCCAAGGCTCAATATTCAAATTATATTATTTAATAATATAATATAATTTAATCTCAATTAATTAATATTAATTAATTAATTTTATCCACTTTCTTTAATGATTTAATTAAATATTAAATCTCCTTTTCCCAATATATGTATATATTTCACATCTATATATACATATTTAGTCCATTACACAAAATCACATACTTCACATTATATGAAACACATATATACATATGTCCAAATCTACTTCATCATTTAATAAGAATTTTATTTATTAAATTCTTATTTTAAATTTCTGAAATATCTGGGATATTACATTCACCCATTCTTCTAAGAATTTCGTCCTCGAAATTAAGACATAGTCATCTCTATTTATTATACTCCTCTATTTTCAAATCTAGATTTTATTCTTTAAACCTTTATTTAATTATTCGAGATCTTATTTACAAGTCTCATAAATTTTTGGGTTATCACATTCGCCCCTTTTTCTAAGAATTTCGTCCTCAAAATTATAGCATACTAATTTTTGTTGCTCATTCTATTGACCAAAACTAGGTTTTCAAATCAACCATCTTATTCACCAAACTAGGTTTTCAAATCAACCTTTACATTCTCACTTTAATAACTATTAAACTCTTTCATTCTTTAAAGATTTCTCATTATTCGTCACATTCTATAGTCATTCTTCTCTAAGAAGTTCACATCTTCTAAACTTTCAACTTCCAAAATAGTGAAATATTTTTCAGGAGTCTTCAACAATTGTTCAATAATTGTAAAGCAGTTTGAACAAACAAGAAATAAAATATTCTTTAAAAACTTCTCAAATCATCAAATAGAAAATAAAAATTCCTTTAAAAACGTTTCACATCCTGCTGAGTGGTCATAATTAAGACCATGAACCTGCTACGAGGTTTAACAGTTATTCCACTGAAAAATCTCAGGAATATTTTAACAATCATAAAGACTGTAAAATTGGGTATTTGATACCGGTGTCATGCAAATCTCAGGTATTGGTACGTTAGGGGATCAACCTATTGTACCCGGTGTCATGCACAACACTTACTACACTTTATGCGCGCAGTCGGTGTTAGATTTGTATATAACGCAAGCATGCAATCAAATTACGTAAACAGAGCGAAAGCATGATAAAACTGATTTTAAAATTTTTCATACAAACCATCACCATGATCTTTCCTTGTGTTCAATTATCAATTAACGAAAGAGATAGAGATTAAGAAATTATACCCTCGTAGAACCGTGCTTCCTCGGGTACAAATTCACCTCCAATTCCTTCGCGTTCTCCTTGAATTCCACCGACTAAATTCCTTTGCTTGATCAACGTTAGCCACCCAAGTGTTTGGCCTCTAGAGGTGATCCACCAAGGAATAATAGTTATTCAAGAAGATGGGTGTTGGCAAAACCCTAGTTTCTATCTCTATAAAAATTGCAAGTACTCTCCACAATCTAATGCAAGAGTGTGTAACCCCAATCTATGATAAGACTCCTCTTATTTATAGATGTAGGAATAACCCTTCCCTAAACTATTTAGGATTAGAGTTTATATTATAATTAAACTTCCTTAATTAATTATGCTCCTAATCCAATTAGGAATTCATGAGAGAGTACTTCTATTAATTAATTCTCAATCCCTATTAGGAATTAAATAATAGTAATAGTAATAATAATAATAATAATAATAAGACTCCTCTTATTAATTTATATTTAATATTTTTAAAATATTAAATAATATATATTAAGCTATTTAATTTATTCTATCTCCATAGATTAAATTAAATACGCTTAACTTATTATTACAATTATGCCATTTACTTCTTAAATAAATATTTTTCTTTTGCGGTGTGACCCTTTAGGTTCTCCATATTAAACCGGTTGTGAATAAATCAATTAGAACAATTCTAATCTTATTTAAATAAATAAATTAAACTATTTAATTCATTTAAATAAATAATATTTATTCTACAATAAGGGTAAGCCTCGTTAGCGATCAACGACTTTCCAGATAATATAGATTTCAACATTAATCACAAAAGAACCTTTCAGTGCATAGTTACCATACAATTCAATCCTTCTACCATACAATGTCCCAATTAAATATAAGACATGGATTTACTGTCAAGTCTTATTTTATTTAATTATATGTATTTCGATTCCTAAATGCACAACTCTAAATAATGCAAATTAGAAACTCCTTTCTAATTTCATTCTGCCTTGGCCAAGGACTACTGAGTTGTCATTTATCGAATCAAATAGGACATTCACATCTTTTACTAGACGTGGTAGATTCTTTGTTGATCATTCACCTATCTTCATGCACAACTTATTATACCCAATCATACCCGTTGATATAGGTCTTAAGGGACATGTCAAAGTATAACTTATCATACACAAGATACTATGATGATCTCAAGTCCAAGGATCACTTGTACTACTATCACTAGAGGAATTCCTATTGATAGGCGAGTAAAACTCCATTAGGTATTCCTTAGCGAGCCACGTTCAGTGTACTTATTCTCCAATAATCACCTACATACTTGCTTTAGTGTCTCCACATAAATGATTATGAGATCAATCATCCTCTTCCTAAGAGCAAGCAACGAATGTACTAATCTATCCGGATTCACTAATCCCCTTTGTCGACGCCGGGTTCTTGTCCTTTCCGTCTTTTTAGTCTTTTACGATTTTTTAGCCTTTTGATTGAATGATTTTTGGGAAAAGATCGGCATTAATGTCGACGGGTTTTGAAAGATCGTTTTTTATGATAAGCCAATTAACCAGAGTCGCCAGTTGGTATATTTGAAATGGATGTACCAACTCATCCGAGTTTTCGTTTTTTATAAATCGCTGGCTCATATGTGACTCCGAATTAATTGGTCTGCAAACCGAGATTCATAGAGTTCGGGGGCTTGTTTAAGCGAGGGGAAGGTGTTAGGCACCCCCCGACTTCCGTGAAACACGGTTACCGCAATCTTGATGCTTTTTCTATCCTTTAATTCTTGAATGTGTGTGTGCATGCGTGTGTGTGTGTGTGTGCCTATGTGAATGTCGTGGTGAGTTTGTATGAAAGAATCACTTGGGTTTTTTTATGGAAAGTCGTGTTTTCTTTTGATAATGCCTTAGAATGTCCTTCAGTTTATACGAGAAAGCTTTATTCTTTATTAGAAAGGTTTGATTTTAATTGTCAAAACTGTAAGGTTTTCATTAAGTGTCGTTTTGGCAAAACAAGAGTTTTAAACCTTCGTCAAAATAGGAATCGACATCTATATGTTGCTTTCGTAAATAGAATGATGGGCAACTTCTAGGATCTCTTTCACCCTATGCACAAAGATTTAATAAAACATTTCTTATTTTATAAAACCATTGTTGTGATGTTTGAAAACGATTTTTTCTTTTGCCTTCTCGTTAAATAGGGATCGACGTTCATTAGCATTCCCAAATTTTAGCCTCGTGATTCTAATAACCTAGTTTGATTGATTTTACGAAAATCTTATCGTTTAGCTTTGAAATCAATTTCGTCTCATAAATCAAATCAAGCATTAAAATGCGTTGGGGCTATTCATGGGCATGTATGCCATCAAAATAACCACAAACGCCTACGATCACAAGTTTCACTATTTCGGGGCCTTAAACACGATTCTCGCCTTGGCGTCGTTTTAAGGCCCGACGATTACATATTTACAATGAAAGATACATCGAATTTATTACATATATCAATAGATGTCCATCATCGGATTTGGACCACGGGGTCGCGCTCCTAGGCTCACATCCAAAATCGCTACACACCCACAAGATCCTAAAAATAGCAATCTAAACAATCTATGCACAATACATCATTACAACGAGCTAAAAATTCACCAAATGGATATCATCGGGCCATTAGGAGGAATTTCGTTCCATTTGGAACCCTCACTAATAACCCTCAATCCATGGATTCACAACAATATACAAGAACAACTACATTTAATATAATTTGGATGACAAAAAGCTTAACAAAAATGGTAAAACAAAATGCTAAAACAAAGGATTTTTTCACCTTGCAAATAATCCCCACAATATGTATGAATTTGTGTATTGAATAGAGTAGAAAATATGAGATGTAATCTCACAAAATGGGTACAATTTCTCACTATTTCTCACTCTTTTCTCTCTTAATTTCTCTTATTTTCTTGCTATTTTCTCCCTCTCCCCGAGTTACTGCCGCCTCTCCTTCTTCTTCCTTTCCTCTCTTTTTTTCTGTATGCAAAATGGCCTGATAAGGGGCTGCCCTAGGCAGCCGCAGATTGATCTGCGGCTGGCCGCAGATCAATCTGCGGCTGGCCTCGGTTTCCCCCCGCCCGCCGCGCACTTCAGCCGTCTCGCGCACTACCATTATTTTAATCATTTGGCCGCAGATCAATCCGCGGCTGGGTGGGCTGATTTTCTCATTTTCTGAACCGCAACTTGATTCTCGTGTCGGATCATCGGTTTCTGCTGAAAGGCTTGCGCTTTGCAGTCCGGGAACCGCTGGGAAAAGTGCCACATCATTCATGGGTGTTTGCTTCGCCCGTCGTCGTGTCAACCTTGATCACAAGTCGTCGTGGTGGTTTTGAGTGTTCGCACTTATGTCCACCTTCCGTCTCGTAGGCTGGGTTAATTGACGATTTTGCCCCTCCTGCCAAGGTTAGTATCGGAAACGCAAAATTTGGGTGTCTACACCCTTTTTAGTAATCCAACGATTAGGAACTATTTTAGTTTGTGACCTATCTAGAATTTAGATCTCATTAGCATGATCAGCATCATGATTCTAAAAGCATTGCTCAAAACTATGGGTTTATCACATTTAATATAACAACACTATGTAGATAATATAAAATGCCTTTTAAAAAAATTAATTCTTTTATTAATAAATGAATAAGATTACAAAATATATGCTACATCATATCAAATATGATTGGCTTGTGTGCATACTACTTTCAATCTCCCACTTGCACTAAAGTCAATCGCCATGGTATCTAATACTCATCTTCTCTAAGTGACGATCAAACTGTTGTTGTGTTAAAGCTTTAGTAAATGGATCTGCAATGTTGTCTTGAGAGTCCACATGTTTTAGGGTGACATCTCCTCTTTCAATGATCTCTCTAATCAAATGAAACCGCCGCAACACGTGTTTGGATTTCTGATGAGACCTTGGTTCCTTAGCCTGCGCAATAGCTCCATTGTTATCACAGAATAAAGGTACGACTCCTCTAATGCTAGGAACCACTCCAAGTTCAGTTATGAACTTCTTCATCCAAACAGCTTCCTTTACAGCTTCACTTGCAGCTATGTACTCTGCCTCTGTCACTGAATCAACAACTATTTGCTGCTTGGAACTCTTCCAACTCACCACGCCACCGTTTAAGGTAAACACATACCCCGAAACGGATTTACTATCATCTTGGTCCGTTTGAAAACTTGAGTCTGTATAGCCCTCTAGTTTCAATTCAAACCCACCGTAGACAAGAAATACATCCTTAGTTCTTCTCAAGTACTTTGGGATGTTTTTCACTGCCTTCCAGTGCTCTTCTCCTGGATTCGACTGATATCTGCTTATTACACTAAGTGCATGAGCAACATCTGGTCTAGTACATATCATACCGTACATGATAGATCCTATTGTTGAAGCATAAGGAATCTTACTCATTCGGTCTCTCTCCTCATGTGTCTTTGGGGCCTGTTTCTTGGAGAGATGTATTCCATGGCTCATCGGCATGAGACCTCTCTTGGAATCTTCCATGCTAAACCTTTTTAGCATCGAGTCAATGTACTTTTCTTGGGTCAAGCCAAGCATTCTTTTAGACTATCTCTATAGATCTTTATCCCCAAAATATAGGATGCCTCACCCAAATCCTTCATGGAGAAGTGTTTAGATAACCAAATTTTGATCGACTGTAGCATAGGAACATCATTCCCTATCAGTAATATATCATCAACATATAATACAAGGAATGAAACAGCGCTCCCACTAACCTTCTTATACACACAAGGTTCATCCTCATTTTTGATAAAATCAAACCTTTTGATTATCTCATCAAAACGGATGTTCCATCTTCGAGAAGCTTGCTTCAATCCATAAATGGATCGTTGTAGCTTACAGACTTGGTTTGTTCCAACCGTTGAAACAAAACTCTCTGGCTGTATCATATATACATTCTCCTCAAGCTCTCCATTGAGGAAAGCCGTTTTAACATCCATTTGCCAGATCTCGTAGTTATAATAAGCTGCAATTGCAAGCAAAATCCGAATGGACTTGAGCATAGCTATTGGTGAGAAGGTTTCATCATAGTCAACTCCTTGTCTTTGTTTGAAACCTTTTACAACCAGTCGGGCCTTATAGGTCTCTACCTTGCCATCCGCTCTAGTCTTTCTCTTAAAGACCCATTTATACCCAATAGGCTTAATGCCCTCAGGTGGTGAAACCAAAGTCCATACTTGGTTTTCATATATGGAGTCCATCTCGAATTTCATGGCTTCTAGCCATTTCTCTGAGTCTTTACTACTCATAGCCTCTTTGTAAGTCAATGGATCATCATCATCTATGATGCGTACCTCATCATCATCCTCTATGATGAATCCATACCTTTCAGGTATCTTTGGTACTCTTCCAGATTTATGAATAGGTTATGGTACAGTAGGTTCTTCTACTTGGTCAGGTAACCGACTTTGATCCGCAGTATTTTGTGGTTCTTGAATTTCTTCAAGATATATCTTACTCCCACTGACCCCTTCAAGGATAAACTCCTTTTCCAAGAAGGCAGCGTGTTTCGCAACAAATACCTTTTGATCAGTAGGATGATAGAAATAATACCATGATGTTTCTTTAGGGTATCCCACGAATCTACATTTGTCGGATCTAGTCTTCAGCTTATCATGCTCAAACCTTTTGACATAAGCTGGATAACCCCAAGTCTTAACATGCTTAAGATTTGGTTTTCTCCCTGTCCATATCTCATATGGAGTCTTTGGGACGGATTTGGTAGGTACCTTGTTAAGTAGGTATGCAACCGATTCTAGGACATAACCCCAAAAGGATACTGGAAGGTCGGTAAAACTCATCATGGAACGAACCATGTCCAACAATGTTCGATTTCTCCTTTCAGATACACCATTCAACTGTGGTGTTCCTAGTGGAGTCCATTGTGAGATTATACCATTTTCTTTAAGACAATTGAGAAATTCATTGGTCAAGTATTCCCCTCCTCGATCCGATCGAAGAATCTTAATACTCTTACCAGTTTGCTTCTCTACTTCACTTCTGAATTCTTTGAACTTTTCAAATGATTCAGATTTGTATTTCATTAAATACACATATCCAAATCTAGAATGATCATCAGTGAAAGTAATAAAATAAGAATATCCTCCTCGTGCATTCGTTGTCATAGGTCCACATACGTCTGTGTGTACCAACGCTAACAACTCTGTAACTCTTTCTCCTTTTCCACTAAAAGGAGATTTAGTCATCTTACCCATGAGATAAGATTCACAAGTTGGATATGATTCGTAATCAGATAGCTCTAAAAGCCCATCTTTATACAACTCGGTTAATCTTGTTTCATTGATATGACCGAGTCTACAGTGCCACATAAAGGTATAATTAACATCATCTCTTTTTCTTTTCTTAGTTTGTTCAATTTGAAGTATATTTTCATGCAAGTCAAGTATGTAAAGTCCATTCAGTAGATTGCCAACACCATATAAAATATTTTTATTATAAATAGAACAACTGTTGTTCTTTATTATAATATCAAAACCATCCATATCCAATACAAAAATTGAAATAATGTTTCTAATGAGTGTTGGAACATAATAACAATTATTTAAACTAATGAACTTGCCCGAAGACGGTGCTAAACAATAAGTTCCTACAGCTAATGCAGCAACCTTTGCTCCATTTCCCACTCGTAGGACGACTTCATCCTTGTTCAGCTTTCTATTTCTGCTTAGTCCCTGCATATTATTACATATATGAGAACTACAGCCGGTATCCAATACCCAAGTAGAATTTTGACTTTTAGAAAAATTAATTTCAATCATAAACAAACCTAGATCGGAAGTCGAAGCTTCTCCAAGCTTCTTTTGGTCCGCAAGATACTCTTTGCAGTTCCTCTTCCAGTGTCCCGGCTTATTGCAATGGTAGCAAATTCTTTTGCTATCTAGATCAGGTTTCTTTTTATCCTTTCTCTTCGCCTTGCCCTTAGTCTTCTTGTTTTTCTTCTTTTCAGAAGATACTTTGGGCCTCTTCCTTTTCTTGGAAGAATCATCCACTAGTAAGACTTGGTTCTTGTTGGATGAGAAGTGACCTTCAGCAGTTTTCAGCATGTTAAGTAACTCAGGCAAGCTGACATCCAACTTATTCATGTGAAAATTCACAACAAATTATGAGAAGGTGTCCGGGAGTGACTGCAAGATCAAATCTTGACTTAACTCCCCATCCATCACGAACCCAAGCTGTCCAAGTTGTTCAATCAAATTGATCATCTTAAAGACATGAGTCTCAACGGCAGTGCCCTCGGTCATACGAGATCGGAAGAACTCCTTAGATATCTGATATCTAGCAGTCCTACTTTGCTCACCATACAACTCTTTGAGGTGCAGCAATATAGTAAGAGCATCCATAGTTTCATGCGGACGCTGAAGCTCGTTACTCATGGATGCGAGCATGATGCATTGAGCCAAGATTGCATCATCTTGCCACTTTCTGAAAGTAGCAATATCTTCCTCAGAGGCTGTTTCTACAACATTTACAGGGACTGGTAAATTTAGGACATAAGAAATCTTTTCAGCAGTGAGAACAACTCTCAGATTCCTTAACCAATCTGTATAATTCGGTCCGGTCAGTTTGTTAGCATCAAGTATGCTACGCAGTGATAGTGAGTTTGACATTTTTAAATTCTGCATGTGAAATAGACAACATTTTAGCATACATTCATTTTATTAATCATCAAAATAAATTAGGTCTTTATTTAAATTGGTATCTCTCACTTTTTCATCAAACTATATTACCCTCATTATATAGTTCAGAAATTCTAATTAAAGATTTGCTAGTGAGATTAAGGATCCCATTTTAAATGTATATAGCCTTGTGGTGACACAACAAACGATATATAAATAAATAGGTAGACAACTATTGTCAATTACATCACTATGTAACTCCTTGTATTTTGTCTCTTAGATTATTTTGATCAAGTGGTGACACATCCGAATCAAAATTATCCAAGTTAAGTCCGTCCTAGCACTTCCATATATGTGAAGAGAAAAATATCGTCCTTGTGGTGACACAACAAAACAGTAATGTTCAATTCCTTAATAAACATCAAATGTGATAAAACAACATCTTAAATATTTAATACTTGCCTTGTGGTGACACAACAAACTCATATTAAACATTTAATACTCTATTGCTTTACCATGCTAGAAGGCGACGTTCGATATTTCAAATATCTTTGAACGCTTAGGACTTAATATGATTTCTTTGAGGGGTTTATTATTATTAGTCTCATCTTGTTTAGCGCGCATACATACATATATATATATATATATATATATATAATACGCGTCATATTATTTAACATGCGAAGCATGTTGGATAATATATAATATATATAGAAAGCATGCACATAAAGAATACTATATTCTACCCAGATTGATTATGGACTTTTATTCTAGTTTGGTTCACTAGAGCCACCAAGTGAACCAATAGGTCAAACCTAGGGTGCAAGAATTAAATTTAAATATAACTATTACATTTAAACCCGGGCTCCATTACAAACGGGTCTTCTAGCGCTCCTTGCTCCCTTGTCTCCAATTCTTCAAAATAATTCTATCTAATCCTATTACATGAATTATTTACTATAATAGAAACCTTGATCAGCAGTCAAGGGGAAGTACATAGGAGGGAGATAGAATTTACATTAAGAAAAATTAGAGAAGACGAGGTACGCTGACCCCATTTATAAAAAACCCATACATTCAAGCATCCTCTAAAATAATTCCAATCACACATTGGTCAATAGTCCATAATCAATCCCTATTTATTATCATACATATCTCTATATGTATCAATAAATAACATTCATCTCACGAATAATAAAACCATTTCATATATGCATTGATATCAATTAATGGGCAAAAGTTTTGCTAATATTTAGTTTTGAAACAAAATAAACTCTTTTATTTTAATCAAACACCAAATCCAAATTAAACTCCTTTAATTTTAGCAATCTTAAATCTCATTCTAAATAAAATAAACATCTTTATTTTAAACATTTATCAATTAAATAAACCATTTATCTTAATTGAGAAAACCAAAAATTTTTAAACTTTGCATACCTGCACGGCCACGCTCCAAATTGAACTAGGAGCGGCGCGGCCGCGCTGCGCCCTAGAAACATTTTCTAGGTTCAGGCGCGGCCGCTCAGCGACGCTGAATCAGAAAAAAAATTTCATCCCAAAAATCCGATCGTATCGCATATCAATTCATACATGGAATCATCACAATCAATAATTAACACAAGGATTAGGCTCTGATACCACTGTTAGGTTTGTATATAACGCAAGCATGCAATCAAATTACATAAACAGAGCGGAAGCGTGATAAAACTGATTTTAAAATTTTTCATACAAACCATCACCATGATCTTTCCTTGTGTTCAATTATCAATTAACGAAAGAGATAGAGATTAAGAAATTATACCCTCGTAGAACCGTGCTTCCTCGGGTACAAGTTCACCTTCAATTCTTTCGCGTTCTCTTTGAATTCCACCGACTAAATTCCTTTGCTTGATCAACGTTAGCCACCCAAGTATTTGGCCTCTAGAGGTGATCCACCAAGGAAGAATAGTTATTCAAGAAGATGGGTGTTGGCAAAACCCTAGTTTTTATCTCTATAGAAATTGCAAGTACTCTCCACAATCTAATGCAAGAGTGTGTAACCCCAATCTATGATAAGACTCATCTTATTTATAGATGTAGGAATAACCCTTCCCTAAACTATTTAAGATTAGGGTTTCTATTATAGTTAAACTCCTTTAATTAATTATGCTCATAATCCAATTAGGAATTCATGAGAGAGTACTTCTATTAATTAATTCCCAATCCCTATTAGGAATTAAACAATAGTAATAGTAATAATAATAATAAGACTCCTCTTATTAATTTATATTTAATATTTCCAAAATATTAAATAATAAATATTAAGCTATTTAATTTATTCTATCTTTATAGATTAAATTAAATACACTTAACTTATTATTATAATTATGTCATTTACTTCTTAAATAAATATTTTTCTTTTGCTGTGTGACCTTTTAGGTTCTCCATATTAAACCGGTTGTGAATAAATCAATTAGAACAATTCTAATCTTATTTAAATAAATAAATTAAAATATTTAATCAATTTAAATAAATAATATTTATTCTACAATAAGGGTAAGCCCCCTTAGCGATCAACGACTTTCCAGATAATATAGATTTCAACATTAATCACAAAAGAACCTTTCAGTGCATAGTTACCGTACAATTCAATCCTTCTACCATACAATGTCCCAATTAAATATAAGACATGAAATTTCTGTCAAGTCTTATTTTATTTAATTATATGTATTTCGATTCCCAAATGCACAACTCTAAATAATGCAAATTAGAAACTCCTTTCTAATTTCAATCTGCCTTGGCCAAGGACTACTGAGTTGTCATTTATCGAATCACATAGGACATTCACATCTTTTACTAGACGTGGTAGATTCTTTGTTGATCATTCACCTATCTCTATGCACAACTTATTATACCCAATCATACCCGTTGATATAGGTCTTAAGGGACATGTCAAAGTATAACTCATCATACACAAGATACTATGATGATCTCAAGTCCAAGGATCACTTATACTACTATCACTAGAGGAATTCCTATTGACAAGCGAGTAAAACTCCATTAGGTATTCCTTAGCGAGCCACGTTCAGTGTACTTATTCTCCAATAAGCACCTACATACTTGCTTTAGTGTCTCCACACAAATGATTATGAGATCAATCATCCTCTTTCTAAGAGCAAGCAACGTATGTACTAATCTATCTGGATTCACCAATCCCCTTTTTAGTAATCCAACGATTAAGAACGATTTTAATTTGTGAGCTATCTAGAATTTAGATCTCATTAGCATGATCATCATCATGATTCTAAAAGCATTGCTCAAAACTATGGATTTATCACATTTAATATAACAGCACTATGTAGATAATGTAAAATGCCTTTTAAGAAAATCAATTCTTTTATTAATAAATGAATAAGATTACAAAATATATGCTACATCATATCAAATATGATTAGCTTGTGTGCATACTACTTTCAGTCGGATTCTTCCCGACATAAAAAAAAGTACCCATTTATCCGGGTTGTTCATCTCACCTTAAAAACATTCCAGAAAACATTTCATTTAATCATCATAATATTTGTCTCGCCGAAACAAATGACATCGACTCATTTCATAAAATAAGCAATTTTAAAAGTATTGTTATGTTCATAGAACTTGTACTGAAACATGGATTCCTGAGTCTCACCATAGTAACCCTATGAGCAACAAGATTTTCTTAACAGTTCATGTAAACTAAAAATCATTTTAAGGACGTAATAATGTTGCACTGTTGCAATCAGTGTGTTAGGATTCTGTCATTTTATCATCTCCACACCACGGCTTTAATGGTAAGTGATGATTAAATACATTTTGAAGTTTTTAAAACAATCTTTGTCCAGCCAACACAATTAGCATGGACATACTTCATAAAATGGTTCATATAACTAAAATTCATTTATAGGACAACATAATGTTGCACTGTTGTAACAATGTGTTAGGATGTCGTCATTTATCATCTCAACACCATGCTTCGTAATGGTGCGTTGACAATTCTAAAATACATTTTGATGTTAAAACAATTTTTATCTAGCTGAGCAAAGTAGCGTAGATATACAAATGACAAGACTTTTCAAAGGCGTATAAGTGCGAATATAAGCACAATTTAGGATCTACCATAGCTAGAAGATTGGTAATACCTAGAATCCTCAATCATCTTTAATTTATCATCTCAACTTTACGTAACATCTCTATTTACTTCTGATTCTACTAATGTTCGTTTATCACTTAGAACTCTTAAATCACACTTTAATTTATAACCCTCTCTTATGGTCTGTAATGATATACTACAATCATTGTTCATCGAACTTACCACACATTATGAGTTTAGGAACTTACCACAATAATACGAGTTTAGGAACTTGTCCTAGCAATACGTAGTCCAAGAACTAATCAGGTTCAAAAACATACCATATGATTATGAGTCACAAACTTACCATAAGCATGAGTTTTAAGAACTCACACCTAATCTTACATCATCTACCTATCCGTTATACACATGAGAAAAGAATCACCTTCTCAACACAATCCGCTGCCTATACAAGGAATTGGTCAACTCGGCCACTAATCAATATAGTAAGCTAAGCGTTTGTTAGACCAAGGACAAATCTCTTGCCCATACAAGAAATTGTTCAACTCAACCACTATATCGATATAGGAAGTTAAGTGGTTCTCAAACCGAGCACAAATTCCCCGCCCATACAAGGAATCGTACAAATCAGTCACTAACTTGAGTCCTCAATTTAAAACTCACATAATCCTAATCTTATCTTCTCCTTGCTCAACACAAACTTTTAATTCGTATCCCATCATTTATAACTCCTTCTGAGTTTTATCTTCGTACTATCCTCTAGTACCTTTTTCGTACAGCAATTCTGCTATAAAGTTTTCAATCATTCGATTGGTCATCTATCATTCCATATCTTAATCAGATTACATTGTGATCTTTCTTATAATCTTATTATATTATGATTCTTTTCTATCTCATGATCGTTTTGTTTTACGATCTTCTTATATTTCCCTTTAATCATATTATATTATGATTTCATTTATGCCTTTAGTCTTATAAATTAGGTCTATTCATTATTACTTTCCATCCTTATTACTGGAGTCAGGTAACTCCAAATTCTTATCTTTATACATCTTCAAGATTTTTATTTGAATCTTTTTTATTTATCTTCTTCTTTACTTAATAATGAATTTCTCGAAGTCATCTCTTAGTATTTTAAACTCTATTTGAGTTTATTCCTTATTCTCATCTCTACAGTTATAGCATAAGGTACTCCTACCTAAGGTTTATAACCTATCAGCTCTGATACCAACTATGACAGCCCGAAAATCCGGTCTATCTTCAAACCCGAGTCCGGTGTCGTCAAGACACTACCTACTCAACATATTCCTACAACATCAGAGTAAATATTAAAATATTACAATATAATTCAACCTACTCCCAAGTACCAAGACCTTTACATAACTACCTCAAATAATATTACAACATTATTATATAATATTACAACCTGTCATATACTTTAACTATTCTACCTTAATAATTAATAACTCTTATCTTCTTCTGACCATTCTGGTCTTTCCGTTGTAGCTGTAAAAATTTTAGAATTTGCAAAAGTGAGTATTTAATTGCCTAGCAAGTATAAGCGGTGAATAAACAACATTCATGAATAGAATAATCTTTCTAAAAACTTCAACAATTGAATAATAATTGTGAAGCATCTCAAATAAATAGGAATTTTTTTTCCTTTTTCGTTAAACATTTTTCAAGAATAAACATAATCTTAACCTCATCAACTGTTCAATGTTAGAATTTTCTTTCTTTGGTTTAGCACATAATTGCTAATATTGGTCTAGCACGTTATTGGATTTAACGCTTAACAATCACACCATTGCACGAGGTGCAATCATAATCTTCTTTACTCACATAAAGCATATTGTTGCATAGTGTGCAACCTATACTAATAATTGTCCAAGATTTATTTACTTTTGACTTGGCACAATCAACTATCACAATTTAAGAATTATTACAATTCAATATCACATCAATAAACATTCCGACTGAAATAGCTCACAAATTGAGTTAAGCCGAATCAAATGGCAAATAACTCTCTTTTATAAATCATTTCACATAATAAGATGAATCTCATATAACAAATGAAATTCCATAACCAAACATAAGATTTACAATTTAACATAGCTCAAACAATTTGTACAAATATTAAGAGATTTGCATAAGTTTAAAAATTCACACAACATAAGCATTGTGTAAATTAAAGTTTCAATACATCATAATATATCATCCATAAGAATATAATTAAATGATATTAGAAACTTGCACAATACAAAGTTTGTGTAAGTTAAGAAACTTGCCTTAAGTGCTGCTTACAACTTACGCTATAATGTTCTTCAAATAGCTTACACAATATCATTTGTAATAATATACCAATTAGCCACATAATGACGCCAATTATTTAGTTTATATAACTCTATTCCATATCTTATAATGTCCCGACACTTCATGAGCTTACTAATACTTCTAAAGTCTTTAAAATATTATTCTGGACTTTCCAACCAATTTTCACATATTTCAGATTATCCAACAATTTTCTGTAATTATTTCTATTTA
This sequence comes from Aralia elata, assembly GCA_034770075.1. Lineage (NCBI taxonomy): Eukaryota > Viridiplantae > Streptophyta > Magnoliopsida > Apiales > Araliaceae > Aralia > Aralia elata. Next base: position 73,513,044 of record CM068377.1, read on the forward strand.
TAAAAACTATCATTTAATAGCTTCAAAATAGAAATAATAACTCAACATACTTTTATATCTTCAAAACATCATCAATATTTAACTTATATTTTTATAAGTTTTTACACCAATTATCATAATTTTTCACCATTCATAGAATTTCCTATGAATTTCCATTAATTTTAAACTAACTTTAAATAGCTTAAAATAGAGTAAATATTTTTGCTCTTCAATAATTCACCAAAAATTTCTAGAAAATCATAAATAGTATTATAAAATTTTTCACCAAATTTCATAATTTTCGACCATTCACATAATTTTCTGTGAATTTTCACTATTTTTAAACTAACTTTAAATAGTTTAAAAATGCAATAAATACTTCTGCTCTTCAAAAATTCAATAAAAATTTTCAAAAATTCTAAAATAATATCATAAGATTTCTGTAAAAATATTTTGGCCCAAATAATGTTTTTGATAATTTAATTATAATTATCAAAGTGTTGAATCTTAAAAACATCATAATAATTAAACCGCGTATCGAAAATTACGAATTTTATGTCTATTTCGCATGAAATTAAATTCTCTACAACTTTCTAATACAAAGTTTCTTCAAATTCTGGCCGAAAATAGCCCAAACGGACTCTACCGAAAAATTCGCCGGCGGCGACATTCCGGTCATCTTCTCCGGCGATCCAAATATTTTCCGGCAAGTTTTCTTATATTTTCTTGCCCAGATCAGATTTACTATATTTAAGTATTCCAACCATATTTTTAGTTTTGAAAACAACTCACGTATCGCCGTTAAACAACAATTTTCCGGCGAAACTTTCTTTCTTTTAATTTCTTGATTTCCCTTGTTTAAACAAGTTTAAATCATAATATACATACATAAATAATTATGTCATCTACTCATAAACTTTATAAAACTTAATAACCATAAAAAAAATTAAAAGATTAATTAAGGTTTAGAAATATTACCTTAACTATTTTATTTATTTTTCTTCCTTTTTCTTTCTTTCTTTCTTTCTCCTTCTTCTTTTTATTCTTCTTCTTTTGCTCCATTCATGGTATCTCTCTCTCTCTTTTATTTCTTTGAAATTTGCTATGGGTGGGAGTGTGAGGAATGGAGGTGGGAGTATAATGATTGTTATTTTATTTTATTTTTCCTTTCTTTCTTTTTTCTTTCTTTTCTCCCCCATCATTTCCCACTAACTCTCTCTCCTCCCTTATTCTTTTTTTTCCTCCTTCTTTTCCTCCCTGCTCCTCACTATGTTCCCCCATCACCAGCACTCAGCCGCTCATGGGGCCCACGCTGCACAAAAATTATTATCTCATTTTTTATTTACTCACTTATTCATTTAATAGCCCATTTGACCATTTTGGCTTCTAAAAATTAACTTTTTTGAACTTACAGTCGATTCCTACTAATTTCGACGTTCTCAACGTCATTAGAATATTCATTTCTTCAAATTTATCTCCTAATTTTGAGTTTGCCTTTTTACCAAAAAGTCAACTGTTAACTTTTTGGCCAAAAAGTCAACCCAACACATTTTGTGTTTTTAGTCTACTCTTACTATTTTCGACGTTCTAGACTCAACCGTCCAGTTCGCGTTTTCAAATTCCACTCCGAACTCAAATTCGAATTTTCTACCACTATTCTTGTGGTATATGCAATTATTCGCTTCCTTAATTAGTTCATACTAATTAAATTAATTAGCTTCAACTAACTATAAATTTACATCCACTTGGCATAATATAATATATAAAGCCACTACATAAATAAATATATATTACATTCATATGTAATATCTTAAAATAATGAGTTTAATTAACTATCTCATTTTATTAGAACAAAATACATACATTAATTCATCAATATTAAGTAAGTGAATTAATTAGCTCGTATATGAAATTTAGTTCATAATAATTCTATCATCATCCAAGGCTCAATATTCAAATTATATTATTTAATAATATAATTTAATTTAATCTCAATTAATTAATATTAATTAATTAATTTTATCCACTTTCTTTAATGATTTAATTAAATATTAAATCTCCTTTTCCCAATATATATATATATATATATATATATATATTTCACATCTATATATACACATTTAGTCCATTACACAAAATCATATACTTCACATTATATGAAACACATATATACATATGTCCAAATCTATTTCATCCTTTAATAAGAATTTTATTTATTAAATTCTTATTTTAAATTTCTGAAATATCTGGAATATTACATTCACCCGTTCTTCTAAGAACTTCGTTCTCGAAATTAAGGCATAGTCATCTCTATTTATTATACTCCTCTATTTTCAAATCTAGGTTTTATTCTTTAAACCTTTATTTAATTATTCGAGATCTTATTTACAAGTCTCATAAATTTTTGGGTTATCACATTCGCCCATTTTTCTAAAAATTTTGTCCTCGAAATTATAGTATACTAATTTTTGCTGCTCATTCTATTGACCAAAACTAGGTTTTCAAATCAACCATTTTATTCACCAAACTAGGTTTTCAAATCAACATTTACATTCTCACTTTAATAACTACTAAACCCTTTCATTCTTTAAAGATTTCTCTTTATTCGTCACATTCTATAGTCATTCTTCTCTAAGAAGTTCACATCTTCTAAACTTTCAACTTCCAAAATAGTGAAATATTTTTCAGGAGTCTTCAACAATTGTTCAATAATTGTAAAAGAGCTTGAACAAACAGGAAATAAAATATTCCTTAAAAACTTCTCAAATCATCAAATAGAAAATAAAAATTCCTTTAAAAACTTTTCACATCCTGCTGAGTGGTCATAATTAAGACCATGAACCTGCTACGAGGTTTAACAGTTATTCCACTAAAAAATCTCATGAATATTTTAACAATCATAAAGACTGTAAAACATCCCATCAAATTGGTACGTTAGGGGATCAACCTATTGTACCCGGTGTCGTGCACAACACTTACTACACTTTATGCGTGCGCAGTCGGATTCTTCCCGACATAAAAAAAATTACCCATTTATCAGTGTTGTTCATCTCAGCTTAAAAACATTCCAGAAAACATTTCATTAAATCATCATAATATTTGTCTCGCCGAAACAAATGGCATCGACTCATTTCATAAAATAAGCAATTTCAAAAGTATTGTTATGTTCACAGAACTTGTACTGAAACATGAAGTATTGTTAATATAATTTAATTTAATCTCAATTAATTAATAGAAATTAATTAATTTTATCCACTTTCTTTAATGATTTAATTAAATATTAAATCTCCTTTTCCCAATATATGTATATATTTCACATCTATATATACACATTTAGTCCATTACACAAAATCACATACTTCACATTATATGAAACACATATATACATATGTCCAAATCTACTTCATCCTTTAATAAGAATTTTATTTATTAAATTCTTATTTTAAATTTTTGAAATATCTGGGATATTACAACTGCTGGATATCCAGAGTAGTGCAATCTAAAGTTTTGAATGTATTTTAAATACCTTAAAACTCTTATAATCGCTTTATAGTAATCTTCCTTGGGTTGCTTGTAATTTGCTGAAAGAATTGTTTCCTCCCACAAATTCTGAGGTAACCTAGAACTTAATAACAATGCATTCATCATTTCTTTTAAAGTTTTATTCTTTCTTTCAGTAACACCATTTTGTTGTGGTAAATAAGGTTTTACCTGTCATAAATGATAACACATCTCTTAAAAACTCTTTTCAAGTTTCTGATTTGTACATACTTTTCAGAATGTAACTTTATCTCAGACTCACATTTCATATAAAGTAAATTTCATTATTCCGATATAATGATGTAATGTGACATAGGAAATTATCATAATTTGACGTCTTAACATTAAATTTAGATTTCAGTTCTTTACTCAATGTAATAGAGTTGATACTTTTATTGTTACTCGAAGAAAATTATATTTTCACTCCTACTTGAGAAAATTTATTTTCCTCCAAGTAGTCACACCCAGTAAGGGTAAACATCCACCAACTTGTGAATCTTTTATTTATTTGATATATTTTATCAAATAATACTAATTGTGTACCTGATAAGTGCATAATATTCATTAATTTTGATTCCTTTATGTTTAGTTTTATTGCAAGTTTTATTTGTTAGGTTTGTACAGCGCGAACAAGCAATCAAATTTCATAAATAAAGCGGAAGCGCGATAAAATCAGATTTTAAAATTTTATACAAACCATCACCATGATCTTTCTTTATGCACAATTATTAATTAAACGAAAGAGATGGAGAATAAGAATTATATCCTTGTAGAATTCTAGCTTCCTCAGGTACAAGTTCACCTCCAATTCCTTCGCGTTCTCCTTGAATTCCACCGATTAAATTCCTTCCTTTGATCAACGTTAGCCACCCAAGTGTTTGGCCTCTAGAGGTAATCCACCAAGGAATAATACTTGTTCAAGAAGATGGGTGTTGGCAAAACCCTAGTTTCTATCTCTATAGAAATTGTAAGTACTCTCCACAATTCTTATGCAAGAGTATATAACCCTAATCTATGATAAGACTTCTCTTATTTATAGATGTAGGAAAACCCTTCCCTAAACTATTTAGGATTAGGGTTTCTATTCTAATTAAACTCTTTTAATTAAATTAAACTCTGAATTCAATTAGGAATTCATGAGAGAGTACTTCTATTAATTAATTCTCAATCCCTATTAGGAATTAAATAATAGTAATAGTAATAATAATAATAAGACTCCTCTTATTAATATATATTTAACATTTCTAAAATATTAAATAATAAATATTAAGCTATTTAATTTATTCTATCTCCATAGACTAAATTAAATACACTTAACTTATTATTACAATTATGTCATTTACTTCTTAAATAAATATTTTTTTTTGCGGTGTGACCCTTTAGGTTCTCCATATTAAACCGGTTGTGAATAAATCAATTAGAACAATTCTAATCTTATTTAAATAAATAAATTAAACTATTTAATTCATTTAAATAAATAATATTATTCCACAATAAGGGTAAGCCCCCTTAACGATCAACGACTTTTCAGATAATATAGATTTCAACATTAATCATAAAAGAACCTTTCAGTGCATAGTTACCGTACAATTCAATCCTTCTACCATACAATGTCCCAATTAAATATAAGACATGGAATTACTGTCAAGTCTTATTTTATTTAATTATATGTATTTCGATTCTCAAATGCACAACTCTAAATAATGCAAATTAGAAACTCTTTTCTAATTTCATTCTGGCTTGGCCAAGGACTACTGAGTTTCATTTATCGAATCACATAGGACATTCACATCTTTTACTAGACGTGGTAGATTCTTTGTTGATCATTCACCTATCTCCATGTACAACTTATTATACCCAATCATACCCTTTGTTATACCCTAAAGGTCTTAAGGGACATGTCAAAGTATAACTCATCATACACAAGATACTATGATGATCTCAAGTCCAAGGATCACTTGTACTACTATCACTAGAGGAATTCCTATTGACAGGCGAGTAAAACTCCATTAGGTATTCCTTAACGAGCCATGTTCAGTGAACTTATTCTCCAATAAGCACATACATACTTGCTTTAGTGTCTCCACACAAATGATTATGAGATCAATCATCCTCTTCTTAAGAGCAAGCAACGTATGTACTAATCTATCCGGATTCACTAATCCCCTTTTTAGTAATCCAACGATTAGGAACGATTTTAGTTTGTGAGCTATCTAGAATTTAGATCTCATTAGCATGATCACCATCATGATTCTAAAAACATTGCTCAAAACTATGGGTTTATCACATTTAATATAACAACACTATGTAGATTATATAAAATACCTTTCATAACCGAATAAGATTACAAAGTATATGCTACATCATATCAAATATGATTGGCTTGTGTGCATACTACTTTCAATCTCCCACTTGCACTAAAGCTAATCGTCATGGTATCTAATACCCTTCTTCTCTAAGTGACGATCATCCTGCCGTTTGGATAAAGCTTCAGTAAATGGATATAAAATGTTGTTCTTTAGAGTCCACTATCTCTATAGTGACTTTTCTTCTTTCAATGATTCATCTAATCAAATGAAAGTGTCGCAACACATGTTTGAATCTAAGATGAGACTTAAGAACTATTCCTAGTTCTGTGATGAATTTTTCATCCAAACAATCAACTTGCAGCTTCACTTACAGCTATATACTTTGTCTTTGTCACTAAATCAGCAACATCTATATACCTTTCCAATTCACTGCACCACCATTCAAGGTAACAATTTACCCTAAAGTGGATTTGTTATCGTCTTGGTCAGTCTGAAAAACTTGAGTCTGTTTAGCCCTCTAGTTTTAATTCAGACCTACCATGAATCATGATCACATCTTCAATACCGGTTAAGTACTTAAGATGTTTATCACTGTCTTATAGTGATCTTCTCCAGAATATGACTAGTCAACATCAAGCCTTGTATATTCATTGCATACATGATAGTAACTCATGCGATCTCTCTTTAAATTAGAGACAATTTTATAGAGATTCACTCCATGGCTCATCATCATGAGACCTCTCTTGGAGTTTGCCATGCTAAACGCCTTTAGCATCGAATGAATATACGTTCATTGGGTCAAGCCGAACATCCTTTTAAATCTATCTATATAGATTTATATCCCCAATTTATAGGATGCTCCTCCCAAGTTATTCATGGAGGAATGTTTAGACAATTTTATCTTTACTGATTATAGCATTGGTGTGTCATTCCTTATCAGTAATATATCAACATATAATACTAGGAATGTCACAGTGCTCCCACTGACCTTTTTGTACATACTAGGTTCATTCTCGTTTTTGATAAAATCAAACTCTTTCGATTGTCTCATCAAAACGAATGTTCCATCTTTGAGAAGCTTGCTTCAATCCATAAATGGATCATCGTACCTTAAAACACGATTTGCTTCAACCTTTGAAATAAATTCCTCTGGCTGTATCATACATATATTCTCCTCAAGTCTTCATTGAGGAAGGATATCTCCACATCCATTTTGCCAGATTTCGTAATAAGCTGCAATCACAAGCAAAATCCAAATGGACTTGAGCATTACCTGGTAATAAGGTTTTATCAAAGTCAACTCCTTGACTTTATTTGAAACCTTTTAAACAGGTCTGGTCTCATAGGTCTCTACCTTACCAATTGCCCTAGTCTTTCTCTTAAAGACCCATTTACACCCTCTAGGCACTATGCCTTTCGGTTGAGTAACCAGAGTCTATACTTGGTTCTCATACATGGAGTCCATTTCGGATTTTATGGCCATCTGCCATTTCTCTGAGTGTCTTCTACTCATAGCCTCATCGTATATAACTGGATCATCATCCTCTATGATGCGTACCTCATCATCATCCTCTATGATGAATCCATACCTCCTAGGTATCTTCGGTGCTTTCCCAGATTTACGATTCGGTTGTGGTACAATAGGTCTATCTACAGGTCCCTCGGTTTGACTAAAAATGCTTTGTGGTTCTTGAACTCTTTCAAGATCTATTACCCTCCCACTAGCTCCTTCAATGATAAACACATTTATCCAAGAAGGCAGTGTGTAGGATTATAGTAATAATACCCTAAACTTTCTTTAGGATATCCCACAACTCTGCACTTGTCAGATTTTGTCCCAAACTTATCTTTTGAAACCATTTCACATAAGTAGGACAACCCCTTATCTTAACATACTTAAGATTAGGAATCCTCCCTATCCATAACTTTTATGGAATCTTGGGGCCGAATTTTGAGGTTACCTTATTTTGTAGATATGCAGCCGTTTTTAGGGCATAACCCCAGAAGGATACTAGAATGTCAGTAAAAATCATTATGGACCGCACCATATTTTATATGGTACAATTTTTCTTTTTAGATACACCAATCAATTATTGCGTATCATGAAACGTCCATTATGAGAAAAATACCATTTTGAGATGATCTAGAAACTTATTGCACAAGTATTCCTTCCTCGATCTGATCAAAGAATCTTAATACTTTGTCAATTTGTTTCACTTTTGAATTCTTTGAACCTTTCAAATGATTCAGACTTGTATTTCATCAAATACATATATTCAACTCTTTGAATGATCATTTCCTTTTCTTTTACTAGTTTGTTCAATTTGCAAAATTATTTTTCATGTAAGTTAAGTTTACAAAGTCCATCAAATGATCTTCCAGTTTCAAACAAAACATTATCATTATAAATAGAACAACAATTATTCTTAAATATAATACCAGAACCTTCCTTGTCCAACAACAGAAGTAATAATGTTTCTTAAAAGAACTGGAACATAATAACAAATTATTAACTTAACAGACTTGCCCGTAGGCAACGCTAAACTATAAGTTCATACGGTTAATGTAGCAACCATTACTCCATTCTCCGCATGTAAGATTACTTACTCTTTGTTTAACTTTTAACTTCTGCTTAGTCTCTGTATTGGATTGCATACGTGAGAACTATAGCTGGTATCCAATACCCAAGTAGAACCGTGACTTACAGAAAGATTTATTTCAATGATGAACAAACCTATATCTGTAACCGAAGCTTCATTAAGCTTCTTCTGGTTAGCCTCTGCAAGATGCTCCTTACAGTTTCCTTTCCAATATCCAGGCTTATTGCAGTGGAAGCAAACTCCTTTGCTATCTGCATCAGTTTTGTTAGACTCCTTAGTTATTGCCTTTCCTTATACCTTCTTTCAATAGTTCTTCTTTTAAGAAGATCCTTTGGCCCTCTTCCGCTTCTTGGAAGAATCATCTACTAGTAAGACTTGGTCTTTCTTGGTTAGAAAGTGACTCTTTACAGTTTTCAACGTGTTTAAGCAACTCATGAAGGTTGACATATAGCTTGTTCACGTGGAAAATTCACAACAAATTGTGAGAAAGAGTCCGGGAGTGATTGCAAGATCAAATCTTGGATCAACTCTTCATCCAATACAAAACCCAGTTGTCCCAATTGTTCAATCAGATTGATCATTTTTAGGACATTTGTCTATACTGTAGTGCCATCGGTTATTCTAGATTGGAAGAGCTCTTTAGATATCTAATATCTAGCAGTCCTACTTTCCTCACCATTCAACTCCTTGAATGTAATGGCCACGAATTTCGAGCGATTTATATGAATTACGCGTTATTTATTTATCGTGTGGATTAATTGAACCAATTTGTGTTAATGGAATATTTGTGAATAGATATTAAATTATATTAAAGGGGGTCTCACTAATAGGAATTATTAAATTAGTGGATTAACCTAAGGTTTTAATATCAAATAACTGATATAATTAGTAGTAATTAAATATTCAATTATATTGAATATTGTAAAATTAATTTGGTCTTTTAAATAAATTAATACGTGTTTTAATTAATGAGAAACATGTAAAATACAATTTATAATAGTCCAGTTGTAAGTAAATATTAATTAGCTAGCTTAAATGATCAAGTTCCCGAACCAGTTACCTCAATTCAGCTGGTCGTGGGAATTAAGGTGTAATATAAAGTAAATTAATCCCATGGGTGCGAACCAAGTCAGTAGCTGTGAACTATGAAACCAGACCAACAAATCCAATTAGGAGTCCATCTGGATATTTAGTCATTGGGATACCACATTTGAAAATAAAATCCCTGCAATTCAGCCATGCGCCGAGCTATACGGGCCTATTTCTGTGTTGCGTAACCAGGGAGTTGAAGTGATGTTTTTGCGTGGCTCGGTGAAAACTGGTCACATAACCCAACAGGAGATTTCGTTATTAACCGGTCTCGTGGTCTGGGTAATAACCAGGGAGGGGATAATAGCTTCCCTATAAATAACGACCTCAGTTACCTTGCAAAGGCTTGCTAGCCAGTTAATACAAGCTACAGAGAGTTAGTGTGTGTTCGAAAGAAGAAGGTACTCAGTGAGGGAAGCTATTCAGTGAATACACCTTGACTTCATTTCTTACTACGAGAAGAGAGGAGAGTTGCATCCACATCACAGAGACGATGTGGTGTGAATGTTCTGTCGTTACGTCACCTATTTCGGGAAGAGAAGAAGAACAGCAACCAGGAACCCACTACGTTCTAACTCGACATCAAGGTATACAATGATTATGTCTTAATATGCCTATCTAAATATGTTGCTATGTTGTTTGGGAAATCTGTGTCTAGAGGGCCACGAAGGGCCAGGCGGCATAAAAACATTGTGAAACAAAGCTTCAGTAAAGATCCTTGTAAAACATGCTTGAAACCGTAAAACAGAAGTTTTCGGGTAATGCGGCGTAAGTTTTGGACTTGTTAATGATACTGGGTAGCTCTATATTGTTTGTAGACACCCAAATTTTGCGTTCCCTGTACTAACCATGACAGGAGGGCAAAATCGTTAATTGAACCGGCTTGTGGGAGCGAAGGAATGGGCACAAGTGCGAGCGCCCGACACCACCGCAATATTTGGCAACCAAGGCTGACGTGACAATAAGGCCGTCCGAAGCAGGCATTCCCGAATGAGGTAGCACGTCTCCCGGAAATTCTCGGACTGCAGAATACGAGCCTGTCAGCGAAAACCGACGTTATGGCACGAAAATCGAGGTGTGGCACGGAAAACGAGAAAGTCAAACCGTCCAGCCGCGGATTGATCTGTGGCCAAATAGTGCGCCTTTTGAAAACACGAAACTCGAAACACGGAACTCGAAATCGGGGTGAGTGGAAGGCAGGCGGCTGGCTTTGGCCAGCCTATTTCAGCGCAATTTCGTGCAGCATACAGAGAGTTCAGCAAGTTGAAAGTTTGGGAAGAAGAAGGGATTTCAGCAGCAGCACAAGCACGGAAATTAAGAGGAAAAAGAGAGAAATTTTGCAATCAAATAGGGAGAAAAGAGAGAGAAAAAGAGAGAATTTAATTCTTTTGATTTTGATTGTATCAAATACACTCCTTATCCTATTCAAATACACAAGTTCATATCCATTTGAGATCAATCGCAAGGTGAAAATTTCTATTTGTTCTAGCAATTCATATCATATTGATTGGGTAAATTAGATGTAACTTTCATGTATTTTGTTGAACAATCATGGATTAGGGATTATTGGTGAGGGTTCCATCGGAACAAAATTCTTCCTAATAACCCGAGGATATCCAATTGATGAAATTTCTAGCTTGTTTATGGTGATTCATTGGGTGTAATTTATTTAGATTGTCATTTTCGGATATCATGGTGTATTAGATAAATCCGGGTTGGTTAGTTATGTAGTATTCATTTTGTGGGTATGTTGTAATCTCGTGTGAGCCTAGGAACGCGACCCCGCTTTCAAATCCGATGATGGACGTTTTAATGCGTGTAATAGATTCAAGGTGCTCGTTTTTGTAACATGTAATCGTCGGGCCTTAAAACGACGCTAAGGCGAGAATCGGGTTTAAGGCCCTGTAATAGTGAAACATGTGATTGTTGGCATTCGGGGTTATTTTGATGGCTTACATGCCCGTGAATAACCCCCTATGCGTTTTGTGTTTAATTTGATTTGTAACACCAACCAAAGGATTTCAAAGCCAAAACAATAAAGATTTTTCTAAAATCAATCAAAGTAGGATATTAGCATCACGAGGCTAAAAATTGGAAATGCTAATGAATGTCGATTCCTATTCTACGAGAAAGCTAAAAAGAAAAAATCGTTTTCAAACATCACAAAAAATGATTTTATGAAAATAAGTAACGTTTTATTAAATCTTTGTGCATAGGGTGAAAGAGATCCTAGAAGTTGCCCATCATGCTATTTACGAAGGCAACGTATAGATCTCGATTCCTATTTTGACGAAGGTTTAGAAAACTCTTGTTTTGCCAAAACGACACCTAATGAAAATCTCATAAGTTTTGACAATTAAAATCCAACCTTTCTCATAAAGCTTTCTCATGTATGCCGAAAAGACATTCAGAAGCGTTCCCAAATTAAAGCACGACTTTCCCTAAAAATCCAAATGATTCTTTCATACAAATTCACCACAACATTCATATAGGTACACGCACACACACACCCACACGTATACACATTTCATGAATCAAAGGATAAGAAAGTATCAAGATTGCGGTAACCGTGTTTTACGGAAGTCGAGGGGTGCCTAACACCTTCCCCTCACTTAAGCAAGCCCCCGAACTCTATGAATCTCGATTCGCAGACCAATTAATTCGGAGTCACATATGAGCCAGCGATTTATAAAAAACGAAAATTCGGATGAGTTGGTACATCCATTTCAAATATACTAACTGGCGACTCTGGTTAATTGGCTCATCATAAAAAACAAATCTTTCAAACCCCGTCGACATTGATGCCGACCTTTTCCAAAAAAATCATTTAATCAAGAGGCTAGAATTGGAAAAGACAAAAAGAGACACACGAAGCGAAACCCGGCGTCGACATCGTTACGTCACCTATTTCGGGAAGAGAAGAAGAACAACAACCAGGAACCCACTACGTTCTAACTCGACATCAAGGTATACAATGATTATGTCTTAAGTTTTAACCCCGTAAGCTATGGTAGTTCGTTCTATGCCTATCTAAATATGTTGCTATGTTATTTGGGAAATCTGTGTCTAGAGGGCCACGAAGGGCCAGGCGGCATAAAAACATTGTGAAACAAAGCTTCAGTAAAGATCCTCGTAAAACATGCTTGAAACCGTAAAACAAAAGTTTTCGGGTAATGCGGCGTAAGTTTTGGACTTGTTAATGATACTGGGTAGCTCTATATTGTTGATATGTTGTAGCCCCGGATCTTAGGAGTCCATAGAATCCGAAACAAAATGATTTGAGCATGTATAGGCGTAGCTATGATGCTCGAGCAAAGGCACGCATGATTTACAAAATCGGTAATGATTTAGAATAAAAGCATTTTCTGAAATAATTTGAAAAATATTTTTGTTAGTGTAATGTTGTAAAGCATAAAATTCTAGGAATTTAGGAACTTGAACGGACCAAATCGAGCTTATAATGAGCAAGATATGGATTTTAGAAGTTTAAGTTTCGGATAGTTTTTTTTGTCTACTGTAATGCAAATTCGTAAATTGGAGAAGAAGACTTGAACCAGCCGGGCGCGCATTGCGCGAGCGTGAGGAGGCGAGCCGCGCATGGCGCGGGCCAAGCCTTACCGGTCGCCTAGGCGACGACCATGTTTGGGGGTCAGGCGCGCAATTACGGTTTTACCCCTCGCCCGGATTTCCAATTAATTACAACCTTGCCATTCCGTTTTAATTTAATTCAATTTAAATGTTTTAAATTGTTTAGTAAATGTTATAAAAATTATTAATTAAACGAAAATTAATATTTAGGCCCTTAATATTATATTTTCCTGATACAATAAATTTATAAATTATGTTTCAATTATTGAAATAATGATTAAGGATAATTAGGAATTTTAAATTAATTATTTATTATTCGATTAACTTTAAATAATAAATAAACCTAATTAGTTATTGTTAAATAATGACTAAAGATAATTCTTACTCACTAATTAATTATTTATTATTTAATTAACCTTAAATAATAAATAAACCTAATTAGTTATTATTAAATAATAACTAAAGATAATTCATACTAACTAATTATTTATTTATTATTTGATTAACTTTAAATAATAAATAAACCTAATTAGTTATTATTTATTATTAAATAATAACTAAAGATAATTATTACTCACTAATTAATTATTTATTAATTGATTAACTTTAAATAATAAATAAACTTAATTAATTATTATTTAATCTTAAATAATAATTAAAGACAAGTAAAATTTATAATTCGATTATTATTTAATTAATAATTAAATAATAAGTGAATATAATTAGTCATTAACTACTATTAATAATAATAACTAAAGATAATTAATTAATTACTATTTAATAGTAATTAAATGAAGATAGAGTTAATAAAATGGAGAGAGTTTAAATAACTCATTAATTAAACAATTATAATAAATTGTTTAAGGGTTTAATAAATGAATATTACTTAAGAAAAGGTAATGTTAATTAATTGAACAATTATTATTAATTGTTTAAGGGTTTAATAAGTGGTTATTACTTAAGGGAAACATTGTTAATTAATTAAACCATCAACCTAGAGACCAGTTAAGTGTCTTATAGGATTTACGATAGTTTATTTGCTTATGTGTGCTATGTGATTTGCTTAATTGTTAAATAAATAGCATGAGTAAGCGTATCGAAATGCAACTACGCAGTACTAATTGATAGATCGACGTTATCAATGTTAGGTTCTTCAAGACCAATTAGTTAAAGCTAGAATTAATTGTAGCTGAGTAGACAGGCAAGTTCCCTAACTCAACCTCGAGTTATTATTTTCAAAGCATGTTAGTGAATAATTATTGTTGATTATTCACATCTATACTGATTATTGAGATTCGCACCTTGTGCAATTGAATTCCTACTCTATTATTATTGAACTGTGAATTAGATTAAAGTTCTTTCAAGCATGAACTGTTTATGAGATAGATCTATGCTATTTGTATCAGCTAGATCAATCATGTCTAAATTTGTTGAATCAAAGGTATTTTAAAAGCTATTCTTTTTAAATTGTTATGGTAAGAACTCTTGGCTGAGAAAAGGATAAATTTGATTAAGGCATGATATCAATGCTGGTTTATTAAGTGTTTATGCATAAATCACGGGGTATGAAAGGTTGATCCCCTTGATTACCAAAACTCTTTAAGAGGTCCAGTTTAAATGCTGAGAACCTTGGCAAATGTCTATGGTTATTTCCAACCACTCAGTAATTGTCATTCAATTATTCAAATATTCAATTGTTGACTATTAATTCATGTTTCTTCACAATTTTATACTGTCATTGAACATTGAAAGCGAAACTTCCTTCTATTCATGATATATCTCCCTTGTGTATAAACTTGCTAAGCAAACTAGTTGCTTACCCTTGCTATATCATGATTTTTATTTCAGCTAAGGCAGAGACGTCAAAAGGGGACAAAGGAAAAGGGAAGGTGCAAGAATAGTTGCCTGATAGGGCCTATGTGTTAGGTATCTGAAAATGTTATTTGGTTATGTGAACTCTTATTGTATTAAGGGTATGTTTTTAAGTAAAGGTTAAAGAACCTTGGGACCATGTTGTAAGACTTTATTATTATTTCGATAGAGTTTGTATGATTAGTATTCCGCATTTAGTTAGAAAGTATATTTGTTATAGAGAATCGTGAACACCGAATTCGAGGTTAGGAAACCCAGATTTAGGGGTGTCACAGGTTGGTATCAGAGCTGTAGGTTATAAACGTTAGGAAGCGGAAACCTAGGTTATAACCTTAATAGAAAACTTATATAGAGTATGTAGGTGATGGGTTGAGGAGATTCATCGAGTTCTAGTTGTACCGAATAAAATATCATTTCATTTTATCAATGAATATATTTTATTGTGATACTGATGTTGATTTATTGGTGTATTATAGGATGTCGGACGAGAGGCAAGATAGTCACTCCGTTGATCAGGATCAGGTAGATCCGGAACAGGAGGCCGAAGAGTTCGAGGTGATGGAGGATACCCCTCAGGATGAGCTGATAGCAAACTTATTGGCCAGGAACAATGAGTTGGAGGTTAGAATTGCCCACTTAGAAGAAGAGAACCACACCCTGCAGGTTACTGTGCAGCAATATAAGGATGCTGCATATCAGGCTCAGTCGGTGGCAGCGCAGACTCAGGAGAGTCTGGAGCTAGTCAACACCCAGCTAGTGGAAAAGAGGATTGAGAATCAGGCTCTTAAATTTGAGTTTGATTTGGAGATAGCTGAGAGGATAAGGACTGATAAGGCCTGGATCGAGTCGGCTAAGATGGTGGATCAGCTGCGAGGGGAGATGGCGGCCAAGGACATTAGGATTGACACCTTGGGAAGGGCACTAGACGCTGCCTATATGGGCCAGAGGGCTGGGATGGTGAGGATGCACTTCGAGGTGGGGGAGTCTAGTCGATCTATTCGGCGTCAAGTGCATGGACGTTCATCCCAGGCTCAGGAGGACGGGCATGGCGATGAAACCCCTCAAGATGAGCAGTGATGTTGGTACTACTTTTGAATTACTAGAGTTTTGATTAACCTCAGCAGGTGCGAGGTAGTTCGTATGTAGGATGTACTTTCCATGTATGTAGGTAGAAAAGAATGGTTTAAGTGAATCCCATCTTTTGTTATTTTATTGGGATGCTAGCATTTATAGCAATATACCTGTGATGAACGTGTAAAACACTAAAGTTGGTATATGAATATAAATGCATTGTTATGGTATGTGTTTGAGAATTTTACTTGGTAAACCATCAATTCAATGGTTATGTTAATTCAGTAAAACTGAATCGGTATTTTAGCAACTTAAATTACTAATCGGGTAAAAGCAGAATTCCCGAGGTTGGGTAATCTAGAGCTCCCACACGATGGTCATGCGATTGTTCGAGTACAATGTTGTATTACATGTTAAATACTTATATGTTTATAAAACCCGAGTAACGTGTTAGGACTTTGTTTAAACAGATAATGTCGCCCAGACGAATCCTACGAAACCAAGGGGTCGAAGAGTCGGTTAACAATGCAGAGGGAACTCAACCAAACCCAATGCAAGACTTTATCAACATGATGGCCGAAGCTCTGCGGAATCAAACGACTACCGCAGGAAACCAGACAAGCAACCACTTAGCCAATTTTAAAGACTTCAAGGCAGTAGGGCCGCCAGAGTTTAGGGGAACAGCGGACCCGATAGAGGCCCAGTCGTGGATAAAGGAGATTGAAAAGGCCTTTGTCATCACTAGAGTCGCCGAGGAGCAGAAGACAGTTTTTGCTACTTACTTGATGAAAGGTGAGGCTAACTTTTGGTGGGAAGCCAATCAGAGCAAAGCTGGAACTGGAGTCGTGGCGTGGGAAGCATTCAAGACGTTGTTTTTCGAGAATTACTTCCCTGAGAGTACGCAGGCGAAAATGGAGATCAAGTTTTTAGAGCTGAAGCAGGAAAACTTGTCAGTGTTAGAGTACGCTGCAAAATTCAATGAATTGGCTAGGTTCGCCCCACATCAGGTGGACACTGAGGTGAGGAAGGCAAGAAGGTTCGAGAATGGGTTAAAGCCATGGATCTACAGCAAGGTAGCGGTTTTACAAATCACGTCGTTCTCAACCTTGTTGGAGAAAGCTCTCATTGCTGAAGGTGGGAGTGAAGCGGTTTCAAAGTATAATCGGGAGAGAAACAAGAAGAAGGTAGAGGGAGGAAATACGAATGCTAGCAGTGGTGGCAGCAACAACAGGAAGCGTCAATGGAGCAGTGGGGGTAGCAATTCTGAAATGCAGTAAGGGAGCATGCAGCAGAAATGGCAGGTATGTGGAAATTGCGGAAAGGGTCACTCGGGGGAGTGCATGAAAGGAAAGATGGTTTGTTATACTTGTGGACAAGAAGGGCATATCTCACCCAATTGTCCTAAGGCAAAGAAAGGGGGTTGTTTCACTTGTGGAGAGTTGGGACATAGAAGCAAGGACTGTCCAAGGAAGAAAAACATGGATGGCGGAAGCGGCAATAGGGGCAACAACTCGAGGGCAACCGGTGGAGGACCAGCCCAGCCAAATAAGCCAACAGCAAGGACCTTCAACATGACAGTGCAAGATGTCGTGGCATCTAGGGAGGTGGTGTCAGGCATTATTCCAATCAACGACATAAATGCCTATATGCTATTCGATTCAGGAGCTTCATGTTCTTTTGTATCTGATGAATTTGCTCAAGGATTTAATTTACCTAGTGAACTACTAGAACACTCGATGAACGTAGAAGTAGCAAACAAAGAGATTATCCCCGTAAATTACATTTATAGAAATTGTTGTGCTGATTTGAGAGGGTTTAAGCTTAACGTGGATTTGCTACCGATTCGTCTTGGAGAATTTGATGTAATCCTTGGAATGGATTGGTTAGCGAGTCACGGGGTAGTCATTGACTGTAAGAAAAAGTGCGTACACCTGGAGACTCCAAGTAAGTCGAAGGTAGTGTTCTATGGTAATAAATCGCCGAGACAATCTTGTTGTCTGACGATGATGCAAGCAAAGAGATTGCTTCAGAAGGGTTGTATAGGTTATTTGGCTCATGTGGTGGACACTCGACGAGTCGAGGGTGAACTGAGTCAGATACCCGTCGTAAGGGAATTCGCTGATGTCTTCCCAGATGAAATTCCGGGACTGCCGCTAGATAGAGAGATAGAATTTGTGATTGACTTGGTACCTGGGACGGCACCGATATCCAAGGCGCCTTACCGAATGGCACCAGTAGAGATGAAAGAGCTGATGGTCCAATTGCAGGAACTGTTAGATAAGGGTTATATCAGACCGAGCGTGTCACCATGGGGAGCGCCAGTTCTGTTCGTAAAGAAGAAGGATGGCTCGATGAGGCTTTGTATTGACTACCGTGAGTTGAACAAAGTTACGATTAAGAATAGGTACCCGTTGCCCAAGATAGACGATCTGTTTGATCAACTCAAGGGGAAGAAATACTTTTCAAAGATTGATTTGAGGACGGGCTATCATCAACTAAGGGTGAGACAAGAGGATATCCCGAAGACAGCATTCAGAACTCGTTATGGACATTTCGAGTTTCTGGTTATGTCATTTGGACTGACAAATGCACCAGCGACATTCATGGATATGATGAACAGAGTGTTCAAGCAGTACTTGGACAAGTTCGTGGTAGTATTCATCGATGACATCTTGGTGTATTCAGTGACAGAGGAAGAACATGCTAAACATCTAAGGATTGCTTTGGAGGCATTAAGAAAGGAGAAGCTGTACGCGAAGTTTTCGAAGTGTGAATTTTGGTTGCAAAGGGTGCAGTTTCTAGGACACGTCATTGACATGAATGGTGTTTCAGTAGACCCAGCAAAGGTGGAAGCCATTATCAACTGGGAGCAGCCGAAGACGCCAACGGAGATCAGGAGTTTCCTAGGGTTAGCAGGATACTATCGGAGATTCATCCAAGATTTTTCGAAGATAGCATCACCGCTGACCAATCTAACCAGGAAAACGGTAAAGTTCGTTTGGACGGAGAAGTGCGAGGAGAGTTTCATGGAGCTGAAGAAGAGACTTAGCCAAGCACCAGTGTTGGCTTTACCAGACGACACTGGTTGTGTACTAATGCAGCATGGCAAGGTCATTGCGTACGCTTCACGTCAGCTGAAGGACTATGAGAAGGGATACCCGACTCATGATCTGGAGTTAGCAGCAGTAGTGTTCGCCTTGAAGATTTGGAGGCACTACTTATATGGAGAGAGGTGCGAGATATATACAGATCACAAGAGTCTGAAATATATCTTCACTCAGAAGGAGCTGAATATGAGGCAGCGCCGATGGTTAGAATTGATCAAGGATTACGACTGTGAGATTCTGTATCATCCGGGCAAAGCAAACGTAGTGGCAGATGCCCTGAGTAGGAAGGGCAGAGAGAAATTGATGAGGCTTACAACTCAGGCAGAGCTGATAAAGGAGTTCGAACGTCTGGAATTGGAGGTTAAGTATCCGATGGAGTCGGACGGGAAATTGTTTACAGTGACAGCGAGCCCGACCTTATTGGATCAAATTAAGGAGGCTCAAGAAAAGGATGAGGATTGTGATTCAATAAGGAAACGAATTGCTGAAGGCGAGGAACTTAAGTATAAGATTGATAGCACTGGGTTGCTAAGGTTTGAAGGGAGAGTCTGGGTACCGTTGGATCTGGAATTGAGGGAAGAAATCCTTCAGGAAGCTCACAGCACGAAGTACTCAGTACTTCCTGGAAGCACAAAGATGTACCAGGATTTGCGACGAAACTTTTGGTGGCCGAATATGAAACGAGAAGTGGCAGAGTGCGTCAGCCGATGTCTGACATGCCAGCGGATTAAAGCAGAGCACCAACGACCGAGCGGATTACTTCAACCATTAGAGATTCCGGAGTGGAAATGGGAGCACATCACAATGGACTTTGTGGTGGGACTGCCACCAACTCATAAGGGTTTAGACGCCATATGGGTAATTGTGGATCGTCTAACCAAGTCTGCTCATTTTCTGCCAATCAAGATACGGTACAATCTGGAGCAATTGGCAAAGCTTTATGTGAAGGAGATAGTGTCACGACATGGAGTGCCAGTATCAATTGTATCTGACAGAGATCCGCGCTTCACGTCGAATTTTTGGAAATGTCTGCAAGCAAGAATGGGAACGCAGTTGAGGTTGAGTACAGCGTATCATCCTCAAACCGACGGCCAGAGCGAGCGAACGATTCAGACCTTAGAAGATATGCTTCGGCCAGTTGTGATGGATTTAAAGGGCAGCTGGGATGACCATTTGCCACTGGTGGAGTTTGCTTACAACAATAGTTATCACGCCAGTATCGGCATGCCACCGTAAGAAGCGCTATATGGAAGGAAATGTCGAACCCCGATGTGTTGGGACGAGGTCGAGGAGCGAAGATTGCTGGGACCAGAAATGGTGCAGCAGACTACAGACATCGTGCGGCTGATCAGAAACCGACTGGTAGCAGCTTAAGATCGCCAAAAGAAATATGCCGACTTACATCGTCACAAGCGGGACTTTGAAGTTGGTAACTTTGTATTTTTGAAGGTATCTCCTTGGAAAGGAAATATTCGGTTTGGGAAGAAGGGCAAATTGAGCCCTAGGTTCATAGGACCATTCGAGATTTTGAGGCGAATCGGCGAGGTGGCATACGAGGTAGCGTTACCTCCTGAACTTAAGCACATTCACAACGTGTTTCATGTGTCAGTGTTGCGACCGTATAAACTAGACTACAAGCACGTTATCTCCTATGAACCAATCCAAGTCGAGAAGGACTTATCATACGAGGAAATTCCGGTCCAGATACTTGATAAGAAGGAGCAGAAGCTAAGGAATAAAATCATTCATTCCGTTAAAGTACTTTGGAGAAATCACGCAGTCGAAGAAGCTACGTGGGAGCTAGAGGAAAAGATGAGGACAAATTACCCGCATCTTTTTGAATGACCTTATGTTGTAATTCCGGGGACGGAATTCTTATAAGGGGGGGAGGATGTAATGGCCACGAATTTCGAGCGATTTATATGAATTACGCGTTATTTATTTATCGTGTGGATTAATTGAACCAATTTGTGTTAATGGAATATTTGTGAATAGATATTAAATTATATTAAAGGGGGTCTCACTAATAGGAATTATTAAATTAGTGGATTAACCTAAGGTTTTAATATCAAATAACTAATATAATTAGTAGTAATTAAATATTCAATTATATTGAATATCGTAAAATTAATTTGGTCTTTTAAATAAATTAATACGTGTTTTAATTAATGAGAAACATGTAAAATACAATTTATAATAGTCCAGTTGTAAGTAAATATTAATTGACTAGCTTAAATGATCAAGTTCTCGAACCAGTTACCTCAATTCAGCTGGTCGTGGGAATTAAGGTGTAATATAAAGTAAATTAATCCCATGGGTGCGAACCAAGTCAGTAGCTGTGAACTATGAAACCAGACCAACAAATCCAATTAGGAGTCCATCTGGATATTTAGTCATTGGGATACCACATTTGAAAATAAAATCCCCGCAATTCAGCCATGCGCCGAGCTATACGGGCCTATTTCTGTGTTGCGTAACCAGGGAGTTGAAGTGATGTTTTTGCGTGGCTCGGTGAAAACTGGTCACATAACCCAACAGGAGATTTCGTTATTAACCGGTCTCGTGGTCTAGGTAATAACCAGGGAGGGGATAATAGCTTCCCTATAAATAACGACCTCAGTTACCTTGCAAAGGCTTACTAGCCAGTTAATACAAGCTACAGAGAGTTAGTGTGTGTTCGAAAGAAGAAGGTGCTCAGTGAGGAAGCTATTCAGTGAATACATCTTGACTTCATTTCTTACTACGAGAAGAGAGGAGAGTTGCATCCACATCGCAGAGACGCTGTGGTGTGAATGTTCTGTCGTTACGTCACCTATTTCGGGAAGAGAAGAAGAACAGCAACCAGGAACCCACTACGTTCCAACTCGACATCAAGGTATACAATGATTATGTCTTAAGTTTTAACCCCATAAGCTATGGTAGTTCGTTCTGTGCCTATCTAAATATGTTGCTATGTTGTTTGGGAAATCTGTGTCTAGAGGGCCACGAAGGGCCAGGCGGCATAAAAACATTGTGAAACAAAGCTTCAGTAAAGATCCTTGTAAAACATGCTTGAAACCGTAAAATAGAAGTTTTCGGGTAATGCGGCGTAAGTTTTGGACTTGTTAATGATACTGGGTAGCTCTATATTGTTGATATGTTGTAGCCCCGGATCTTAGGAGTCCATAGAATCCGAAACAAAATGATTTGAGCATGTATAGGCGTAGCTATGATGCTCGAGCAAAGGCACGCATGATTTACAAAATCGGTAATGATTTAGAATAAAAGCATTTTCTGAAATAATTTGAAAAATATTTTTGTTAGTGTAATGTTGTAAAGCATAAAATTCTAGGAATTTAGGAACTTGAACGGACCAAATCGAGCTTATAATGAGCAAGATATGGATTTTAGAAGTTTAAGTTTCGGATAGTTTTTTTTGTCTACTGTAATGCAAATTCGTAAACTGGAGAAGAAGACTTGAACCAGCCGGGCGCGCATTGCGCGAGCGTGAGGAGGCGAGCCGCGCATGGCGCGGGCCAAGCCTTACCGGTCGCCTAGGCGACGACGCCGTTTCGGACCATGCTTGGGGGTCAGGCACGCAAGGCGCGGGAGTTGGTTTTCCGGGGCAAAATTACGATTTTACCCCTCGCTCGGATTTCCAATTAATTACAACCTTGCCATTCCGTTTTAATTTAATTCAATTTAAATGTTTTAAATTGTTTAGTAAATGTTATAAAAATTATTAATTAAACGAAAATTAATATTTAGGCCCTTAATATTATATTTTCCTGATACAATAAATTTATAAATTATGTTTCAATTATTGAAATAATGATTAAGGATAATTAAAAATTGTAAATTAATTATTTATTATTTGATTAACTTTAAATAATAAATAAAACTAATTAGTTATTATTTAATAATAAATAATAACTAAAGATAATTCTTACTCACTAATTAATTATTTATTATTTAATTAACCTTAAATAATAAATAAACCTAATTAGTTATTATTAAATAATAACTAAAGATAATTCATACTAATTAATTATTTATTTATTATTTGATTAACTTTAAATAATAAATACACCTAATTAGTTATTATTTATTATTAAATAATAACTAAAGATAATTATTACTCACTAACTAATTATTTATTAATTGATTAACTTTAAATAATAAATAAACTTAATTAATTATTATTTAATCTTAAATAATAATTAAAGACAAGTAAAATTTATAATTCGATTATTATTTAATTAATAATTAAATAATAAGTGAATATAATTAGTCATTAACTACTATTAATAATAATAATTAAAGATAATTAATTAATTACTATTTAATAGTAATTTAATGAAGATAGAGTTAATAAAATGGAGAGAGTTTAAATAACTCATTAATTAAACAATTATAATAAATTGTTTAAGGGTTTAATAAATGAATATTACTTAAGAAAAGGTAATGTTAATTAATTGAACAATTATTATTAATTGTTTAAGGGTTTAATAAGTGGTTATCACTTAAGGGAAACATTGTTAATTAATTAAACCATCAACCTAGAGACCAATTAAGTGTCTTATAGGATTTACGATAGTTTATTTGCTTATGTGTGTTATGTGATTTGCTTAATTGTTAAATAAATAGCATGAGTAAGCGTATCGAAATGCAACTACGCAGTACTAATTGATAGATCGACGTTATCAATGTTAGGTTCTTCAAGACCAATTAGTTAAAGCTAGAATTAATTGTAGCTGAGCAGACAGGCAAGTTCCCTAACTCAAACTCGAGTTATTATTTTCGAAGCATGTTAGTGAATAATTATTGTTGATTATTCACATCTAAACTGATTATTGAGATTCGCACCTTGTGCAATTGAATTCCTACTCTATTATTATTGAACTGTGAATTAGATTAAAGTTCTTTCAAGCATGAACTGTTTATGAGATAGATCTATGCTATTTGTATCAGCTAGATCAATCATGTCTAAATTTGTTGAATCAAAGGTATTTTAAAAGCTGTTCTTTTTAAATTGTTATGGTAAGAACTCTTGGCTGAGAAAAGGATAAATTTGATTAAGGCATGATATCAATGCTGGTTTATTAAGTGTTTATGCATAAATCACGGGGTATGAAAGGCTGATCCCCTTGATTACCAAAACTCTTTAAGAGGTCCAGTTTAAATGCTGAGAACCTTGGCAAATGTCTATGGTTATTTCCAACCACTCAGTAATTATCATTCAATTATTCAAATATTCAATTGTTGACTATTAATTCATGTTTCTTCACAATTTTATACTGTCATTGAACATTGAAAGCGAAACTTCCTTCTATTCATGATATATCTCCCTTGTGTATAAACTTGCTAAGCAAACTAGTTGCTTACCCTTGCTATATCATGATTTTTATTTCAGCTAAGGCAGAGACGTCAAAAGGGGACAAAGGAAAAGGGAAGGTGCAAGAATAGTTGCCTGATAGGGCCTATGTATTAGTTATCTAAAAATATTATTTGGTTATGTGAACTCTTATTGTATTAAGGGTATGTTTTTAAGTTAAGGTTAAAGAACCTTGGGACCATGTTGTAAGACTTTATTATTATTTCGATAGACTTTGTATGATTAGTATTCCGCATTTAGTTAGAAAGTATGTTTGTTGTAAAGAATCGTGAACACCGAATTCGAGGTTAGGAAACCCAGATTTGGGGGTGTCACATTGAAGGTGCAGGAGTACAGTAAGAGCATCCAAAGTTTCATGCTGACGCTGAAGCTCGTTACTCATGGATGCGAGCATGATGCATTGAGCCAACTGTGCATCATCTTGCCACTTTCTAAAAGTAGCAATCTCTTCCTCAGAGGCATTGTCTGTAACTATTGCAGGGATAGGCATATTAAGGATATAAGATAGCTTTTCAGCCTTGAGAACTATTCTCAGATTCCTTAACCAGTCCGTGTAATTCGGTCCGGTTAATTAGCATCTAATATGCTACGCAGTGATAGTGAATTAGACATTGTAAAATTCTGTAAAATGAATTTGTAATTTAACAACATTTTAGCATACATTCATTTAATTCATTACCAAAATAAATTAGGTCTTTATTTTAAATTGGTATCTCTCACTATTTTCATCAAACTATATTACCCTCAATATATAGTTCGGCAAATCTAATTAAAGGTCTGGTAGTGAGAATAAAGATCCCATTTCAAATGTATATAGCCTTGTGGTGCCACAACAAACGATATATAAATAAATAGGTAGACAACTATTGTCAATTACATCTCTATATAATTCCTTGTATTTTGCCTCTTAGATTATTTTGATCAAGTGGTGACACATCCGAATCAAAATTATCCAAGTTAAGTCCTTTCTAGCACTTTCATATATTCGAAAGAACAACACTGTCCTTGTGGTGACACAATAAAACAACATCGTTCAGTCTATTTATAAGCATCAAATGTGGTAAGACAACATCTTAAATATTTAATACTTGCCTTGTGGTGACACAACAAACTCATATTAAATATTTAATACTCTATTATTTTACCATGCTAGAAGGCGACGTTCGATATTCCAAATATCTTTGAACGCTTAGGACTTAATATGATTTCTTGAGGGATTTATTATTATTAGTCTCATCTTGTTTAGCGCGCATGCACATATATATATATATATATATATATATATATATATATATATAATACGCGTCATATTATTTTACATGCGAAACATGTTGGATAATATATAATATATATATATATAGTAAGCATGCACATATAGAATACTATATTCTACCCGGATTGATTATGGACTTTTATTCTAGTTTGGTTCACTAGAGCCACCAAGTGAACCAAAAAGTCAAACCTAGGGTGCAAGAATTAAATTTAAATATAAGTATTACATTTAAACCTGGGCTTCATTACAAACGGGTCTTCAAACGCTCCTTGCTCCTTTGTTTCCAATTCTTCAAAATTAATTCAAACTATTCCTATTACAAAAACTATTTACAATAAATAGAAACCTTGATCAGCAGTCAAGGGGAAGTACATAGGAGGGAGATAGAATTTACATTAAGAAAAAATTAGAGAAGACGAGGTACGCAGACCCCATTTATAAAAACTCATACATTCAAGCATCCACTAAAATAAATCCAATCACACATTGGTCAATAGTCCATAATCAATCCCTATTTATTATCATACATATCTCTATATGTATCAATAAATAACATTCATCCCATGAATAATAAAACCATTCCATATATACATTGATATCATTTAATGAGCAATATTAGTTAGTATAAAATCCAATTTCAACTCCAATTAGTTATCATGGAATCCAATTCCAACTCTAATTAGTTATCATGAAATCCAATTTCAATTAAAATAAACCTCTTTATTTGAATCATATTCCAAATCAAAATAAACTCTTTTATTTTAATTTATCCAATTTTGAATAATATAAACTCCTTTATTTTTAATCAAATTCTAAATCAAAATAAACTTTTTTATTTTAATTTATCCAATTTTTTTATTTTTTATTTTTTATTTTTGAATAAAAATAAACTCCTTTATTTTTAATCAAATTCCAAATCAAAATAAACTTCTTTATTTTAATTTACAAAAATAAAAAAATAAAAAAAATAATTTTACACAAACAATTATGCCCAATTAAATTGTTCTAAACACATATCAATGTATATACAGAATCAAAACAATTAATAATTCGCATAAAGTTTGGCTCTGATACCACTGTTAGGTTTGTATAGCGCGAACAAGCAATCAAATTACATAAATAAAGCGGAAGCACGATAAAATCAGATTTTAAAATTTTATACAAACCATCACCATGATCTTTCTTTATGCACAATTATTAATTAAACGAAAGAGATGGAGAATAAGAATTATACCCTTGTAGAATTCTAGCTTCCTCAGGTACAAGTTCACCTCCAATTCCTTCGCGTTCTCCTTGAATTCCACCGATTAAATTCCTTCCATTGATCAACGTTAGCCACCCAAGTGTTTGGCCTCTAGAGGTGATCCACCAAGGAATAATACTTGTTCAAGAAGATGGGTGTTGGCAAAACCCTAGTTTCTATCTCTATAGAAATTGTAAGTACTCTCCACAATTCTTATGCAAGAGTGTGTAACCCTAATCTATGATAAGACTTCTCTTATTTATAGATGTAGGAAAACCCTTCCCTAAATTATTTAGGATTAGGGTTTCTATTCTAATTAAACTCCTTTAATTAAATTAAACTCCTAATTCAATTAGGAATTTATGTGAGAGTACTTCTATTAATTAATTCTCAATCCCTATTAGGAATTAAATAATAGTAATAGTAATAATAATAATAAGACTCCTCTTATTAATTTATATTTAACATTTCTAAAATATTAAATAATAAATATTAAGCTATTTAATTTATTCTATCTCCATAGACTAAATTAAATACACTTAACTTATTATTACAATTATGCCATTTACTTCTTAAATAAATATTTTCCTTTTGCGGTGTGACCCTTTAGGTTTTCCATATTAAACCGGTTGTGAATAAATCAATTAGAACAATTCTAATCTTATTTAAATAAATAAATTAAACTATTACTTCATTTAAATAAATAATATTTATTCTACAATAAGGGTAAGCCCCCTTAGCGATCAACGACTTTCCAGATAATATAGATTTTAACATTAATCATAAAAGAACCTTTCAGTGCATAGTTACCGTACAATTCAATCCTTCTACCATACAATGTCCCAATTAAATATAAGACATGGAATTACTGTCAAGTCTTATTTTATTTAATTATATGTATTTCGATTCTCAAATGCACAACTCTAAATAATGCAAATTAGAAACTCTTTTCTAATTTCATTCTGCCTTGGCCAAGGACTACTGAGTTGTCATTTATCGAATCACATAGGACATTCACATCTTTTACTAGACGTGGTAGATTCTTTGTTGATCATTCACCTATCTCCATGTACAACTTATTATACCTAATCATACCCTTTGTTATACCCTAAAGGTCTTAAGGGACATGTCAAAGTATAACTCATCATACACAAGATACTATGATGATCTCAAGTCCAAGGATCACTTGTACTACTATCACTAGAGGAATTCCTATTGACAAGCGAGTAAAACTCTATTAGGTATTCCTTAGCGAGCCACGTTCAGTGAACTTATTCTCCAATAAGCACCTACATACTTGCTTTAGTGTCTCCACACAAATGATTATGAGATCAATCATCCTCTTCTTAAGAGCAAGCAACATATGTACTAATCTATCCGGATTCACTAATCCCCTTTTTAGTAATCCAACGATTAGGAACGATTTTAGTTTGTGAGCTATCTAGAATTTAGATCTCATTAGCATGATCACCATCATGATTCTAAAAGCATTGCTCAAAACTATGGGTTTATCACATTTAATATAACAGCACTATGTAGATAATATAAAATGCCTTTAATAACCTAATAAGATTACAAAGTATATGCTACATCATATCAAATATGATTGGCTTGTGTGCATACTACTTTCATTATTGTGTTTATGAGCTTATTAAGGTGTTTATTGATTTCAGGAAGAATTGGAGTTGAAAAAAAGAAAAGTGGAAAAATTGGAGGTTCTGATGGTCCGGCGCAAGGCGCGCCGGAATTATAAAAGGTCCAACGCGGGGCACGCTAGAGGTCCAATAGTCTCGGTAGGAGCGGCGTCGGGCGTGCCTATTGCAGTACAAATCGGGCGTGGGGCACGCCAAACGTGCGGGAGATAATTTTGGCTTTGCGATTTTTGCAGAATTCTACTCCAAATTGGATTTTTATTTCTTAAAACTTTAGGAATTTGTTCTAGGAGTATAAATAGATGTTCCTAGTCAAGTTTTAGGGGATCTTAACTACATCATTGTAAACCCTAGACTTGGAGGCAAGATTGAAGACATATCAAGCTAAAGCTCTTTATTTTCAGTTCTAAGGGATGTTGAACCTTCTTTACAATTAATGGTTTGATTAAGTTTATATTATGTATTCCTTCTTACATGAGATTTATTCTTGATAATCTGTTTACATTGATTAAATGTTATTTGATTTGGTTGATTTAATATGGACAGTTAGATTAATCTGATTAATATCATCTGCTAGATTAATGAAAGTAATATGCATGCAAGCCAATCATATTTGATATGATGTAGCATATACTTTGTAATCTTATTCGATTATTAAAGGCATTTTACTTTATCTACATTGTGCTATTATATTAAATGTGATAAACTCATAGTTTTGAGTAATGCTTTTAGAATCATGATGGTGATCATGCTAATGAGATCTAAATTCAAGATAACTCACAAACTAAAATCGTTCTTAATTGTTGGATTTCTAAAAAGGCCGGGATTAGTGAATTCGGATAGATTAGTACATACGTTGCTTGCTCTTAAGAAGAGGATGATTGATCCCATAATTATTTGTGTAGAGACACTAAAGCAAGTATGTAGGTACTTATTGGAGAATAAGTTTACTGAACGTGGCTCGCTAAGGAATACCTAATGGAGTTTTACTCGCCTGTCAATAGGAATTCCTCTAGTGATAGTAGTACAAGTGATCCTTGGTCTTGAGATCATCATAGTATCTTGTGTATGATGAGTTATGCTTTGACATGTCCCTTAAGACCTTTAGGGTATATCAACTTTAGGGTATATCAAAGGGTATGATTGGGTATAATAAGTTGTACATGGAGATAGGTGAATGATCAACAAAGAATCTACCACGTCTAGTAAAAGATGTGAATGTCCTATGTGATTCGATAAATGACAACTCAGTAGTCCTTGGCCAAGGCAGAATGAAATTAGAAAGGAGTTTCTAATTTGTATTATTTAAAGTTGTGCATTTGAGAATCGAAATACATATAATTAAATAGAAAAAGACTTGACAATAAATCCATGTCTTATATTTAATTGGGACATTGTATGGTAGAAGGATTGAATTGTACGGTAACTATGCACTGAAAGGTTCTTTTGTGATTAATGTTGAAATCTATATTATCTGGAAAGTCGTTGATCGCTAAGGGGGCTTACCCTTATTGTAGAATAAATATTATTTAATTAAATAAATTAAATAGTTTAATTTATTTATTTAAATATAATTAGAATTGTTCGAATTGATTTATTCACAACCGGTTTAATATGGAGAACCTAAAGGGTCACACCGCAAAAGAAAAATATTTATTTAAGAAGTAAATGGCATAATTGTAATAATAAGTTAAGTGCATTTAATTTAGTCTATGGAGATAGAATAAATTAAATAGCTTAATATTTATTATTTAATATTTTAGAAATATTAAATATAAATTAATAAGAGGAGTCTTATTATTATTATTACTATTACTATTATTTAATTCCTAATAGGGATTGAGAATTAATTAATAGAAGTACTCTCTCATGAATTCCTAATTGGATTAGGAACATAATTAATTAAAGGAGTTTAATTATAATAGAAACCCTAATCCTAAATAGTTTAGGGAAGGGTTATTCCTACATCTATAAATAAGAAAAGTCTTATCATAGATTAGGGTTACACACTCTTACATTAGATTGTGGAGAGTACTTGCAATTTCTATAGAGATAGAAATTAGGATTTTGCCAACATCCAACTTCTTGAATACCTATTCTTCCTTGGTGGATCACTTCTAGAGGCCAAACACTTGGGTGGCTAACGTTGATCAAAGGAAGGAATCTCATCGGTAGAATTCGAGGAGAACATGAAGGACTAGGAGTTGAACTTGTACCCGAGGAAGCTTTGATCTACGGAGGTATAATTCTTATTCTCTTTCTCTTTCGTTTAATTGATAATTGAACACAATGATAGATCATGGTGATGGTTTGTATTAAAATTTTAAAATCCGTTTTATCACGCTTTCGCTCTATTTATGTAATTTGATTACATGCTTGTTTATATACAAACCTAACAATTAAGATATAGTATTAAGTAAATGATATTGTATCTGATCATAAGTAGCGATTAGTAATACATGATTCTGGTCAAGCTTTTGAGTATTGCTAAGATTATCAGAAAATAAGTTAAATAATCCTTGATTGTGTGATTGTTGCTTGGAATAACCTAATTCTCTAATCCTTAATGCTACTGTTATATTAAATCTAGACTGATAGTTTTGGGTTGTATGATAGTTAGGGTCTAGTGGGGGCGATTATCACATTAGATTTAAAACTTAAGGAGAATTTCGGATAATTAACGATTGTTATTATCTAGGGTTATTAATTTTATTGAAGAATAAAGCTTGTTAAACTTAGTTAGTCTATTGTTGTGAAAAGGTAAAACTAAACTGAAGTATTACATTCATTGGTTATCCTTATTATTTTGAATTTTGTTTTTATTAATTAGATAATCAAACTCAAAAACCCCATTTATACTTCTTGTTAATTAGTTGAGAAACCTTAGAATAAATTTAGGACAAAATCATTCTTTGTGGGATTGATTCTTGCTTATCGCTATACTGATTTTTGTGTTAGTAGAGTAATAGTAAGGTTTAATTTTGGAGTGGAAACGACAGCTCCTAAATTTTGGCGCTGTTGCCGGGGAGTGTCAAATGTCTTTATTTATTCTTTATTTTTATTTTTTTTAGTTTAGGACTCGATCCTCTTACTCTTTTGAATTGAAATTTGATCCAGAGATAAAGCACCACTGCAGATTTAGACGAAGAAGAGATGACTACTACGAACAACAACAGGACTTTGAAAGAATTAGCTACTCCTAGTTTTGATCAACTAGCATTGTGTATTGAATATCCTACTTTAGATGCTTCTTTTGAATTGTAATCAGGACTAATACACCTTTTGTCTACTTTTCGTGGACTTACAGGTGAAGATCTATATAAGTATCTGAAGGAGTTTCATGTGGTATGTTCCACCATGAAGCCACAAGGAGTAGCATAGGAACAAATCAAGCTTAGAGCTTTTCCATTCTCATTAGCAGATTTGGCTAAGGACTGGTTATACTATCTTCCTTCAAGATCAATGCAATCAAATAATGAGATGCATAGGCTATTTTTGGAGAAGTACTTTCCTACTTCAAGAGTGGTGAACATAAGGAAGGATATATGTGGAATCAGGCAGTTCATGTTAGGTTTGTACATAGCGCGAATATGCAATCAAATTACATAAATAGTGCGGAAGCGCGATAAAATCAGATTTTAAAATTTTATACAAACCATCACCATGATCTTTCTTTATGCACAATTATTAATTAAACGAAAGAGATGGAGAATAAGAATTATACCCTTGTAGAATTCTAGCTTCCTCAGGTACAAGTTCACCTCCAATTGCTTCGCGTTCTCCTTGAATTCCACCGATTAAATTCCTTCCTTTGATCAACGTTAGCCACCCAAGTGTTTGGCCTCTAGAGGTGATCCACCAAGGAATAATACTTGTTCAAGAAGATGGGTGTTGGCAAAACCCTAGTTTCTATCTCTATAGAAATTGTAAGTACTCTCTACAATTCTTATGCAAGAGTGTGTAAATTGTCTAACAATCTAATTGTCTGACTGTCTAACCCCAAATCATAATAAGACTCCTCTTATTTATAGATATAGGGAACCCTCCTAAACTATTTAGGATTAGGGTTTTTATTTTAATTAAACTCCTTTAATTAATTGAACTCCTAATCCAATTAGGAATTCATGAGAGAGTACTTCTATTAATTAATTCTCAATCCCTATTAGGAATTAAATAATAGTAATAGTAATAATAATAATAATAAGACTCCTCTTATTAATTTATATTTAATATTTCTAAAATATTAAATAATAAATATTAAGCTATTTAATTTATTCTATCTCCATAGATTAAATCAAATACACTTAACTTATTATTACGATTATGCCATTTACTTTTTAAATAAATATTTTCCTTTTGCGGTGTGACCCTTTAGGTTCTCCATATTAAACCGGTTGTGAATAAATCAATTAGAACAATTCTAATTTTATTTAAATAAATAAATTAAACTATTTAATTCATTTAAATAAATAATATTTATTCTACAATAAGGGTAAGCCCCCTTAGCGATCAACGACTTTCCAGATAATATAGATTTCAACATTAATCACAAAAGAACCTTTCAGTGAATAGTTACCGTACAATTCAATCCTTCTACCATACAATGTCCCAATTAAATATAAGACATGGAATTACTGTCAAGTCTTATTTTATTTAATTATATGTATTTCGATTCTGAAATGCACAACTCTAATTAATGCAAATTAGAAACTCCTTTCTAATTTCATTCTGCTTTGGCCAAAGACTTCTGAGTCGTCATTTATCGAATCACATAGGACATTCTCTCCTTTTACTAGAAGTGGTAGATTCTTTGTTGATCATTCACCTATCTCCATGTATAACTTATTATACCCAATCATACCCTTTAATATACCCTCAGGGTCTTAAGGGACATGTCAAAGTATAACTCATCATACACAAGATACTATGATGATCTCAAGTCCAAGGATCACTTGTACTACTATCACTAGAGGAATTCCTATTGACAGGCGAGTAAAACTCCATTAGGTATTCCTTAGCGAGCCACGTTCAGTGAACTTATTCTCTAATAAGCACCTACATACTTGCTTTAGTGTCTCCACACAAATGATTATGAGATCAATCATCCTCTTCATAAGAGCAAGCAACGTATGTACTAATCTATCCGGATTCACTAATCCCCTTTTTAGTAATCCAACGATTAGGAACGATTTTAGTTTATGAGCTATCTTGAATTTAGATCTCATTAGCATGATCACCATCATGATTCTAAAAGCATTGCTCAAAACTATGGGTTTATCACATTTAATATAACAGCACCATGTAGATAAAGTAAAATGCCTTTAACAAACGAATAAGATTACAAAGTATATGCTACATCATATCAAATATGATTGGCTTGTGTGCATACTACTTTCAATCTCCCACTTGCACTAAAGCCAATCGTCATGGTATCTAATACCCTTCTTCTCTAAGTGACGATCATCCTGCTGTTTGGATAAAGCTTCAGTAAATAGATATGCAATGTTGTTCATGAGAGTCCACTATCTCTATAGTGACTTCTTCTCTTTCAATGATTCCACTAATCAAATGAAAGTGCCGCAACACATGTTTGAATCCAAGATAAGACTTAGGAACTATTCCTAGTTTTGTGATGAACTTTTCATCCAAACAATTAACTTGCAGCTTTATTTACAGCTATATACTTTGTCTTTGTCACTAAACCAGCAACTCTTTGTTGTTTGGAACCTTTCCAATTCACTGCACCACCTTTCAAGGTAACGATTTACCTTAAAGTGGATTTGTTATCGTCTTGGTCAGTTTGAAAAACTTGAGTCTGTTTAGCCCTCTAGTTTTAATTCAGACCTACCATGAATCATGATCACATCTTTAGTACCGGTTAAGTACCTAAAGATGTTTGTCACTGTCTTACAGTGATCTTCTCTAGAATATGACTGATCAACATCAGGCCTTGTATATTCATTGCATACATGATAGTAACTCATGCGATCTCTCTTTCAATTGGGGATAATTTTAGAGAGATACACTCCATAGCTCATCATCATGAGACCTCTCTCGGAGTTTGCCATGCTAAACGCCTTTAGCATCGAATGAATATACGTTCCTTGGGTCAAGCTGAACATCCTTTTAAATCTATCTATATAGATTTATATCCCCTTTTATAGGATGTTCCTCCCAAGTCATTCATGGAGGAATGTTTAGACAATGTTATCTTTACTGATTGTAGCATTGGTGTGTTATTCCTTATCAGTAGTATATCAACATATAATACCAAGAATGTCACAGCGCTCCCACTGACCCTTTTGTACACACAAGGTTCATTCTCATTTTTGATAAAATCAAACACTTTTGATTGTCTCATCAAAACGAATGTTCCATCTTTGAGAAGCTTGCTTCAATCCATCAATGGATCATTGTAGCTTAAAACACGATTTGCTTCAACCTTTGAAACAAATTCCTCTGGCTGTATCATACATACATTCTCCTCAAGTATTCATTGAGGAATGGCGTCTCCACATCCATTTTGCCAGATTTCGTAATAAGCTGCAATCACAAGCAAAATTCAAATGGACTTGAGCATTACCTGGTAATAAGGTTTTATCACAGTCAACTCCTTGACTTGAAAAACCTTTTAAACAGGTCTGGTCTTATAGGTCTCCACCTTGCCATTTGCCTCAGTCTTTCTCTTAAAGACCCATATTCACACTCTAGGCACTATGCCCTTTTGTGGAGTAACCAGAGTCTATACTTGGTTCTCATACATGGAGTCCATTTCGGATTTCATAGCCATCTACCATTTCTCTGAGTATCTTATACTCATAGCCTTATCGTATATAACTGGATCATCATCCTCTATGATGCGTACCTCATCATCATCCTCTATGATGAATCCATACCTCCCAGGTATCTTCGGTACTCTTCCAGATTTACGATTCGATTGTGGTACAATAGGTCTATCTACAGGTTCCTCGGTTCGACTTAAAGTGCTTTGTGGTTCTTGAACTCCTTCAAGATCTATTACCCTCCCACTAGCTTCTTCAATGATAAACACCTTTATCTAAGAAGGCAGCGTGTAGGATTATAGTAATAATACCCTAAACTTTCTTTAGGATATCCCACAAATCTGCACTTGTCAGATTTTGTCCCAAACTTATCTTTGAAACCTTTTCACATAAGTTGGACAACCCCTTATCTTAACATACTTAAGAATAGGAATCCTCCCTATCCATAACCTTTATGGAGTATTGGGGCCAGATTTTTGAGGTTACCTTATTTTGTAGATATGCAGCCATTTCTAGGGCATAACCCCAGATAGATACTAGAATGTCGGTAAAAAATTATTATGGACTGCACCATGTCCAACAAGGTACAATTTCTCCTTTTAGATACACCAATCAATTATTGCGTATCATGAGGTTTCCATTATGAGAAAATACCATTTTGAGATGATCTAGAAACTTATTGCACAAGTATACTATTCCTCGATCTGATCTAAGAATCTTAATACTTTGTCAATTTGTTTCACTTCTGAATTCTTTGAACATTTCAAATGATTCAGACTTGTATTTCATCAAATACACACATTCAACTCTTTGAATGACCATCTCCTTTTTCTTTTATTAGTTTGTTCAATTTGTAAAATATTTTTCATGTAAGTCAAGTTTACAAAGTCTATCAAGTGATCTTTCAGTTTCAAACAAAACATTATCATTATAAATAGAACAACAATTGTTCTTAAATATAATACCAAAACCTTCCTTGTCCAACAACGGAAGTAATAATGTTTCTAAAGAGAACTGAAACATAATAACAACTTATTAACTTAATAGACTTGCCCGTAGGCACTGCTAAACAATAAGTTCCTATGGTTAATGTAGCAACCTTTGCTCCATTACAACACATAAGATTACTACTTTGTTTAGCTTTCTACTTCTGCTTAGTCTCTGCATTGGATTGCATATGTGAGAACTACGGCCGGTATCCAATACCCAAGTAGAACCTTGACTTATAAAAAAATTTATTTTTAATCATGAACAAATCTATATCTGTAACCGAAGCTTCATTAAGCTTCTTCTGGTTAGCCTCTGTAAGATTCTCCTTACAGTTTTCCTTTCCAGTATCCAGGCTTATTGCAGTGGAAGCAAACTCCTTTGCTATCTGCATCAGTCTTGTTCTTATTATCCTTTGTTTTTGCCTTTCCATTTACCTTCTTGAATTGTTCTTCTTTTAAGAAGATCCTTTGGTCCTCTTCCACTTCCTGGAAGAAACATCTACCAGTAAGACTTGGTCTTTCTTGGTTGGAAAGTGACTCTTACAGTTTTCAACATGTTTAAGCAACTCAGGCAGGCTGACATATAGCTTGTTCATGTGAAAATTCACAACAATTTGTGAGAAAAGAGTCTGGAAGTGATTGCAAGATCAAATCTTGGATCAACTCTCCATCCATTAAAACCCAGTTGTCCCAATTGTTCAATCAGATTGATCATTTTAGGACATATATCTGTACTGTAGTGCCATCGGTCATTCTAGATCGGAAGAGCTCCTTAGATATCTGATATCTAATAGTCCTACTTTCCTCACCCTTCAACTCCTTGAAGGTGCAGGAGTATAGTAGGAGCATCCATAGTTTCATGCTGACGCTGAAGCTCGTTACTCATGGATGCGAACATGATGCATTGAGCCAACTGTGCATCATCTTGCCACTTTCTAAAAGTAGCAATCTCTTCCTCTGAGGCATTGTCTGCAACCATTGCATGGATAGGCATATTAAGGACATCAGATAGCTTTTCAGCCTTGAGAACTATTCTCAAATTCTTTAACCAGTCCTTTTAATACGGTCCGATTAATTAGCATCTAATATGCTCCACAGTGATAGTGAATTAGACATTGTAAAATTCTATAAATGAATTTGTAATTTAACAACATTTTAGCATACATTCATTTATTGATTAATTACCAAAATAAATTAGGTCTTTATTTTAAATTGGTATCTCCCACTATTTTCATCAAACTATATTACCCTCAATATACAGTTCGGCAAATCTAATTAAAGATTTGCTAGTGAGAATAAGGATCCCATTTCAAATGTATATAGCCTTGTGTGACACAACAAACGATATATAAATAAATAGGTAGACAACTATTGTCAATTACATCACTATGTAACTCCTTTTAATTTGCCTCTTAGATTATTTTGATCAAGTGTGACACATCCGAATCAAAATTATCCAAGTTAAGTCCAACCTAGCACTTCCATATATTCGAAAGAAAAACACTGTCCTTGTGTGACACAACAAAACAACATCGTTCAGTCTATGTATAAGCATCAAATGTGATAAAGCAACATCTTAAATATTTAATACTTGCCTTGTGTGACACAACAAACTCATATTAAATATTTTAATACTCTATTGCTTTACCATGCTAGAAGGCGACGTTCGATATTCCAAATATCTTTGAACGCTTAGGACTTAATATTATTGCTTTGAGGGGTTTGTTATTATTTTTCTCATCTTGTTTAGCGCGCATGCACATATATATATAAAATACGCGTCATATTATTTAACATGCGAACCATGTTGTATAATATATAATATATACATAGCAAGCATGCACATATAGAATACTATATTCTACCCGGATTGATTATGGACTTTTATTCTAGTTTGGTTCACTAGAGCCACCAAGTGAACCAAAAGGTCAAACCTAGGGTGCAAGAACAAAATTTAAATATAACTATTACATTTAAACCCGGGCTCCATTACAAACGGGTTTTCAAGCGCTCCTTGCTCCTTTGTCTTCAATTCTTCAAAATTAATTCTAACTAGTCCTATTACAAAAACTATTTACAATAAATAGAAACCTTGATCAGCAGTCAAGGGGAAGTACATAGGAGGGAGATAGAATTTACATTAAGAAAAATTAGAGAAGACGAGGTACGCAGACCCCATTTATAAAAACCCATTCATTCAAGCATCCACTAAAATAAATCCAATCACACATTGGTCAGTAGTCCATAATCAATCCCTATTTATTATCATACATATCTCTATATGTATCAATAAATAACATTCATCTCATGAATAATAAAACCATTCCATATATGCATTGATATCATTTAATGGGCAATATTAGTTAGTATAAAATTCAATTTCAACTCCAATTAGTTATCATGGAATCCAATTCCAACTCTAATTAGTTATCATGAAATCTAATTTTAATTAAAATAAACTTCTTTATTTTAATCATATTCCAAATCAAAATAAACTCTTTTATTTTAATTTATCCAATTTTTTTTTTTTGAATAAAAATAAACTCCTTTATTTTTAATCAAATTCCAAATCAAAATAAACTCCTTTATTTTAATTAATATGGAAACCAATTTCAAGTTTAAAATAAACACCTTTATTTTTAACTTAAAATTATTGGAAAATAAAATATGTTGAATCCTATTCCTTATCAAAATAAACATCTTTATTTTTTAAGGAAACATGGAATCCTATTCCATATGTGAATAAACTCCTTTATTCTAGGAAACATGGAATCCTATTCCATATGTGAATAAACTCCTTTATTCTAGGAAACATGGAATCCTATTCCATATATGAATAAACTCCTTTATTCTAGTTAACGTAGAATCCAATTCCAAGTTCAAATAAAACTTTTAATTTTAATTATATTCCAATTCAAAATAAACTTTTTATCTTAATTAAAAATAAATAAAATCAAAATAAATAAAAAAATAAATAAAATAAATAAAATAATTTTACACAAACAATTATGCCCAATTAAATTGTTCTTAACACATATCAATGTATATACAAAATCAAAACAATTAATAATTCGCATAAAGTTTGGCTCTTGATACCACTGTTAGGTTTGTACATAGCGCGAATATGCAATCAAATTACATAAATAGTGCGAAAGCGCGATAAAATCAGATTTTAAAATTTTATACAAACCATCACCATGATCTTTCTTTATGCACAATTATTAATTAAACGAAAGAGATGGAGAATAAGAATTATACCCTTGTAGAATTCTAGCTTCCTCAGGTACAAGTTCACCTCCAATTGCTTCGCGTTCTCCTTGAATTCCACCGATTAAATTCCTTCCTTTGATCAACGTTAGCCACCCAAGTGTTTGGCCTCTAGAGGTGATCCACCAAGGAATAATACTTGTTCAAGAAGATGGGTGTTGGCAAAACCCTAGTTTCTATCTCTATAGAAATTGTAAGTACTCTCTACAATTCTTATGCAAGAGTGTGTAAATTGTCTAACAATCTAATTGTCTGACTGTCTAACCCCAAATCATAATAAGACTCCTCTTATTTATAGATATAGGGAACCCTCCTAAACTATTTAGGATTAGGGTTTTTATTTTAATTAAACTCCTTTAATTAATTGAACTCCTAATCCAATTAGGAATTCATGAGAGAGTACTTCTATTAATTAATTCTCAATCCCTATTAGGAATTAAATAATAGTAATAGTAATAAT
This sequence comes from Aralia elata, assembly GCA_034770075.1. Classification (NCBI taxonomy): domain Eukaryota; kingdom Viridiplantae; phylum Streptophyta; class Magnoliopsida; order Apiales; family Araliaceae; genus Aralia; species Aralia elata. The sequence continues at coordinate 73,553,239 of CM068377.1, forward strand.
AATAATAAGACTCCTCTTATTAATTTATATTTAATATTTCCAAAATATTAAATAATAAATATTAAGCTATTTAATTTATTCTATCTCCATAGATTAAATCAAATACACTTAACTTATTATTACGATTATGCCATTTACTTTTTAAATAAATATTTTCCTTTTGCGGTGTGACCCTTTAGGTTCTCCATATTAAACCGGTTGTGAATAAATCAATTAGAACAATTCTAATTTTATTTAAATAAATAAATTAAACTATTTAATTCATTTAAATAAATAATATTTATTCTACAATAAGGGTAAGCCCCCTTAGCGATCAACGACTTTCCAGATAATATAGATTTCAACATTAATCACAAAAGAACCTTTCAGTGAATAGTTACCGTACAATTCAATCCTTCTACCATACAATGTCCCAATTAAATATAAGACATGGAATTACTGTCAAGTCTTATTTTATTTAATTATATGTATTTCGATTCTGAAATGCACAACTCTAATTAATGCAAATTAGAAACTCCTTTCTAATTTCATTCTGCTTTGGCCAAAGACTTCTGAGTCGTCATTTATCGAATCACATAGGACATTCTCTCCTTTTACTAGAAGTGGTAGATTCTTTGTTGATCATTCACCTATCTCCATGTATAACTTATTATACCCAATCATACCCTTTAATATACCCTCAGGGTCTTAAGGGACATGTCAAAGTATAACTCATCATACACAAGATACTATGATGATCTCAAGTCCAAGGATCACTTGTACTACTATCACTAGAGGAATTCCTATTGACAGGCGAGTAAAACTCCATTAGGTATTCCTTAGCGAGCCACGTTCAGTGAACTTATTCTCTAATAAGCACCTACATACTTGCTTTAGTGTCTCCACACAAATGATTATGAGATCAATCATCCTCTTCATAAGAGCAAGCAACGTATGTACTAATCTATCCGGATTCACTAATCCCCTTTTTAGTAATCCAACGATTAGGAACGATTTTAGTTTATGAGCTATCTTGAATTTAGATCTCATTAGCATGATCACCATCATGATTCTAAAAGCATTGCTCAAAACTATGGGTTTATCACATTTAATATAACAGCACCATGTAGATAAAGTAAAATGCCTTTAACAAACGAATAAGATTACAAAGTATATGCTACATCATATCAAATATGATTGGCTTGTGTGCATACTACTTTCAGTTCAATGGAGAGACTCTTTATGAGTACTAGGAAAGATTTAAGAAGTTGTGTTCCAGCTGTCCACCTCACCAAATTTATGATCAACACTTGATTCAGTACTTCTATGAGGTACTGTTGCCGATGGATAGGAGTATGATTAATGCTGCTAGTGGAGGAGCATTAGTTGACCAAACTCCAGAGGCTGCAAAGAACTTGATTGCAAACATGGCCGCCAACTCACAGAAGGATGGAACAAGGAATGATCATACACCAAAAAGGGTAAATGAGGTAAACACAAGTAATATTGAGCAATAAATTTCTGATTTAACTGCTATGGTTCGTCAAATGGCTGCAGGGAATATGCAAGTTGCAACGGTGTGTGGAATATGTTCACTATTAAGGCATACTACTGATGTCTATCCAATATTGCAAGAGGATGAAATTATTTAACAAGTCAATGTTGTGGGGACATTTTCAGGATAACATCAACATCAATGTAATCCCTACTCTAACACTTACAATCCAGGATAGAGAGATCATTCCAACTTGAACTATGGAGGTTTACCAATGCACAATGATTTTTAAAACAAACAACAAGATTTTCAGCAATACCCACTTAGACAAGTAGCACCTCTCAATTCTGGAACATCTCTTGAGGACATGTTTAAAGCTTTCATGATCCAAACACAGCAGTTCCAACAAGAAATAAGGGTTTTCATACATACTTTGGAGAATCAGATGAGTCAGCTGGCTACTACAGTATGTAGGTTGGATTCTCAAGGCTCAGGACAGCTTCTCTCTTAGACGGTTGTTAATCTAAGAGAGAATGTGAGTGCAATTACCTTGAGAAGTGGTGCAGAGGTATGGCAGCAAGAAGAGTCAGTGCTTATATTACAAAACAAGGTAGAAAATAGCGAAACAGTTAGCGGTGCTATGTGTGACAATGTAGTACCCAAGCGTAATTTTTCACCTCTCTCTGATTACAAATCAGTACCTCCTTTTCCTCATGCTTTAATAGGGAATGAGAAAGTTGGAAAAAATTCAGAGTCGTATGAAAATTTTTTGGAAGAGCTGGCGAAGAGGGAACAAGGATTTAATAATGATGAGAAGAAGGCCAAGGAGAAGCAAGAGGAAGAGATACTGGAAACAGTTCACCAGGTTGAGAAAAATTTTGAGTGAATAGATGAGGAGAATTTGCAGGTTGCAGTTATCAACAGTATAGAATTGGATAAAGAAGGAATTGAACAGAGTTTGGATCTGAAGGAGGCTATTACTGCATTACATACGTTACTAAGACTCTCAACTAAGTGTATAGTATTTTCCACTCAATTACCTGCTACTCACAAAGAATTATTACCCTCATTTATGTAAGTTCCTAATCTAGATTTGAGCCTCTTACCAATTCACTTGAAGTATGAATACCCGATTACGTAGATTGCGAGGATTGATGTCGGCCAAACGACATAAAACAAATGCGTTGCTTAGGAGGCAACCTAAGATTTCATATTTGCTTTTTTATCTTTTTTTTATTTTTTTTTAGTTGCATTTTATTTAGTTACTTCATCTTTGCATGATTGTCTTACATTGGGGACAATGTAAGGTTTGGGTGTGGGGGAGAGGTTTAGGGTAGCTTAGGCTAGCTTATGTTATGATCTGTTTGTGGGAATTAAAATTTTTTATTGATTTTGCCTCAAAAGTTAGAGTTCTGGCTCTTTGGCTAAGCTTTTAAAGGTTATGGTTGTAGAATAAAAATTAATGCTAATTGATAGAGTTTGTTTGATGCGTAATTAATTGATGAATGATGATAACTAAGTTAGGATCCACAATTGAACTGACTTTAATTAAATTTGTGTTACATGTGTATTTGAATATGAGATACATGTTTATTTGGCTGAGTTTTATGTGGGGTTTGACTATGTGCACTGATTTTATGATTTAGGACTTACTTATCTGCTTATTTGTTTACAAAACCATGTTGGAAGAAAATTTGAAAAAAAAAAAAGAAGAAAAAAAGTTGAGAAAAATGAAAAAGTGCAAAATCTTGTGGTGGGTTGAGATGGAGCGTAAAACGCACTCTCTCATAAACACATGCATAAGTGATAGGGAGCGTAAAATGCACTCACTTGCAAAAGAAAAGTATATAGTGTGATATGGAGCATAAAAGCATAAAATGCAATCACCTATAAAAATTTCAGATGAAGGTTTTGTTGGGTGAAAAAGAGTAGTAGAAAAAGAAATATGTTCTGGATTGTGAGTCGATTGTGCACAGTTGTTGTTCCATATGAACTTAGTTAAGTATTTGTGTTGATCATAGGAAAGATATATATGTGGATACATTTTAATTAAATGATGTTTAATGGTGAACGACAAGATTGTTGTTGTGATTTGATTGATTAAATGTTGATCATATTTCTGTTGATTAGTATTGATATTTATGGTTGGGAATTAAATTGAAACCTTTGAAAGTTTAGTTGAATAGAATTCAGATAATTTTCAATATTACCTTTGTGTTAGTTTACACGAGGACGTGTAAAAACTAAGTGTGGAAGAATTTGATAAGTGCATAATATTCATTAATTTTAATTCCTTTATGTTTAGTTTTATTGCAAGTTTTATTGTGTTTATGAGCTTATTAAGGTATTCATTGATTTCAGGAAGAATTGGAGCTGAAAAGAAGAAAAGAGGAAAAATTGGAGGTTCTGATGGTCCGGTGCGGGGCGCACCAAAATTACAAATGGTTCGACGCGGGGTGCGCTAGAAGTCCAGTAGTCTTGGTAGGAGCGGCGCAGGGCGCGTCGGTTGCGGTACAAATCGGGCGCGGGGGCACCGAACGTGTGGGAGATAATTTTGGCTTTGCGATTTATGCAGAATTCTACTCCAAATTGGATTTTTATTTCTTAAAACTTTAGGACTTTGTTCTAGGAGTATAAATAGATGTTCATAGTTAAGTTTTAGGGGATCTTAGCTACATCATTGTAAACCCTAGACTTGGAGGCAAGATTGAAGGCATGTCAAGCTACAGCTCTTTATTTTCAGTTCTAAGGGATGTTGAACCTTCTTTACAATTAATGGTTTGATTAAGTTTATATTATTTATTCCTTCTTACATGAGATTTATTCTTGATAATCTGTGTACATTGATCGAATGTTATTTGATTTTAAGATATAGTATTAAGTAAATGATATTGCATCTGATCATAGGTAGCGATTAGTAATACATGATTGTGGTCAAGCTTTTGAGTATTGCTAAGATTATCAGAAAAGAAGTTAAATAATTCCTGATTGTGTGATTGTTGCTTGGAATAACCTAATTCTCTAATCCTGAATGCTAATGTAATATTAAATCTAGACTAATAATTTTGGTTTGTATGATAGTTAGGGTCTAGTGGGGGCGATTGTCACATTAGATTTAAAACATAAGGAGAATTTCGGATAATTAACGATTGTTATTATCTAGGGTTATTAATTTCATTATAGGATAAATCTTGTTAAACTTAGTTAGTCTATTGTTGTGAAAAAGTAAAACTGAACTAAAGAACTGAAGTTTTACATTCATTGGTTATCCTTATTATTTTGAATTTTATTTTTATTAATTAGATAATCAAACTCAAAAACCCCATTTATACTTCTTGTTAATTAGTTGAGAAACCTTAGAATAAATTTAAGACAAAATCACTTTCTATGGGATTGATCCTTGCTTATTACTATATTGATTTTTGTGTTAGTAGAGTACTAGTAAGGTTTAATTTTGGAGTGTAAACGACAGCTCCCAGTACCATGTGATTGAGTAATCAAATAATGTTAATTGTATACCATGTGATTGAGTAAAGTAACTCTCCGCATAATATATTTCTTCACGATAAGAAATTATTCCAAGTATATAATATGAATTTCTAACTAACAAGTGCCGCCATGTTTTTAACAAATAAAGACACTTGTCACAAAATATTAGTTAAAACACTAATAATTTCACATGTTACAAAATAATAACACACTTTAAAATATTATTCTTTGATTGTCAAAATTTGGCATTATGTAAGTTTATACATGCATGTGCACTACTTCATTTATAACATAAACACATTGTTATATTTCGCAAAACTAACATACAAATAATTCACTTGATTAATAATTCAAGTAGATTGTTTTTACAAGTAAATGATCCACCCTGAATTATTTTTATGCCTTGAAAATATTTTTGATGCACATAAATATCTTATTTATTCAACATGAACTTCAAATTTAATTTTTATATGCAAATTTTATATCACAAAATTGACATAATTAATTTTATGTCATAAAATAAACATGCATCTTTCTAAGTATGAAAATGATAATAACTTTTTCATTTCTTAACTAAATTTTGTGCTCTTTATATAGTTGAATAAATTCTCGACAAGAATTACACAACCATATAAAATTTAGTAATTTTCGTTCAGAGTAAAAGACGAAAATTTAACTCATTTAGGTCACTATAGCGAATTTCAAATACATATATTTCAACATATAATTGATACATATTAAATTTATGAATTCAACAAAACGAAAGTCCTCATTCACAAATGATTATATACATATCATATTTTCACATAACATATAATATGCACGCATATACGTTTTTCTGAAATTTCATACCTCTCATGAATGTAAAATTCATGTTACCATTTTGATAATTTCTCCATACAGTGGTTCAATCCCGAGTAAGTTGAATTTTATACCATTCTACTTCATTAATTATCTTAGGATTATTAGGAAACGTGTATATATATATATAGAAATATATATTTACAACTTAGAATGATATGAAAATTGAGTGTGTGTGTGTGTGTGTATGTATATATATGCAGAAAATTGTATGTCAAGGCTAATACTTCGCACTATGTCCTTAAGACAATTATACCCTCCTTACGGTGCTCAGAGTTAGCGGCACTTGTCTCCTATGATACAATGACAACGTATACTATAGTTGCACAACAAATAGTATACACAACAAACCAAATTTATGCTCTGAACTCTCTCAATTATGTTATGTATATGACGATGAAATGAAGAAGACTTGAATGAATTGAATGAATGAAAATGACTAAATTCACCATGCATTTATAGGGTGAAATAGGTGACCCTTCATGATGGACATAACCCTTTGAAAAGGTTTGGATGCCTTTGAAAACGCATGACTGATGAGGCTGAAAAGGTGTAAGCCAGACGAGCAAGTCAGCCAGAATGCCTTGGAGCACCACGGCTCTGGCCTTAGTGCCGCGGCTTTGATCCTAGCGTCGCGGCTCTAGTGTCAAGCCCCGCGACGCGTGACTTTCTCTCTGCATTTCTACTTCTTGCCTTACTTCCAAAAATTAATAAGTAAAAAATTAAACTAAATTTTTCCAGAGCGAATATATATATATATATATATATATATATATATATATATATGCCCCGAGCCTGGCCAGGCCGGTGGCGCGCGCGTGTTGTCAAACCCAACCAAGTCTTGGCTAGGTCCTCTCCCCTCAACAAAAGTGAGGTGCCCCTTGGGGCCCAAACCCAAGAGCAAACTAATTGTATATATACCAACTTAATGTTTAGTTCATAGTCGATGTGAGATTCTTCCCACAATCATTTATTTATCCTCTTTACTAGGTGATCTTTGGGAGTAAATTTCTCATTCATTACCCTATAGATTTGAGCTTCCTAATACTTGATTTTTATCTACTCATGGAGTAGAACACATTGATATATGGATTCATCTCAAATGATTAATTGTATATCAAGGCTAGTGTTGGGATATTTGTGTGTATAACAAATATGACTCATACACGCAAGTGCACGTGATCCACAAGTAATATAAAGTAAGTAAGATATCGATCCCACGGAGAATAGAATTGCAATTACAACTATCAAACACCGATTTTATAATTATCTTGATTTCTTTAAACAGTTGAGTACAATGATGAAATTGACTAAAGGTTACTAAAGAAACAAATAGCATAAATTATGATTGTATAAATACAGATTTTATGGGGTTGGGATTATAATTTCACTTATTGCAAACTTAGATTTCCATGCTTCCTATCGTTGCTAATTGATTATCAAGGAATGTTGGTCAAGAACACGAATGTAAAATATGGCCACCTCTCGATGCACCATATTCATATCACACTAAATCCACAATTGATAGAATGAATGAGAACACCCTAGATGACTAACGCACTATATTTCTATGTGAATTACAATCAAGAGGGTTTAAGTATAAGTTCTCAATCGGTATATCTCTATCCTAAGCACGAAACATAACTTCACGAGGAATGTAAAAATTATGAACATATGCTAGCATAATCAGATCTCAATTTATATTTCCTTTCTCAATTCTATATAAATTATCACGGTAATTGGTGATCAAGCAATTAAATGTTTCGTATAAATTATGCTAGACATTCATTTCATAACCAACTAGCAATAATAAGGAAGCATTTCAATTTTTAGTAATGCAAAAGATTCATTATAATCCTAAGAATTAAGTTTAGTTCATAATAACAATGGTAGAATTCATCATACACAATTGATTCATCATCATAATTACATAATAGGAAAAATTAATCAAAAACAGAAAATAATAGAACTCCCTGCTTCAGTTCCTCCGTTTCTGCAACTTCTGATGATTTTCCAAGTTGTGTTGATTCTTGCTTTCTTGCTCCCAATCCTCAATTCAGCATCCATGTAGCTCCATTCTTCAGTTCCCAAGTGAATTTGATAATCAACAGAATTGTTTCAATTTTAGAACTAAGAATGCAGTAAACTTTCTAATTTTCGAGCAGGAGCAGCCCCCCTTTTTCAATTAAGTTCTCAGATCATTATATTACATGCTCATTTTGTCTTCTATTGACTTATTCTGATTCCCCACTGATAAAGCTTCATTCCACTAATTCCTCAAAATCTGGCATTGCATGTCTTTTTGGTAGTGCTGCTTCGCTGTCTGGAACGTGGTCTGTATAGCTGGCTGGCGACAGGCGCAGCTGCGCTGGCATCCTTTGCAAAATGGGCGCAGCTGCGCTGTGGACTTCAGTAGGAAAAGGGAGGGCGCAGCTGCACCGGCCTCAAGGCCAAGCTGGGCGCAGCTGCGCTGGAAGCTATTGGGCGCATGGCACGGGCGCAGCTGCGCTGGCTTCCAAGCCAAGTTGGGCGCAGCTGCGCTGTCTGTCAGTCTGCTGCTGCACTGCTGTACTCAGTCTGATTTCTCAATTCACGCGCACTGTGCTAGAAACAATTATTTATTTAGCTCCCAAACAACATATGTCACATGCCCTATACCAAACAATCCAAAAATTGTGCAAAAGCCATAGAATGCAAATGATGAGGCAATACCAAAAATACGAGGAAAATGCAAGAAAACATACTTTGGAACTACAAGTTAAGCAACAAATGAAGCAGAATATTATTCAATGAGTAGGTATAAAACCTACTTATCAAATACCCCCAAACTTAAGTTGTTGCTTGCCCTCAAGCAATTACAATGAAATGAATGCAAACATGGATGAAATGCAATAATCTATGAATGCACGATGAATCCTCATCAAGTAGTAAACAATCCAAGTGCTTTGCCTCAGAAGAATCACAATCATAAACACCCAGCTTCTAACCAAAACTTAGTTCATGTACCATGATAGTCATGCAAATCAAATCCTGTAATGGGCGATATAGTGTGTGTGTGTGTGTAGAATTCATCAAACTTATAGCAACCCAAATGATTCTCATAATATGCTTCTTAGGGGGAAATTTGTATACTCCAACTTGTAAACACAACAAATGGGGTGAGTGTATCTGCGAAACTGCAATGTCTAGGTTGGGGACTGACTTAGGGGTTATTAGGACTATGATGCTTGGTTGTGCAATACTTAGTTCCCTTAGGCTTTTCAATGAAACCCGTGTAGCGAGCTTTCGACCAACGACTCCCAAACCAAATAGTCTTAGGGCGCTAGGTGTAGAGACATCCCCTAGGGCGTACTTACTCGAGTATCAAAGGCCACAAAACTAGGCTAACCAAACATTTATTCATATTTTATTTTATTTTATTTTATTTTATTTTATTTTATTTTATTTTATTTTATTTATTTATTTTTATTTTTATTCAGTAATAAACAACAACGAATGCGTTTTACGCTCCATCTCGTTGTTCAAATGCTCCACTAAGTTTTCCCCCAAACTTAGACAATTGCATTATCTCAGCCTATACTACCCTCATTTGTTTCTCTTTTATTAAAACATCAATTTCCCTCCAGAACTCAATTATGCAAATCTTTAAGTTACTAAACAAGATAACTACTGAATGCGTGCTAACCGGTTATATCAGACTCAAAACAAGACAAGATTTGCAATATATCATGGCATTCAACCCAAGCCTTAGCATTTAGCATTTTTGAACAAAGATCTCATCACAGGCAAGTGAGGATGTTTACTAATCCAGATGTCAGGATTATGCAATCTAAGCTACATGATATGATATGCATGAAAATAAAGCAAATTTTTTTTATAACATGCAAATATTAATAACAATTAAAGAAAACAACCAAATAATACTAATAACAAAAACAAATAAATAAAAGCATCACAAGTAAAGCAATCAAATAGGCAGACCCTAATACCCCCAAACTTAAAATATGCAATGTCCTCATTGGAGATAAAGGGTAAAGAAACTCCCCTAAGAGTCGTCCTCGGCACAGCCAGGCGGTGTGTCAGGCGGAGGATAAGGGATGTTGGTGCCAAAGGTGGAAAACTAGACATAGACCCCCTGCTGGCTGAAGGCCTCGGAAAGTGCGTCCGCAAAGGTGATACTGTAATCCCTGAAGCTCGTGTGCAACGCGTCCATACGGTGCTACAGGCGGCGCATCCCGCGCTCATGTCCACCTACCCCTCTCGGCTGCACTGGCGGTGCGGGCTCCTCCTCCTCGCTATCCTCCTCCTCATCAGCAATAATGAAACCCAACCCATTAGGACGGGACTCTCCACCGCGCCATACATTGAACTTTCTGATCGTGGCGCTGTCAATGTCCCACATGGGTAATTGGAGAGTCTCCTCGCCCCATTCCACCTTCGCCGCAAGACAAAGGCGTGTGACAACCGAAGCGTGTGGAATGGCACCTGAAGTGACTGTCCGCATAAATCGAAGCATAGATTGGTGAATGATGTACCCCACATCGATGCTCCCACCTTTCAAAATGCGGTGTAAAATAACCACTCGGTCCCGGGTCACATCCTGGTGGTGGGTGGTCGGCAGTAGACTCGCGCAAATGAAGGCGTACCACGCCTTGGCATATCTGTTCAGCGCGGTCTGAGGGAAATGGACTTTCTGGGTGGTGCCCGCCTGTGTCTTCCATTGAGTGCCCGGTTGGCACATCTCCCTAACCAAAGCATCGAGATCAGTCTCGAAACGCTCATTTACCACCCAGTTGGTGGTTTCAGCAGAAGTGGAGGGCAACCTGAATAGCTCGTTGATCGCCTGCACGGTGTAAGGGACTTGCTTGCCCCGGACAAAGGAGATGCCATTTTAAGTTTCTCAGGCATTGGCATAGAATTCCCGAACAATGGCTATCGGGGCGGACAATGGTGTCTCGATGAATAGCAGTCATCCCAAACGCCGGATTTGGTCCAGAATCTTCCCATCCTGTGCCTTGGGTTTCAAACCCCTCTCCGGTATGAATGATTTGACGCTCAACACCTCCCAGTAGTAGTGTTGGGCTGAGAGGTTGACGAACTTGGTGGCATCCAGAATGTTGATGCCACCACCCGCGGAGTCTGCATCGCTACTGGTGGATGAAGATGGTTGGGGGGTTCGTGCTCTCTTCGGCATGGTTGATAGTGGCTAGGGTTTAATGGTGGAGTGGATGTAGTTAGGGTTTGGGGAGAATATCAAGAGACGAGATGGGGGGTTTGTGTTTCTGCAGCTGTGAGGGAGAGAAAAGGTTTAGGGTTTGTGTTATGATGTGACATGACTGATGGGTACGGGCCCTATATATAAAAAAACTTTCCAGCCGACGGGCGCAGCTGCGCCATTGTTGCACTGATTTTGGGCGCAGTTGCGCTGATGCTCCTGTCGCCCCGCTGACCCGGCGTAGCTGCGCGCTGTTTGGCCTGAGGCGCGGCGCAGCTGCGCCAGACCTCCAACTCCCTGGATGAAATTTTTTTTTTTTTGAAGCACACTTGACAGACATTATAATATCAGGTTAAAAACTCAATTCTTAAAAATAGCTAACATACCTAAAAAGGAACGAGAATCTTAATTCAAACTTATAAACTTACGAACGATGCATATGCAACGTAGTGTACTGTACATCCCCCAAACTTAAAGTCTGTTTAAGTCTCACGATTTAGGGTGTGATTGGATACCTGAAAAGCAAACAAACATGTTAAAATGAAATCATACAAACTAAATTATAATCATACAGAAATAAAAAGTAAAACAATAAATTCGGGTTGCCTCCCGAGAAGCGCTGGGTTTAAAGTCGGTTAGCTCGACTCTCCAATGATGCTCAATCCATGGCTAGGACAACTGAGGATTCTTGGCGATCGACTTCGCCTCTCCAATAGTGTTTTAGCCGTTGGCCATTAACTTTGAACGGTGGTTCACTGTCCTTTCCAATTATTTCGACAGCTCCGTGTGGGAATACAGAGGTGATGGTAAATGGACCCGACCATCGGGATTTGAGTTTTCCCGGGAACAATTTGAGCCTGGAGTTGAATAGCAAGACCGCTTGGCCAGGTTCAAATTTTCTCTCGATGATTTTTCGGTCGTGCCATCTCTTTACCTTTTCTTTGTAGAGTTTGGAATTCTCATAGGCTTGTAAATGAAACTCATCAAGTTCATTTAGATGTAGAAGTCTCCTCTCTCCCGCTGCAGATGGGTCGAAATTTAACTTCTTGATCGCCCAATAAGCTTTGTGCTCTAGTTCAACCGGAAGATGACAAGCTTTGCCGTAGACCACATAGTATGGGGACATGCCGATGGGTGTCTTATAGGCGGTTCTGTACACCCATAATGCTTCATCTAGCTTCAATGACCAGTCTTTTTTTGAAGGATTGACAATCTTCTCCAGAATTCTCTTCACCTCTCTATTGGACACTTCGGCTTGACCATTTGTTTGTGGGTGGTAAGCCGTAGCAATTCTATGCCTCACTCCGTATTTAGCCAGGAGGGTTGTGAACTGTTTGTTGCAGAAATGACTGCCATCATCACTGATGATAGCCCGTGGAGTGCCAAATCTCATGAAAATGCTCTTTTGTAGGAACCTAAGAACCACCTTAGCATCATTGGTTGGTAAAGTAGAAGCTTCCACCCATTTGGACACATAATCAACTGCAAGAAGGATATAGAGATTGTTGCAGGATGCCGAGAATGGTCCCATGAAGTCTATTCCCCATACGTCAAAGATTTCCACCTCCAGGATGACATTTAGTGGCATTTCATTGCGGTTGGAGATGTTGCCCACCCGTTGGCATCGATCATAATTCTTTATGAATTGGTGGGCATCTTTGAACAAAGTGGGCCAATAGAACCCGGCTTGGAGTACTTTGGTTGCGGTTCTTTGCGTTCCATAATGGCCGCCATACAGAGAAGAATGACATACGTGCAATATACTGACCGTCTCGACATCGGGAATGTACCTTCGGATCACAAGATCTGTACATTGTTTGAACAAGTAGGGCTCGTCCCACATGTATCTTTTTGCATCATGCAAAAATTTCTTCTGTTGAGAAGTTAGATCCGGTGGTAGTACATGACCCACAAGATAGTTGACAATATCAGCGAACCATGGAATCTCAGAGGTCACTGCGAATAACTATTCATCAGGGAAACAATCGTTTATTTCAACCTTATCTATACCTTCTTGCTCCGGGTTATCTAATCTGGAGAGATGATTAGCTACTAGGTTCTCTGTGCCTTTCTTGTCCTTTATTTCCAAGTCAAATTCTTGGAGCAAAAGGATCCACCTGATCAATCTTGGTTTGGCATCCTTCTTTGATATCAAATACCGAATTGCTGCATGGTCCGTGTACACCATAACTTTTGTCCCAATGAGATAGGACCAGAACTTGTCGAATGCATAGACAACAGCAAGTAGTTCCTTTTCGGTGGTGGTATAATTCATTTGGGCATCTGAGAGTGTTTTGCTAGCATAGTATACTGCATGTAGAACCTTATCTCTGCGTTGTCCCAATACCACGCCCACAACATAGTCACTAGCATCACACATAAGCTCAAATGGTAGAGACCAATCCGGTGCCACTATCACAGGTGTTGTTGTCAACTTCTTTTTCAACAACTCAAAGGCTGCTAAACAATTTCCATCGAATATGAATGGGACATCCTTTTCCAATAGATTGCACAGGGGTTTCGTGATTTTGGAGAAGTCTTTGATAAATCTACGGTAAAACCCAGCATGGCCCAAAAAACTCCAAACTCCCTTTACTGAAGATGGTGGAGGCAACTTCTCGATGGTTTCTAATTTTGCTTTATCCACCTCCAAACCTTTTACTGAGACTTTGTGTCCCAATATTATTCCTTCTTGAACCATGAAGTGACAAGGTATGTTTCCACGCATCTCTTTAGTACCATGACCAAATTCTCTAGACAGTTGTCGAAGGAATTTTCGAACACTGAGAAATCATCCATAAAAACTTCCATGTTGATTTCTACTATATCAGAAAATATCGCCATCATACACCGCTGAAATGTGGTCAGAGCATTACATAGACCGAAGGACATCCGCCTGAATGCAAAAGTTCCATATGGACAAGTAAAAGTTGTCTTCTCTTGATCCTCTGGAGCGATGGCAATTTGATTATAACCAGAATATCCGTCAAGCAAACAGTAGTATTCATGCCCTGCTAGTCTGTCCAACATTTGATCGATGAATGGAAGTGGGAAGTGATCTTTCCTTGTGGCTATGTTGAGCTTTCGGTAGTCCATACAGACTCTCCATCCCGTGATTGTTCGAGTTGGTATCAACTCGTTGTTCTCATTCCTTACCATAATTATTCCCCCTTTCTTTGGCACACATTGCACAGGGCTCACCCACGGACTGTCAGAGATAGGGTAGATGATCCCAGCGTCTAGCCATTTCAGAATTTCTCCTTTTACCACCTCTTTCATGATGGGATTTAGCCTTCTTTGATGCTATATGGTAGGTTTGCTGTCATCTTCCATCAGAATTTTGTGCATACAAAATGAGGGGCTGATTCCTTTTATATCAGCAATGGTCCATCCAATAGCTCCTTGGAATTCTCGAAGGATTCTTATTAGCTTGCCTTCCTGTAAAGAGGTTAGTGCAGAAGAAATAATGACAGATAATGTATCTGAAGTGCCTAGATATGCGTACCTGAGGTGATTTGGCAAGGGATTAAGCTCAAGTTTAGGAGGTACCTCTCTAGATGGTTTCAAATGAGATGAGGCTTCATTTGAGCTTTTCAAGGGCTCAATTGGTACATTGAACCTTGCCATCCTTGGTAATGCATCTAGCGAATGGACATACTCACAGTCCTCGGGCTCGTCCAAGTCTATGTCCCCTGTTAGTGTCATCTCAAGCAGGTCACTACGTGTGGCCTCTATGAACTCCTCGGTCACTGCACTTTTAATGATATCTACTCGGAAACAATCTTCCTCCTCAGTCGGGAATTTCATAGCTTTAAAGACATTAAAGGTGACTTCTTGGTCTTGAACCCTCATTGTCAATTCTCCCTTTTGTACATTAATGAGAGTCCTCCCGGTAGCTAAAAATGGCCTCCCAAGTATGATAGGAATATCCTTGTCTTCCTCGAAGTCTAGGATTATGAAGTCAGCTGGGAATATGAACTTATCAACCTTGACAAGAACATCTTCTACTATTCCTCTCGGATAGGTGACAGAACGATCCGCTAGCTGAAGAGAGACATTTGTTGGCTTGGGTGTTGGTAATCCCAACTGAGTAAAGATGGACAATGGCATGAGATTAATGCTTGCACCGAGATCACATAAGCATTTCTTGAATGAGAGGTCTCCAATGGTGCAAGGAATGGTGAAACTACCCGGATCCTTCAATTTTGGAGGTAGCTTTCTTTGTAATACCGCACTGCACTCTTCGGTCAAAGCTACAATTTCAAAATCTTGCAATTTCTTCTTCCCCTTCATGAACTTGGCATAGCTCGGCATTTGCTCCAAGGCTTCTGCAAATGGTATGTTGATTTGAAACTTTTTTAAAACCTCAAGAAACTTAGAGAATTGTTTGTCTAATTTCTGCTTTTGCTGCCTTTGAGGGTACGGAATTGGTGGATAATATCTGGTGGGAGGGGGTTGAGTCTTTTCTGTGCTTTTTATTGATGTGGGCTTAGATTTCTCTATGCTATCTTCTTCTCCAAAAATTTCAGCAGAGTCAGTTTCTGGGGAAGGGCACAGCTACGCTGGCTCCCCTTGTAAAATGGGCGCAGCTGCGCCGACAGGATCAACCTCTAGAGAAGGGTGCAGCTGCGCTGGCTTCTTGTGTGAAATGGGCGCAGCTGCGCTGGTTGGCAGAGTCTGCTTCCCACTTCTGAGGGTGACAGCTTGGCATTGCTCCTTTCCATTTCTCCTTAGATTGATTTCTATGTCGCTAGGAAGATCCCCTTGAGGTCTACTAGATAACAAGTTGAACAATTAACTCATTTGGTTTTCCAAGTTCTTAAAACCCAATGCTTGGTCTTGCTCCAACTTATCAGTTTTTGCCATGTATTTATCCAACTTTTCATTCATATCAGCAACCCTCTTATCAGTAGTTGTGGCGTGTTGCTGATTGTGGAACCCCGGAGGATTGTGAGGTTTTGGAGCTTGTGGATAATCTTGATGGTTGCTCCATGAGAAGTTAGGATGATTCCTATTCCCCGGATTATAATTATTCTGATATTGATTTGCTGGCCGCTGATAGTTGGTCACAAAATGCACAGATTTGGAATTGATGGCACATTGGTCAGAAGAGTGTGAACCTGCACAAAGCTCACAAATCATGGGAACTTGCTGCCCCTTTCCTTCATATAGGTTGTCAAACTTTTTGGCTATAGCAGATATTTGGGCTTGAAGTGATGTGGCTGTGTCAACATCCAATATCCCTGCTATTTTTGGTTGGCTGGATCTAGAAGATGGCCATTGATAGTTATTAGCAGCCATGGTCTCCAAAAGTTCATAAGCTTCGTCATAGTTTTTAGCCATGAATGCTCCTCCCGAAGCTGCATCAATGCCTGCCCGTGTTTGGATATTCAACCCATTGTAAAATGTGTTAAGTTGCATCCATTGAGGCAAACCGTGATGTGGACACTTTCTCAATAGTTCCTTGTACCGATCCCGTGTTTCATACAAAGATTCTCCATGATGTTGCTCATATGAGGAGATGTCATTTCTCAACTTAGCAGTTTTGGCTGGTGGAAAGAATTTTGCTAAGAATTTCTGCGCCAAATCTTGTCAAGTCGTAATAGATCCCGGTGGTAGTGAGTGTAGCCAACTTTTTGCCTTATCCCTCAATGTGAATGGGAATAACCGTAATCTCACTGTATCTTCTGAAATTCCACTGAATTTGAATGTATCACAGATCTCTAGAAAGCTCATCAAGTGCTCATTTGGATCGTCAACCGCCGTTCCCCCAAATTGGACAGAATTTTGGATCATATGGATAGTTCCTGGTTTGATTTCAAAGGAATTGGCTGTTATGGCTGGCCTTGTGATACTTGATTGCAATTCATTGATCCTTGGCGTAGAATAATCTCTCAATGCTTTTTGTGCTTCACCCGCCATTGCTTGTGGTTGGTCCAGATTCTCTGGAGTAGTTTCAGCACACTTTCTTGATTGTTGAACCCTTTTCTCAATGTTATCCACGAAAGGCAATAGGTCAGGATTCTTCGATCGAGTATACATACACTACTCAAGAGTACCTATAACAATGTAAAATAATAAACAAAATTAAGATAAGAACAAATTTTGTTTAACTAAAACCAATCTAATTTAAAATGATGATGAAAGTTATAAACGCAATTACAATTCCCCGGCAACGGCGCCAAAAACTTGTTGGGATATTTGTGTGTATAACAAATATGACTCATACACGCAAGTGCACATGATCCACAAGTAATATAAAGTAAGTAAGATATCGATCCCACGGAGAATAGAATTGCAATTACAACTATCAAACACCGATTTTATAATTATCTTGATTTCTTTAAACAGTTGAGTACAATGATGAAATTGACTAAAGATTACTAAAGAAACAAATAGCATAAATTATGATTGTATAAATACAGATTTTATGGGGTTGGGATTATAATTTCACTTATTACAAACTTAGATTTTCATGCTTCCTATCGTTGCTAATTGATTATCAAGAAATGTTGGTCAAGAACACGAATGTAAAATATGGCCACCTCTCGATGCACCATATTCATATCACACTAAATCCACAATTGATAGAATGAATGAGAATACCCTAGATGACTAACGCACTATATTTCTATGTGAATTACAATCAAGAGGGTTTAAGTATAAGTTCTTAATTGGCCACATATGGTGCTTCGGTATATCTCTATCCTAAGCACGAAACATAACTTCACGAGGAATGTAAAAATTATGAACATATGCTAGCATAATCAGATCTCAATTTATATTTCCTTTCTCAATTCCATATAAATTATCACGGTAATTGGTGATCAAGCAATTAAATGTTTAGTATAAATTATGCTAGACATTCATTTCATAACCAACTAGCAATAATAAGGAAGTATTTCAATTTTCAATAATGCAAAAGATTCATTATAATCCCAAGAATTAAGTTTAGTTCATAATAACAATGGTAGAATTCATCATACACAATTGGTTCATCATCATAATTACAGAATAGGAAAAATTAATCAAAAACAGAAAATAATAGAACTCACTGCTTCAGTTCCTCCGTTTCTGTAACTTCTGATGATTTTCCAAGTTGTGTTGATTCTTGCTTTCTTGCTCCTAATCCTCAATTCAGCATCCATGTAGCTCCATTCTTCAGTTCCCAAGTGAATTTGATAATCAGCAGAATTGTTTCAATTTTAGAACTAAGAATGCAGTAAACTTTCTAATTTTCGTGCAGGAACAGCCCCTCTTTTTCAATTAAGTTCTCAGATCATTATATTACATGCTCATTTTGTCTTCTATTGACTTATTCTGATTCCCCGCTGATAAAGCTTCATTCCACTAATTCCTCAAAATCTGGCATTGCATATCTTTTTGGTAGTGTTGTTTCGCTGTCTGGAACGTAGTCTGCATGGCTGGTTGGCGACGGGTGCAGCTGCGCCGACATCCTTTGCAAAATGGGCGCAACTGCGCTGTGGACTTCAGCAGGAAAAGGGAGGGCACAGTTGCGCCGGCCTCAAGGCCAAGCTGGGCGCAGCTGTGCTGGAAGCTATTGGGCACAGGGCACGGGCGCAGTTGCGCTGGCTTCCAAGCCAAGTTGGGCGCAGCTGCGCTGTCTGTCAGTCTACTGCTGCACTGCTGTACTCAGTCTAATTTATCGATTCACGCGCACTGTGCTAACAACAATTATTTATTTAGCTCCCAAACAACATATGTCATATGCCCTATACCAAACAATCCAAAAATTGTGCAAAAGCCATAGAATGCAAATGATGAGGCAATACCAAAAATACGAGAAAAATGCAAGAAAACATACTTTGGAACTACAAGTTAAGCAACAAATGAAGCAGAATAGTACCAATGAGTAGGTATAAAACCTACTTATCAGCTAGTACTTGGTACTATGTCCTTAAGACAATTATGTCCTCCTTACGGTGCTCAGAGTTAGTGGCACTTGTCTCCCGAGATACAATGACAACGTATACTATAACAGCACTACAAATAGTATACAAAACGAACCAAATTTATGCTCTGAACTCTCTCAATTATGTTATGTATATGATTGATGAAATGAAGAAACTTGAATGAATTAAATGAATGAAAATGACTGACTTCACCGTGTATTTATAGGGTGAAATAAGTGACCCTTCATGATGGACATAACCCTTTGAAAAGGTTTGAATACCTTTGAAAAGGCATGGCTGATGAGAATGAAGAGGTGCAAGCCAGGTGAGCAAGTCAGGTGCTCGTGCGCATTGTAATGCCTTGGAGTGTCGCGACTCTGGCCTTAGCGTCGCGGCTCTAGTGTCAAGCGGTGCGGCGCTTGACTTTCTGTCCGCCCTTCTTCTTCTTACCTTGCTTCCCAAAATTGATAAATAAAAAATTAAACTAAACTTTGTCCAAAAAGATATATATATATATATATATATATATATATATATATATATATACAAGTACCCATGACCCACAACCCCGAGCCAGGCCGGGCCCGGCCAGCGGCGGCGGCGCGCGCGTGTGGTCAAACCAAACCCAAAATTGATAAATAAAAAATTAAACTAAACTTTGCCCAAAAAGATATACCTATGACCCGGCCCGTCCTGTCGACGGCGCGCGTGGTCAAACCAAACCAAGCCTTGGCTAGATCCTCTCTCCTCAACAAAAGTGGGGTGCCCCTTAGGGCTCAAATCTAAGAGCAAACTAATTGTATATATACTAACTTAATGTTTAGTTCATAGCCGATGTGGAACTCTTCCCACAATCATTTATTTATCCTCTTTAATGGGTGATCTTTATGTGTAAATTTCTCATTCATTACCCCATAGATTTGAGCTTCCTAATACTTAATTTTTATTTACTCATGGAGTAGAACACATTGATATGTGGATTCATCTCAAATGATTAATTGAATCCACTTAAATTTTAGCTTCAAAATCCATGTTCAAAACTTTATTTAAGCTCAAATTCTAATAATCCCCCACATGAATGAAATTGATTGTCAGCCTATGCAAATGTTATGCAGATTCTTGAGAGAGACAGAATTGAAAATCATCTGTATAGAGAAAGGTATATTTTGGCTTTGAACCTTTCTTGTGAAACTTTATTTAAGCTCAAATTCTAACACCATTAATATTATGAATCTAGATAATAAAATTAAAATAAATCGTATTTAAAAATAAAAGGTCAACCAATTTAAAGCCACATAACATACTAAAACCTAATTAAACTCTTCTTTCTCATCTTATTTTTTACGTTCAAATAAAATAACAAACATATTCCTTGTTATCTTATTTAGTCACGTAAATCACTTCCCAATTGCTCTTGTAATCTCAATTTAATTTTCTAGGATTCTTTTAATTTGTAATATTTTTATCTTTAACAACATCGATAGATTTTTGTATTGCCCCATCTGCTCTAATCAATTATATCGTTTGAACTTTAGCCAGTCTCCATTAAC
Organism: Aralia elata; assembly: GCA_034770075.1. NCBI lineage: Eukaryota > Viridiplantae > Streptophyta > Magnoliopsida > Apiales > Araliaceae > Aralia > Aralia elata. The sequence continues at coordinate 73,573,741 of CM068377.1, forward strand.
TACTGTTAAGTTTATGCTTTTATACCTGTATTGGATTGCTTCTGGTTCGTGATTATAGAATTTTTTGTAGTTTGTTAAAATATTAATTATTTTTGGGGTTTTTGTTATTTAACAAGTTAAGGCTGAATTGTGTGCAAAGGTATAATCTTATTCTCTAGCTCTATCTCAGTAGACTAATACTACTTTTTTCTACTATACATGTGCGCGCACACATATATAGTTATATATGTCATCATTTATCTATTTATAATGAATCTTTTTCCTCTAAATTTCTTTTTATTATGAGATTCATGGCGACTATGGGATTTTAAATTTCTTTTTATTATCATACATCTGTGTAGGTTTGACTCACACTTTACGTCAATCTTTAAATTTTCTTTTTCAATTTAAACATTTAATTTCTTAGTAAACTTAAATTATTTATAATTGATTATGCTTCAATGATTATATAAAAGTGTACTAATTAAATTATACTCCCTCTGTTTTACAAAAAGTGTTTATTTATAGAATCTATAAATTTTAATGATATATTTTTCTTTCGTATTTATTTTGAAATATAATGAGTGTTTAAATTAATAATAATGATGTGATAATAAAATTGTGTGGTTATATATGAGGATATTATATCATTCACACATTCATCAAATTAACAACAAAGTATTTTTTTTGTAAAATAATACTCCCTCTGTCCAACTTTACATGTCCTAATTGACTTTTTAAGGTCAAATTGACCAATTTTAAAATTAATAATGTACTACAAATTTTGAAATCAAATAAGTTGACTTTGATAGTATATTTTATGTACTTTCTTATGATAATAATTTTGTGCCTATATCTAATAATGTTAGGAATCTACATGTAGATTAGGATGATTTATTGAGGGGGAGAATGTTAAGAATCTACATGAGATTACCAATATATGAAATTTGATGATAAGATATTTAAAGTATATTTGTAAATGTAAGTTTTGTGAAGTCCTTAATAAAATGATATATGTACAAGATTTCGTAGAGCATTAGCTGATATTGTAAAATGACAAAGAGATAGCCAGATTGTAGAGCTGTCTTCGGCATCGTAGAGTTGTTAAGGTGTTCAAAGAATAAAGAGGAGTTTGCTAAAGTCTGTCTAAGTATCAAAGAATACTCATTCGTAAAGCAGACAGTAGAGCAGTAATGAAGTACTAATCGTAGAGAAAAATGGAAAGATCAATTCTATGATTCTCATCACTCTATTAACACTAAAGATCGTTGAGCTAACAAAGCAATCGTAGAGCAGATCGTAGAGATGTCTCGACCATCGTAGGGCAGATCGTAGAACTACCTCATCAATCGTAGAGCAGAACATCGAGCAAAGCTAGGAAAGACTCTACATTCTTCAACGAACTCAACAATCAAGTCAAGCCTGAAGAACATGTCAGAATGTTTATAAGTCTGACAAGTACAGAGCATTGTAGAGTATCACTGAACAGAGATTTCAAGAACATTTCTCACCATCTTCAAATTCAGAGAAGAGGGTCAATATGAAGCTGAGTCTAAACGGCTAGAATGAAGATGTGATATCTCTGAAGTATGGTAGAAGAGTCTACAGTCTAATGGGACATTTGCAGAGCCGAAAGCTATATGTCTACCTACCTTCAAAGCAGTTGTCAGTGAATATCTTAAAGTAGAACGGTAAATATACCAACGGATACTTTGCAACGGGAAGTCTTTTTGAAAAGACTATAAATGGCTTCAAGAATTCAAAAGAAAAAGGTGGTGAAGAAAAAGAGATATAAGTGAAATAAGAGTGGCAGATCAAAAGGCAAAACGCAAGAACCACTCTACGAATCACCAAGAACACGAAAAGCTGAATTGATAAATAAGTAGAGTAATACAATTCTACAACTTAAGATGTGTTCAAAGCTGTTGAGGATCAGAAGGAGTCAAGCCTCAAAGAAAAGATCAGCAACATCTTGAAGATGATATCATTCAATCTGCTGAATTCCAGAAGGAGTCAAGCATCAAAGCAAAGATCAACAGCATCTTGAAGATGATATCAACAAAGTTGCTAAGTACCAGAAGAAGACAGAGCTTCATTGCAAAACTTATCAGCACCTCAAACACAATCATTCAATTGTGATGCGTTTGATCTCAGTGATCATTATGCCAAGTTAAAAAAACTCGAAGAGGGCTAGGAGTCCTAGACTAAGGGTCCAAATTGCCAAGTTGAAGAAACATGAAGAGGGCTAGGAGTCCTAGGCTGAGGGTCCCAATTGCAAAGTTGAAAAAACTTGAAGAGGTCTAAGTGTCCTTGTCTTAGTGACTAAAATCCAAGTCTGATGGGCTTGAAGGAACCTAAGTGGTTCAGTTGTAAATGGTCGTTGTGACCTTATCCTTAGTAGATATCCTGCTCAGTGTAGTGGAAGAGTGGAGTAGGAGTTGTTTAGTCTCCGAACCACTTAAAACCTCATGTGTCATTTATTTTATGTCATTTATATTCTATCAATACAAATTGTTATATCTGCTATGCGGTTGTACATCTACATGACTTAATTTAAATCTGAGATTTTCATAATCTTTAAAGGGGATTTATTAAAAGAATTTTCCGCTGTGCTTAATCAATATGATTAACTGATTACTTGGTAATGCATCTTAAACTTGAAAAGGAAAAGTTTTTAAAGATCTATTCAATCCTCCCCCCTTCTAGATCTTCATTGTGCCTTTAGAAAATAACAAATAAACTTAAGAATAATTTTTATTTTTAAATATGGTCAATTTGACCATAAAAAATCAATTAGGACAAATAAAACTGGATGAAAAGAGTATTATTTTATAAATAAAACTCTCTTTGTGAAATGAATTGAAAGGATTCTTTTATATATATATATATATATATATATATATATATATATATACGAATTATATTTGTTTGTTTTGTGTATTGAGCTCATCCCTATAATTCTTATAATTTATTCTTTGTGCATTACTCATTATAGTTAAAGTAGATTATTTTGGTACTAATAGGCAATAATATAAAGTTTGTGAAAAAAAAATTGGACGTTAAGAAACCAAAGATACATAAATATAGTATATTCTAAGTTTAATATGTTTAAAGAATATATACAAAAATTCCGTTTGGAACTTGGAAAAGTCGAGGGAAAAGAAGATGAGTTCTTAAATTTTATTGTAACATCTTTATTTATTTTTTTATTATATTTTTACAATGTCCATAATAAAGTCATGTTATACATTGCGAAAATTTTCAGCCGAATTATAATTGTAACATATGTGCATACATAGGATAGGCATGAATTAAAAAGGGTCTCACTTTAATTTATTCTATATTATCGCATACACTTCTACGGTGATTGCAATTTAACTTCGTCAAATATTTGTCGACATTTATATCATTATCCTCCATAATATTCAGTTTGTTAAAAGTATAAATGGTTAGATATAACTCTGTTGGGATAGTATTTTTTCTTTTCTTTTCTTTTTTCCTTTTTTTACGTTTATTTTTATTTTTTATTTTTTTATTTCTTTCATGTTTTTTATTTTTACATTATGGGTTTATTCAACTACTAACATTTACAAGTTTGATCCATAACTCTTTTTGATATGAATATATCTATGTACACACCCAAATTGTACATCCAAAGACACACCCAAGTATAAAATAGTAGTAATTGAGGAGAGAGAAAGTGCTCTGGAGAAAGAAGAGAAAAATATTTTATTACTATTTTATACTTGAGTGTGTTTTTGAATGGACAATTTAAGTGTGTACATAAATATATCCTTTCGATATAATGTTAGGGTGACAAAAATATATATACAAAATGATATGTTCTAATCAATGAGTGACAATTATTACTCATAGGTGGGCCAAATATTTTTAACTGACCATATCAATACACATTATTTTGTATCTATATTTTTATCATCATAGAACTGTTTTTCTTCTTGTATTGAGTAGTTGTATTTAATATTTATCAAACTTCTCAAATGGCTTATTGGTGGTTTATATTATAATGATAATTTTGATTTGTGATGGCAATTTTTTTTAGGGTGTTTTACTCTATTTGTACATACTTATGTGTTAATCTTTGAAAAACTTGATGTTTGAACATACTCCTTCTGTTCTAAAATATAAAATTAATATTGTTTCTTTAAAAATAAAATAAAAAATTAAAATTTATATAAATAAATTTAGTTTTTGTCAAATAAAATTTGATCACGCTTTATTTGAATGGTTGTATATAAGCAGCGATGTCTTCTTTATTTCTGTTTTAGTGAATATGATTATTTTTAAAAAATTTATTTACTTCATATACTTTCATACTCTCTCTCTCTCTCTCTCTATATATATATATAGTCTGTTTCTCCAACAGACCGATTGGTAGCAACGATTCAGTCCGTCGCTATAGTTGTGTGTCACTGAGCCGAGCTATAGCGACAATGCGAATTGTCATCGATCCGTCGCTATAGCTCTGTTAAGCGACGCATATGCTATAGCAACGGACAAAACCGTCGTTATAGATCGGTTCGTTGGAGAAGGTTTTTGTGTGTGTGTGTGTGTATATATATATATATATATACAGGGCCGTTCAATAGCACACCCCTTTAAAGGGCACAACTCCTTAAACAGCACAACTATTTAAGGAGAACATTTATTAGGAGAGAGAAAGACCGACACGTGAAAGACCAAAAAACATCTCACCCATATTTAGCGATTCAAAAAGCACACCAAAAAGCAAATCACTTAGCGATTCAAAAAATTTTGAAATCACCCACATACCCACATCTCACAAATCTAAACCAAAGAAGTAAAGCAAAGGCGCGTTATTCATATATTTGGGCGAAGTGAAGATCTAAGTTGAGTTTTCTGAGAGAGAGTTGGAGATCTGATTTGGGCGCACTTTTCAAGATTACGACGAAGTGGTTTGATTTGTATGTTTGTTGGATGAAAGATTTGTGTTGTTGATTTTGTTTAATTTATTTGCTTTGACTGTGATGTATATAAGCTAATGTTTTTATTACTGAAATCATACATTCCTCATTGCATGGAATTTTTTTGCTGGAGTAGGCATTAGGGTTCTGAGATATAAATTGACATTGGGATAGTTAGGGTTTGCAGATATTAGGATTTATTTGGTAGGGATTTTATGTCTTTTTTAATTTCTTTTAAAATTTAAGAAATGTGCTTGATGGTTTTTCCTTTGTTTGTTTTTATTTTTCAAAATCACTATTTCAAAAAGGCACTGGAAACATGTTTTCAGAGTGGAACTGACATATAATGTTGCTAAAATATTCCAAAAGCTTACTACAGTGTACTGTGATAGAAATGTTTTTGTATTTCAGATTGAAGCAAATTATTAATTTTTTCCCCTCAAAATTTTCATAATTTCACTAAGAATAATTTTTAAGAATTTTTATCAAAAATGGTAACCATGTGATATTCATTTTCAGAAGTTTAGAGAAGAAAAACTGAAAAAGATAACAGAAATAGAACATAAAAACAGAAATAGTAACAAAAAAAAGAGTTAGTGGAACAAATATATACTTTGATCCAACTCTTTCAGGAGCATAAGAGTTGATGCGGCCAGAGTAGCGAAATAGATTTCCCTTTTTGACATGTCATAACACAGTCTATTAGAATCCCCTGCAGCTGTTTCTCAACATCTTCAACAGGCAGGCATGCAGTCCACTAAAAGGACTATTAATTTCTATAGCAACTCGCACAAATAGACAGTATACATATATATTTGTTTAATTTGTTGCACGCATGCAGGCTTCAGCCAGACTAGGGAATGGCATCTTCAGGTAGCATGTCAGCGTCGGTAGGTCCAAAGTCAGTACATTGTTACTGTGGTTTATCTGCATCAGTTTGTATCTCCACAAAAAATAAATTAAAGGGAAGAAGGTTCTATGGATGTCGTTTCTACCCAGTAAGTAAATTGTAGGTATAAATTTGTATATTATTGTACTGTGAAAAAGGATTTAATTTGGTTGGGTGTTTTTTTTCTTTTACAGGACGTTAATAAGTATTGTGGATTTTTTCAATGGTTGGACATAAATTCTAAAAATGAAGTTCATGATAGTAGTTGCAGTGAAAATGTTTCAAGGAATGAAGATGAAGTCACTTTACTGAGGAACAAAAAAAAAGGCTGAAAGAAAAGTTAAAGAATGTGAAAAGGGAGGCTTTGAAGTTGGAGTTAGAATATGTCAAAGTAAGAGAGACAAATAAGAAATTGCAATTGTATGCGTTATTGTCATGGATGATGACATGTGTTTTATTAAGTTATGTTTTTTTTGAATTTTGAAGCACAATAAGCTATGTAATCATTGTAATGTTTCATGGATTTGTAAGCATGTTAAGCAAAATGATATGAAAATGGATGTAGAATTCCAAATAAATCAATCAGTTTCTTGGCACTACAAGATATGAGAACATAATGGATATGAGTGTTGGCCTTGGAGGGTTAGCAGCAGCAATCAATTCACCAAAATCATGGGTGATGAATGTGGTGCCAACTATTGCTCCAAACACTTTAGGATATTCCATAAACAGAAACATAACTTTAGCAAATGACTATTATTCCATAAACAGGAACAAAGGAAATTAAAACGCAGAGAGAAGAAAGGATTGTATATATAACTTAAACAGGGCACTCATATTGTCATTCATTACAAAACCCAACACATTACATTTGTCAACATATTACAAAACCTAACAAGAACAGAAGTAAAGATGAACTCCAATGAAAAGGGATCTAGTAACTTTTTTTGAAGAGGCATGAGCATGAACTCCAATGAAAATGGGTCTAGTTACAGAATGAGCATGTCAAGTCATTCCCATGAATCACTGCAATTTTGAAGCCCATCTTGAAAAAACAATATATTCAAACAAAAACATAGATACATAAGTGAATAAACAATATATTAAAACAAAAATAAGCTCACGTAACCATTGTGATAGCAACTCAGTGTTGTACCTGTGGGTGAATCACTATCATCATCTAAACTTGTATCACATGTATCATCATCATTTGGTGCTCCAGTTCTACATTTATAGAAATAGCCAAGTCAAATTTAAACAAATAATAATGTCAGTTTTAAACAAATATATTAGTCAAAATAAAAAACAATGTTTACCGATTATTAAGTACGGGACAATTTCTTTTATCGTGTCACACCAACATTGCCACATCCATGACAACGTCTACGCTTAGAATTTTTGCTTTTTCCCAAAGCCCTTTCTTTGCCACTCTTCAGTCTTTTTTCACACCCTTTTGAACGAACTTGATTCGGCTCAATATAACTATGTTCATAAGTATGATTCTTGTTGACAGGCTTGGATACACTATTTCCACCACAAACCATATCATTGTTTCTTTCGGAACCATTCTTCTTAATAATTTGATTGATCTTTTCATCCACATTACGCAAAGATTCTTTTAAGACATTTGTGGTTTCTTCATTTGTGAGAGCCCTATCAATCACATCTAAATATTGTTGAATCAATTGACTCCGCAAGAGTAAGTATGGTTTGTCATCTTTTATTGTCACACCATTATCATCAATTACATCACTTGCTTTTGCCATCTTTGTCCACCTTTTCAAAATGTATTGTGTAGGCAATTTCTCAAGATCGTGATACTTATGCAAGTAAGCTATCACATGTCGACATAGGATTCCGAACTCTCAAACTTTTTGCATGTGTATGTTGCATAATCCAAAGTTTTGTCATAATGAATTTCTCTTACTTTAAACTTGTTGACATTCCTTCGGTAAATCTTATAGATATGGTAGTTGACATCCTCCGTTATAAGTTCAAACCTATAATTCAAGCTCTCATATAACTCATCTTCAAGTTTATAATATATGGAGTGTGTATAAATGTCAACCATTTGAAATAAGAAGTCATGGGAAATTTTCATTTTTGGCCTCTCAATCAAATTTTTGTTATCCGAAACCAACTCTGCATGTCGTTGATGTTGAAGGCCCCGACCAAATTGAATCATAAAATCCACTAAAGAATTTCTTTTAGAAACATATTTCTTAAAAAAATGAATGAGAACTCTCCGCTCGTTGGCTACTTGACATGTCAGATGAAAAAATATGATTCACATGTGCGGGTACCCATCTATAACAGATGTCATACATTGATTGTAGCCATTTATTAGTATTCAACCCACTTTTCTCCACAAGCTCCACCCAAGTGGAGTCAAACTCTTCCACAGTTTTCGAATTCCAAATGCAATCTGAAAACTCCTTATAATAAGCATTGAATTTCAAGTTGTCAATCTTCTCTGAAAATTTGGTCAAAATGTGCCAACTGCAATACCTATGCAATGTATTAGGAAGAATCTGTGAAATGGCATTTGTCATAGCTGGATCCTGATCAGTGATAATCATCCGAGGTGCATCACCTGACATTGCTTCCAAAAAACATTTGAAAAGCCAAATAAAACTATTTATGGTCTCATCACTTAAGAAAGCACAAGCAAACACAGTAGTTTGACCATGGTTATTAACCCCCATTAGTGGTGCAAATATCATTCCATAACGATTAGTGTTGTATGTGGTATCAAAAACGACAACATCGCCATAATATCTATAAGCCCGTCTAAAAGTTGCATCGGCCCAAAAATAACGAGTAATCCTTTTTTCATCGTGTGTGTCAATTGTGAAAGTAAATGAAGGATTCTTTTGTTGTTTTAACTTTAAGTACTCATTCAACATATCGCCATCATGCCCATTCAACTCATTGCGCTTGTCTCTTTGAAAGTTATACAAATCTCGTTGCGTGCAACCAATATTTTCAAACCCTCCCGCTTGCACTGCAAGAAATTTGTATTGTTGACATTGTGGTCTATTAACCATGCCAAGTTGTTCACTCAAAGATTTTTGGGCAGTTGACATATTACGGTGCGATGGTAAAAGATGTCTCTTATGTGGGGTTGACAATGGGTGACAATGACCCTCCTCAAATTTTTTAACAACGTATAAGTCATTTCTTTTTACCACTACAATTTTTGCACCACAACCTTCTTTTCTAGATCCACGTTTTCTTTTTACATCCACATCGGCTAATACTTTGCACTTTCCTTGCTTATAACACATACTCCTTCCTATAAATCTCAATGCTTCCCACCTTTTTTTTTCTTAGTATACCTTCGCACACTAAAACCAGCATGCATTGCATATGCATTGTAAAATGTGTGAACATCATCTACTGTTTGAAATTCTTGACTTAGCTTAGGCGTAAACTCATCGGCTACTCGAGGATAATAGACAACACTTTTATCATTGTTCACATCTAATCCATTTCCACTCAAATCATCCCCTCCATTTCTATATCGAAATCGAACATGTTCTCAAAATCCATATCTTCATTATCCCCACAACTCCCTATATCATGGTCCATATCATCTATTTATAATAAACCTGAAAATAATATATGTGCACAGACAACTTAAGCAGTATATACATGTACCAATTACCAAAAAGATTAAGCATTGTTCTATTTTTACCAAAACAAGATTTAAGCAGTCATCTCATACATTTCATCATAAATGTATATAAGGTAACATATTTCAAGTGATAGATAAGATAAATCATGTGCTACTCAAGGCTTGTGAATATTCTACATTGAAGTAATAAGGCATAGCGACTTTAAAAGGTTCTATTCATGGCATTAGCTAGTGTGAGAGACTGGATGGAGTACATAATAATATTCCTTTACAAATCAAATCAAGCAAATATTAGCGCTCAGTATCTTAATTTTTTATGCGAATCGAGGCCCACAATTACAAGGAACTCATTCGTCATCCACATATATAAGACAACTCTAGATCATCAAAATCCAACTCGGTAGTACATTAATAGAACACACTAATCATCAAAATAAATAATAAAACACAAAATAGAGGAATCAAGCTTACCGATACAGATCTGTTTTTGGTTCTTGTTTTGATACATATCTATTTTCGTCTGAAGCTGTGAGGTTTTTGCTTTCACGTGCTGCTTTTTTGATTTTCACGTGCTGTTTTTTTTATTTTCACGTGCTAAAAAAAAGGCTTTTAAATAGTTGTGTTGTTTAAGGAGTTGTGCCCTTTAAAGGAGTGTGCCATTGAACTTTCCTCTCTCTCTCTATATATATATATATACACACACGTATTATGGTGGACAAAGTGAGTATCCATAATTTCTTTTTGACAAATCATGATGTTAAATTATTTTTCTGAAAATTAATTTTATTAACCATATACATATTACATTGAACTCTTTTTAGTTATATCAATTAATGAAATTTAAACATTATGATATAAATGATATAACAAAAATAATTTTTGAACAAGTTGGTGTCTGTCTTGCATTGGTTTTGTACCAGTATATAAGTGTAATGGAGGACTCTTAATCCATTGTTTTTATTACATACAACAACAATATCACCCCCAACAATGTAATGGAGGACTCCTAATCCATTGTTTTTATTACATCCAACAACAATGCCACCGCTAACATTATCCATCATCAAAACCACCATTCTACGTCCAGATCCAACACACCACCGTCACCAATATTTTACCCCATCACCATCAACATCAAACCCAGATCTCTCTCTCTCTTTTTCTTTTTCTTTTTGTGTGGCTAAATTCAAACCCAGATCTCACCACCACCATAGTTACCATCACCAACAAAATTAAAGCAAAAATGTGGCCGATGGCCTTGGAATACGAAGACAGTGAAACTTTTTTTTTACAAATTCTCACAATTTATTACTCAATTCAAACTTTTATGAAACGCAATTTGAAAATATGGCCGATGGACATGGAATACGAAGACGGTGAAACCTTTTTTGTACAGATTCTGACAATTTATTACTCAATTCCAACTTTTATGAAAATCAAAATTGCTTATGGTCAGTCAGTAGTGGATCTGGGTTGTTGCAACGGTGGATCTGGGTCGATTGTGGAGGCGGGTTGCTGTTGATTTTAAGACCGCCTTCTCCCGTTTCCTCTCTCTATATACTTATATAGATATAGATACATATAACATACATTTGTTCATATAAAACCCATCTGGGTCGATTGTGGAGCTGGGTTGCTGTTGATCTTAAGACCGCGTCTCCCGTTTCCTCGCTCTATATACTTATATAGATTTAGACACAACATATTATTTTGTTCATATAAAACCACAAACACGATATTGGGATAAATTCTTTAAAAACTTTTTGGACTACAATTTTTCCTTCAAATAAATCCTTCAGAAGTTTTATACGAAATTATCATGACCAAAAAGTAATTATAGAACAACTAAATGAACATATAATATCTTAGATGTAAATAGGCCAGTTATTCTGCATATTTGGCTTGCTTATACTGCACATTTCAATTTAAACCATTACAGTACAATAGAAAGACAAACTGATAACATTATATATATTAGATGTAACTAATTCACTACATTGCACTTGAAAGCTTCCAATATTTTTTTTATAATAAAACAAAGGGCCATAAACAGAATAATCAATTTCGAACACCATCACAGCAATGTGGTAACATAGAAAATCTAAATTAACTTACTACCTCAACTGTTCCGAATCCATTCTCGATAGATTTTTTAACTGCATCCAATACCAGTTGAGTTTTCCTACTGAGGGTCGGCCACTTCTTCTCTGGTTTCAAACCATTTGTTTTGATACTTGCAACCAACCTAGAATACTCCCTGACCATGCGAGATTCCTGAGGAAGATCGGTCACAACTGTGTGCTGGCTTGGCTTTGGCACCCAACCCGTCACGAGTTCGTTGAACCCAGATTCTGTAGCCGTAGTAAACGAAGCCTTGTTCTCTTCAAAAGGAATAACAAAATCGTGAAAATGCAGAGTTCCCTTTGTACCAATAGCAGTAACATCCATGGTCAAGTTTTCCAGGAAAGAGCAGTGGAAGGTTGCTACTTTTCCGTCTTCCCAGTATAAAGAAGCGCCACATGACATAATCACGCCTGCTTTGTTGAAAATAGGTCCTCGCAAAGCAATTACGGATTTAGGTAGTTCAAAATCAGCAGCCCACAGGATTGACCTGATGCAGTACCACCCAACATCGCCAAGAGCACCAAGAGCATCAAGATCTGGCTTCATGCGAATGTCATTTTCAAGAAAATCGGGATCACCACGAAAAGTGAAGCAGCTGCTTATCTGTGAGACTTAGAATAGCTAATTTCAGAAACAGTAGAGAAAATCCAACAAGGGAGAGTAATTCCTCCTCACTATCCAACCAGAAATATATAATGGAGTGAAAAGAGTGTTAGCATATATGCTTAAAATATTTATCATGGCCTTACCTCTTCAAATTTGTTCTGAAGAAAACTGTAACTTTGATCGCTTAAATTGCAAATAGCATTTTAGACTTATGAAAACATAGGATACTCATAATAGATAGGGAACATTATCGTATACCAACTAGCATTGGGTACTTTTAACTTTTCACAGCTAAAAAAACAGAATATCATAGATCAAAAAGATGAAACAGAGATACTTACAACTGAAATATGCAATGGAATTTGAGAAGGCCACTAATTCAAGCTTATCAAGGCAATATTTTACGTCATAAGGATGAAACAGAGAACTCCTCAACTCCACCAAGACATATTCCTAAACTAGTTGGGGTCAGCTATGTAAATCCTTTGCCGCCTTGTCTAGGGTCCATCCCGTGTGACACCTCTTGCACACACATCCTTCTCAACTACTTATACCCAAGTAAGTTTTGGTCTCCTCTCCCTTTAGTTGTGGAAAATTACTCTTTTTCACTGGTGAATTTATAAAGGTCTACACTGAATGTGTCCAAGCTCCAAACCATCTCATCTCAACCTATTCTCCCCAATCTTTTCTTCGATCAGTGTCACCTTCTTGCAAATATCTTTCATTGCATCTTCTATTATTTCTTGCGTGGCCACACATCCATCTTAGCATGTACATTTCCGCTGCACTCATTTTTCGGACATGTTCTTACAACCCAACACTCGGAACCATTGAGCATAGCTGGCCTCAACGTGGTTCTATAAAATTTCAACTTCAATTTAGTGAGACTTTTCTCGATTTATTTATATCTGGTATAACAAACAATTTGAGACTAACCACCATGAAAGTTTTAGTTCATAGTTCAAGGCATAAACAAATGCAGAATGGAACTTCTAGATCCTACATTGTTTTTGCATATTTTTCCAAAGGCTACCAGTCTAGCCAACTGTTGTCGGAGTCTTATTTTGGTAGATCCCAACAAACAATTTGAGACCAACCACCATGAAAGTTTTGGTTCATAGTCCAAGGCATAAACAAATGCAGAATGGAACTTCTAGCTCCTACATTGTTTTTGCATATTTTTCCAAAGGCTACCAAGTATAGCCAACTGTTATCGGAGTCTTATTTTGGTAGAATCCCAACAAAGGCACAAGGATCGTTATGCATGCTGCAGCCGGATGGATTCTTCTTGTATTATATAAAGCAACTACAGATTTCTCTTTCTAAAATGATAATTAATGAAAAAAGAAGAAATAAGATGGAGAGCAAGACATTAAGCTCCCCGCCCCCACTTTTTCCAAAAATAATACTTCACCTATTCCAAATTATAAGATCATTATTGACTTTTGAAAGTCTTTGAAACATTTTCAAGCTCAAAATTGAGATGATTTATTAAAAAATATGACACAATAAATCTTATAATGAGTAATACTTTTTAGATAGTTTACAATATTCATCATTGTATTGACTAAAATTAAAAAATCCATATAAATTTTGAGCTTTAAAATGTCAAAAGTTGACTTCAAAGTTCAAAAGGTCACTAATGATCTTATATTTTGGAACGGAGGTAGTAAATGGAGAAAAAACGTGGGAGGAAAAATGAGGAGAAAAAGTAAAGATCTTAATTAAGTAACTACCTGGATAGTTAATTAAATATGAGTGAGATAGATTTTATACATTTCTTATCAATAAGTAAAATTTGATCATTAAGAAGTTGCAGATAGTCTAGCATGGACTATACATTTGTTATCTAAAAAGAGATAACACTTCCATAAACAGTGGACTCAATTATTGCCTTGGTCATTTTTATATACAATTAACATTATTAAATAAAGTGGTGGACCAAGAAATAGATAAAGATATATGTAATTAATATTATTAGAAAAAGCGGTGGACTGAGAATCAGATAAAGGTAAAACAAGACCCTATAACAATTATATGAAGATAAAAACTCCACGTACAATGGACTAAAATATTGTGTCAATCCTTTTCATATGTAATCTAGCTTTGGTCAGTAGTTTACCAAGGAAATTGCATAAGCATCTCCCAAAAGCAAGTTTCTATGCACAGGGAAAAAAAATAGTCTATCAAGACAGAATGGGAAAACCATTTGACCCATTGGTAAATGAATAGGGAGCCGATAATGCCAATTCACTTTAATGACGAATAGTATCAAAAAACAATCATAGATTCAAAGAAATACCCCTAGTTCACAAATCATAGATTCAAAGACCATAAACAATTTCACCAACTCAGTTTAATCTAAAGAAATATTTCATCTCATAATTAGTCCGTTATTTAATCCTATAGACTATGTTTTATCATTTTAAGGCCATTTGATGATATATTATAATCGCAAGTGAAAAGATGGTAGTATATAATCCCATCTTAAAACATCAAATGGCCTTATGGCCTTAGAAATGATCTAAAATAATTCATGGATTAAATAATAGCTAATCATGACATAAAATAGTTCGTAGTGTTAATTAATTAGTACAAATAATCCTATCACACCCATCATTTTAGCATCATTTTAGCAGACAAACGTAACCCTAATTAATTAGTACAAATAATCCTATCACATCCATCATTTTAGCTGACAAACGTAACACTAGTTTGTTCGTGAAGAAATATGTCTTTCTTTCTTTCTTTTTTCTATGCACCAAAACAAAATGACTAATAAGTAAGTAACACATCCGGCACATTTACCTAATAAATTCCACCACAGCCGAGAAAAAACAAAACTGACCTTTTTGTGCTTTGATTTTTACTAATTCAAATCAGAAACTCAATCAATTTAGTGAACTAGAAACAAAAAGAAAACAAGAAATTTTACCTAACAGAAACATATTTACCAGGGGAAACAAAAAGGCACAAACCGTACCCAACTGATTTCATCATAATCAACATTCAAATTTTCATAAATTCGAATAACAAATCCCAAAATAAATCATCATCAACCCCCAAAAATAACATACCGTTTTGAGTTCACCAAATCTCTCCGAATCCGAAAGAAACTCCCTCATCTTAGCCGTCCGCGGATGGTGCATCCACATGGTAGCATCCATGAACTGCACCCCATTCGATTCGCACGCCTCCAGAATCGTGTCCAGCTCGGACACGTTCAGAGCCACTGGCTTCTCGAGCAGCAAGTGCTTCTTTTTCTGGGCAGCCAGTACGGCCCAGCGCAGGTGTAGGCTTGTGGGGAGGGGAACGTAAACGGCGTCGACCTCCGGGTCGTCTAAAACAGCGTCATAGCTGCCGTAGACCTTGGCGGTGGAAGGGAATCCGTTGGCGGCAGCGAATCTGGAGGCCTTTTCGACGGAACGGCTGCCGACGGCATAGAGAGAAGCGTTGGGTGCGAGGGTTATGGCGCGAGAGAGCTTCCGGGCTATGTCGGCGCAGCCCAAGATTCCGAATCGGATTGGGGTTTCGGATTCGGCCATTTTTGCTAGAGAAAAAGGTGTAGTGTTGGAATTTTTGGTGTTGGGAGTGAAGTCTGGAGTGATGAAATAAAAAAGGGGAAGATGAGACGATGAGACGATGAGACAAAAGTTGAATTGTGCGGCCGGCCAATTTTTTGTTTTTTTTTCCTCGGTAGTCCGGCGGCTACGTTGACGAAAATGTTTTAAACTTGACCCCACATCGAATCCAGTAAGCAATAACTAAAAAATGATGGTCAAAATATAAATAGGTAAACTTGTAAAAAGCTCATATTTAATTATTATGTCCGCATATAAGAGCTCTTTCAGAAAGTTATTGGGCTGATAATTTATTCCTTATTATAATTACACAAATAACAATCTTTTGCATGGGAGTGCCAAAATACAAATAGGCGAAATTGTAAAAATTTCATTTCAAATTATCATGTCCACATAAAAGAGCTCATCCAGAAAGTTATCGGGATGATAATCTATTCCTTATTATAATTACACAAATAACGATCTTTTGCATAAGTTGATTGAGAATATTTGGTTGATTCCGAGTTGATTCATTTATATTTATTTTTTCTATATCATCCAAAAATTTGAATCTTTAATCTTATTGGTTTATTTATTTATTTTTTCTTTTGTCATTATCCAAACACTAAGATGTGAATTATTAATGGAGATGTTGGGGAGTTATGACGGCACTAGGGATCTTTATGATTATATGCGCACATATAACTGTTTCATGCGCTATTATGGTCACTCTGACGCTGCCAAATGCCAAATGTTCGCCACAACATTGAAAAAGGGCGCTCAGATGTAGATGACATCATTACCGCTGAATTCCATCGGCTCGTGGAAGGAGTTGTGCGAGAAATTCTATGATCGGTTTGGAAACAACAGGAGGAGAGGAAAGATGACGGCTTCCCTCATACAGGTCAAGCAACAGTCGAATGAGAGCCTTAGCCAGTATGTGAAGAGGTTTCGAGAGGCAGTTGGCACCGTGACCGAACTTGATAGACCGCAGGCCTTCAGATTCTTCACTACGGGGCTGGACATAGTTAAATCTAAAAAGCTGATGAAAGACATAATGTTCAATCCTCTAAAGGATTTGTCAGAGGCATATAATAGGGTGGAGAACTTTATTGCTATCGAGAAGGCCATGGGAAGTTTAAAGCCGCAAACACGCATACCAGAAAAGCCCAGATATCGGGATAGGAGCAATAATCCAAGGTTAGAAACACAGCTGAAGAGAAACTTCAATAATGGGGGTTCGGGAAGTTGCCGACCACCCTTTCCAAATCGAGGAGTCAATAAAATTTATACCCCTCTCAACACGGATCGGGCGAAGATATTGGAGATCAAAGACAAACCATACTTTGAATCGTGCCCGACCAATACCCATCCGTAGAGGGGAGATCAGAATCGGTACTGCAATTAACATCAGACCACGAGGCACACAACCGAGGACTGTCGGCATTTGAAAATTTTGATCAAGAAGAATGTCCATAACGAAGAGTTGATCCACTACGTTACTGGTCGAGGAGGTTCGGTAAAGAAATAGGAGGTGGTAAGTAAAGAACAACCTAAAGATCGACAATCCGAACAGAACCTATGATGAGGACATGCTTAGCTTGGACAAGGGCGGGAGCTATGGAGCGGATCCGGTGCAAGTTCCAATTGGACCAGTGACGAGAGCACGAGCAAAACGTTTCAGGGAAGGACTTAATGGGTTTATACAAGAAGCTTGGAATGATAAGGATGCGAGTTCAAAGGCATTGGAGTTGGAACCTAAGTTCGTGAATGTGCTACAAGTGAGGGATCCAAGTCAAGAAGCAAAAGAAGCAAAAATTCAAAAACTGAATTTGGGTTCGAGCGCCTAGGCGCTCCATTCCTTTGTATTTCAAGCGCCTATGCGCTTGCCAAACGTGGGAGCTACTGCAACTCAGCGCCTAGGCGCTCCAGACAATGCAATTCCAAGCGTTTAGGCGCTTGGGTCAGGGCACGGATTTCGAGGACGCATTTTGATCAGATTTCTTTCCTTAATTGTAGGGGTTTTGATATTTTTTTAATTCTATTATAATTAGGATGTTTGTAGCTAGATTTTGATTCCAAATTGATTGTTAATTAGTAATTGATTCCTTATTAGATTCTAGGGTTTTTTTTCTTTCTAGTATAAATAGTCATTTTGATTGTAATTCCAAGGATACATCAAATTTTTATTCAGTACAATTCTTGTGAGATTATTCTCTACTTTTGGTTCTTTGAAGAATTCCTAAGTTATTTTCTTAGTTCTTCTTTGAGATTTAATTTGACTTATCATACAACAAACCATAGTTGTGTGTGGCGTCAGAAGGCTATAGTCGAGCATGACGCTTGGCCAATCAGGGAAGTTCTTAGTTTTTATTTCTTTATCTTTTAAACAATGAGGACATTGTTCACTTTGAGTTTGGGGGTGGATCATATAGCATTGGCATCATAGTTACATAGCATGTCTTAGTTATTTGTGCATTTTAATGTTTGTTTGCTATTTTGAAAAAAAATAAAAAAAAAATTATTTATTTTTAGGATGTGTCTCTTGAGCATTATTTTAATTTGATTTGAACTACAATCAGTGGCCAATGATAAGAACTTGATTGAATAGTTTCTAACTTATGGGAAATGGACAAAGGTTGCTTAGTCTTTGTACTTAACGTAATTGTTAGTTATTGATTTGCTTATGAATCCTTCCACTTTTATGCACTTACCCATGTGTAATGAGCTAGTTGTTTGATTTGGATGGCTTTTATAACCGAATACTTGTGGGAGTTATCATTAAGCTCTAGAACTCGTTTAAACATCACTCGAAATAATGTATCCAAGTTTGATTTGTTGGTCATGTGGTGAGTGAGATGGAGCGTAAAACGCACACTCATAAATACATGATTATGAGAAATAGAGCGTAAAACGAAACTCCTATGAAATGAAGATAAACATAAATGTCTTACTTTTCAAAAACTTGTTGTCCGATTAATATAATGACAATTTACGCGCAAGTATACGCGGTCAACAAGTAATAAAGTGTAAGTAGAGTATCGATCCCACGAGGAATTATTACTAGTCTTTTCCAAGTACTAACCTTTTATCATCTCAATCTTATTTAAACAAATGACAATTATTTTTGTTGTTTTGCATTGATAAAGATAACAATTAATCTAAGAACTATAGAAAGCATTAAGATAATGAAATCAAATATTAACAAGTCTAATATCACAATTTCCCCCAACACTTCATTTGAATATCCTAACTCTCTCATTTGAACTAATTAATAACATAGAATTGTCAACCGAGAAATTCACCATATTCATAAGCCTCTCTCGATGGTCATATAAAAATCACCCAAATACATCATATAGGTATATCTCTATCCTATATGCAAACAAGCCATTCAATTCTTTGAATAATCAACAAGACACACGTCACTAAATCTTAGTCAATCACCCATCAAACAAATGAACTTTCGCATAGGGAGTCATTAAGTTTGTAATCTCACAATGGTTACACGCGGCAATTAGGTATATCTTTATCCTAAATACTAGCAAGTCATATATTCTCAAAGATAATTAATAAGACACATATCACAATAATCTTATTATCCACCCCCAAAAATCTCTAACTTTCGCATGATATCATAACAAGGTCTTAACACTATAATCCATTTCTCAATTTCATATAGGTTCCCAAGGTAATTACTAGCTAGGTAATTAATACATGAAGCACAAATTATGATATCCAATCACAAATAATTAACCAACATCAAAGAGAGAGCATTCAATTCAAACTATGTATTGGGTTCCATTGAAATCTTAGAAAATGAGTTCTAGTTCATGGTAACTACATAAAACATCAAATTTGATCTATATATCATCATATTGGATTTACAAAATAAGAAGGAAATACTAGAAATAAAACCACTTTTGAAACTTTTCCAATGTTGCTTGCCTGAGGGTTGATGATTTATAGCTTTCTTCCTTGATTTGGTACTTCTTTCTTCAATTGTTCCTTTGATTTTGCTGAAAATTCCTTGTATTGTAGCCCATTTCTCTTCAATTTGATGTTTATGTGCAGCCTCCACACTCACTAGATGCTGATTTTCGAGCCCCAAAAGATGTTATAAGTATTATGTATGAGTAACCCTAGCTTAGCACACCAAAAATGACCAAAAAACCCGCACAATCTGCTGCTGTCCGCGACGAGCTCGCCCCGACGCCCAAATTGGCCTAAGTTTCCCGCCCCGGCGCTGTTCTCGCCCCGGCGGTGATCTGTAGCCCGAATCAATTTCGACGTCTGTTGGAGAAATGGCCATAACTTCTTCGTCCGAACTTGGATTAAGGCGATTAAGGAGGCTATGAAAAGCTAAGAAGTAGTTCTAAAAAGTTTATAACTGGAACTCGTCGAGATAAAGGCCGGAGCAAGGCTTAAATTGGCCTGGAAGTAGCTACTGTGTAAAATTCATGCAAAATCCGATGGTAAAATGACCATAACTCTCTCATACGAACTTCAAATTGGATGATTATAAATGTTCGGGAAAGCTAAGACAAAGATCTACAACTTTCGTTCTTTGAGTTTTGAGAGATTCGGATTGGATCATGGGTCAAATTGAGAAACAAGCAACTAGAATGCCAAAATCAAGCCAAAAACGCATTGATCCAAGGGGCCTTTATTTCAATTCTTACAAAACAACATAAAAACACATAAAAGTATACAAAAATATATATATATATATAAGTAATACAAAACTACATTACACAACAATAAGATGAAAACACATAAAACCATACGAAATAACTTTGGATTTACAAATTATCAAGCTCAAAAGTACCTAATTTGTGTGTATAAAACACACTTATCAAATACCCCCAAACTTAAACATTTGCTTGTCCTCAAGCAAAAACACAAACTATAAAATTAAATACTTCTAATAAAACCTATCTTGAGCAATGAGTTAAAAAGTTTAAACAATGGTCTTAAAGCATAGACACATGAAAACTCAAGGAAACTTTCAAAATATCGCAAGTCGGGAAATTCAAATAGTTAGTCATATCTTGCATTAGATCCTTTCCGTGTGTGTTTGAGTACCCAATAACACTAAATCAAATATAGCTTGGATGAGCTTATGCAACCACATTACCTTATGAAATAGATCAAAATAAACTACAAAAACTACATGCTTAACACATCACTCACCGCAAATGTATACAAATCGAAATTTCTAAAAATTTGAAATCAAAAGACTCTAGGTAAGTGCATTTTATGCTCCATCTTATCCTAAGTCAACTTTTATGGGTGAGTGCGTTTTACGCTCCATCTTAACCCAACGCAAGATTTGATAAATATAAATGTCTTATTTTTATCTTCATTTCATAGGAGAGTGCGTTTTACGCTCTATTACTCCTAATCATATATTTATGAGTGAATGCGTTTTACGCTCCATCTCACTTACCACATGACCAACAAATCAAACTTGGATACATTGTTTTGAGTGATGTTTAAACGAGTTCTAGAGCTTAATGATAACTCCCACAAACATTCGGTCATAAAAGCCATCCAAATCAAACAACTAGCTCATTACACATGGGTAAGTGCATAAAAGTGGAAGGATTCATAAGCAAATCAATAACTAACAATTACGCTAAGTACAAAGACTAAGCAACCTTTGTCCATTTTTCATGAGTTAGAAACTATTCAATCAAGTTCTTATCATTGACCACTGATTATAGTACAAATCAAATTAAAACAATGCTCAAGAGACACATCCTAAAAATAAATAGTTTTTTTTTTAAATATTTTTTTATGTTTTTATTTTTATTTTTTTTATTTTTTTATTTTTTTTATATTTATTTTTTGGGTGGATCATATAGCATTGACATCATAGTTACATATCATGTCTTAGTTATTTGTGTGCGTTTTACGCTTTATTTCTCTTAATCATGTATTTATAAGTGAATGCGTTTTTGATGAGTGGGTATTTTACCCACTAATTAGGTATTTTTAGACTTAATATTTTGTATGTTTTAAAGTATTTTAGGACATTTTATTTATTTTAGTTGGATTTTGTAGGAAAATGCGGCTGACTAGGCGAATCGGGCAATTTTGGGTAAGGAATGGCAGTTTCGTAAATAAGCTGAAGTTGAAAGCTGGGGCTTTGGGACGCAAAAAGTTATGAAGATTCTTTCCAACTGGATGAAGGATTGAGGAGTTCTAATTATTTTTGGAGGCTCTAAACCTAATTTGGAGAAGGGAACTTCAAGTATATAAGGGAGAGGAGCGTTTAAACAAAAAGAGAGCTTTTGATATTCAGAGATTGAAGCAGAGATTGAAACTTGGAGATCGAGGATTCAAGGGAAGCTCACAAGGAATTCAGACTAGAGACGTGAAGGCGGAAGAAGATTTTGACAGAGTTTTCTTTACTCCTTATTTTTCAGTTTGTAATTAATTGTGATGACTTATTTTGGATATTTGGTTTTTAATTCTAGCATGAACTAAATTTATAATTAAGGCTACAATTGAACTATTATTTATTATGGATTAATTACTTATTTGATTCCAATTATTATTTCATTATTGAGTTGTCTATCATATCTGTGTTAATTAATTAATTGCCTGATCAACAATTAGTGGGATACTCTAGGTGAATTCCGGAGATGAAATCTAGGGTTGGATCTTGATATGATAGCATGTATTCTTGATTATTTGCATGGGATAAATAATTGGGGTTGTGAAGTGAATATGGATATCTTTTCACTGCATGTAACTTATGAGAATTGGTTCTTAATAAATTTAACTCTATTGTTTTGCATAGGAATATCGCATAATTAATTGAGTTAGATAAATTTATTTGATCACTTGGAAAAGGGCTTATAAATAAAGTGGAATTTCTGTTAACAACTCGGATGAATTTAATAATTGGATAGATTTGATACATTGATTCATATGACATAATTGGGGATATTGTAGTTTTAAGTCTTAATCATCTGAAAATCAACCTTTGTGTTAGATAATTTTCTTAGTTAACGTCACTAGTCAAATCATTATCAAAATTTATGATCATTTAAATAGAAATTGAATTAGTATAAAACTAGTAGTTGGAGTTTATTTAACTGGATTCCTTGTGGGTTCGACACTTGATACTTATTCTATATTACTTGTTGATCGTGTGCATTTGCGCGTAATTGATTGTATCTAAAATCGACAACAAGTTTTTGGCGCCGTTGCCGGGGAATCTTTGTTTAAATATTAAGTCCATATTAGTTACAATCGATTCAGTTTTAATTTAAACATTTTCTTTTTATTTTTAACTCTTCTTATTGTGTTTCTTCTTTCCGCAGGTAGCTCATTTGTGTATGCACACTAGATCTAAGGGTAAAAAGGAGCTTTTGCTATACACCGAGGATATTAAGAAGAAGTTCCGGAAATTAAGATTGACTAGTGAGGTAGTATATAAGGAAGAAAAACTGGCAGAGGAAGAAGAAATTCCCATAAACATGGCTAGGGAAGAGCAAAGATCAATTAGGGATTACGCGATGCCGACAGTAACGGATATTCAGTCTAGCATTCAGAGACCTGCAATCAACGCGAACAACTTTGAGATAAAATCGGGGACGATTCAAATGTTACAGAATTCAGTACAGTTTGGGGGAAGTACGAATGATGATCCTAGTGAACACATAAGGAACTTTTTAGAAATCTACGACACCTTCAAGTTTAGCAATGTTACAGAAGAAGCTGTAAGGTTAAGACTTTTCCCGTTTTCACTGAGAGATAAAGCGAAGAGTTGGCTACATTCCTTGCCACCAGGTTCAATCACAACTTGGGACGATTTAGCTCAAAAATTTCTGGCTAAGTTCTTCCCACCAGCAAAGACGGCAAAATTTAGGAATGAAATTCACACGTTCACCCAGTTCGACTCTGAAACATTGTATGAGGCATGGGAACGGTTTAAGGATTTGCTTCGCAAGTGTCCGCACCATGGGATCCAGGATTGGTTGCAGATACAAACGTTTTGTGATAGGTTGAATGCTCCTACGAGGGCTAGTGTTGACGCAGCTGCTGGAGGTGCCATCATGGGTAAGAATATTGATGAAGCTTTCTAATTGTTAGAAACTATGGCAACCAATAATTATCAGTGGCCCACGGCACGGTTAAATCAGTCAAAAATAGCAGGAAAGATAGAAGTAGATGCCGTTACAGCCTTAGCAGCCCAGATGTCCGCTCTAACGAGGAAGATAGATTCATGGGGACCGCGATCAGTTGCACATGTGGCGATAATTTGTGAACAGTGTGCAGGAGAGCATTCCACAGATCAGTGTCCCATAAATACAGAGTCAGTTCAGTTTGTAGGAAGCTATAATAGACCGTCGGCACCGTATCAGAATGCTTATAATCTGGGTTGGAGGAATCATCCGGGTTTCTCTTGGAGTAACAATCAAGCTCAAACTCAGGCTCCACGACCACAGAACCCACCCGGTTTTCAGAATCAAGGTCCACAGCAGGCAGAAAGGAAGCCGAACTTAGAAGATGCATTGGCAAAGTTCATTGTAGCTACCGATAAGAGGATGACAGAGCAAGATAAGTTGTTGAATCAGGTAGATTTAAATGTGAAGAGCCAAGCGGTATCAATCAGAAATTTGGAGAATCAGTTGGGTCAGATAGCTCAAGCATTGAACACTCATCCTCACGGAGCACTACCGAGTGATACTGAAGTTAATCCGAGTGGGAAAGAGCATTGCAAAGCCGTAACTTTGAGAAGCGAAAAAGAGCTAACTGAGGTGGTGAAGGGAAGTGAAAAGCAAAAATCTGCTGAAAATAACGAGGTAGTCACCGAGGAAAATGTGAGCAATGATACCGAGTCAGAAAAGAGTCCAGAAGTGGAGGTAAAACTTAATGAAAGCAAGCAAAGAAGTGTAGTGCCTCCGCTTCCATTCCGTCAAAGATTTCAGAAGTCCAAATTAGACAAACAATTCTCGAAATTTTTGGAGGTCTTCAAGAAGCTTCACATCAACATTCCTTTTGCAGAAGCTTTGCAACAAATGCCCAGTTATGCTAAATTTATGAAGGAAGTTTTGTCAAAGAAGAGGAAGTTGGGTGAATTTGAGACAGTGGCACTAACCGAAGAGTGCAGTGCAATCTTGCAAAATAAATTACCGCCGAAGTTGAAGGATCCGGGTAGTTTCACTATTCCGTGCGTGATAGGTAATCAGTTTTTTGGGATGGCATTGTGCGATTTGGGAGCGAGTATCAACTTAATGCCATTATCAGTTTACACTCAGCTTGGGTTGAAAGCACCAAAATCGATAAATATCAGCTTGCAGTTAGCAGATCGGTCAGTAACCTATCCGAGGGGAATTGTGGAAGACATTCTGGTAAAGGTTGACAAGTTCATTTTCCCGGCTGATTTCATCATTCTAGATTACGAGGAGGACAAAGAAATCCCAATTATATTGGGTCGGCCATTCTTAGTAACAGGGAAAACTTTGATAGATGTGCAGAAGGGTGAATTGACAATGAGAGTTAACGATCAGGAAGTTACTTTCAATGTGTTCAAATCCATGAAATTCCCTAAAGAAGCTGAGGTGTGCTCGCGGATTGACATAGTGGAAGAGGCAGTGATCGAGGTATTTAACAGAACTTACTTAGCAGATCCACTAGAGGCAGTATTAACTGGTTTTGATGAAATTGATGACTTGAATCATATGGATTATGTGAAAATACTTGATGCGGTACCAATATCTCGGAAATTCAACAAGCAATTTGATAGTCTAGATTGTACCAAAGGAGTAGAGAAGCAATCTAAAATGTCAATGGAGGAACCACCGGTACTAGAACTCAAACCCCTTCCCACTCATCTAAGGTATGCTTACTTAGGCGATTCCAACACTTTACCGATAATAGTTTCTTCTCATTTAAATGAAATTCAAGAAGAAAAACTATTGAGGGTGTTGCGTGAGTTTAAGACAGCAATTGGGTGGACTATAGCTGATATAAAGGGCATTAGCCCATCGTTTTGCATGCATAAAATCTTGCTCGAGGAAGGGGCAAAACTAATAATTGAGCAACAAAGAAGATTAATTCCAATCATGAAGGATGTGGTGAAAAAAGAAATCATCAAGTGGTTGGATGCGGGAATAATATATCCGATTTCAGATAGCTCTTGGGTCAGTCCTGTGCATTATGTACCAAAGAAAGGCGGAATTACTGTGGTAGCAAACGAATATAACGAGCTCATCCCAACAAGGACTGTGACTGGGTGGAGAGTGTGTATTGATTACCGTAAATTGAACAAGGCGACTCGTAAGGATCACTTCCCCTTGCCATTCATTGACCAGATGTTGGATAGGTTAGCGGGTCATCAATTTTATTGTCTTTTAGATGGATATTCAGGATATAACCAGATTGCAATTGCTCCGGAAGACCAAGAGAAGACCACGTTTACTTGCCCGTATGGAACCTTTGCTTTTCGAAGGATGTCATTTGGTCTTTGCAACGCACCGGCTACGTTCCAGAGATGTATGATGGCTATCTTCTCGGATATGGTAGAACAGAATTTGGAAGTCTTCATGGATGATTTCTCGGTCTTTGGGGACAGTTTTGATCGGTGTCTGAATAATCTGATTTTAGTATTAAAAAGATGTGTGGAGACGAATCTGGTACTCAACTGGGAAAAATGTCACTTCATGGTAAGTGAAGGTATAATATTGGGTCATAAGGTCTCCGCAGGAGGAATTGAGGTGGATCACGCCAAGATAGAAGCAATTGACAAATTACCTCCACCTACTTCAGTAAAGGGAATTCGGAGTTTTCTTGGTCATGCAGGTTTTTATCGGCGTTTCATAAAAGACTTCTCCAAAATTTCCAAACCGTTATGCACACTCCTTGAGAAAGATGTTCCTTTCAAAATTGATCAATCGTGCATCGATGCATTTGAAGTATTGAAGAAGAAATTGGTGTCAGCTCCGATCATAGTTGCTCCTGATTGGTCCATTCCATTTGAACTTATGTGTGATGCAAGTGATTTCGCAGTTGGAGCGGTTTTGGGGCAACGTAGAGATAAGATCTTTCACACAATCTACTACGCAAGCAAGACTCTCACGGGTGCTCAGCTCAATTATACAACAACTGAGAAAGAATTACTTGCGGTGGTGTTTGCTTTTGACAAGTTTCGGGCATATCTAGTTGGGACCAAGGTGATAGTTTTTACGGATCATTCGGCAATCAAGTACCTGGTTGAGAAGAAAGATGCAAAGCCAAGGTTGATTCGATGGGTTCTTCTCTTGCAAGAATTTGACTTAGAGGTCCGAGATAGGAAAGGCACAGAAAATCAGGTCGCTGATCATCTTTCAAGATTAGAAAACTCTGAGGTGAGACTAGACGAATTTGTGATCAACGAGTTGTTTCCAGATGAGCAACTGTTTCGGATCACGACGACAGTGCCTTGGTATGCGGATTTTGTCAATTATCTGGTCAGCAATGTACTCCCTCTAGATTTGAGTTTTCAACAACGAAAGAAATTTCTTCATGATGTCAAGCAATATTTCTGGGATGAGCCGTTCTTGTTCAAAACTTGTGCGGACCAAATGATCAGGCGATGTGTGCCCGGTGAAGAGATGGATAACATCCTAACTCATTGTCATTCTTCAGAGTATGGTGGGCACTGTTGCCTCTTTTTAAGTCTTAAATAAAAGAGCTCTAACTCACGCAAGTATACGTGGTCAACAAGTAATACAGAGGAAGTAGAGTATCGTCCCACAGAGACAGGATTAAATTAATTCATTATGCATCAGTTCTATCACTGTACTTATTTGCCTAAACTATTGTCTTACTTTTGGTGATAAAATTATGTCTAAGTTAATTAATAACTAAATATGCAAATACTAACGAAATATATTAAGCTTGGAATTAATGGGATCCTAACTTCATTTAATAGTTCATCTAATTATCGCTATCATGCTAGACAATGCACATATCACAGAAAAGTAGCCAAGGACACTAAAATAGACATAATCATCTGTCAATGTATTATGACCTACTTACATAATATCCATACTCAATAGACACCATGTAATCACCACTATAACCAAAATCACTATATTTCTATGTGAAATTGCAATTATATTGATTTTAAGCTCAAACCCTTATTTTGACTCTTACGGTAAAACAGTATATTTCTATCTGATTCACAAAATATTAAGCTATCCAATTAAGCCTCATATTCGCAAGTTATCATGATTACAATCCATACCTATATGTTATTTTTCAATTCCATATAAGTACTGAAATCGAATGGTGATCAAGCATTCATACATGTAAAACAATCATGATAAAAGTTCCTTATGATATGCAAAACAATCTAACAATCAAGCTTATAATTAAACTACATATTAAAATCCGTTAGAATCCCATAATGGAGATTAGTTCATGTCTGAACCAAAAGCCATTATGGGATCAAAACTAAACATGAAAAATAAACAATCAATTGAAGAAAGAAGAAATAGATTGATCAAACCCAATTGAAGAATAAAATCCAAGATAAGCTTAAACCCACATCAAAATCCAAAGCTTGAACAAAAGTAATCCACTGAAAAATCCCTCTCTCTAGAAAAGTAAAATATATCTATGTTATCTCACAAACTACTAAAAGTCTCCAAGTTTTTATACTTAGGGTTTCCTTCTCCCTATCTAATCAATATAGACTAGAATCCTCTTCAGAATTGGCTTCCTTTTCCTCCTCCAGCTGAACTTTTTCAACCAAAAATCGAACCTAGCGCTATTAGCGCTTGATGGAGCGCATCTGGCGCCAATATGCAGTAGGTGTAGCGCCTCTGGCGCTTGAATGGGCGCTTCTGGCGCTCACCCTTGTCCAACAAATTACAAAAATGCCACTAGGTGTGTTTTAAGCTCCAAAATCACCCTTTTGCCCCTCCAGCTCCAACCTACAATAAAGAAACACCAAAAACAAGTAAAATAATACTATAAGCACTTAAAAACCACAATAATTAAGTCTAACAATACATGATTCGTAGGTATAAATCCCACTCATCAAATACCCCCAAACTTAACCAATTGCTTGTCCTCAAGCAATGCAATGATGCAAATGCAAACTAACTATCATGCCTACGAATCCAACAATCAACCAACATAGTATCCAACACCAGGCCTCAAAGATATCATACAATACTTAAGTAGAATCTCTAACCAATGCAAAGTTTCTAACTTTAACCAATGAGTTAAGTTACACCTGTCATCACCCATGTCGTGCGTGTGTGTATATCAACCATTTCAATCAATTACAACTCAAATCCATCACATAATTGACTTCTTAGAAGAAAACTTTCAATTGTAACTCAATTCAACCCGTGAACACAACCAATTCAACTGAGTCAAGCAATCACTAAGCATAGGGGTTTTTCGAAAGTTATTTAACACATATAAATCCTTTTTAAACCCTTCCCCAGAAATATAGAACAAAATTTTTTTTTTCTTTTTAGTGAGTGCATTTTATGCTCCATCTCACTTTCTTCTGAACGAGTTCGTTTTACGCTCCATCTCGTTCCATGTGTTTATGAGTGAGTGCGTTTTACGCTCCATCTCAACCCACCACATGATCCACTCTTCAATTGGGAAAGGTTCAAAATTTTCCAAATTTTTCTTTTCTTTTTTTTCATTTTTTTCACCCCAAGATTCCCCCAAACTTAGATTCTTGCCTGTTTTCCATGTAATGGACGTTTCACTGATATTATCAAGTTTTAACCCAAATCTTCTACCAGAAGAAAATTATGCAACAATTTGAATTTAATTGGTCAAAACAATTGATTATGTGCTTTCCTTGCCAACAAAAGTTTCAGACAAGTTAAACTTCACTTCCTAATCAAAGTCATCACTAAGCACCAGTTTTCAATTCTTCTCAAGTTAAAACCATGAAACCAGTCTTATCATTGGCCACATTAGATACTATATCAATTTATGCTTAATTCATGAAACTAAATGCATAACACAACCTAAAACACAATTAACATGCAACTAAATGCTTGACACACCCTAAAATATAATGCACTACCATGCAACAAGTCTAACACAATGAAACCAAAACAAACTACATGCATGAAAACAAAAACAAAAAACTACCCCCCAAACTGAACAAGTCAATGCCCTCATTGAAAAAAAAATAAAACATTAAGAACAGAGGACTCCCCTGATGAAGAACACTACTCGTCATCACTGCCATCAGCAGCGTCATCATCATCCTCATCATCCGCATCAGGAGGCGAGTCAGGTGGTGGGTAAATAGATAAAGGAGGAGCTGGAGGAAACTGAAAAGGCCCTGCTACAGGATTCAACCGCCCAAACATATCCGCCAAGGCTGTGGAACAATTAACATTATAAGCATAAATCTCCGCCTGGCGTAGAGCAAGGCGATTCTGCTGTCTAGTCATCCGATCAAAACCCCTTTGAATCGACCCTGCTACGAGATCTATCCGACGAGTATGATGCCGAAGGTCCTGTCGGATAGTCTCAACTATAGTAGGAGCTGGAATTGGATCCTCAACAGGTGGTGGCTGTTCCGGTGCCTGCTCCTGTGGCTGCTGCTGGGGTAGAATGAAACCTAAACCCCGCGGATGCGACTCACCTCCACCCCAGACTCTATAACGTCCCATAGCAATATGATCAATAGGCGGCAATGGGACCTGCATCAATTCATCTTTATCCCACTGGACTCCAGCTCGACGGCACAAATCAGTGATCAAGGAAGGGTGAGGCAGTCCACCTGTGGTACTACCCTCAAGCGTGTGTATGATAGATTCATGAATTATCTCCCCTATATCCACTGTCTTCCCTTTAGCAATGCAAAACAATAACGACGCCCGCACATTAATGACATCGCTCATATGGCGGCACGGCATCAATTTAGCACAGATAAAAGCATGCCATGCTTTTCCATATCGACTCAATTTGGATGATGGAAAATGTACAGCTTCGTGTTGGTCAGACAGCTTCCATTCAGTTCCTGGTTCACAGAGGGCTTCTATAATCTCAGAATAATCCAAATCTTCTTCCAAGTATTTCGTATAGCCATCCCTGTGAATTTTCTGTAACCCATAATACGCATCAATATTTTTACGGCCCACATTGATTTCCTTACCCCGAACCATAACTAGATTCCCATCAGCTTCTTTAGCATTAGCATAAAACTCCTTCACAATATTCACGGCAGCTGGTTCGGGTTGTGCAGTAAATGCCATCCAATTTCGACTGCGTATCATTTGAGCTAGCTCTCCATCTACCCGATCAATAGGTAGCAAGCCACGCTCCGGAATTAGAGATTTCCCGGAAGACCAATTTTTAAACCTATCACTTGCTTCAAGGCTAACAAACTTCTTCTTATCATACTTGACCACAGCTGATGAACCTGAACTTTCCCCTCTATGTCTTTTGGGAGCCATTGATAACCAATTAAGCACAAATCAAGACCCAAAAGAACTCAAAATTTCGTTGGGGCAATATATCAAACACTTGGCGTGCACACTTGAAAAACCCTTGTGCAATGGTTCCCCCCAAACTTATGAATAAACCAAATTAGCACAATAAAATCCCCCACACTTACAAGCATAAATATAGACAATTGAAATTGAAACCCAATCCCAATTGAGCCAACACAAGTTCAATTGGGTGCACAATCAAAAACTTGTTCCAAATATTAGCAACTCAAATCTTTAGCCAACAATTTCAAGTTTGGAGGGATCAATAAAGTAAAGCTTACTTGAAGTTGGAATTACCCATGTGAAAACCTTTACTCCTTCTTGGCTATGGAAGTTCGTGGTTGTACTTGTGGAGAGTCGACGGTAGTGGGAACTATGGGTGGGTGATTGTTGATGTTTGATTTGGGGAAACAAATGCTTCTATGTAGCAACAATGGTAAGAAGTGAGCTGGAGTCGGCCGAGACTAGGTAGAGGAAGAATAAAATTGATTTTGGATTGAAAAGCCTTTAAAAATCCCGACCTAGGGTTTAAAAATTTTTTTTTTTTTATACCGGGCGCTTCTAGCGCTATGAACTGAATGGGGCGAGCGCTAACAGCGCTATGGTGCAGTGTGTTGGAGTTTTGGCCAGCGCCGTTGGCGCTATGTGGAGCGCTATTAGCGCTTGGGGGCAAACGGTGTGGGCGCTGAGCAGCGCCATTGGCGCTTGAGTCGTGCATTGATGGGCGCTGCTGGCGCTGAATGGCAGTAGCTGCTGGTTGATGTAGCGCTTCAAGCGTTTGGTAGAGCGCTGCCAGCGCTGTTAGGCACACTTGGTCAAATTGTTGGCCAATTTCACGTTTCCACCTGCACAAACATCAACCTAAGTCCAAAATTAGTTACAGAAAGCTATTTTTTTTTTTTTTTTTTTTTTGAAATAGAATAAATTACAAAACGAAAGATGAATAAAAGATTAAAATGCTGGGTTGCCTCCCAGATAGCGCTAAGTTATAGTCAATTAGCTTGACTGACTTTGATTCTCATGTCGCAGAAAGGAGTACGGTGACTTTCTGTCGATCCACCTCATCCCCAAAGTAATGCTTCAACCTCTGCCCATTCACCTTAAACGTTTGATCCGGAAATTTGTCGTATACTTCAATCGCCCCATGTGGAAAAACCGTCTTTATTGTGAATGGTCCCGACCATCTCGATTTCAGCTTCCCGGGAAAAAGTTTAAGTCTGGAATTGAAAAGTAAAACCCTTTGTCCCGGTTCAAATGTTCTCTCAATGATCTTACGATCATGCCATTTCTTCACCTTCTCCTTATATAGCTTCGAGTTTTCATAAGCCCGTAGTCGAAATTCGTCCAACTCATTGATTTGGAGTAAACGCTTCTCCCCTGCAGCTGTCGAATCAAAATTCAACTTCCGAATCGCCCAATATGCTTTGTGTTCAAGCTCCATCGGAAGATGACAAGCTTTTCCATATACCAGCTGAAACGGTGACATACCCAACGGAGTTTTGTATGCAGTCCTATATGCCCACACAGCGTCATCTAGCTTTAAGGACCAATCCTTCCTCGTCGGATTCACAATTTTTTCGAGGATTCTTTTTACCTCTCGATTGGATACTTCCGCTTGGCCGTTTGTCTGGGGGTGATAAGCTGTAGCAATACGATGATTTACCCCATACTTAGCCAGCAACGCTGTGAGCTGCCTGTTGCAGAAGTGACTACCTTCATCACTGATAATAGCCCTAGGAGTCCCAAATCTCGTGAAAATACTTCGATGCAAAAACTTTAGGACTACCTTGGCATCATTTGTCGGTAGTGCTGCCACTTCTACCCATTTAGACACATAGTCAACGGCTAACAAGATGTAGAGATTACCGCACGAAGACACGAAAGGGCCCATGAAGTCAATCCCCCAAACATCGAAAACTTCTACTTCAAGGATCGTATTCAAAGGCATTTCATTCCTCTTTGAAATATTACCTACTCTCTGACATCTATCACACCGCTGAACAAAACTATACGCATCTTTAAAGATTGTCGGCCAGTAGAATCCTGCTTGAAGTACTCTAGCCGCTGTTCTCTCTCCGCCATAATGTCCTCCATACACAAAAGAATGGCAATCATGTAAAATCCGTTCAGTCTCACTATATGGGATACACCTTCTTATCATTTGATCCGCACATTGTTTAAACAAGTACGGCTCATCCCATATATACCATTTAACATCGTGCAAGAACTTTTTCTTTTGGTGCCCCACCAAGTCAGTAGGTAACGTCTTACTCACCAAATAATTTGCGTAATCTGCAAACCATGGGACTTCCCCTTGCACCACAAACAACTGCTCATCCGGAAAAGATTCATTGATTTCAACTTTGTCTTCGATCTCCCTTTTCGGCTGCTCTAGTCGAGATAAATGGTCTGCTACTTGATTTTCGGTACCTTTCCTATCCTTGATCTCCAGATCGAATTCTTGCAACAGCAATATCCACCTGATCAACCTGGGCTTTGCATCCTTTTTCGCCACTAAGTGTCGAATTGCCGAGTGATCCGTATACACTATTACCTTTGTACCTATCAGATATGCCCTAAATTTATCAAAGGCATACACCACTGCCAGTAACTCTTTCTCCGTGGTGGTGTAGTTTAATTGCGCATCTGTGAGGGTTTTGCTGGCATAGTAAATCACATGAAAAACTTTCTCCTTTCGTTGTCCCAGAACAGCCCCCACAGCATAATCACTGGCGTCGCACATTATCTCAAATGGCAAATCCCAAATCGGTGCAGTAATGATTGGTGCTGAAGTTAACCGTTCCTTCAAATGCTCAAAAGCCGACACGCAAGCCTTATCAAAATTAAACTGGGTATCCTTCTCCAATAAACTGCATAGTGGTTTAGTTATCTTGGAGAAGTCCTTTATGAATCTGCGGTAGAAGCCTGCATGTCCAAGAAAACTACGAACACCCTTTACGGAAGTAGGTGGTGGCAAGTTCTCGATAGTCTCCAGCTTAGCCCTATCCACCTCAAGTCCCTTCTTTGAAACTTTGTGTCCCAAAATAATACCTTCTTGTACCATAAAATGGCACTTTTCCCAGTTTAGTACTAAATTAGTTTCGACACATCTCTTTAAAACCATTACCAAATTTTCAAGACATAGATCGAACGAATCACCAAATACCGAAAAGTCATCCATAAATACCTCAACATTCTGTTCGACCATGTCTGAAAAAATCGCTGTCATACATCTCTGAAAAGTAGCTGGAGCATTGCACAACCCGAAAGACATTCTTCGAAAGGCAAAAGTGCCGTATGGACATGTAAACGTAGTCTTTTCCTGGTCTTCGGGAGCTATCGTAATCTGATTGTAGCCTGAATACCCATCCAGAAGGCAATAGTACTCATGACCCGCCAGTCGGTCCAACATCTGATCGATAAACGGAAGTGGAAAATGGTCCTTCCTCGTAGCTTTGTTAAGCTTGCGGTAGTCCATGCAAATTCTCCACCCTGTTACGGTTCGCGTTGGGATCAGCTCGTTATTCTCATTGGTGATCACGGTCATTCCACCCTTCTTTGGTACGCACTGCACAGGGCTCACCCATGCACTATCCGAGATAGGGTAGATTATTCCTGCATCCAGCCATTTCAGTATCTCCTTCTTAACCACTTCTTTCATTATAGGATTGAGCCTTCTTTGCTGTTCAATTGTCGGCTTGCTACCATCTTCCAATAAGATCTTATGCATGCAAAAAGACGGGCTTATCCCCTTGATATCGGCTATTGTCCATCCAATAGCTGATTTAAACTCTCTAAGCACTCGTAGCAGTTTTTCCTCCTGAAAAGATGTTAGTGCAGAAGAAATAATCACAGGTAGCTTTGAATCTTTATTTAAAAATGCGTACCTGAGATGTTCTGGAAGTGGTTTAAGTTCAAGTTCAGGAGGCATCTCAAGAGATGGTTTCAACTTTACTGATGTCTCTCCCGCTTTCGTAAGTGGCTCGATAGGTGTTCTGAACTTTCCGAATTTGGGGGTGGTATTCAGATATTGCACAATTTCAGCACATTCTTCATCCTCCAAATCTGAATTTTCAGCAATCACTCGCTGCAGTGGTTCATATCCCAATAAACTTCCAACTTCATCATGCACTATACTATCCACCAAATCTACTCTGAAGCATTCTTCTTCATCGGTTGGAAGCTTCATTGCTTTGAAAACGTTAAACGTCACCTCCTGGTCATGTACACGCATTGTAAGCTCCCCTTTCTGCACGTCTATCAAAGTCCTCCCAGTTGCTAGGAATGGTCTTCCTAGTATGATTGGTATATTTTTGTCCTCTTCATAATCCAGAATGATGAAGTCCGCCGGAAATATAAATTTGTCCACCTTCACCAGTACGTCTTCCACTATCCCCCGTGGATATGTGATAGATCTATCGGCTAACTGCAGAGATATATTTGTTAGTCTTGGTTCCGGCAATCCCAACTGACTGAATACTGACAACGGCATCAGGTTGATACTTGCCCCAAGATCACACAAACATTTATCGAAGCTCATCTTTCCGATCGTGCATGGAATTGTGAAACTGCCCGGATCTTTCAGCTTTGGAGGTAATTTACGTTGAAGCACTGCACTGCATTCCTCTGTCAAGGCCACTGTCTCAAACTCGTCTAACCTTCTCTTCCTTGACAGTATACCCTTCATAAACTTTGCATAACTTGGCATTTGTTCCAATGCCTCCGCGAAGGGTATGTTGATCTGCAGTTTCTTAAAAACCTCCAAAAACTTTCTGAACTGTTTATCATCCCTCTGCTTATTCAATCTCTGCGGATATGGAACTCGCGGGTGAACTTGTGATTCTGTATTAACGGGCTTCTTATCTGAACTAGCTTTCTCCTTCTCTACTGACTCGTAGTTATCCTTCTTCTCTTTCTGTTTCATCTTCAATTTTTATCTCAGTTTCTACCCCAATGTCATCCCCTTGTAAATTCGGTGCTGCTGAGTCTGGTACATTTCCTGAATATTGCTTTCCCGATCTGAGTGTAATGGCCTGACACTGTTCCTTACCTTCTCTCCGTGGATTTGCCTCTGTGTTACTTGGTAATGAACCCTGGGGCCTGCTGTTAAGCATAGTCGCCATTTGCCCCATCTGAGCTTCCAGATTTTTAATAGCCACTGCCTGGCTTTTGATCATCACCTCTGTATTTGCCATGTACTTTAACATCATCTCCTCCATTTCTGATTTCTTTTCCTGCGGAGGTGCGTATGGAGTAGGATGTTGTTGTTGAGAATATCCCGGTGGAAAAGGTGGTCGTGGAGCATACTGTTGCTGCGCCGGCTGAAACTGATTGTTCTGCTGAAACTGCTGCTGCTGATTTCCTTGGTTGTTTGACCAACTAAAGTTTGGATGATTGCGGTTGTTGGGGTGGTATGTGTTCTGAAACTGACCTTGGTCTTTCTTATAAGTGTTCACATATTGCACCGACTCCGAGTTGATAGCACATTGATCTGTTGAGTGCGACCCCGCGCAAATCTCACAAACGAAGGCAACTGACTTGGCTTTGCTTTCCGACAATGAATCTATTTTCTTTGCCATAGCTGCCATCTGTGCTGACAACTGGGTAATAGCATCCACTTCCAACAAACCTGCAACTCTGGGCTGTGACGTTCTGGCTGTAGGATTTTGAAAATCATTTGCTGCCATAGTCTCAATAAGGTTATAAGCCTCGTCATAGCTCTTTGCCCCTAAAGCTCCACCCGCAGCTGCATCTACCATCTGCCTAGACTGCCATCCCAATCCATTATAAAATGTGTTGATCACCATCCAATCTAGCATCCCATGGTGTGGACACTTCCTTAGCATCTCCTTGTACCTATCCCAAGCCTCGTATAAGGACTCACCCTGTTGTTGCTCAAATTGAGAAATTGCCGTCCTTAGTTTTGCAGTTTTAGCCATTGGGAAAAACTTGGCTAGGAATTTTTGTGCTAAGTCCTCCCATGTAGTAATTGATCCTGCAGGCAAAGAATGAAGCCAACTTCTTGCTCTATCCCTTAATGAGAATGGGAATAGCCTTAGTCGAATGGCATCCTCCGTCACTCCGTTGTATCTGAATGTATCACAAATTTCAATGAAACTCAAAAGATGCTCATTAGGATCGTCTGTAGCAGCACCCCCAAACTGGACCGAATTCTGCACCATTTGAATGGTTCCTGGTTTAATCTCAAAGGTATTTGCTGCTATTGCCGGTCTTACTATGCTAGACTGCAATCCCGTGATGTTTGGCATGGAATAGTCCCTCAAAGCTTTATGTTCCTCTCTTTGCTCAATTCTTTGTTCCTCCGCCATCTTTGGAATAGTTCTTTCTAACTGTGCTTGCAAATTCCTACGCACTCTTGCTTTCCAACCTCTTCCGTCAATATTATCCTGAGCTGGTGTTAATTCTGAGTTGGAAGAGCGTGTGTGCATAAAACTTCTACAAGTACCTGAAACCCAAAACAAAGGTAAAAATAGAAATGAGAAAAGATTAGAGTTGTCTAAGTCAAACAATATAGCTTAAAACTTATGATAATAATAAAAATCTAACGCCTGTCCCCGGCAACGGCGCCAAAAACTTGTTGCCTCTTTTTAAGTCTTAAATAAAAGAGCTCTAACTCACGCAAGTATACGTGGTCAACAAGTAATACAGAGGAAGTAGAGTATCGTCCCACAGAGACAGGATTAAATTAATTCATTATGCATCAGTTCTATCACTGTACTTATTTGCCTAAACTATTGTCTTACTTTTGGTGATAAAATTATGTCTAAGTTAATTAATAACTAAATATGCAAATACTAACGAAATATATTAAGCTTGGAATTAATGGGATCCTAACTTCATTTAATAGTTCATCTAATTATCGCTATCATGCTAGACAATGCACATATCACAGAAAAGTAGCCAAGGACACTAAAATAGACATAATCATCTGTCAATGTATTATGACCTACTTACATAATATCCATACTCAATAGACACCATGTAATCACCACTATAACCAAAATCACTATATTTCTATGTGAAATTGCAATTATATTGATTTTAAGCTCAAGCCCTTATTTTGACTCTTACGGTAAAACAGTATATTTCTATCTGATTCACAAAATATTAAGCTATCCAATTAAGCCTCATATTCGCAAGTTATCATGATTACAATCCATACCTATATGTTATTTTTCAATTCCATATAAGTACTGAAATCGAATGGTGATCAAGCATTCATACATGTAAAACAATCATGATAAAAGTTCCTTATGATATGCAAAACAATCTAACAATCAAGCTTATAATTAAACTACATATTAAAATCCGTTAGAATCCCATAATGGAGATTAGTTCATGTCTGAACCAAAAGCCATTATGGGATCAAAACTAAACATGAAAAATAAACAATCAATTGAAGAAAGAAGAAATAGATTGATCAAACCCAATTGAAGAATAAAATCCAAGATAAGCTTAAACCCACATCAAAATCCAAAGCTTGAACAAAAGTAATCCACTGAAAAATCCCTCTCTCTAGAAAAGTAAAATATATCTATGTTATCTCACAAACTACTAAAAGTCTCCAAGTTTTTATACTTAGGGTTTCCTTCTCCCTATCTAATCAATATAGACTAGAATCCTCTTCAGAATTGGCTTCCTTTTCCTCCTCCAGCTGAACTTTTTCAACCAAAAATCGAACCTAGCGCTATTAGCGCTTGATGGAGCGCATCTGGCGCCAATATGCAGTAGGTGTAGCGCCTCTGGCGCTTGAATGGGCGCTTCTGGCGCTCACCCTTGTCCAACAAATTACAAAAATGCCACTAGGTGTGTTTTAAGCTCCAAAATCACCCTTTTGCCCCTCCAGCTCCAACCTACAATAAAGAAACACCAAAAACAAGTAAAATAATACTATAAGCACTTAAAAACCACAATAATTAAGTCTAACAATACATGATTCGTAGGTATAAATCCCACTCATCAGGCACTATGGAGGAGAACGGACAGCGGCAAAAGTGCTCCAATCAGGGTTTTTCTGGCCCTCGTTATTCAAAGACGCTCATCTTTTTGTACTAAAGTTCGACCGATGCTAACGGGTTGGAAATATCTCAAAGCGGAACGAAATGCCTCTCAATAATATACTTGAAGTTGAACTTTTTGATGTATGGGGCATCGACTTTATGGGGCCATTTCCTTCATCATTCAACAATCAGTACATATTATTGGCAGTGGACTATGTGTCCAAATGGGTTGAAGCAGCTGCTTTACCCACCAACGATGCTAAGGTTGTTTTGCGGTTCTTACGGAAGAACATTTTCACCAGATTCGGAACACCACGAGCCATAATCAGTGAAGAAGGTACCCATTTCTGCAACAAACACTTCACTAAGCTTCTTGTTTCGTACGGGGTTAAACACAAAATAGCTACGGCCTACCATCCCCAAACAAATGGTCAAGCCGAAGTGTCGAATCGCGAGATCAAGAGCATCTTGGAGAAAGTTGTGAATCCGTCACGTAAGGATTGGGCGATGAAATTAGATGATGCTTTATAGGCATATCGAACAGCATATAAGAACCCCATCGGAATGTCACCGTATAGAATGGTTTATGGAAAAGCGTGTCATTTATCGGTGGAGCTAGAACATAAGGCGTATTGGGCCATCCGTAAGTTAAACTTTGATCTCCAAGCCTCAGGCGAGAAGAGGCTTCTTCAATTGAACGAGATGGATGAATTCTGACATCACGCGTATGAAAATGCCAAACTCTATAAGGAAAAAGTCAAGAAATGGCATGACAAACGTATCCTTAATCGGAAGTTCGAACCGGGACATACAGTATTGCTATTCAATTCTAGGTTGCATCCTTTTCCCGGCAAACTAAAATCCAGATGGTCAGGACCATTTGTGGTTACTTCAGTCGCTCCGCATGGAGCTATTGAGGCTGAAGAACCCAACTCAAAGCGGACGTTCAAAGTTAACGGTCAGAGATTGAAACATTACTAGGGGGTGATATCGATCACCAATCATCATCAATATATCTTACTTCGGTCGATTAAACGGGCAGCTGATATCATAGAGCACGTCGGGCTGACGACGTTAAACTAAGCGCTTTTTGGGAGGCAACCCAAAATTTTTCGTTTCATTGTTTTTAGTTTAATTTAGTTTATAGATTATAGTTAGGTTCTTCGTATTTTAGTTAGAAATTCTTCTTGATCTTCATTCTAATTCATGCTTCAATTTCGTTTCAGGGATAAATTGCGGTTCGGAGTGATGCTGGTGTTTAAAGGTTAATGAGTAAACTGCATAGCAAAGCCCTGGCGTCCAACCAAGGGCAATTTCAACGCCCCGACGTCCACACTGAGATCTAGTTCCTGCATAGCAAAGCCCTGACGTCCAACCAAGGGCAATTTCAAAGCCCCGACGTCGACACTGATATATGTTCCCTGCAATACAACGCCTCGGCATCCAAAAGCTCTACCTTTCCAACGCCCCGACTTTGGTACAAGAATTCGAATTTTTTTAGGGGCATATCAGGTGAGATTGTTCTAACTCTTCATCTCCTATTTTACTTAGAACTCTCTTCTTTCTCTTCTTTCTCTATTTTGAAATCTTTTTCTCTCTTCCTTCCCTTTTTCCTAACATAAAACCCTAGCCCCTCCTTATCCAATTTCGTTTATTCAACATTCAAGTAGCACTCTCTTTCACGGATTGAACAAAGCACAACCAACTTCTCTTTCTTTCTACTTACTTTCTCTTTCCACTCAAGGTAAGTTTGATTTTAATGGGCATCTTCATATAAGGTATTTTGGGAATAATTCTTACTGGAGTATGAATGTTTTCTTATATTGAATTGCTTGGGATTTGTTTTCATATCTATTGGGATTAGCTTGCTAGGAACATGCCATAGCCTAGAATATTTCAACTATTGCCCACTATGTGTTTGATTAAATGCCTATGAGAAGAAATATTGTGGAATTCTTGTGTTTTGTGGCTATTGTTCCTTTGCATTACTATTGAATTCTTCTTAAGCACCAAGTATGATCACATTATGGAGTTTTTCACATTCAAACTTGGTTACACACTAAGTTTGGGGGTGTTAGTCATTGGTTCATGCCCTATGGTTATTGTGTGTTTCCTTGCATTGTCAAGGCTATTATGATTGATATTGGGCTATGGTAACCATACTCCGATTCTTATATTGTGTGTAGGTGAACATTATGTCTTCGAAACGTCGCCGCGGTGAGGGATCATCTACTGCCCCGTCCAAGCCATATGATAAAAAGAAATTCATCAGTGCAGAGGCTTTCGCCCGTTTCACCGCTTTAGTCAACAAAACAATTGTTCCAGAATGGGGACTTCGCCCCGATGAAACTCAGGATGGTGACGTTGCTGTAATGATTGCAGAGCAGGATTGGTTCACTTTTACTGAGCAACCCGAACCGGCGGTGATCCAAATTGTGAAAGAGTTTTATGCTAACACCAAAGATCACAATTTCTATCGGGTGCAAGTGCGGGGAAAAACCGTATCGTTTCATAGTGATGTAATAAATCGTTACTACAACCTCTCGCCGATAAAAGATGATGATTATGTGAAATATGTGGAAAAGGGCCTGGATTATGAGTTGATTGTTCAACAAATGTGTCAACCCGGTACTGCTTGGAAAGTGATAGATAAGGCCGCCATGCATTTTTCGCTGTCTTCACTAAATCGCTATGCAAAGGTATGGTATGCTTTTCTTTGTGCTAAGCTCATGCCAACCACTCATGTTAGCGATGTCACGAAGGAGAGGGCCGTTCTTCTCTACTGTTTGGTGCGAGGCATGTCCATTGATGTGGGCGAAGTGATTGAGAGCTCCATCCTCTGAGCCATTAAGCAAGGAACCAGGGGGGGTTTACCACATCCCTCCCTCATTTGTGGATTGTGTCAGCAGGCGGGCGTCAAATGGGCTAATGATGAACCACTCGTACATCCGATGCCGCCGATCGATCATTCCTTGATCGCCCGATATAAAGTATGGCCAGGAGGAGAGTCTGATGTGCGTGGATTGGGGTTCATTGTGCACCACACTGAGCAACAGCCTGATGAGGGCCCCACTGCTCCAGATTCTACCGTTGAAGGTACTTCTTCCCATAGTTTTGATGCCCGGGTAGGGAGATGGATGTAAAAGATGGATACGCAACATACTGATTTGGTTCGACAGAACCAGCGCATTGCCAAACGCCAAGGCGTCATGGACTCTTATGCTGTTAATTTTAACACCGCCTTGGCCAAGATGTTTGCTCAGATGAACCCAACTGGGGCACCCGTGCAGTTTCCACAGCCGCCTAATTTGCCAGCTTACCCCCCTTCTGACTCAGACGCGAGCGAGACTGTTGATGTGGATGATGAGGATGCCAGTGAGGAGGTTGATCGCGATGATTGACCTAGTCAGTGAAGCCCTCAGTTTCATTTTTCTTTATTTTTTGCATGAGGACATTGTGTCATTTAAGTTTGGGGGTAGTTTCGTTGTTGTTTTGCATTGTGCATAGTAGGATGTTTTTCATATAGTTTATTTATTCATTTAGGACCTGTTGCATGCGCATCAAGTTTTATTGAGTCGTGTTAAGTTTATTGTGTTGTGGTTATATGTCATGTAGTTTGCATCGAGGATAACTTGAGCATGCTGATATATGGAATCTTGTGAGGGCCAATGATAGGAAATTGTGAATTAAGTGATAATTTGAATGATTGTGATCATGATAACTAAGTTATTTCTTGAACATTTGTTGGCTTTGTCTTATGGGAAACCCTTGAATTAAAGTGCATAAAGTTCAATGTGTTGGTTGGATAATGACTTGGTTTGATTGAAAGAATGTGAAGGTTTGAGAAAGATAAAAATCACCCTTTTGGTTTAGTTAATTATTATTTAAAAAAAAATCTATTGAATAAGCTTGACTAGTTGTCTTTGTGGCCTCTGTTACTCGGATAAGTAAGCCCTAGGGGTGTCTCTACACCTAGTGCCCTAAAATCAACTGGTTTGGGAGTCGTTGGTCGAAAGTTCGTTACATGGGTAACTTTGAAAAGCCTAATGAAGATTAACATTGCACATGTCAAGATGAAAAAAAAAACGAGATGGAGCGTAAAACGCACTCGTTGCAAATAAAAGAAAAAATGGAGGGGAAATGCATTGATTATATCTGTGATCATCTTTCGTTGAGCCGTAAAATTTTGGAGGTCAACTGAGTTATAATTCGATTGACATGTTGACACACGCACATACACAAGATGGGTTGAAAATAAGATGGGTTGGTAATGTTTCAAGTTTAATTTGTGTGGGAATTTGATCGATCATTCAAATTTTGGTTAAGGAACTTTGAGGCCGTCTATAGATATTTGTATTGATTCGTGTTTGAGTTAGTAGGATCATGTTAGTTAGTTACATTCATTCATGTTTTAGTTAGTTGCATTGCTTGAGAACAAGCAAATGTTCAAGTTTGGGGGTATTTGATGAGTGGGTATTTTACCCACTAATTAGGTATTTTTAGACTTAATATTTTGTGTGTTTTAAAGTATTTTAGGACATTTTATTTGTTTAAGTTGGATTTTGTAGAAAAATGCGGCTGACTAGGCGAATCGGGCAATTTTGGGTAAGGAGTGGCAGTTTCGTAAATAAGCTGAAGTTGAAAGCTAGGGCTTTCAGTTTGTGAAGGAGTTGAAAGCTGGGGCTTTGGGACGCAGAAAGTTATGAAGATTCTTTCCAACTAGATGAAGGATTGAGGAGTTCTAATTGTTTTTGGAGGCTCTAAACCTAATTTGGAGAAGGGAACTTCAAGTATAAAAGGGAGATGAGCTTCTAAACAAAAAGAGAGCTTTTGATATTCAGAGATTGAAGCAGAGATTGGAACTTGGAGATCGAGGATTCAAGGGAAGCTCACAAGGAATT
Source organism: Aralia elata (assembly GCA_034770075.1). Taxonomy (NCBI): domain Eukaryota; kingdom Viridiplantae; phylum Streptophyta; class Magnoliopsida; order Apiales; family Araliaceae; genus Aralia; species Aralia elata. Next base: position 73,617,883 of record CM068377.1, read on the forward strand.
CAGACTGGAGACGTGAAGGCGGAAGAAGACTTTGACAGAGTTTTCTTTACTCCTTATTTTTCAGTTTGTAATTAATTGTGATGACTTATTTTGGATATTTGGTTTTTAATTCTAGTATGAACTAAATATATAATTAAGGCTACAATTGAACCATTATTGATTATGGATTAATTACTTATTTGATTCCAATTATTATTTCATTATTGAGTTGTCTATCATATCTGTGTTAATTAATTAATTGCCTGATCAACAATTAGTGGGATACTCTAGGTGAATTCGGGAGATGAAATCAAGGGTTAGATCTTTATATGATAGCATGTATTCTTGATTATTTGCATGGGATAAATAATTGGGGTTGTGAAGTGAATAGGGATATCTCTTCGCTGCATGTAACTTATGGGAATTGGTTCTTAATAAATTTAACTCTATTGTTTTGCATAGGAATATCGCATAATTAATTAAGTTAGATAAATTTATTTGATCACTTGAAAAAGGGCTTATAAATAAAGTGGAATTCCTGTTAACAACTCGGATGAATTTAATAATTGGATAGATTTGATACATTGATTCATATGACATAATTGGGGATATTGTAGTCTTAAGTCTTAATCATCTGAAAATCAACCTTTGTGTTAGATAATTTTCTTAGTTAACGTCATTAGTCAAATCATTATCAAAATTTGTGATCGTTTAAATAGAAATTGAATTAGTATAAAACTAGTAGTTGGAGTTTATTTAACTGGATTCCTTATGGGTTCGACACTTGATACTTATTCTATATTACTTGTTGATCGTGTGCACTTGCGCGTAATTGATTGTATCTAAAATCGACAACAAGTTTTTCGCGCCGTTGCCGGGGAATCTTTGTTTAAATATTAATTCCATATAAGCAAATCAATAACTAACAATTACGTTAAGTACAAAGACTAAGCAACCTTTGTCCATTTTCCATGAGTTAGAAACTATTCAATCAAGTTCTTATCATTGACCACTAATTATAGTACAAATCAAATTAAAACAATGCTCAAGAGACACATCCTAAAAATAAATAGTTTTTTTATTATTTTTATTTTTTATGTTTTTATTTTTATTTTTATTATTTTTATTATTTTTATTTATTTTTTGGTGGATCATATAGCATTGGCATTATAGTTACATAGCATGTCTTAGTTATTTGTGTGCGTTTTATGCTCTATTTCTCTTAATCATGTATTTATGAGTGAATACGTTTTACGCTCCATCTCACTCACCACATGACCAACAAATCAAACTTGGAGACATTGTTTCAAGTGATGTTTAAACGAGTTCTAGAGCTTAATGATAACTCCCACAAGCATTCGGTCATAAAAGCCATCCAAATCAAACAACTAGCTCATTACACATGGGTAAGTGCGTAAAAGTGGAAAGATTTATAAGCAAATCAATAACTAACAATTACGTTAAGTACAAAGACTAAGCAACCTTTGTCCATTTCCCATGAGTTAGAAACTATTCAATCAAGTTCTTATCATTGACCACTGATTATAGTTCAAATCAAATTAAAACAATGATCAAGAGGTGATTGTTCCATTGTGTCTGTGGATGGAATATTGAATTGAAGCTCTACAAACACAATAGAACCATCGGTTTTCTCCTCATGGACCTCTACGTCTTCACACCATGGTTTCAACTTTAAGCTAGCTCTAAAGTTACATAGAGCTTTATCGATGACATGACTACCAAGCGGGCATGGTTTTGCAAAACTGACTGGAATCTTGAACTTTGGTGGCGAAGGCACTTGGGGTATTAATACAATCGGCTCATCTTTGTTGGAACTCAAGGCTGGATCTTTGACCTCCTTTTCCTGCTCCCCACTTGTCTCCCCACTTTCGACATCTCGTGGCTCATCTAATTGCAGATTTGGCCCGGGCTTTCCATCAATTTCGGATTCCATAAAAAGAGGACCATTGGTTGAGGTATTGAAGAGTTGTGCGATCTGATTATTAAGGTATTGAGTTGATGCTTCCTGACTCCTTATCATCTCTTCAAATTCTATCTCTTGGTTTGCCATGAATCTATACATGAATTCCCTCACATTTGAATTTTCTTCTTGTGGCAATGGAGGTGGACATGAGAATTCCGGTGTAAAAGCTGGACTTGGAGCATAACATTGATCATCATAATTGTAGCTCCATGTAGAATCTGGGTGATACCCCCAATCTTGGTGATAATCGGGATAATCATAGTTGTTGAGGTAATCACCACTGTATTGTATCGGTCCAAAATTGACGGTACATTGATGTCTCGGATGATTGTCAACACAATAATCACAAGTAACTGTTATACCTTGAGTGCTCTCTGCTACTAAGGCATCCAACTTCCTCGATAGTGTTTCAAATTTTGCTGACAATGTAGAGAGTGCATTGAGTCCATCAATCCTAGTTTCCCTTGGTTAAGTCATACTCATGTACGGTCATTGATAAGCAAAGTCATTCATGGTGTACCTCGTAAAGCATCAAAACAGAAAAATGGTAAAATAAAGTAAAAACAAATTTACATACAAGTTTAAATTAAGATCAATTTGATTGTAATTAATATTAGAAACTCATTAGAAAAACAATTCTCCAGCAACGACGCCAAAAACTTGTTGTCCAATTTATATAATGACAAATACATGCAAGTATACGCGGTCAATAAGTAATAAAGAGTAAGTAGAGTATCGATCCCGCGAGGAATTATTACTAGTCCTTTCCAAGTACTAACCTTTTATCATCTCAATCTTATTTAAACAAATGATAATTGTTTTAGTTGTTTTGCATTAATGAAGATAACAAATAATCAAAGAACTATGGAAAGCTTTAAGATAATGAAATCAAATGATAACAAGTCTAAGATTACAATTTTCCCCAACACTTCATTTAAATATCCTAACTCTCTCTTTTCAACTAGTTAAATCACAAGAATTGCTATCCGAGAAATCACAAGTATATATACAAGCTTCTCTCGATGGTCAAATATGTATTTCCCAATGCGGTGTATAGATATATCTCTATTCTACACACTAGCAAGAATCCAATATCAAGAATAATTAATAAGACACGCGTCACCAAATCTCATTAATCACCCTATCAATTATCAACTTTCGCAATAGAAATCATTAAGCATGGATTCTCAAATGGATACATGTGGTATTTAGGTATATATCTATCCTAAATACAATCAAATTATCTATTCATGAGGGTAATAAATAAAACACATGTCACTTAATTTCATAAATTACCCATAAGAATATCTAATTTTCACATGATATCATAACAAGGTCTTAACACTATAATCCATTTCTCAAGTTCATATAGGTTCCCAAAGTAATTACTAGCTAGGTAATTAATATATAAAGTACAAATTATGATATCCAATCACAAATAATTAACCAACATCAAAGAGAGAGCATTCAATTCAAACTATGTATTGAGTTCAATTGAAATCTTAGAAAATGAGTTCTAGTTCACGGTAACTACATAAAACATCAAATTTGATCGATATATCATCATATTGGATTTACAAAATAAGAAGGAAATACTAGAAATAAAACCACGTTTGAAGATTTTCCAATGTTGCTTGCTTGAGGGTTGATGATTTCTAGCTTTCCTCCTTGATTTGGTACTCCTTTCTTCAATTGTTCCTTTGATTTTGCTAGAAATTCCTTGTATTGCAGCCCATTTCTCTTTAATTTGATGTTTATGTGCAGCCTCCACACTCCGTACATGCTGATTTTCGAGCCCCAAGAGATGTTATAAGTATTAGGTGTGAGTAACCCTAGCTTAGCATACCAAAAATGACCAAAAAACCCGCACAATCTGCTGCTGTCCGCGACGAGCTCGCCCCGACGCCCAAATTGGCCTAAGTTTCCCGCCCCGGCGCTGTTCTAGCCTCGGCGGTGATCTGTAGCCCGAATCAGTTTCGACATCTATTGGAAAAATGGCCATAACGTCTTCGTCTGAACTCAGATTAAGGCGATTAAGGAGGCTATGAAAAGCTAAGAATAGCTCTACAACTTTCATAACTGGAGCTCGTCAAGATAAAGGCCGGAGTAAGGCTCAAATTGGCTGGGAAGCAGCTACTGTGTAAAATTCATGCCAAATCTGATGGTACAATGACCATAACTCTCTCATAGGAACTTCAAATTGGATGATTCCGGGTGTTCGGGAAAGCTAAAACAAAGATCTACAACTTTCGTTCTTTGAGTTTTGAGATATTCGGATTGGATCATGGGTCAAATTGAGAAACAAGCAGCTGAAATGCCAAAATCAAGCTAAAAACGCATTAATCCAATGGGCCTTTATTTCAATTCCTACAAAACAAAGTAAAAACACATAAAGGCATACAAAAACATATAAAAGTAATACAAAACTACATTACACAACAATAAGATGAAAACACATAAAACCAAACGAAATAGCTAAAGACTTACAAATTATCAAGGCTAAAAGTACCCAATTTGTGTATATAAAACACACTCATCAAGATGTTTCAAGAACATGTTTGAAAGCCTCTAGCAAAGGGATCAAGTATTCTTGAAAAGGCTTGCTGATCATAAAGAGACTGTTCTGGCTCTCCAAAAGTAAAATGAAAAATGTATTCAACTTCTTTTGACAAAGTCTTCGAGCTCAACTCCTTCCTTAGTGACTTCAAAAACATGGTCATACAACAGATGAAGCAAACTGAAAATGCTCTGGAACGTACAGACAATGTCATGGCACTTATACATCAGCAACGTGAGCAAGCTGAAGCTAGACTTCAAGAGAACAGAGATAATATTACTATATCTCGCAATCAAATGCAAGAACTTGTACACAGTGTCCAACAACTCTCCGAAAAAATCTCTAGTTTGAATGCTGACAAAAAGGGGGAGAATATAAGGGATAGGGGGAGACGAGCACCTCAAACATCAATTCAACCTCCACCCCCAAGAACTCCTCAAACTCTACCCATTGATCGCGGTGACCATTCCTCCACTTCAACGCATAGATCGTCGAGTGTCACTTTAACTAGCATGAGACTTCCGCCTTGTGATCCCATGTTCATCAACAGAAATCTTCAAGGGATTCACGTTCAAGGGAGAAAGAATTAACATGTCTAATCTTAGCCTAAGAGATTCAATAGAGGAAATTCAAAGAAGGGATGATGACCAAAGGGAGAGATATAGATGCAGAATGGAAGTTGAAAAGAAAGATCTGCACAAGCCTAAAAGGGGAATGTAATATCCCAAATATTTATAGAACTTATAAATATGATATTGAATGACTAAAGTTTGTAAAGTTAATTTTTAGACGAAATTCTTTGAAGTATGAGTGAATGTAATACCCTGAATATTTATGAGGATTATAAATACGATCGTATATGCTTAGAGGTTAATTTAGTGACCTAAAACTAGGTATTGAGAAGTTTAAAACCTTAAACCCAAATGAAGTTCGAATTTAGTAACATATGTGCTTAATAAAGATTGAAATGATATTTCGAAGTAGGTGTTTTGTGATTTTATAGTGTAAACGATGAATTAGGTCAAATAAAAAAAAAATTTATCAAGCTGCTTAGTCATGCTTACATTGACAAAATAATTTGTCGTGCTTTCCACGATTTCACCAAGAAGCATCCCGACAAATTATTTTTGATAAGTTGTTGTGTCGTGCTTGGGAATGACAAAGTGATTTGTCGTGCTTACGGTGACAAGCTGAATTGTCGAGCTTAGAAGATATTTTCATTGAGGGTCTTAGAAGATAGGTTCAATTGCAAGCTACATTATCGAGCTTGGAAGATATTTTCATTGAGTAGCTTAGATTGCAAGCTGCATGTCGAGCTTCGAAGATATTTTCATTGAGGGGCTTAGAAGATAGGTTCAATTGCAAGCTGCATTGTCGAGCTTGGAAGATATTTTCATTGAGGAGCTTAGAAGATAGGTTCAATTGCAAGCTGCATTGTCGAGCTTGGAAGATATTTTCATTGAGGATTTTAGATTGCAAGCTATATTGTCGACCTTGGAAGATATTTTCATTGAGGAGCTTAAAAGATAAGTTCAATAGCAAGCTGCATTATCGAGCTTGGAAGATATTTTCATTCAGGAGCTTAGAAGAATATTCTAAGAATATGCTAGGGTGCAAAGTATAATAAGTCGAGCCCCTAACGTGCAATTAGTGAAACTTGGTTTTCCTATAAATAGCAGGCTTAGTTTTTCATTATTTCCTACCATTTCAAGAGCAGTTCAAGAGCTAAACCAGTCTATATTTATATTGTGAGAGATATTATAAGATAAAAATTTCGTTCGAAGCATCGAAACGCTACACGATTGGAAGTAAAGCTAGCAACTACAAGAGGTATACTCTAGTGGTTATAATTTTTATTTTTATATATGTATTACTAAAATATACTTTTATAAGCAGTTATAATACCCAAATTATTTTATGTATCTAGTACAAAAGTCCTATTTACAAGCAACTATAATGTCCGATTTATTTTTCTTATAAAGTTGAAAATATACTTTTATAAGTAGTTACTATGTTCGATTTTTTCAAGTATGACAAGTTGTTATGTCGTGCTTGGGAATGACAAAGTGATTTTTCGTGCTTACGGTGACAAGCTGCATTGTCGAGCTTAGAAGATATTTTCATTGAGGGTCTTAGAAGATAGGTTCAATGCAAGCTACATTGTCGAGCTTGGAAGATATTTTCATTGAGTAGCTTAGATTGCAAGCTGCATGTCGAGCTTGGAAGATATTTTCATTGAGGGGCTTAGAAGATAGGTTCAATTGCAAGCTGCATTGTCGAGCTTGGAAGATATTTTCATTGAGGAGCTTAGAAGATAGGTTCAATTGCAAGCTACATTGTCGAGCTTGGAAGATATTTTCATTGAGGAGCTTAGATTGCAAGCTATATTGTCGACCTTGGAAGATATTTTCATTGAGGAGCTTAGAAGATAAGTTCAATAGCAAGCTGCATTATCGAGCTTGGAAGATATTTTCATTCAGGAGCTTAGAAGAATATTCTAAGAATATGCTAGGGTGCAAAGTATAATAAGTCGAGCCCCTAACGTGCAATTAGTGAAACTTGGTTTTCCTATAAATAGCAGGCTTAGTTCTTCATTATTTCCTACCATTTTAAGAGCAGTTCAAGAGCTAAACCAGTCTATATTTATATTGTGAGAGATATTATAAGATAAAAATTTCGTTCGAAGCATCGAAACGCTACACGATTGGAAGTAAAGCTAGCAACTACAAGAGGTATACTCTAGTGGTTATAATTTTTATTTTTATATATGTATTACTAAAATATACTTTTATAAGCAGTTATAATACCCAAATTATTTTATGTATCTAGTACAACAGTCCTATTTACAAGCAGCTATAATGTCCAATTTATTTTTCTTATAAAGTTAAAAATATACTTTTATAAGTAGTTACTATGTTCAATTTTTTCACGTATTTAGTAAGAATATTTATTTTATAAGCAATTATAATGCTGAAATTATCTCAAATATAATAGCCGAATATTTATTTTATAAGCAGTTATAATGCCTAATTTATTTCAAACATAGTAAACGAATATTCATTTTGCAAGCAGTTATAATGCTCAATTTATTTTAAATATAGTTGAAATTTTTTTATTCTATAAGCAGTTATAATGCTGGAATTATTTCATGTATAGTAGAAGAAGTCTTAATTATAAGCAATTATACTAACCAAAATAAAAACTTAAAAGTGTTCATTGTTAAACGTTTAACTAGTTATGTACGCCGATAATCGTATAGGATTTACGACGAACGTTTAGACCATTGTATTTATCTTTAAAAGATATAAGAGGCAAGTCTTTTATTCCTTTAAACTACGTGCAAGTATTCTAACGCTTATTATTGGTATAAATAGACATAAATAGACTACGTGATGCCGATAGACCGCGTAAACTAAACGTACTATGCACATGCAAGTCTCCAAATCTTGTTACCTTTATGCAAGTCTTATGCTATCAATTATTATGAAGTTATTGCTTTTTGATTCAGCATAACTTAAGAAATGAATTATTATACATATATTGTTTATCCGAGCATGAATTGTTATGTCAAGCCAAATTATTTGGTACGACATCTTATAACTGAGTATACAAACACCCTATATGGGTTGTTATTGTCGATAATATATTGACATCTAGTGCATGTTGGGCACGATTAGGATGGTATGCATACTCCTAAGATATCGAATAGGCTGATCTCCTATAAAATATCTAAACAAAGTTGTTCTAAGTCACTGAAGGCTGACAGAACTGGTTGAAACAGATGGTTCATGTATTGAACCCTCAGTTGGCAAAAGCTTTTGAACTTCTTTCAAATCAAATACATTGTGTTTATATTTTTGAAATAAACTTGCTAAGCATTCTGTAGCTCATCCTTGCATAAAACTTTCCTTTGCAGTTTTAGATGGTAATCCCGGAACTTCAGGGACGAACAAGGGAAAGAGACCGTGTTAATTAGTTTTATCTTACGGTTTTGAATAAATTTAAGTCTTATAAGACTTTGTTGTAATAAGAACACAGTACTGACAATGTTGTAATCAAACTTAAGGTTATGAAACATATTATCATCTTTTGTTATATCACTTGCGTTGTATTTACATTCTTATTGTACAGTATCCATATGAACTATACATCTGAATGAGGGTATTTAAATGATATTGGGAGTTCTATAAGCATTGAGGTTACACTTAATGAGCGCTGGTAAGGTGCCACCTTTACCGGAATGTGCCCCTCAGTTCCAAGAACAATCTTATCATTAATATTGTGAATGTCAGATAGATAGGAACTATCAATATGAAAGAGATATCCATAAGATATGATTCTATACATCCAAGTGAGGGTATCCAAACACAGTGAATGTTCTGATGAGAACTACCATCTGTTATGGGATACTGTGAACCTTGGATAGATAGAAATTATATATTATGGAATATCTAATAGGTGGTTAACTAGTTAAGCTTGAACACCATATCTATTATAGAGGTATAAAGATTTAAGTTCGTAGACGTTGGAGTCATTTAACTATGCTAGGTTAACATTATTAGCAATGTCTAGAAAGTTCTGACGAGAAAATAGGTTAGGTCATCTAAATTGCGCGTCATTTTAATGGAAAGCCCTCTCTTTCCTAGGAACTGTCTGGTTGCTAATACTGCAAGTCTCAGATAGATAAATGGATATTTGTTTTCAAGTCTTTTAGGACTTATTTGTAATAAGAACAAGTTATCTGAAAGTGTTATAACCATGAACGAATGATATTATAATATTATCACTTTTTCGCATTATACTCTGATTATTGGACGTTCAAATTTCTATAGCATTATGTAAAGGTTGTACATGTGAGCACGAAGTCTGACCTGGCTAAAAGAAGCTAACAGGTGGATTTTCGGGGCTTCACAGGATGGTATCAGAGCTGTCGACTATAGCTCTAGGGTAGGAGTGCCTTAGAATATAGTCTTTAAAGAAGTAAACCTTATTATTTAGACGTACTCATAAAAGACTTCTTAAAATAAGTAACAATATAAAGATAAACCTTAAAAGTTATACATATATAGTGTAAAATTGCTTCATTCTAATACTAAGCAAAGTAAAAATCTTTTGTAGAATGCTTAGAGATGATAAGCTTGAATAATACGAGGATTAGAAGAACTAAAGGTGAAGAAGAAGAAGTTAGAGAAAATAAGGAAGGGATGTACTAGTATGAAGGTAGTACTTTTATAGTGTCTTGTAAATATAGGCAAGTTGAGTTAGATAACATCATATATATTTGAGAGCCATGTATTGTAGGTTGTTATGTGATTGAATAATTGTATACGAATTATTAATATGAAAGAAATGTCCGTTATACATAACCTATAAATCTAAGTGAGGGTATTTGGCACGTTGAAAGTTCTAGCCATCAGTGAACATTGTTGACCTAATTTAAATATTAGGAATTTGATGTGAGAAAGGATGAATTCAGAAAATTCATATTGAAGACTAAGTTAGAGATAATTTCGAGGACGAAATTCTTATAAGAAGGAGAGAATGTAATATCCCGAATATTTATAGAACTTATAAATATGATATTGAATGACTAAAGTTATTTGTAAAGTTAATTTCGAGGACGAAATTCTTTGAAGTAGGGGTGAATGTAATACCTTGAATATTTATGAGGATTATAAATACGATCGTATATGGTTAGAGGTTAATTTAGTGACCTAAAACTAGGTATTGAGAAGTTTAGAACTTTAAACCCTAATGAAGTTCGAATTTTGTAACACATGTGCTTAATAAAGATTGAAATGATATTTCAAAGTAGGTGTTTTGTGATTTTATAGTGTAAACGATGAATTAGGTCAAATAAAATTTTTTTTTGTCAAGATGCTTAATCGTGCTTATATTGACAAAATGATTTGTCGTGCTTTCCACGATTTTGTTAGGTTTGTATATAACGCAAGCATGCAATCAAATTACATAAATAGGGTGGAAGCGTGATAAAACGGATTTTAAAATTTTAATACAAACCATCACCATGATCTATCCTTGTGTTCAATTATCAATTAAACGAAAGAGAAAGAGAGTAAGAATTATACCCTCGTAGATCAAAGCTTTTTCGGGTACAAGTTCAACTCCTAGTCCTTCGCGTTCTCCTCGAATTCCACCGATGAGATTCCTTCCTTTGATCAACGTTAGCCACCCAATTGTTTGGCCTCTAGAGGTGATCCACCAAGGAAGAATAGGTAGTCAACAAGTTGGGTGTTGGCAAAACCCTAGTTTCTATCTCTATAGAAATTGCAAGTACTCTCCACAATCTAATGCAAGAGTGTGTAACCCTAATCTATGGTAAGACTCCTCTTATTTATAGATGTAAGAATAACCCTTCTCTAAACTATTTAAGATTAGGGTTTATATTATAATTAAACTCCTTTAATTAATTATGCTCCTAATCTAATTAAGAATTCATGAGAGAGTACTACTATTAATTAATTCCCAATCTGTATTAGGAATTAAATAATAGTAATAGTAATAATAATAATAAGACTCCTCTTATTAATTTATTTTTAATATTTTTAAAATATTAAATAATAAATATTAAGCTATTTAATTTATTCTATCTCCATAGACTAAATTAAATATACTTAACTTATTATTACAATTATGCCATTTACTTCTTAAATAAATATTTTTTCTTTTACGGTGTGACCCTTTAGGTTCTCCATTTTAAACCGGTTGTGAATAAATCAATTAGAACAATTCTAATTATATTTAAATAGATAAATTAAACTATTTAATTCATTTAAATAAATAATATTTATTCTACAATAAGGGTAAGCCCCCTTAGCGATCAACAACTTTCCAGATAATATAGATTTCAACATTAATCACAAAAGAACCTTTCAGTGCATAGTACCGTATAATTCAATCCTTCTACCGTACAATGTCCCAATTAAATATAAGACATGGAATTTCTGTCAAGTCTTATTTTATTTAATTATATGTATTTCGATTCCCAAATGCACAACTCTAAATAATGCAAATTAGAAACTCCTTTCTAATTTCATTCTGCCTTGGCCAAAGACTACTGAGTTGTCATTTATCGAATCACATAGGATATTCACATCTTTTACTAGACGTGGTAGATTCTTTGTTGATCATTCACCTATCTCCATGTTCAACTTATTATACCCAATCATACCCTTTGATATACCCTAAAGGTCTTAAAGGACATGTCAAAGTATAACTCATCATACACAAGATACTATGATGATCTCAAGTCCAAGGATCACTTGTACTACTATCACTAGAGGAATTCCTATTGACAGATGAGTAAAACTCCATTAGGTATTCCTTAGCGAGCCACGTTCAGTGTACTTATTCTCCAATAAGCACCTACATACTTGCTTTAGTGTCTCCATACAAATGATTATGAGATCAATCATCCTCTTCCTAAGAGCAAACAACGTATATACTAATCTATTCGGATTCACTAATCCCCTTTTTAGTAATCCAACGATTTGGAACGATTTTAGTTTGTGAGCTATCTAGAGTTTAGATCTCATTAGCATGATCACCATCATGATTCTAAAAGCATTGCTCTAAATAATGGGTTTATCACATTTAATATAACAGCACTATGTAGATAATGTAAAATGCCTTTTAAAAAAATAAATTCTTTTATTAATAAATGAATAAGATTACAAAGTATATACTACATCATATCAAATATGATTAGCTTGTGTGCATACTACTTTCAGATTTCACCAAGAAGCATCCCGACAAATTATTTTTGACAAATTATTGTGTCGTGCTTGGGAATGACAAAGTGATTTGTCGTGCTTACGGTGACAAGCTGCATTGTCGAGCTTGAAAGATATTTTCATTGAGGGGCTTAGAAGATAGGTTCAATTGCAAGCTGCATTGTCGAGCTTGGAAGATATTTTCATTGAGGAGCTTAGATTGCAAGCTACATTGTCGAGCTTGGAAGATATTTTCATTGAGGAGCTTAGAAGATAGGTTCAATTGCAAGCTGCATTGTCGAGCTTGGAAGATATTTTCATTGAGGAGCTTAGATTGCAAGCTGCATTGTCAACCACAGAAGATATTTTCATTGAGGAGCTTAGAAGATAGGTTCAATAGCAAGCTGCATTGTCGAGCTTGGAAGATATTTTCATTGAGGAGCTTAGAAGATAAGTTCAATTGCAAGCTGCATTATTGAGATTGGAAGATATTTTCATTCAAGAGCTTAGAAGAATATTCAAAAAATATGCTAGGGTGCAAAGTGTAATAAGCCGAGCCCCTAACGTGCAAAGTGAAACTTGGCTTTCCTATAAATAGCAAGCTTAGTTCTTCATTATTTCCTACCATTTCAAGAGCAGTTCAAGAGCTAAACCACTCTATATTTATATTGTGAGAGATATTGTGAGATAAAAATTTCGTTCGAACTATCGAAATGCTACACGATTGGAAGTAAAGTTAGCAACTACAAGAGGTATACTCTAGTGGTTATAATTTTTATTTTTATGTATGTATTAGTAAAAATATACTTTTATAAGCAATTATAATAACCAAATTATTTTATGTATCTAGTACAAAAGTCCTATTTACAAGCAGTTATAATGTCTGATTTATTTCTCTTATAAAGTTGAAAATATACTTTTATAAGTAGTTACTATGTTCGATTTTTTTCAAGTATTTAGTAAGAATATTCATTTTATAAGTAGTTATATGCTGAAATTATCTCAAATATAATAGCCGAATATTCATTTTATAAGCAGTTATAATGCCCAATTTATTTCAAATATAGTAAACGAATATTCATTTTGCAAGCAGTTATAATGCTCAATTTATTTTAAATACAGTTGAAAGATATTTATTCTATAAGCAGTTATAATGCTGAAATTATTTCATATATAGTAGAAGAAGTCTTAATTATAAGCGATTATAATAACCGAAATAAAAACTTAAAAGAGTTAATTGTTAAACATTTAACTAGTTATGTACGCCGATAATCGTATAGGATTTACAACGAACGTTTAGACCGTTATATTAATCTTTAAAAGATATACGAGGCAAGTATTTTATTCCTTTAAACTATATGCAAGTATTCTAACGTTTATTATTGGTATAAATAGACATAAATGGACTACGTGACGCCGATAGACCGCGTAAACTAAACGTACTACGCACAGGCAAGTCTCCAAACCTTGTTACCTTTATGCAAGTCTTATGCTATCAATTATTGTGAAGCTATTGCTTTTTGATTCTGCATAACGTAAGAAATAAATTATTATACATATATTGTTTATCCGAGCATGAATTGTTATGTCAAGCCAAATTATTTGGTACGACATCTTATAATTGAGTATACAAACACCCTATATAGGTTGTTATTGTCGATAATATATTGACATCTAGTGCATGTTGGGCACGATTAGGATGGTATGCATACTCCTAGGATATCGAATAGGCTGATCCCCTATAAGATATCTGAACAAAGTTGTTCTAAGTCATTGAAGGCTGACAGAACTAGTTGAAACACATTGTTCATATATTGAACCCTCAGTTGGCAAAAGCTTTTGAACTTCTTTCAAATCAAACACATTATGTTTATATTTTTGAAATAAACTTGCTGTGCATTCTGTAGCTCATCCTTGCATAAAACTTTCCTTTGCAGTTTTAGATGGTAATCCCGGAACTTCAGGGACGAACAAGGGAAAGAGACCGTGTTAATTAATTTTATCTTACGGTTCTGAATAAATTCAAGTCTTATAAGACTTTGTTGTAATAAGAACTGTAACGAATGTGATTTTTGTGAATAAATAAAATATTTATTGAGTTAAATAAATATTTTAGTTGTTTTATTTATTGAATAAAATAAATAATTGATGAGATTATTGTGGGGTAATTTATTTTAGTATAATTATGTTAATTGTTATTTGAATGGTGATTTGATATTTATTTTGATTTAATTTAATAATTAAATTAGATGATTGATGATTTATTTGAATAAAGGATTTATTTGAAATGATTTATTAGATAATATGTCAATTGGCCAAATAGAAATTATAATTTAATTAGTAAGATTTAATTGAATTTATATTGTTACAATTTAATTGATTAAAGTGTGACAATTGAAGCATATTATATAATAAGTATTTTAATAAATCAAAAGAAGATTAATTTAGTTTTACCAAACAAAGCGTTGTGGCTTTTGAATTTCTATTTTAATTTAGTTTTTTGCCAAACAAGCCTTATGACTTTTGAATTTGTGTAACTGATGAATTAGAATTAAAATACAATATTATTATTCAACAGTTTTTATTTGAAGGTCGTTACTAGTATTGTTAGTTTATTTGCTTGCTAAGGAAGAAAGAAAGAAAAAGAAAGAGTTGAGAGTTCAGAGAGAAAATTGAGACCTGAAAAGAATTCTGAAAATCAGAAGGAAGAAAAGGGTTTACTGAATTCTCACCATCTAGCTTCTAAACAAAGAATTAAGAGGTATAATCTGATTATAAACTCCTGTATATATGTTCTTTGAGTTCTTCATGGTAAAATAAATTTTTAATGGATTAATTATTTGGAAGTTGTTTATAAATTGTTCATATGCATGTATTATCTATTATATTATGTATATAAACTGTTTTGGGTGAATTAATTCATGAGATTATGTTTAAAAATGGAGTTTTGGTATTTACAGTGAAAAGTTCACGAGTTTGGCTTATATGTATAAAAATTGATGAACAATATTCTAAGATTTAATTAATATGTTGATTATGTATGTTGTTAAGAGTATATAATCTGCTATATGGTGTTTGTGGATGGTCTACAGCAATTAAATTCGTGTATAAGCCTGGAATAGGAAGAACATGACTTTTAGTTTTCACAGTTTTTATGTGGTCTGTCTAAGGGTCAAAATTAATGGTTTATTTGTTAATAGAATTGTAAATTGATTGTCGCTTATATTAATTTGATAAGAAATGAAAACAATGCAATTGGAATGGATAAATTTATTTGAGAATCGAGTCTGGGTTGAATGATTTTGCAATACTATGTCAAAATAGCAAAAGTTAGCTTGATTATGAAATTTAGCTTTTTAATTGGGAATTTGAGTTTATGAGTTGTGAAAATCATTTTGTAGTTATGTTCTGATGAGTTTTACAAAGTAAATTGCATCTGGGTTAGTTGATTTGGTGTTTAGGTGATTAAGTGTTGGTTTTGTGTCGGAAGCAGAGCAAGTTCGTGACTGCAGAAACTGATTCTGTAGTCTGGCGCCACAGCGCCGCTCCTATAACACAAAACGGGTGCCGCAACGCTGGGTCTAGTAGAAACGGGTCAAGGCCAGTGCCGCAGTGCCGGCTCAAAGCCAAAACCTGGCGTCGCAACGCCGGGTTAAAACCGTGTCGGGTCAAAAACCCTGAAAATGATTTTCTTTCAGATTCTGCAATTTAATAAATTTTCTATATAGGGAGCAACATGATAAATATGTGTTACTATAGTAAAAGTTTAAGAATATTGGTTTGAGTTATGCTTTCGAAAGTGATTAATTGCTTAATTTAGGAAGTAGATAGTTGAACCATGATTGTTAATTGTTCAACGTGACTTAAATGTATAGGTCACTAAAAGAGCAAGTAGATAACATTAATTATAGTAAGCACTCAAGGCAAGTTCTTTTATCCCTGTCTTGATTATAAATGTCGCAACTTTCTTACTTTACTTTCTTTGAGCAAGCTTATTAACCTTAGCTTATTATTGTTCAAGCAAGGTTGTTATAATGTCAAATGCTTATGTTCTATTCAAGTCATTTGTTATTCGATTATGAATTGTTATTCAAACTTCGAACATAAATCTCATTGTACAATTTTATTGTTGAATCAAATGCTTTAGCGACTAGCGAACCCTTATTGATTCAACTACTCCATAGTTGATGAGCGTTCTAAAGACTTAGAATTTCTTGAAGTTATTCCAAACCAAGTTTCTTTTGGTACGAATTCTGATGTCAAACTGAGATGAACAACTCTAATATAGGGGATTAAACTACACAGTAGCGTTAAAATATTTGTGCACAATACATTGTACGAAGGGCTGATCCCCCGGAGTACGAGATGGATAATCCATAGTCTACAAGACTGTTAAAGGTTACAATAGAGATACTTGTTAACCTAGGACATAGTTCGAGGTCTTATGACTCTCAGATATACTTTCGATTTTGAAATCTTAATTCAATACTTGAGCCGAGTTTTCTGTTGAACTTTTAGTCCTTTGATTGTTCTTGATCTCAGAAAGGTTATTACACCTCAATTAAAAATCCACTTTGTTGATTATTCTATTGTTATTGTTATTATACCTGTGGGCAATTGTTTGCTCACCCTTGCATATAACATTGCAACTAAGACTGAGAAGTCAGATGAGCCGTCCACTAGTAAGGGCAAAGACAAGATGCAGAAGTAGCTCGCAGACTGTTATTTGATTATGGAGTTTTTGTAACAAGACTTATTTAATGTTATGTTTTAATTTCGCATTAAAGTATAAAGGTTAAATGACCTGAGATTTATTTACTTAAGAGATTTAAATTGTAACCCCTATTGTAGGAAGATGATTTATTCAGTTTAATGTTATTTCTCTTTATTTTGGGTAGTTATATGTGAGTGTGATATATAGTGAGCACCAAATCTGTGGGATTGAAGTACCCGAATTTGTGGGTGTCACAGGTTTGTATCAAAGTCGTAGGTTATAAACCTTAGGTGGGGGGGGGGGAACCTTAGGCTATATCCTTTTTTGAAAAGATAGTTGTGTTATAACTCTTATCGAGTTCTAAGGAATGAATTACAGAAATTCATGAAAGATAATAAAATGACTATGTGCTTACTTGTTAACAAACTTATATGCTCGCGAGTAGTAATTGGAACTTAAAATTTTATTGTCAGGATGTCTGATAAAGGAGATCCCAACCAGGCTAGGGAGGAGGAGCCCCGTGATATTTATATAGTCCGGGAGCAGTTGGTGCAGAGGGAGCCATCCCCATTGATCACAGTTGTAGGCCCTGAGTACGAGCCTGAGTCTGATCTTGAGGAGGATCCTGAGGAGATTGATGATGAGGAAGAAGATCCTGATGAGTTTCCACCGAACTCTATCAGTACTGAGATGTATGACAAGCTATATGATCGTAACATAGAGTTATATGATAACATTAGAGAGTTGAAAGAGTTGACTGATACGCGTCAGACCACCATAAAGTAGAAGAATGGCGAGATTGAGGAGCTTGATATACGTCTTGGAGACATGGAGTGGAAGTTGGTTCAGGCGGAGAGCCAAAAGGAGGAGCTAACAGCTGAGATAGAGCAATTGAAAAGCGACCTAAAAGAAGAGTCCGCAAAGCGTGCCAGAGCCGAGGACGCATGGATGAGGGCTGCTAATCGTGCAAATCATGTTGAGGATGAGGTTCGGTCAAAGAAGGCCAGAATGGATGAGATGGACTATGCATTCCACATAGCGATAGATAGGGTACAGGATCGAGTTTTCCACTATCCAGTGCAGTTCGAGGATCTACCATGGTATATGATGGATCGCAAGACGATGATTCGTATCACGGAGGAGGAGCGTGGGGAAGCAGTACGACGTGGGATGTCTTAGCTATTTACGATAAATGCAATAGTGGGTTATAATAGTTAGTCACGAGTATTAGTAGAATGTAAATCCCAATTGTTAATATAATAATAGGATAAGATGTTAATGTGATTTTTTAATATTTTTATGATAAGGAAAATGATGTAAATAGCAGTAATACTATCTTTGTTATGTTTAAAGACATTGAATGAGTAAAATAAAAAAGTTTGTTTGATGTGTTATGCGCTAAATGTTGTTGTTTAAAACTGTTTAAGATAAGCCTTAAATGTTTAAGGGGTTGACTAGTAAACTAATGGTGAATACTTTCAACAGAAAGATGCCGCCAAGAAGAAGGCAAACTCGTCAGCAAACCCTTGAGGGGTCGACGAACAATAATGAAGCTGAAGCTAACCCAATGCAACAGTTGGTGAATTTATTGACGGGAGCGTTTGCGAATCAACCCCAAACCAATGCCATAACTTTTAAAGGCTTCAAGGCTGTTGGACCCCCAGAATTTCAAGGGTCTATGAATCCGATCGAAGCTCAAACTTGGATTATGGAAATGGAGAAGGTGTTTGACGTCACTAGGGTCAGCAAGGACCAGAAGACTGCGTTCGTAACATTCATGCTTAAATCAGAAGCTAGTTACTGGTGGCAAGCTAACAAAACCCGAGGTGGTCAAGGGGTAATTATGTGGGACAGATTTAAAGAGATGTTCTTCGAAACCTATTTTCCGCCGAGTTCGCAGAACCAAATGGAAGTCCAATTCTTGGAATTGAAGCAGTGAACGATGACAGTACCCGAATATGCCGCCAAGTTTAATGAGTTGGCAAGGTTTGCGCCGTACCAAGTCAATACCGATGAGAGGAAGGCGAGGAGGTTCAAACAGGGACTAAAGCCCTGGCTTTATAGCTGAGTCTCTATGTTCCAACTTAACTCGTTCGCAACCGTATTGGAAAAGGCGATCATCGCAGAGGGAGGAAGTGACGCCCTTAGTAAATGCAAACAGGAGCAGAAGGGTAAAAAGGGTGAAAGTGAGAATAAGACTGGTGGAAGCCAGGGTGGCAGCAGTCAAAAGAGGAAGTGGAATGATAGTGTTTCTGCTAGAAGTCAGCAAGGGAATCAGAGAAAGAAGTTTAAAGTGTGTGGTAACTGTGGAAAGAGCCATACAGGTGTGTGTATGAAGGGGAAGCGGGTATGCTATAATTACGGTCAAGAGGGCCACATCGCACCGAATTGCTCTAGTCCAAAGAAGGGCGCATGTTTCACTTGCAGATCGAAGGATCACTTTGCTTGAGACTGCCCTAAGAAAGCAACATAAGAAGTAAGCGGAGGGAAGGGAAACAGCAGTGGTGGCAATTTGACTATCACTGGACCGACGTCGTCCAATCGACCTACTGCCCGAACATTCAACATGACGATGCAGGATGTTGTGCAGTCAAAGGATGTGGTGTCAGGTATCATTCTGGTCAATAGTATAAATGCTTACATATTATTTGATTTGGGTGCTACTTGTTCATTTATATCCGATGATTTTGCTAAGAAATTAGATTTACCTCAGGAAGAGTTATACTGCCCTATAAACATAAAAATTGTAAATAGGGAAGTGGTTCCTGTTAAGGTTGTACATAAGAACTGTCGGGTAGATATTAAGGGTCATCTGATGACTGTAGATCTAATTCCAATTCAACTTAGGGAGTCTGACGTTATTTTGGGAATGGATTGGTTGTTCAACCATGGGGCAGTAATTGATTGCCAAAAGAAGTGTGTGAACCTTATGACTCCGTCAAAAGTAGTGTTTTATGGCAGCAAATCACCTAGACAAACGAGTTATCTCACGATGATGCAGGCCAAAAAGTTGTTGAGACAAGGCTGTGTGGGATACCTAGCTCACATAGTCGATACTCGAAAGGTAGGTGCAAAGCTAGAAGAGATATCAGTGGTTAGGGATTTTGCGAACGTATTCTCAGATGATTTGCTGGAACTTCCACCAGCTAGGGAAATTGAATTTGTAATTGATCTAGCACCAGGGAGAGCTCCTATATCAAAAGCCCCATACCGAATGGCTCTAGTGGAGATGAAGGAGTTGATGGTGCAATTGCAAGAGTTGCTAGATAAGAAGTATATTCAAACGAGCGTTTCGCCGTGGGGAGCACCGGTACTATTTGTCAAGAAGAAGGAAAGACCAATGCGACTTTGCATTGATTATAGGGAATTGAATAAGGTTACCATCAAGAATAAATACCCATTGCCAAGGATCGAAGATTTGTTTGATCAATTGAAGGGAGCTAAATATTTTTCAAAAATAGATTTGCGAAGTGGGTACCATCAGTTGAAAGTGAGACGGGAGGATGTGTCGAAGATAACATTCAGAACTCGGTATGGTCATTACGAGTTTCTGGTAATGTCATTTGGTCTAACTAATGCACCTGCATCATTTATGGATCTAACGAATAGGGTGTTTAAACCGTTTTTGGATAAATTTGTGGTGGTATTCATCGATGACATTTTGGTGTATTCCAAAACCAAGGAGGAGCATTCGGAACATTTGAGACTGACATTGGAAATGCTAAGAAGGGAGAAGTTGTATGCGAAGTTTTCAAAATGTGAATTTTGGTTGGAGCGTGTGCAATTTCTTGGGCATGTGATTGATAAGGACAGAATTTTGGTGGATCCATCAAAGGTTGAAGCTGTGATGAACTGGGATCAGCCGAAGACACCGTCAGAGGTGAGAAGTTTCTTAGGATTGGCAGGTTATTATCGCCGTTTCATTCAGGACTTCTCTAGAATCGCCACTCCGTTGACGAATTTGACAAGGAAAGCAGTGAAGTTCGTTTGGACGGAGAAGTGCGAAAAGAGTTTTCAAGAATTAAAGAAGAGACTGAGTACAACACCTGTGTTGTCTTTGCCAGATGATACAGGGAATTTTGTGGTGCATAGCGACGCATTGCATAAAGGACTTGGTTGTGTGCTTATGCAGAATGACAAGGTCATCGCATATGCATCGCGACAGCCAAAAGATTACGAAAAAGGGTATCCGACCCATGATTTGGAGTTAGCTGCCGTGGTGTTTGCTTTGAAGATTTGGAGGCACTACCTCTATGGGGAGAAGTGTGAGATATATACGGACCATAAAAGTCTGAAATATATTTTCACACAAAAGGATTTAAATATGCGTCAGAGGCGATGGTTAGAATTGATCAAAGATTATGATTGTGAAATCCTATACCATCCATAGAAAGCTAATGTGGTTGTCGACGCTTTGAGAAGGAAGGGTCGGGAGAAGTTATTTTTGTTAACTGCTCAGGAGAAGCTCATAGCAGAAATGGTAAGTTGGAGTTAGAGGTAAAATATCTGACAGAGTCGAATGAAAAATTATTCCATATAGAAACCCGACCAACTCTAGTGGACAAGGTGAAGGAAGCACAACTCTAGGATGATGAGTGTGATAAAATACGGAAAAGGGTGCTTGAGGGTGATGAGCTTAAATTCAAAATCGATACCGAAAGGTTGCTGAGATTTGATGGTAGAATCTGGGATCCGTCAGTACCGGAGGTTAGGGAGGAAATTTTGAACGAAGCTCATAGTTCAAGATTTTCAGTTCACTCGTGAAGTACAAAAATATACCAGGATCTTCGACAACATTTCTAGAGGCCAAATATGAAGAGAGAGGTTGCTGGGATGTGTTGCAAAGTACTTAACTTATCAGAAAGCCAAAGTAGAGCATCAGAGGCCAAGTGGTTTGTTACAGCTGACATCTTCTGACGCTTTAGCAAAGAAGCAGGCAGTTTCATTTGAACTCATTTCTGCAAGATTTAACACGTACACATTGTCTTCTCTAGTTCTAATTAGCTTTAACGAGTTTAATTCCAGGTCTCTGACTTGACACTAGTTGTTGAGGAAGATTACTTGATGCCCTTTTATCCTATAATTGACTGATGCTCAGGAGATTGTGCTTTAAGCCTTCAACGAATGCCACTTTGCTGAAGGACACTGCATCATTTTCAGTAGAGCCATATCCTCGAGTCTTTCCAGAGTTATTGTCTCCAAAGACAGCAGCAATACAATCTTTTTCCTTGAAGTTCGATATGAGAGTTTTGTTATTAGTCATATATCTCGAGCATCCACTATCGAGATACCTGATGAGTGTGTTTCATACACACAATTTGAGTACTTTTGGCCTTGATAATTTGTAAGTCTTTAGGTATTTTATGTGGTTTTATTGTATTTTTATCTTAGTTTTAGATATTGTGGTTTTATATTGGTTATATATGCTTAGTATTGTTTTTTATGCATTTTCATTGTGTTTGTAGGAATTGAAATAAAGACCGCTCGGATCGTTGTTCATAATGACATAATGCCCGTGCTTGGTTATCTGTGGTTGGCGTGTTTTATTTTGGAAATTAGCGTTTGGCGATGCTCGGTATTAAAGTTAATGACATTTGCGCTTTGGGTGTGCACGACGTCAACCAAGTCACAAGAGTGCTGACATAGGCACCAGCTGCAGCAGGCCACGGAGGCCTCCGTGAAAATCACGGAGGCTGCACCAGCAAGCACGGAGGCCTCCGTGCAAATCACGGAGGCTGCACCAGCAACCAGGGAGGTCATGGAGGCCTCCGCGCAAACTAGCGGGGCCTCGCCAGGGCATACAGGGAGTTTGTAACAGGCCACGGAGGCCTCCGCACAAACCACGGAGGCTGCGCCAATTCGCGCTGAGTGTGCGATCTGTGCGGGTTTTTGGATCCAAATCCGAGTGGAGGCTTGGGTTTTCATGGGAACATTATAAATAGAACATGTAGCCTCCATTTTGAGAGACTTAGACAGACTTAGACTATCCTAGACTTCAAAAATCAGATTTAGAGAGAGAGAGAGAGGAGGCTTGGAGCAAAAAGAGGGAGGCCATGGCCATTGGCCATGGTTATTCCAAAGCTAGGAAGAGCTTCAATGGAGATGCTTCAATGGAGTTTCATCCAACAACAATGGGGAAGCCATCCTTTATCTTTCTTTATCTTTTTCCTCTATGTAATTAGTTTTTAATCTAAGATTGTAATTGAACCCATTGCTTAATTTGAATTGATTTTCTCTTCCAATTGATTATTGTTGCTCATATGAATTGGTTATCATAACCTATGCTTTTAGATTAATTGCTTGGCTAGTAATTACCTTGGGAACCTATATGAACTTGACAAACGGATTATAGTGTTAAGACCTAGTTATGATACCATGCGAAAGTTAAAGATTATTGTGGGTTATTAATTGAGATTAAGTGACGTGTGTCTTATTGATTATCCTCAATGATAGGTAACTTGTTAGTATTTAGGATAGACATATACCTAGATACCGTGTGCAACCAATTGAGAATCTAATCTTAATGACTTCCTTTGTGAAAGTTGGTAATTGAAAGGGTGGTTGATGAGATTTAGTGACATGTGTCTTGTTAATTATTCTTGAAATTGGTCTCTTGATAGTGTGTAGGATAGACATATACATACATGCCGCATTAGGAAGATTCGTAATTGACCATCGACAGAGGCTCTTACGTAATTGTGATTTCTCGGATGTCAATTCTATGTGGCTAATTGATCTAAAAGGGGAGTTAAGATATTTGAATAAAGCATTGCACGCCAAGTGTTTGACAAAATACTTGAATGGGGGAAATTACAATCTTAGTCCTTTATCTATCTATTCTTATTATTTATATGTCATGCAATTTACATGTAACCTTTATCCATCACTTGAATTGAAGAGTTCGATTTAGATTGAGTCGATATTGAGTTAGTCATTGGGCATACATTAGAGTTAATTCCCTATGGGTTCGACAACTCTCTTATCACTTTATTACTTGTTGACCGCGTATACTTGCGCGTATTTTTCGTTTGTGAAATCGACCAACAGGTTTTTGGCGCCGTTGCCGGGGAATTATTCTTCTAATATTTTTCCAATATTAATTTCAATTGACTTGATCTTAATTTGAACTTGTATTTATATTTTAAATAAAGTCGGGTCGAGGACTATAAACCAAACGCTTCTTGGGAGGCAACCCAAGTTTATTGTTTTGCTTTTGTTTGATTGCATTTTAATTTCTTTAGTCAATTATTTTTTAGGTGCCGATTATCGTGCAAAACAAAATACGCTCCCAGCTTTGAGGACTTGAAAGATGATATCAATGGCACTCGACACGTTCTCAGGGAAGTCTTCTATTTTAATTCTTCCTATTTCAGGCATTGAGGACAATATCAAGTTTAAGTTTGGGGGTAGTATCTAGTATTTGTGTGTTTTTAATTTAGTATTTGTGTTTTTAATTTAGTATTTGTGTGTTTTCAGTTATTTTTCAAAAAAAAAAAAATTAATTTTCTTTTCAGGATGTGTCTCTTGAGCATTATTTTAATTTGGTTTGAACTATAATTCATGGTCAATGATAATAGCTTGATTGAATAGATTCTAACTCATGGAAAATGGACATATGTTGCGTAGTCGTTGTGCTTAATTTTGTTGTTGGTTATTGTTTTGCTCATGCATCTTTTCACTTTTATGCACTTACCCATGAGTATTGAGCTAGTCGTATGCTTAGAGAAGGCTTTTATAACCGAATGCTTGTGCAAAATATTTATAAACTCTAGTACTCGTTTAAACATCACTTAAAGTAAGGTATCCAAATTTGTTGTGTTTGATTTGTTGGTCATGTAGTGAGTTGAGATGGAGCGTAAAACGCACTCACTCATGGACACATGCTTAGGGGAGATAGAGCGTAAACCACACTCTCTTATTTTTGTGACAAAAGAAAGAAAATGTTGTATTGCAAATCTTGTAGGGGGTTGAGATAGGGCGTAAAACGCACTCGCCCATATGAGAATGCTTAAGGTAGAGATGGAGCATAAAATGCACTCACCTAGAGCCCTTGAGTCTCAAAATTTTTGGAATTGTGATTTGTATACCTTTGTATTGAGTGATGTGTTAAGCATGATTGTTTTGGGGTTTATTTTGATTTCTTTCATAAGGTAATATGGTTGCCGAGCTATAATTGGTTTAGTGCAATTGGGTACTCACACACATACACGGAAGGGGCCTATAGCAAGATATGACTAGCTAATTGATAGTTTAGACTTGTAATGTTTTGTTTGTTTTCTTGAGTTCTATGTGTTAATGCCTTTGAGACCATTGTCGTCTTATTAATTCATTGCTCAAGATAGGTTGTATTAAAAGTGTTTGAATTGTGTAGTTTAGGTTTGTTTTACTTGAGGACAAGCAAAGATTTAAGTTTGGGGGTATTTGATGAGTGTGTTTCATACACACAATTTGAGTACTTTTGGCCTCGATAATTTGTAAGTCTTTGGATATTTTATGTGGTTTTATTGTATTTTTATCTTCGTTTTAGATATTGTGGTTTTATATTGCTTATATATGTTTAGTATTGTTTTTTATGCATTTTCATTGTGTTTGTAGGAATTGAAATAAAGACCGCTCGGATCGTTATTCATAATGACATATGCCCGTGTTTGGTTATCCTTGGTTGGCGTGTTTTATTTTGGAAATTAGCGTTTGGCGACGCTCGGTATTGAAGTTAATGACATTTGCGCTTTGGGTGTGCACGACGTCGACCAAGTCACAAGAGTGCTGACATAGGCACTAGCTGCAGCAGGCCACGGAAGCCTCCGTGAAAATCACGGAGGCTGCGCCAGCAGGCACGGAGGCCTCTATGCAAATCACGGATGCTGCGCCAGCAACCAGGGAGGTCACGGAGACCTCCGCGCAAACCAGCGGGGCCTCGCCAGGGCATATAGGGAGTTTGTAACAGGCCACGGAGGCCTCCGCACAAACCACGGAGGCTGCGCTAATTCGCGCTAAGTGCGATCTGTGCGGGTTTTTGGATCCAAATCCGAGTGGAGGCTAAGGTTTTCATTGTAACATTATAAATAGAACATGTAGCCTCCATTTTGAGAGACTTAGACAGACTTAGACTATCCTAGACTTCAAAAATCAGATTTAGAGAGAGAGGGAGAGGAGAGGAGGCTTGGAGCAAAAAGAGGGAGGCCATGGCCATTGGCCATGGTTCTTCCAAAGCTTGGAAGAGCTTCAATGGAGGTGCTTCAATGGAGTTTCATCCAACAACAATGGGGAAGCCATCCTTTATCTTTCTTTATCTTTTTCCTCTATGTAATTAGTTTTTAATCTAAGATTGTAATTGAACCCATTGCTTAATTTGAATTGATTTTCTCTTCCAATTGATTATTGTTGCTCATATGAATTGGTTATCATAACCTATGCTTTTAGATTAATTGCTTGGCTAGTAATTACCTTGGGAACCTATATGAACTTGACAAACGGATTATAGTGTTAAGACCTAGTTATGATACCATGCGAAAGTTAAAGATTATTGTGGGTTATTAATTGAGATTAAGTGACGTGTGTCTTATTGATTATCCTCAATGATAGGTAACTTGTTAGTATTTAGGATAGACATATACCTAGATACCGTGTGCAACCAATTGAGAATCTAATCTTAATGACTTCCTTTGTGAAAGTTGGTAATTGAAAGGGTGGTTGATGAGATTTAGTGACATGTGTCTTGTTAATTATTCTTGAAATTGGTCTCTTGATAGTGTGTAGGATAGACATATACATACATGCCGCATTAGGAAGATTTGTAATTGACCATCGACAGAGGCTCTTACGTAATTGTGATTTCTCGGATGTCAATTCTATGTGGCTAATTGATCTAAAAGGGGAGTTAAGATATTTGAATAAAGCATTGCACGCCAAGTGTTTGACAAAATACTTGAATGGGGGAAATTACAATCTTAGTCCTTTATCTATCTATTCTTATTATTTATATGTCATGAAATTTACATGTAACCTTTATCCATCACTTGAATTGAAGAGTTCGATTTAGATCGAGTCGATATTGAGTTAGTCATTGGGCATACATTAGAGTTAATTCCCTGTGGGTTCGATAACTCTCTTATCACTTTATTACTTGTTGACCGCGTATACTTGCGCGTATCTTTCGGTTGTGAAATTGACCAACAATACCAGATTGAACTAATGGAACTTCTTTCCTTAGTGATATTAACTTCTTGATTATCAGTGATGTTGTCTGCCTCTATGGCCATAAGACACAAGTTGGCTATCTGGGGTTTTTTATCTTTCACTAGATTATGAACTCGAATCATTTTCAGAATCATTACACGAACCCTCAACAATTAAACCTTTTTCATTCTTCTGGAACTTCTTGTAACCCTTGAATTCTTTCTTTGGAGTCGATTCTTTCTTTTTCTTATCTTTCTTCAACTCCTCTCTCAGGGTTTGTTGCACTTAGCGATATAGTGACATGGCTTTTTATAATTGTAGCACATGTCCTTTGAGTGGTCATGGTTGTTGTTATTGTATCTTCTGGGCTTGCTGCTTCTGCCTTTCCTCATAAATTTCCTTAATCTTCTAGCAAGCAGAGCAATGTCTTCATCGTTTTCATCATCATCAGAAACATCTTTAACAGGAACTTTGGAAGCTGCCTCTGACGCTTTAAGGGCGACTCCTCTCTCTTTCCTCTTGGGTTCTGATATAGTCTTTGCCCATTGATTTAATTCTAACTCATAGGTGAGGACATTACCGTAGAGCTTCTGCACTGTCATTTCATGAAGATTCTTCGATTCTCTTATTGCATTGGTTTTTGCATCTCACTTGCTTGGTAGTGCTCTCATGAATTTAATATTAAGGTCTTTATTGGGATAGAACTTTCCGAATGCTCTGAGGAAGTTGAGCAAAACGTTAAGTCTCTCATAAGTTGCTATTATGTTTTCCCCAGGAACATGGGAGATCATTTCATATTATTGAGTCAGTAAGTATTGCTTGTTTTCCCTTACTTCTTCTGTTCATTCGTGCATCAGCAGGAGAGCTTCCAACACCTCCTTTGCCGTTTTGCAGTTGACCACATTTTCAAATAACTTGTCTTCTAAAGTCATGAACGGGATGTTCTTGGATCTTTTATTAAGCTGCACCAGCTTCTTCTCCATATCTATCCATTTGGCTCTTTGCTTGACTATAAATTTGTTTGGATTGTCGGTTATTGGAGCGAGCTTTATGGGAATGAAAGGGCCATTGATTACAACATCAAACAGCTCTTCATCTACCGCGTCCATATATGCCTGTATTCGAACTTTCCAGTTAACAAATTTATCTTTATTGCATAGAGGTGGCTTGTTTCTACCACCAAGCTAAGAACTAATTTTATTTTGTGCCATTAATCTACTCAAGCGATTTAAGCTTTGTTCACGAGAACCTGCTTTGATACCACTTGTTGTATCCCAAAGGCACTAAGAGATCTAGAAGGGGTTGAATAGATCCTTTAAAAATTTTGCTATTAAAGAATTATTACCAACTTGTGATTTAAGCAAGTTAATTAAATGACTTTGATAATTTGAAAAACCCCTTCAAAGATTTAAAAGAATTCACAGTTCTAAATTTAGCACACAAGTGGAATTAAGTCACAATTTAATTTAAAAGACTTGGCAGAAAAGTAAGTGCAGAATATAAAGGAGACATAGAGAATTTAAAGTGGTTCGAAGTACAAAATCTCCTAGTACATTCTATTACTCTTTAAGTAGGTATAATCTACTAAAGATAGGTGATCACAAAGATCTGTTCACACAGAATAGTTACACTCTACGAATCACAAAGATTCCTTCAAGCCACAAAGACTTGGATATAATAGATTATTAAGGTATCTTTAAGTCACTAAGACTTAGATACAAAGAGTCATTAAGACTTATATAATCACTAAGAAAGAGTGTGATTTAGAGGTATTGTTAAGTGACTTTTGTAAGTTTACAGAAACAAGAACATACATACAATCATATTGTAAGACAGTGGAAGCATGGCATGAATCGAATTTAAAATTTTCTGCAATCCCAAGAATCTCCTTATGCAACATTATTACTTGAGGAAGGATAAAAGATATACCTTATGAAGATGATCAACTCATTGATGTGATCTTCAAGTTTCAATCCCTTGTTCCTTCATGCTCCTCCAAATCTACGGATCAAACGCAAGCTACTTAATGTGTGCAGCACTCCAAAGGTGATCCACCAAAAGATTATTATGGAAGAAGTAAATTTAGGTTTACTCTAAACATTATATGGCTAGCCCTAATTCTCTCTCTCCTAACTCTTTAGCTTGTAGAGAATACTTGCAAGAGTTGCATTAGTCCTTCCCACAATAAGACCCCTCTTATTTATAGACTAACCTTCCATCCTAAACCTTTTAGGACTTAGGGTTTCAAATTAATTTAACTCTCAAACTATTTAGGAATTAAATAATTTATAATAATAATAATAATAATAATAATACTTCTTATTAATTTATAATTAGTATTTCTTCAAATACTTAATTATAAATATTAAGTTATTTAATTTATTTCACTAATAAATTAAATACAATTAATTCATTATTATTAAGCTAATTACTTCTAAAATAATATTTCTCTTTTGCGGCGTGACCCTTTAGGTTCAATATTATGTCGGTAGTAGAATAAATAAATTAGAACCATTCTAATATTATTTATAATGAATTAAACTCCTTTAATTCATATATAAATAAATAATATTTATTTTACATCATCAAAGACACTTTACATCAGTGTATCATGACTATCTGTATAATATAAAATCACAAATTCAATAATTAGTTACCTTACAATTCAATCATTTTACCACACAATGTCCAGCTCAAATATAAAACATGGAATTTCTGTCAAGTTTTATTTATTTGATCATATACATTTCGATTTAAAAATGCACAACTCTAGTTAATATAAATTAGAAACTCCTTTATAATTTCCATTCACCTTGGCCAGGGATTCCTGAGTTGTCACTTATTGAATCACATAGGACATTCTCTCTCTTTACTAGAAGCGGTAGATCCTTTGTTGATCATTCATCTACCTCCATGTACACTTTATTATACCCGAACATACCCTATAATATACTCTATAGTATTAAGGAATATGACAAAGTATAATTTAGAATACACAAGGTAATATGATGATCTCAAGTCCAAGGATCACTTGTACTACTATCACTATAGGAATTCCTATTGACAAGCGAATAAAACTCCATTAGGTGTTCTTTTAAGTGAGTCACGTTTAGTGAACTTATTCTCCAATAAGCACCTACATACTTGCTTTAGTGTCTCCACACAAATGATTATGAGATCAATCATCATCTTTAATAGAGCAAGCGTAGTATGTACTAATCTATCCGAAATCAGTAACCCCACAATAGTGATCCAACGATTAGGAACGTTTTTAGTTTTGAGCTATCTAGAATTTAAATCTCATTAGCATAAACGCTTCATAATTCTAAAAGCATTGCTCCAAAACTATGAGTTTATCACATTAATTAATTCTACCAATTAAATATGGATAAGTAAATGCCTTCATATAAATAAATCCTTTTATTAATAAATGGATAAGATTATAAAGTAAATGATTATCACATCCGATGTGATTGGCTTGAGAGCATACTACTTTCAATCTCTCACTTACACTAATGTCAATCGCCCTGGTATCTAATACCCATCTTCTCTAAGTGGCAATCGAACTGATGTTGAGATAATACTTTAATAAATGAATTTGTAATGTTGTTCTGAGAGTCCACTCTCTCTAAGTTGACATCTCCTCTTTCAATGATTTCTCTAATCAAATGAAAGTTCCGCAACACATGCTTGGATTTCTGATGAGACCTAGGTTCCTTGACTTGTGCAATAGCTCAAATGTTGTCACAATGTACAGACAATGGTCCTTGAATGCTAGGAACTACTCCAAGTTCTGTAATGAACTTTTTCATCCAAACAGTTTCCTTTGCAGCTTCACTTGCAGCTATGTACTTTGCCTCCATCACTGAATCAACAACCATTTGCTGCTTGGAACTCTTCCAACTCACTACACCACCATTCAAAGTAAACACATACTTTAAACCGATTTGTTATCGTCTTGGTCAGTCTGAAAATTTAAGTCTGTATAGCCCTCTAGTTTTAAATCAGACCCACTATAAACTAGAAAGACATCCTTAGTTCTTCTTAAGTACTTTATGGTATTTTTCACTGCTTTTTAATGTTCTTCTCTAGGATTAGACTGATATCTGCTTGTCACACTTAGTTCATAAGTAACATCAGGTCTCGTACATATTATCCCATACATGATAGATCCTATTGTCAAAGCATAAGATATCCTACTCATGCGATCTCTCTTTTCAAGCGTCTTTGGAGACATTTTCATGGAGAGATTCACTCCATGGCTCATCAGTATGAGTCCTCTCTTGGAGTTTTTCATGCTAAACCTTTTTAATATCGAATCAATGTACATTCCTTGGGTCAAGCCAAGCATCCTCTTGGATTTATCTTTATAGATCTTTATCCCCAAAATGTAGGATACTTTTCAGCAGTGAGAACAATTCTCAAATTCCTTAACCAATCTGTATAGTTCGGTCCGGTTAACCTGTTAACATCTAATATGCTCCACAGTGATAGTGAATGAGACACAGTAAAATTTTATAAATGAAATTTTTAACAATAACATTAGGATGCATTCATTTTATTAATTACCAGATTAATTTAGGATTTTATTAAAATGGTGTCTCCTACTATTTTCTTCAAACTATATGACGCTTCATATATAGTTCGACAAATCTTGTGTAAACGACTTTGTAAAATCCGCTTACTGAGAAAAGATCTTATTATCATAAATATACGGCATTGTGTGTGCACAACAAACTATATATTTATTCAATAGGTAGACAACTCTTGTCAATTACATCAATTATGCAACTCCTTTTTTAATTAGATTATAATGGTCAAGTGTGTGCACATCCGAACTAAAATAATTCAAGTTAAGTCATTACTAGTATTTTCATATAAGTGAAGAGAAAAATACGGTTCTTGTGTGTGCACAACAAAACATGTATTGTTCAATTCTTTATAAATATCTAATGTAATAAAGCCAACATCTCAAACACTTAATATAAACCTTGTGTGTGCACAACAAACTATATTAAATATTTGATACTCTATTGTTTTATCATGCTAGAAGGTTATGTCCAACATTCTAAATGTCTTTGAACGTAATCAACTTAATATTTTTTTTATTGTTTAGCGCGCATACAAATATATATATATATATATATATATATATATATATATATATATATATAAAATACGTGTCATATTAAACATACATCTCATGTATAATAATATATTATTATATAATTAACATGTACATATAGAATACTATATTCTACTTTGGATGATTATGAACTTAATTCTAGTTTGTTTCAATCGAGCCATTGAGTGAACCAAAAGGTCAAACCTAGGGTGCATGAATCAAATTTTGAATATAACTATTAATTTAAACTCAGGCTCCATTACAAATGAGTCTTCAATGCTCCTGCTCTTCAGCTCCAATTTCCTAAATAATTCTGTTGAATCCTGTTACAATCTATTTTTATAAAACAGAAACCTTGATCAACAGTCAAGGGGAAGTACATAGGAGGAAAATAGAATTTACATCAGAAAATTAGATAGGCGAGGTACGCAAACCCCATTTATAAAAACTCATTTAAGCATCCATCAAAAATTAAATCCAATTGATCCATAGTCCATAATCATCCCCTTTATTATCATATGTGTCATCACATGTATCATATAATCATTCATCTCATGAATTAAAACATTCCATATATATATATTGATAACATTTAATCGGGCAATTAAAGTTTGCATGAAATCCAGTTTTGAATCAAAATAAACACCTTTATTTTAATCCAATTCCAAGTCTAAAATAATTTTAGTTAACATGAAATCCAATTTCGAGTCGAAATCAATTTTAGTTAACATAAAATCCAATTCCAAGTCAAAACTGCAAGAGAAAAAAAAAAAAAGCGAACCAGCCTTGCCGCCCTTGTCACGCCCCGAAATCCACCTGCTAGCTTCTTTTAGCTAGTTCGGACTTCGTGCTGACTTGTATAATCTTATTCAAAACATTCATTAACTTAAAGGTAATGTACACAATAAGTTTTTATAAAAACTCGTAATATAATTGATTTGAATCGTATATAGAAATCTTGACTTCTAATAATCAGAGTATAATGCGGAAAAGTGATAATATTATAATATCATTCTTTTGTGTTACATCATTCCCAGGTTACTTGTTCTTATTACAAATAAGTCCTAAAAGACTTAACAACAAATCTCCATTTATCTATCCGAGACTTGCAGTATTAGCAACCAGACAGTTCCTAGGAAAGAGGGGGCTTTCCGTTAAAACGATGCGCAATTAGATGACCTAACCCCTTTCCTCGTCAGAACTTTCTAGACATTGCCAATAATGTTAATCTAGCATAGTTTAAATCTTCTACATCTTCAACTTTCTTTGTACAGCCAGAATCGTCTGGTAATTCTTCCTTAGCTGTAATTTGTTTTAAGATAATTGCAACAAAGAGCATAAGAATGCCCAACAAGTCTAACAGATATATATATATATATATATATATATGAGAAGAGAATCACATTTTCAAGATATATATATATACAGAATAAGCTGATACAAGATTTCAACGATTATCAATATAGTGAACTGAGTGGTTCCCCACCCACGAACTAATGAATTAGTTCCCCGTCTCATCACCACTGCTATAATTGTATCAACAGTGTATATCGCTTCTACAATACCTCTACACTGCGACAAATGTTACCTCAGTGAGTTAGATCGGTTTCCTAACACATCTTAAACTCTTGCCCATACAAGAGAGTTGTTCAACTCAGATACTAACATGGTTTTCAATTGAAATTCAATAATCACTATCACGTTGCACATAAAAGATAACAAGCAAGTTAATGCACGGGGTGCAAAAGAAACAATACTTGCATAACAATAAACCTCATAAATAAGACATGTTATTGTACGGAGTGCATTTCAACAAATAAGTAGACTTGCCTGAATATGGATAATATGTTAACGCTAATGTTTCATTCCTCCCCCAATCTCTTAAAGTGTAAGCTCTAGAACTTTTATCCTCCAAGCTTTTCCTTTCCTTGGATTATGCTAGGCTAATTCAGCATTTGAACGATTAAATCTTTTAAGTTTTATTTCGGGTATTATAACCGCTTATAAAATGAATATTCGACTATTATATTTGAGATAATTTCATCATTATAACTGCTTATAAAATGAATATTTTTACTAAATACTTGAAGAAAATCGGACATAGTAACTGCTTATAAAAGTATATTTTCTAATATATAAGAGAAATAAATCGGACATTATAACTGTTTGTAAATAAGACTTTTGTACTATATACTTAAAATAATTTGGGCATTATAACTGATTATAAAAGTATATTTTTACTAAATATATAAAGAAGAATGAAAATAATAACCACTAGAGTAATACCTCTTGTAGTTGCTAGCTTTACTTCCAATCGCGCAACGTTTCGATGCTTAAAAAGTAATTTTTATCTCACAATATCTCTCAGAATATAAATATAGAGTGTTTTTGCTCTTGAACTGCTCTTGAAAAGTAGTAAGGAATGAATGAACTGAGCTTGCTATTTATAGAAAAACCAAGTTTCACTAATTGCACGTTAGGGGCTCGACTTATTACACTTTGGTACCTAGGTTAATTACACTTTAGTACCTAACGTGTGCCAGGCGTAAGCTGGCGTGTGCCAGGCGTAAGCTGACGTATGCCAGGCGTAAGCACGACAAAGCAGCTTGTCAGCGTAAGCACGACAAAGCGTAAGCACGATAAAGCACTATATCAGTTTAAGCACGACACAACAGCTTACTAAAAATAATTTGTTAGGATGCTTTTTGGTGAAATCGTGGAAAGCACGACAAATCATTTTGTC
The DNA here is from genome assembly GCA_034770075.1 of Aralia elata. NCBI lineage: Eukaryota > Viridiplantae > Streptophyta > Magnoliopsida > Apiales > Araliaceae > Aralia > Aralia elata. The sequence goes on from CM068377.1 coordinate 73,652,897, forward strand.
AATGTGAGCACGACTAAGCACCTTGACAAAAATTTTTTTTATTTGACCAAATTCATCGTTTACACTATAAAATCACAAAACACCTGGTTCGAAATATCATTTGGATCTTTATTTAAGCACATATGATACAAAATTTGAATCTCATTAGGGTTTAAGATTTTAAACTTCTCGATACCTAGTTTTAGGTCACTAAATTAACCTCTAACCATATACGATCGTATTTATAAGCCTCATAAATATTCAAGGTATTACAGCCCTAACGCCTCTACGCTGCGGCAGCAGGAAGTCAACACCTAGGAACTCTGGACCTGCGCCTCTGCGCTGCGGCTATTTCCAGCTACGTTTTCGGTTTTTTCAAATTGCGATTTTTGCTATTTTTCTCCTAAAACATGATTTTATACCAACAATAATGCCCAATTAAATTATTCTGAATATATCCAATCAAAATAATTAATAACTCTCATAAGGATGGCTTTGATGCCACTATAAGTTTGCAGAAATAAGAACATACATGCAATTATATTATAAGACAGCAGAAGCATGGCATAAATCGAATTTAAAATTTTCTGCAATCCCAAGAATCATCTTATGCAACATTATTAATTGAGGAAGGATAAAAGATATACCTTATGAAGATGATCAACTCCTTGATGTGATCTTCAAGTCCCAAACTTTTGTACTTTCACGCTCCTCTAAATCCACGGATCAAACCAAACTACTCCATGTGTGTAGCGCTCCAAAGGTGATCCACCAAGAGACGATTATAGAAGAAGTAAATTTAGGTTTACTCTAAACCTTGGATGGCTAGCCCTAATTCTATCTCTCTCTTCTAACTCTTTAGGTTATAGAGACTACTTGCAAGAGTAGCATTACTTCTTCCCACAATAAGACCCCTCTTATTTATAGATCAACCTTCCATCGTAAACCTTTTAGGACTTAGGGTTTTAATTTAATTTAACTCCCAAACTATTTAGGAATTAAATAATTTATAATAATAATAATAATAATACTTCTTATTAATTTATAATTAGTATTTCTCCAAATACTTAATTATAAATATTAAGCTATTTAATTTATTCCACTAATAAATTAAATACACTTAATTTATTATTATTAAGTCAATTACTTCTAAAATAATATTTCTCTTTTGCGGTGTGACCCTTTAGGATTAATATTATGCCGGTAGTAGAATAAATAAATTAGAACCATTCTAATATTATTTATAATGAATTAAACTCCTTTAATTCATATATAAATAAATAATATTTATTCTACATCATCAGTGACACTTTACATCAATTTATCATGACTACCCGTATAATATGAAATCAACGTTTAATCACATAGAACATATTCAGTAATTAGTTACCGTATAATTCAATTCTTCTGCCACACAATGTCCAGCTCAAATATAAAACATGGAATTTCTGTCAAGTTTTATTTATTTGATCATATGCATTTCGATTTAAAAAGCACAACTCTAGTTAATATAAATTAGAAACTTCTTTCTAATTTTCATTCACCCTGGCCAGGGATTCCTGAGTTGTCACTTATCGAATCGCATAGGACATTCTCTCCCTTTATAAGAAGTGGTAGATCATTTGTTGATCATTCATCTACATCCAAGTACACTTTATTATACCCGAACATACCCTATGATATACTCTGTAGTATTAAGGAATATGACAAAGTATAAATCAGAATACATAAGATACTATGATGATCTCAAGTCCAAGGATCACTTGTACTACTATCACTACAGGAACTCCTATTGACAAGCGAATAAAACTCCATTAGGTTTTCCTTTAAGTGAGTCATGTTCTGTGAACTTATTCTCCAATAAGCACCTACATACTTGGTTTAGTGTCTCCACACAAATGATTATGAGATCAATCATCCTCTTCAACAGAGAAAGCGTAATATGTACTAATATATTCGGAATCAGTAACCCCACATTAGTGATTTAACAATTAGGAACATTTTTAGTTTTGAGCTATCTAGAATTTAGATCTCATTAGCATGAACTCTTCATGATTCTAAAAGCATTGCTCCCAAACTATGGGTTTATCACATTAATTAATTCTACCAATTAAATATGGATAAGTAAATGCTTTCATATGAATAAATCCTTTTATTAATAAATGAATAAGATTACAAAGTAAATGATTATCACATCCTATGTGATTGGCTTGAGGGCATACTACTTTTAACTTTAACTTCAACAAATGAAAGACTTAGTAGCAGAACAAGATGTTCAAGATCGTAGAGTATAACTCTTTTGAGTTTGGCAACAATTCAACTTGTATGATCGATCGTTACTATTGGATTCAATTTGCTTGCCTTTTATAGACCTTCCTTGAGATTTTCCTGTTGAAAATTTGTCGTTACTTATTTAATGCTCAGATCTTGAAGATATCTGATTGTTGACTTTTAAAGAAGATGTGTTAGCTTTCGGCTGAGGAATGTCACATCAATACTGTTATAGTTATGTTCATGTGCCTGCTATCTTTTCACCGATAGAGCTGTTAGACACATCTCAAGCTGATCTTCTTTTTAGAATTAAGATATTCAGTAACCTTCCTTAGGATCTTCACTCTACAAATCTTGACATTATCAGTCCATTGTCAGAGCTAATGTACTCTACGATTTTCCTAATCGTAGAGTTCAATAATGATCGTAGAGTATATGACTAGATGAACTCTACGAAACTTCAGTTTACTCTACGAAGTTTTTCTAAGTCTTTATCTCTTTAAACGATTTTTAATCTTGCTCCAATCATTTGATAACTTCATAATTATATAGACTTAGAACATTGGAATTGCTCTACGATTCTCAATGCATTTTACGATCTTCAACGGACTTTGTGATCTTCAATAAGCTTTACGATCTCTAGCAAACTCTACGATCTTCAATGTGTTCTATGATCTTTAACAGACTTTACGATCTTTAATCAGTATGCTCAATGATTATCCAATAAACTTTACGATCGTCATATTTTCTAAAGTTTATACACTTGATTCTCTTAACGAAATAGATCAACCTAATAAGTTTGATCTTCTAATCTAAATCCTTTTACATCATTTTTATTTTAATGACTTCACAAAAGCTACTGGTTATAAATATACATTATATCAGCTTTTGTACTAACAATACCATTACCACTAATAACAAAGATATTACATTCTCATTAGTTTGAGTATAGATGGACAGGATATGATATATCAGTCATTTTAAACAAAGTTAAATGTTAATTTTGACCATAAATTTTTAGTCCCAAATAGTAGGGATTATAATAACTAGTTGGATATGATATTAAATAGTTCCCCTTTTAAGTCATTTTATTATCCCGGGACTAATAATCTCAAGTCTATTTTTAAAAATAAACAAAAGACTTAGGATTAAAAGTCTAATCCCAAGTGTTATCCTTACAAACAAATATGGCCTAAGAGACTAATTGTACTACCTAAATGTTAAAAATAAATAAAATCCAATAAAATTAAAAATAAGTCCAAAATAAAAACGGGTCTAAACATAATAATAATTGGGCTGACTTAATTCATAAATAAAAATACATCTAATATTGAAATTATCTTTGTATAACAAAACTTAAATTATAGCTAATCTTCCTTGATATTTTGTCCCGCGTTTGGTATAGGTTTGGATTCTAGGTCATTTAGATTGGGAAGTAACTTTAGACAATTCTATAAGAATAAACTACTTATATATTGTTTGCCAAAAATCGTACTAGCAAAAACAAGCAAGTATACGTGGTCAACAAGTAATAAAGAGTAAGTAGAGTATCGTTCTCACGAGAAATTAATTCTAATGTTTTCCAAGTACCAATTTTATATCAAGTCAACCTTATTTAAACAGAGGAATTAAATAATATTAACAATTAAAATAAATATTAAAAATAAATAACTAAATACTAAAACATAAATAAATAAATCTAAGAATTTTGCTTCATTCAAATCTCATAACTCTTTATTTAATTATACAGTCACGATGCACTGTTAACCGAGAATTGTTCAGTGTTTATAAGCATCTCCCGATGGTTTTATAACAAATCCTTCCTAAATCCACCACTATGGGAATAGAATTGGGAAAGAACATCCTAGCTAAATAACTCATTATATCTCTATGTGAATTAAATTAACAAGGATTTTAAGCACAGATTCTCTTTAGGTTACACATGGCATATAGGTATATTCCTATCCTATACACAAATTATGTATTCAATCTTAAGAAGAATAAACATAATCACATGTCATTATATTCAGATCTAAACCTATAATCCATCTCCCAATTTCATATAGATTTTTCCAATTAATTATTGATCAAGTAATTATACATGAATGCACAAAATATAATGAACTAATTCATATGGTGTCAATCCAATAGAAAGAAATTTAATTTAAACTACACATGGGATTCCATTAAAAACTTAAATTAAAAACACTTTCATAGCAAATAAAATTATAATCCACAAAATATTCAACATTAATGAAAGACAAAAATAAATAAAAATTTAGAGAAGAAAAATTATTTTCCGCAAGTCTTCTATCTCCAAGCTTCTTCAATTCATGGCCTCTATTGTTGATGATATCTTACTTGCTCTTGAACTTGGTAGAGAATTAGCCTCACATGGTGTTCATTGACTTTTTTTCAACACCTTTTACAATCTCAAAATAAGGATATTTATAGGAGTTTATTTTTCCTAACTCTAATAGAATTACAATCCTAATTAAAATTACATACATAGTATTTTAATTTTAATAAAGTACTATAATACAATTCCTTTTTCAAATCTACTATTGACTCATTAATTTTCTTCCTTGTAATTCATCTCGGGACCCACTAGGAAAATAACAATCTGCAGCATTAGTGGGAAAAACAAATTTTTCAAAACTCGTGCTGGACCTTGTGAGCTATTTTCCTATCAGATAACGATCGAATCTTGACTTGGGCTCTTCAAGCAAGTTGTAGCCCTTAAAGTAGATGAATTTAGGATTTTGAATCACCTGATTTGGACTTCAAAAACACAAGTTATAACCCTTTGAGCTATTTGTTTTATGTTTATTTATTATAGGATGGAGCTGGAGGGGCATATAAGTCATTTTAGAAAAGAAAATAATTAAAAAATTATTTAAAATCAATAGAATGGCAATTTTATAATTAAGGTGTCCCATACCGGCGTACGTACGCCCAAATCTTTCACAAAACCAGCGTACGTACGCCCATGATCAGAATTGGCCAGTGAGAAAGTTTGAGAAGTATTTTTGGAAAGGATATCTAAGCCAAAGAGGATCCTAAGCTTAGAAATTGGACTTGTAACCTATACATACATGATATGAGGCATATAATAAGGGGGGATCTTGTTACTTTTTGCTAATCCTAGTTTAGAAGAAAGAGATGGAGGCTTAAAGCAATTGCAAGAGCACAAAGGATTCAATTAAGGAGCTAAAGGAGAGACTCAAGGATTGCGTCTACAGATTGTATTCTCTTCTCTACCTCTTATTTTATATTCTTGAATGTTTTATCAATTGTGGATTATGAATTTTAATTTAATTATGAACTAATTTCTTTTTAAGATTACAATAGAACTTATTGCGTACCTTTTATCGATATGCTTCCTTGTTAATTATTGTTGATTATTATCCGATTGTCTATTATGATTTGTGATGAATTGCTTAATTATCTGATCAACAATTACCGTGATAATCTATCTATATGAATTCGGGAGATTAAGTATACATTTAGATCTAATCATAATAGCATGTGATTGTGTTTTCTGCATGGTGATGAAATTCATGATTTGTGTTTAGGATAGGGATATACCTTTGCGCCGCATGTAATCTGATAGGGAACATGTGCTTTAAATCCTTTTTAATTATAATTCACATAGGGATATAATGAATTAGTTAACTAGGGTGTTCACCTTAATTCTATCATATGTGGATTTAAGTTGATTTGTTTATGATATATCTGAAGATGGTTATAAATATTGATGAGTTCTCGATTAACTATCCGGAATAGTTAACATAACTTAACAAGAAGTATATTGATCTAAGTGAAACAATAAGTGAAATTATAATCTTAAGCCTTTTTATCTGAATTCAATTCTTGGTAGTTAGTGATTAGTTAGTTTAGTACTTTATTATCTAAAATTCACAATCTTAATCAGTTGTTTAAATAAAGTTAATTTGATTATGAGTTAGTAATTAGTAATTATTATTAAATAATTCTCTGTGGGTTTGACACTCTCTTATCATTATATTACTTGTGGACTGCGTATACTTGCGTATTTTGCTAATATAGATTTAGGCAAATAAGTTTTTGGCACCGTTGCTGGGGAATTAATTTAATAATTTTTGCCAATATTAATTTCAATCAAATTAATCTTAATTTAAACGTTTTAGTTTTATTTTTATTTATTTCGTTTTCTATTTTACTTTTTTTTAGGTACACCATGGCTTCCTGTGACTATCAGTGGCCTTACACGAGAATGACTCAGCCAGTTGTGGCAGGGATTTATGAACTCGAGGAATTGTCAGCACAGATTGAGACACTTTCGAGGAAGATTGACGCTTTTACAGCATAACGTATTCAAAGTGTAACGATTATTTGTGATTATTGTACTGGAAATCATCCGAGTCATCAATGCGCCATCAGTTTTGAGTCGATGCAGTATGGTGGCAACTTCGGCGATTACCCCAATGATTATGCCTATTCTAACAATTATCATCAGGATTTGGGGTATCACTCGGCTTCTTCATGGAGCGATAATAATCAAATCCAAACCTTAGCTCCAAGCCACTCATATACTCCAAAATTTTAAGATCAAGCTCCTACTCAAGAAGAAAAGATGTCGAGCTTAGAGGAACTTTTGTCCAATATCATAGCTTCGAATGAGGAGAGTAGGAAAAGTTAGGAGATTTCGGCCCGGAATATGGAGAACCACGTAGAACATATTTTAAATGCAATTAACAATTGCCATCAAGGTGAATTGTCAAGTAACTTAGTTCTTGAAATTGATAGAGTGCCCGAGCTAATTTGTGAAAATTTGGATATGGAGGTTTCTACTGCTGTGAAACTAAAGCTGTAACCGGATGTGCTAATTGACGATGATTTTGATATGGAGGAGACAAGTGGGGATCAGAAAATATAGCCGAGGAAGATCTAGCCTTGAGTTCTAACGTTGATGGTGTAATATCCAAGAATTTTAAACTTTGTTACCAATTGATTTTGATATATGAAATTTATTTTTATTTAATTTTTACGAACATTAAGTAGATCTATGTGGGGTATTATTATTAAATTATATAACCATACGACCTAATAATTTTCTTTACATTAAAGGGATTCACTAATAGTTCAAATAAATTAGTGGTTCAACCCTAAAATTGGATTAGCAAGAAAAGTTGGGAATTAAGTAAATAAGTAAAATCAATTCATCATGATGTTGCATTCAATTTATCGGATTAAATAATTCCAATGAGGGATTATTGTTAAAATAAATATTTTAAACAATTAATTAATTAAGTTGGTTATTCAATTTAAATATTAGAAGTATAGTGTTATTAGTTTTAATAAATGAATTGGCCCATTTCTCCTCTTTAGTCGGCTGGCCCAACATCAATTGGGCTGACCCATTTTCTTTTCTTTTCCGGATGGGTTAAGGAAGTGGACTGAGGGAGCTTTTAATCGACTGGGGGAAAAAGGGGCTCGGTCCTTTGATAAGCCCAAATCGGCAGGTAAGGGTCTCAACCGGATTAAGCGAACAAGAGGTCTAGGCGAGTGATTTAGGGAGGTACAGGATTGAAAAGCTTAGACAGTCGGTAAGGGAAGCTGCCGACTCTCACCTAACCACGCCGAATTGAACAGCGGAAAGGACGAAAGGGTATGGGCGAGCATGAAGGAGCATGCCGAAGCTCATCATTGTTTCCACTGTGCGAAATTGACACCACGTTGGGTGTCAATACCGGGTCAGGGCACAAGATTTTCTCTATAAATAGGACCCTAATTCAGAGGTAAGGGTTGATGATTTAGGAAGTCCGAAATAGAGAGAGAGGCAGGGAGAACACCATCACTAGTCGGCTAATTGACTGATCGAGGGGGCTAACTGGTGGATGTCCGCCGGCTTTGTTTTCTATTTCGGGAGGAGGAGGAGAGCAGCGGCTAGGAGTCACCATTGTGCCGGCCCAACACTAAGGTATAATTAGTCTCGTTGGTTAAAACCAGTAGCCGTGATAGGATTTTTCTTTTTCTTCTTTTCTGTTTTTGGGATCATGTTGTCGTGTAATTTCCCTTTGTTTTGTTTTAGTCAAATTATGTTGTTATTTGGTTTGGGAAGTCTATGTATGAGAGCCATGAAAGGCCAGAAGATACAAGGATGGATTGTGGGTTTGGGATATCATGTAATCATTGTTTTTTTTTTCTTTCTAAGGAACATTAATATGCACACAAACTGTTTGTTGAAATGTCAGTAAGAACCAGCTTGTTAACTTTGCTTATTTTTGATTTAGTGATCTGTTAGGCTAATAAGAAGAAAATCCTAGCATTTGTTATACTAGGTGTGGCTGTTATGTGGCTGTTGTAACCGAGCGGTTGATTTGCGCCTTAGCTCGTGGGCGCCGTGTCTGTGTGCTGCGCGAGCGGCAGCCGCGCCCTGGGGCACCTCGGTGCTGATGGGTTAGGCAAGTAGCCAGTCGGCACGGTTTGGGGCTGGGCAGTGTGAGGTTAAATGACCCTTCCCATGTTGATTAGTGTTAATATACCACAAATGCAACCACTATCACTGTTATTTTGTAATACTATTGGCTTAATGAAAATAATTAATTAAGGATAATAAATATTTAATACTAAATAATAATTAAGTATGAGCAAAATTTATAAATTAATTAATTGACATTAAAATAATAAATAAAGATAGTAAATATTTAATTATTTGATAATAATTAAGTATGTGTACAGTTAAGAAATTTATTTAATAATAAATAAAGATAGCAAATAATTACTTATTATTTAATTAATATTAAATAATAAATAAGTATGAGAGAAATTACTAACTCAATTATCTGAATATTACTTGTCCTTAATAAATAAAGATAATAGCCACTTAAATATTAATTGATTAATATTAAATAATAATTAAGTATGAATAAAGTTAATAAAATAATTATTTATTATTTAACATTAAATAATAAATAAAGATAATAAATATTTAATTATTATTTAATTAATATTAAATAATAATTAAGTATGAATATAGTTAATAAAATAATTATTTATTATTTAACATTAAATAATAAATAAAGATAATAAATATTTAATGATTATTTAATTGATAATTAAATAATAATTAAGTATAAGTAAAGTTAATAAAATAATTATTTATTATTTAACATTAAATAATAAATATAGATAATAAATATTTAATTATTATTTAATTAATATTAAATAATAATTAATTATGAATATAGTTAATAAAATAATTATTTATTATTTAACATTAAATAATAAATAAAGATAATAAATATTTAATGATTATTTAATTGATAATTAAATAATAATTAAGTATAAGTAAAGTTAATACATTAATTATTTAATTAATGTTAATAATTACTTAATTACCCTTAAGAGTGAATAGTAGCTAAGTGCAAATAAAATTAAATAACTTATTAATTATTAGTCACTATTAGTTAGTGATGCACTAATAAATTTATTATTTATTTTTATAAATAATAAATAAGGATTTTTAACCCATACTCAAGGACAAATAAAGGTAATAACTTGAATATTCAATCAATAAGTAATCATGATTAGCTATTACTTGTTATTTAATAATAACTAAAGGTCATTAATTAATTTCTGTTTAGCTAATGTTAACTAGTAATTAAATGTTAATAGAGTTAATAAAGTGATGTAAATGAATTAAAACAATTAGAAGTAATTGTTAGAAAATGTTTATCACTTAAGAGGAACATTGTTAGTAAATAATTTCTCAGTCTACAGATTAATTAAGTATCTTATGGGATTGAGAATGGTCTATTGACTTATATGCTATGTGAATTGTTTATCTGCTAAACAAATAGCATAAGAGAGTGTACCGATATATAACTATGCAATGTTAATTGATAGATCGACTTTATCAATGTTAGGTCCTTCAAGGCCAAATAATTAAAGCTAAAATTAGTGGTAGCTGAGCAGACAGGTAAGTTTCCTTTAACCCTACTCAATTTACATTCGAGCAGAATGTGATGTATTATGCAAGTTTCCCTTTCTCCTGAAACTTTACCCTGTGAAATTTTCCTTAATCCTACTCAACTATATTCGAGCAGGCCACTATTGTATTGTAGCATGAAATTTCACTTCCAAGAATGCTTAAGTGGTTTAATCAATTTACAATTAATCCACATCGATATTATTGACACTCGCACTCGGTGCATTTGAATTCGTACAGTCTTGGATTCGTACATTTATTAAAGTTTCGTAATTCACGAACTATTTAAGAATGAGTCTGGACCCTTGTTCGATCAGGCAAGCATGTGAGAATTTATAAAAGCTATCCGGACCAATCAATGGTATGGATTCTTAGACTAAAATGAACACTCCCTTTTGTTTATAGGGGAGTACCCCAGGTATCTAATATAAGGTACAAACAGTAGAGTTAAATGTTATGCATATACATAGCGTACGCGAGGCTGATCCCCTCAAGTACTTATTCTGTAGCCAGTAACCAAAGGGTCAACCAGCTATTGACTCCTTTGGAAGTTATTGTTCAAAGTCTACTTGACTAGAAATTTTTATAAAAGCAATTATTGTTCTTGCTTCCGATGTTCATATTGTTGAATTCTCTCTCTATATTCCATTCATCATGATATATTATTTATTGTTGTATTTTAAACTTGTTGAGCAAACTAGTTGCTCATCCTTGCTATATCATGACTTTCATTGCAGCTAAACCCGAGACATCAGGAAAGGACAAGGGTAAAGGAAAGATGAAGTGATAGGCTTCACGTAGCTAGCTTTATTCTATGTTTAGCTTAATTGCTATTACTGTAATTTGAACCCTGATTGCTACTTAGGGTATGTTTTGTGCTATGTATTAAGGTTATTGTATCTTGGGACTAGTAACACCTTTCGAATGAACAACATATGTTTATTATATTCCGCATTTAGTTATCGTATGTTGTTAGAGGTGAATGTTTGTATTGGAACGTGATGACCGAATCCGGGTAGTTGGAGACCCGAATTTGGGGGCGTCACAGGTTGGTATCAAAGTTGTAGGTTATAAACTTTAGGATCGTGAAACCTAGGTTATGACCTTAGTTTTAAACTCGTATTGAGTACGCTAGGATGTGAATCGAGGAGGTTCGGATAATGGCCTTGTCTGGGGGTGGATTGTGGAAATCTGCCGAGCCGAGTTGTACATGATAAAATATCTTTTCATTTTATCAATGAACATATTTTATTATGATACTGACATATGGTTATTTGTTGTCTCTGTCTGTGGCTGTAGGATGCCTGGAACAGGAATACCCAGTCCTGTTAGAGAGATGGAGTTCACGGACATACCGGTGGACCCGATGGGTTTAGTCGAGGTGCAGCCAAATGAGTCATAAATGGACACTAGGGATGAGGATGAGACTGAATATGGTTCTGAGGAGGTGCCGGTCACTAGAAGAGTGTTGAGACAGCCAATTGATGGCGAAGAGGACCCAGTGACTGAGGATGATGAGCCACTTGCATATATAGATGACATGGGCACTACTGCTGATAATATCATTGAAGGACTGTCAAGTAGGAATGAGGAGCTCGAGAACAGGGTAGCCCATTTGGAGGAACAGAACCAGGCCCATCAGGCCATGGAAGATCAGTATAGGGAGTTAGCATATCAGCTGGAGAATAAGTTGGGATTGCTGAAGGTACAATTACAGGGGTATGAGGCTTCAGCACAGCAGATTGGACCACTACTACATCAGATGGTGGCCAGGAATGTTGAGCTGAGAGAGAAGTTGGAACAGAAGGATGTGGAGATCGCCCAGCTGAGGGCCAAGCATGAGGCTACGAAGTTCGAGCTCAGGCTAGAAATTACCAAGAGTATTCGGGTTAGAGATGCCTGGGTCAGAGCAGCAAGGAGAGTTGATCAGCTGGAGGACAGGTTGGAGGCAGGAGCTGTGAGGATAGAGACCTTGGGGTTAGCTCTGGACGCAGCCTATAGGAGGCCTCGTATTGAGATGGGAGAGTCTAGTCGCTCGGTTCGTCGCCGAGTCATGGGTGAAGTATTTTCCTCAAATCAGCAGGCGCGGATTCGTCACGACATGTAGTGACGTGTTAGGTTGGGTGTCTTGTTTTGTCATAGGTGCAATAGGTCCCACTTTTGTTATACTAGGGACATATTCGTGTTGTAAACTCCTATATTATGTAGCATGTTTGGAGTAGCAGTTAAACCCCAACTTTTGTTTGATAGAGGGGTGGAAGGTTATTATTTCCCCACTTTTTGTATTAGGGGATGGTTAGTGCTGGATAGGGCATGCCATGGTGCATTTATAGAAGTATGCCACAGGTTGAGTCCGGTTGTATCGAAACAGTGGTATATGAATATAAATACAGTTGTTTTATTTAAATCAAATGTGTTTGATAAATTCTTTTACTCTTAATTACTGAATTCCATGAAATATTATGTAAAACATGAAACTATAAGTAAAAGTCAGCGGTTTTCCTTTATCAGATCATGCCGCCGAGAAGACGACCACGTAACCAGCGGGTCAAAGAGTCGGAGAGCGAGGTTGGGGATCAACCCAATCCAATGAGAATGTTCGCGGAGATGCTAGCGGAAGCCATGCAATCAAGACCGCCACCTGTAGGGACCCAACCAGCACTCGAGAGAACTCTTAACCCAATAGAAGCACAGACCTGGATCGAAGAGATAGAGAAGGTCTTCGAGGTCTCACAGGTGGCCGAGGAACAGAAAACATGATTTGCCACTTTCATGCTGAAGGGTGAGGCCAACTATTGGTGGAAGCCCAATAAGGGACGAGCAGGTGAGGGAGTCATTTTGTGGGACAGATTTAAAGAGCTATTCTTTGAAAATTATTTTTCGAAAAATACACAGCAGGACATGGAAGTTGGGTTCCTGGAACTGAAATAGGGGAGTATGACTGTCGCAGAATACGCGGCAAAATTTAATGAATTGGCCCGATTTTCCCCACATCAAGTGGACACCGAGGCCAGGAAGGCAAGAAGATTTGAGTTGGGACTGAAACCATGGGTGCAGAAGTCAGTTGCGATATTGAAGATTAAGAACTTCTCGAAACTGCTGGAGAGAGCTATCATTGCGGAAGGGGGCAATGAAGCGGTGGCACGGTTCAACCTAGACAGAAAGAAGAGTTAGGAAGTAGCCAAAGCGGGGAGCAGCGGAGGCAGCAACCCTAATAAGCGTAAATGGAATGAAAGCCAATCGTGCAGGAGCAATAAAGCCAGAAGAGAGGCTAAGAAAAGTGGGAAGTGTAGCAACTGCGGGAAGAATCACTCGGGGGAGTGCATGAAGGGGAGGAGCGTTTGTTACCGTTGTGGACAACCGGAGCACATGGCTCCTCAGTGTCCGAATAAATAGAAAGGAGGATGTTTCTCTTGTGGATCACCCGACCACCAGATTAAGGACTGTCCGAAGAGGGAGGGCGACGTCGGGAGTGGCAACAGGAGCAACAACAACAGCGGGAGTAACAACCGGCTGAGCTACGGGGCACCAACCAGTCAAGCCAACAGGCCAACAACACGCACGTTCAATATGACCGTGCAAGATGCGGTAGAATCCAGAGACGTGGTATCAGGTATCATCCCAATCAATGATATAAATGCATATGTGTTATTCGATTCGGGGGCTACCCGCTCTTTTGTTTCCGAAGAATTTGCTAATCAACTAAATTTACCTCATGAAAAGTTAGAACACCCTATGAGCGTAGAAGTAGCAAACAAGGAAATTATCCCCGTAGAATATATTCATAGGAACTGTTGTGCTGAATTGCGAGGATTTAAGCTCAAGGTGGATCTGATACCAATTCAGTTGGGAGAATTTGATGTAATCCTGGGAATGGATTGACTATCAATTCACGGAGCAGTTATTGATTGTAAGGAGAAATGTGTACACCTGAAGACTCTTAATAAGTCGAAGGTGGTATTCCATGGTAGTAAATCACCAAGACAATCTTGTTGTCTGACTATGATGCAAACAAAGAAATTGCTTAAGAAAGGTTGCGTATGTTATTTGGCCCATGTGGTTGATACTCGACGGGTTGGGGGTGAGATGAGTCAAATACCAATCGTGAGAGAATTCGCCGATGTTTTCCCAGATGAGCTTCTGGGACTGCCGCCGGACAGGGAAATTGAGTTCGTAATCGACTTGGTACCGGGAACCGCACCAATATCGAAGCCGCTGTATCGAATGGCACCTGTAGAAATGAGAGAGTTGATGGTTAAACTGCAAGAACTGTTAGACAAGGGTTATATCAGACCGAGCGTGTCCCCATGGGGAGCGCAAGTTCTGTTTGTAAAGAAGAAGGATGGTTCGATGAGACTTTTTATCGACTACCGGGAGTTGAACAAGGTTACGATTAAGAATAGGTATCCGCTTCCTAGGATTGACGATCTATTTGATCAACTTAAGGGAGCAAAATACTTTTCAAAAATCGACCTAAGAACAGGTTATCATCAGCTGAAGGTGAGGCAGGAAGATATCCCGAAGACTGTATTCAGAACTCGTTATGGGCACTTCGAGTTTCTGGTAATGTCATTTGGATTGACGAATACACCAGCAGCATTCATGGATATGATGAACAGAGTATTCAAACAATACTTGGACAAGTTCGTAGTTGTATTCATCGATGACATCCTGGTATATTCAGCGTCAGAGGAGGAGCATTGTGACGCCCCCAAATTCGGGTCTCCAAATACCCGGATCCGGTCATCACAATCTAATACAACCATTCACCTCCAACAACATATGGTAACTAAAATGCGGAATATAATAAACATACGTTGTTCATTTCAAAGGTGTTACTAGTCCCAGAATACAAAAAAACCTTAAACACTTACACAAATCCGTACCCTAAATAAAAGTCAGGGTTTAAATTACATTACAGTAATTATCTACATGTAAATTTAAAATCTGCTACATGAAGTCTATTACTTCATCTTTTCTTTCCCTTTGTTCTTCCCTGACGTCTCGGGTTTAGCTGCAATGAAATCATGATATAGCAAGGATGAGCAACGAGTTTGCTCAGCAAGTTTTTAAGTACAACAATGAGGATATATCATGATGAAAGGGATATAGAAAGAGATTTCAAAAATAGAATTATCAGAAGCAAGACAATAAATGCTTTTAGAACAATTGATAATCAAGTAGACTTTGAACCACAACTTCCAAAGGAGTCAATAGCTAGTTGACCCTCTGGTTACTGGCTACAGAATGAGTACTTGAGGGGATTAGCCTCGCGTACGCTATGTGTATGCATAACATTTAATTCTTCTAGTTGTACCTTATATACGGTACCTGGGGTACTCCCCTATAATAAAAGGGGTGTTCATTCAGTCTAAGAATCCTTACCAATGATTGGTTCGGATAGCCTTTATAAATTCTTACATACGTGCCTGACCGAGACGAGGGTTCAGACTTAATCATGAATAGTTCGTGAATTTCAGAACTTAAATAATTATACGAATTCAAATGCACCAGTGCGAATGCCAATGAATACATATATGTGGAATAATTTTAAAAGTAATAGGCCACTTAAGACATGCTTGGAGATAAGATTCAAGCTTAAGTAATAACTTGCAATAATATATACCTTTCGCACGAATTAAAAATAATGCATAAGGTTTAGAAATATTACTTCTATGTAACAGTTGGGTAAGATAGAACTTGCATTCAATATACTAAAAGAATGGAATTAGGGAACTTGCCTGTTTGTTCAGCTATAATTTATCTTAGCTTTAACTAATTGATCGTGGATAACCTATCAGTTGATAAAGTCGGTTTATCCATTAACATTGCATAACTGTATATCGATACACTCACTTATGTTATTTATCTAGCAGATAAACAATTCACCATATACATTTGAATTACTGGTTAACATTAGCTAAACAGAAATTAATGATTGACTCTTAGCTATTAAAATAAATGATAGCTAATTGTGATTACTTATCATTTGAGCACCCAACTATTACCTTTGTTTGTCTCAGAATATGGGCTAATAATCTTTATTCATTATTTATAAAATAATTGATAAATTTATTCTGGCTTAATGACAACTAAATAACAATTGATCACTTATTTAGTTATACTTTTAATTATTAATTAACTAATCAATAGGTATTATTATCTTTACTTATAATAATACTCATACTTTATTATTATACTTAGTGTAATTTAAATAATAAGCAAATATTCATTATCTTTATTTATTATTTATTGACAAATAATAAATATTTGTTTTTGTTAACTTATTCATACTTAATTGTCATCTAATAACAATTAAATATTCGTTATCTTTATTGGTAAACAATTATTATTTTATTACCTTCTTCATAATTAATTATTATTTAATATTCCTTAAATAATAATTAAATATTTATTATCTTTATTTATTAAGGGCCAAAAATAATTAACTTATTAATCTCCCTCATACTTAATCATTATTTCATTAATGATTAAGTAAGTGTTATCCTTATTAGCTTTATTTACACCTAATCTATTATCAATATCAATTAGATAATAATTAGATATTTATTATCTTTATTTGTAACTAATTATTAAATATTTGTTATCTTCATAAATAATTATTTTATTATTTTTATTCATACCTAACTATTATTTAATATTAATAATAATTAAATATTTATCGTTTATTAATAAATAACTTTATTCATATTTAATCATTATTAAATATTTATTTTCTTTATTTATTTAATAATAATTAATTATTTTATTAACCTTATTCATATTTAATTTTTATTAAATATTTATTATCTTTCCTCATTATTGAATGGTAATTAAGTTTTCATTTGTGCATAACATTAGTAAGGGTAACAACCCTACTTCGATTCTTTACAAGCATGTTATCTATTCAATATACCCTTACTTAAATTGTCAACCACAACCATTGAACTACTTTACTGAAATCCAGAACATATATTATTCCTGCAGTTTTATTCCAGGGTTTTGTGGCCAATCCCAACCTTCAACACATATAAGCAAACAAATGTTTGATTCTGTAAATCCATGTTGCTGGCAGGGCATCAATACCAAAAGAGAAATCAAAAACTTGGCTTAGGCATTAAATCGAACACCTACTGGGTATCCTAGCTAAAGCTCGGCACTAGTCTAATCTTAGTGCATCATCCGAGTGCCAGAACCTTAAGGTTCTTTAACATACCAGGTCTCAACACAACCCAATACAAACAAACACATAATACCAGATTTTCCAATCAAGATCATACAATACTAGATGCTTAAATCCAACAATAATAATACAAATCCCAAACAAGAATGACCCAATACAATAGTCACAATTTGAAATCAAAGAAGGGAAACATTTAAGCCTAAAATCACAAAAAGAAAAAAAATTGTTATAGCAGTTTACTGCTATACCTTGGACTCGATCGAATGGCAGTCTTCCTTCTCCTTCCAAAGTAATCAACGAATCCAGCAGGCATTCGCAACCAACTCATTGCTTTCTCTTCTCTAAGTGTCCGCTCTCTCTCTCTCTTTAATTTCGAATCCTAAAATTGTTTTCTCTCTTTTTTTTTTCTTTCTAAACTTGGGACTCACAAGCAACGGAAATCAGCAGCCTTGGCTAGAGCTTGGACCTTCAATTTATAGTAAATCAATTACCCTTCTTGCCGGATAATAATTTACTTTAACTGGACAAAACCCAAGAGTTAAAGGAGTGGGCTGTCGATCGATTGTCCCTGCCAGTCCCATCCAACCAACGGCGAATTCGCCAGCAAGCCTCGAGCTGCGCGTCACCACCGGTCTTGTCGCCGGATTTCTGGGACCCTTGGTCCGTGCCGCGCTTGCTCGGTCGTCAACAACCTTCCCTGCTCCGACCGCTGGTCGTTTACGCTGTCGCTGGTGCGCGCCTCTCTTTCGTCACTCGCTGGGTCTGGTTGATTGATTGATTAAGGCTTAGATCACTTCTTGTTCGGCTGTTGATTGAGGTGTTAGGGTTTCCCCCTTTTCTTTTGCTCGGTTATTCCCCCCTCCCCAAATCGATTCCTCTTTTGCCGATTGGAACCCTTCCCACAAGAACTTACCGGTTGCCCCAATTAATGGATCTAACCCGATTCAATTGGTATAACCCGACCGGTAAAAGAATTAAGGAATGGGCTCAGCCCAGTTAGTGTAGTCCAATAGAAAGTAGAAGAAGTTGGCTTAGCTTATTTTAGTTTAATTCATAGGGACTTGCCAGCCCATTTAGTTCGGCCCACAGGAAATAGAAGGGAATTTGGGCTTAAATTAGAACTAAATAAAAGCAATGGGCCAAGAAAATTTGCCCAAATTAAATTAACCACTATGCACTTCTAATATTTTAAATTAAATAACTACCAATTAATTACTTATTTCAGATATTTATTTTTAACCATTATTCTTTATTTAAAAGAATTTATTTATTAATCTTCCTTCCAAATTTTATTGCAATTAAATTCTTAGGGTTAACTCACCAATTATTCAACTTTAATGAGTCCCTTTAATGCGAGAAAATTATTGGACCATATATTTAGATAATTAATTAATAATACCTACATGGGTCCAATTAAATTCATTAATAAAATGAATTTCATATATTAAAATAAATCAATACAATGTTTAAAAATTCTCGGACATTACAAGCATGCTGAACATTTGAAGATTGTATTGGAAGCTCTTAGGAGGGAGAAGTTGTATGCAAAGTTTTCTAAGTGTGAGTTTTGGTTACAAAGGGTATAATTTATGGGGCACGTTATCGAAAAAAATGGTGTCTCGGTGGACCCAGAAAAAGTAGAAGCGGTTATCAATTGGGAGCAACCGAAGACGCCAACAGAGATCCGGAGTTTCTTGGGACTAGCAGGATACTATCGGAGATTCATACAGGATTTTTCAAAGATAGCATCGCCGTTGACCAATCTCACTAGGAAAACAGTTAAGTTCGTTTGGACGGAGAAATGCGAGAGAAACTTCATGGAGCTGAAAAGGAGACTTAGTCAAGCACTGATGTTGACCTTACCAAACAACACTGGGGGTTTCGTAGTGTATAGCGATGCGTCACACAAAGGTCTTGGTTGTGTGCTGATACAGCACGACAAAGTCGTGGCGTACGCATCACGTCAGCTGAAGGACTATGAGAAGGGTTACCCGACTTATGACCTGGAGTTAGCCGCGGTAGTTTTCGCCTTGAAGATTTGGAGGCACTACCTATACGGGGAGAAGTGCGAGATATATACAGATCACAAAAGTCTAAAATATATCTTCACTCAGAAGGAACTGAATATACGGCAGCGTCGATGGTTGGAATTGATCAAGGATTACGACTGTGAGATTCTGTACCATCCGGGCAAAGCAAACGTAGTGGCTGATGCCTTAAGCAGGAAAGGCAAAGCGAAATTGATGCAGCTGACAATTCAGGAGGAATTGATAAAGGACTTTGAACGTTTGGAATTGGAGGTTAAGTATCCGATGGAGACGGACGAAGTATTGTTTACCATGACAGCAGGTCCGACTCTACTAGATAAGATAAAGGAGGCTCAAGAATTTGATGAAGAATGCAATGTCATTAAGAAGCAACTATCGGGGGGGAAAATGCTGAAGTACAAGATTGACAGCACCGGATTGCTGAGGTTCGAGGGATGGATCTGGGTACCATATGTACCAGACTTAAGGGAAGAAATATTACAGAAGGCCCATAATACGAGATTTTCAGTACATCCGGGTAGCACCAAAATGTATCAAGATCTTCGTCAGCATTATTGGTGGCCGCATTTAAAGGGAGAAGTGGCAAAATACGTTAGCAGGTGTTTAACTTATCAGAGGGTCAAGGCAGAGCACCAGTGGCCGAGCAGATTGTTGCAACCTTTGGACATCCCAGAGTGGAAGTGGGAACACATCACAATGGATTTTGTGGTAGGACTTCCAATGACACAGAAAGGTCTAGACGCCATCTGGGTGATCGTAGATCGGTTGACCAAGTCTGCCCATTTTCTACCGATCAAGATCAGGTACAAATTAGAGCAGTTAGCGAAACTTTACGTAAAAGAAATAGTATCGCGGCATGGAGTGCCAGTATCTATTATATCTGACAGAGATCCGCGCTTCACGTCAAATTTTTGGATGAGTCTACAGGAAAGAATGGGAACGTAGTTGAGGTTAAGTATAGCGTATCATCCTCAGACTGATGGCCAGAGCGAGCGAACGATTCAGACCTTGGAAGATATGCTGAGGGCTGTCGTAATGGACTTAAAAGGCAGCTGGGACGATCAGTTGCCATTGGTAGAGTTCGCTTACAACAACAGTTATCACGCTAGCATTGGCATGCCACCGTACGAAGCGTTGTATGGAAGGAAGTGTTGAACGCCGTTATGTTGGGACGAGGTCGGTGAGTAGAGATTGTTGGGACCAGAGTTGGTACAGCAGACCGTGGAGATTATTAAAGTAATAAGACAACGTCTAGTAGCAGCTCAGGATCGTTAGAAGAAGTATGCCGACTTACATCGTCAGAAGAGAGACTTTGAAGTTGGTAGCTTTGTGTTTTTGAAGATATCTCCCTGGAAAGGGAAGATCCGTTTTGGAAAGAAGGGCAAATTAAGCCCTAGGTTCATAGGACCCTTTGAAATATTAAGGAAAATAGGCGAAGTGGCGTACGAGGTAGCGTTGCCTCCTGAACTAGAGCACATTCACAACGTGTTCCATGTATCAGTGTTACGTCCATATAAGCCAGACTACAAGCATGTTATTTCCTATGAGCCGATTCAAGTCGAGAAGGACTTATCATACGAGGAGATTCCTATCCAAATACTGGATAGGAAGGAGCAGAAGCTGAGGAATAAAATCATTCATTCCGTTAAAGTTCTCTGGAGGAATCACGCGGTGGAAGAATCTACGTGGAAACTCGAAGAGAAGATGAGAGCAAATTACCCGCAATTGTTTGAGTAATTTTAGGTTGAAATTCCGAGGACGGAATTTTTATAAGGGGGAGAGGATATAATATCCAAGAATTTTAAACTTTGTTACCAATTGATTTTGATATATGAAATTTATTTTTATTTAATTTTTACGAACATTAAGTAGATCTATGTGGGGTATTATTATTAAATTATATAATCATACGACCTAATAATTTTCTTTACATTAAAGGGATTCACTAATAGTTCAAATAAATTAGTGGTTCAACCCTAAGATTGGATTAGCAAGAAAAGTTGGGAATTAAGTAAATAAGTAAAATCATTTCATCATGATGTTGTATTCAATTTATCGGATTAAATAATTCCAATGAGGGATTATTGTTAAAATAAATATTTTAAACAATTAATTAATTAAGTTGGTTATTCAATTTAAATATTAGAAGTATAGTGTTATTAGTTTTAATAAATGAATTGGCCCATTTCCCCTCTTTAGTCGGCTGGCCCAACATCAATTGGGCTGACCCATTTTCTTTTCTTTTTCGGATGGGTTAAGGAAGTGGACTGAGGGAGCTTTTAATCGACTGGGGGAAAAAGGGGCTCGATCCTTTGATAAGCCCAAATCGGCAGGTAAGGGTCTCAACCGGATTAAGCGAACAAGAGGTCTAAGCGAGTGATTTAGGGAGGTACAGGATTGAAAAGCTTAGACAGCCGGTAAGGGAAGCTGCCGACTCTCACCTAACCACGCCGAATTGAGCAGCGAAAAGGACGAAAGGGTATGGGCGAGCATGAAGGAGCATGCCGAAGCTCATCATTGTTTCCACTGTGTGAAATTGACACCACGTTGGGTGTCAATACCGGGTCAGGGCAAAGATTTTCTCTATAAATAGGACCCTAATTCAGAGGTAAGGGTTGATGATTTGGGAAGTCCAAAATAGAGAGAGAGGCAGGGAGAACACCATCACTAGTCGGCTAATTGACTGATCGAGGGGGCTAACTGGTGGATGTCCGCCGGCTTTGTTTTCTATTTCGGGAGGAGGAGAGCAGCGGCTAGGATTCACAATTGTGCCGACCCAACACTAAGGTATAATTAGTCTCGTTGGTTAAACCCAGTAGCCGTGATAGGATTTTTCTTTTTCTTCTTTTCTGTTTTTGGGATCATGTTACCGTGTAATTTTCCTTTGTTTTGTTTTAGTCAAATTCTGTTGCTATTTGGTTTGGGAAGTCTGTGTATGAGAGCCATGAAAGGCCAGAAGATACAAGGATGGATTGTGGGTTTGGGATATCATGTAATCACTGTTTTTTTTTCTTTCTAAGGAACATTAATATGCACGCAAACTGTTTGTTGAAATGTCAGTAAGAACCATCTTGTTAACTTTGCTTATTTTTGATTTAGTGATATGTTAGGCTAATAAGAAGAAAATCCTAGCATTTGTTATACTAGGTGTGGCTGTTATGTGGCTGTTGTAACCGAGCGGTTGATTTGCGCCTTAGCTCGTGGGCGCCGTGTCTGTGTGCTGCGCGAGCGGCAGCCGCGCCCTGGGGCACCTCGGTGCTGATGGGTTAGGCAAGTAGCCAGTCGGCACGGTTTGGGGCTGGGCAGTGTGAGGTTAAATGACCCTTCCCATGTTGATTAGTGTTAATATACCACAAATGCAACCACTATCACTGTTATTTTGTAATACTATTGGCTTAATGAAAATAATTAATTAAGGATAATAAATATTTAATACTAAATAATAATTAAGTATGAGCAAAATTTATAAATTAATTAATTGACATTAAAATAATAAATAAAGATAGTAAATATTTAATTATTTGATAATAATTAAGTATGTGTACAGTTAAGAAATTTATTAAATAATAAATAAAGATAGCAAATATTTAATTATTATTTAATTAATATTAAATAATAAATAAGTATGAGAGAAATTAATAAATCAATTATCTGAATATTACTTGTCCTTAATAAATAAAGATAATAGCCACTTAATTATTAATTGATTAATATTAAATAATAATTAAGTATGAATAAAGTTAATAAAATAATTATTTATTATTTAGCATTAAATAATAAATAAAGATAATAAATATTTAATTATTATTTAAATAATATTAAATAATAATTAAGTATGAATATAGTTAATAAAATAATTATTTATTATTTAACATTAAATAATAAATAAAGATAATAAATATTTAATGATTATTTAATTGATAATTAAATAATAATTAAGTATAAGTAAAGTTAATAAAATAATTATTTATTATTTAATATTAAATAATAAATAAAGATAATAAATATTTAATTATTATTTAATTAATATTAAATAATAATTAAGTATGAATATAGTTAATAAAATAATTATTTATTATTTAACATTAAATAATAAATAAAGATAATAAATATTTAATGATTATTTAATTGATAATTAAATAATAATTAAGTATAAGTAAAGTTAATACATTAATTATTTAATTAATGTTAATAATTACTTAATTACCCTTAAGAGTGAATAGTAGCTAAGTGCAAATAAAATTAAATAACTTATTAATTATTAGTCACTATTAGTTAGTGATGCACTAA
Source organism: Aralia elata (assembly GCA_034770075.1). Taxonomy (NCBI): domain Eukaryota; kingdom Viridiplantae; phylum Streptophyta; class Magnoliopsida; order Apiales; family Araliaceae; genus Aralia; species Aralia elata. The sequence goes on from CM068377.1 coordinate 73,676,640, forward strand.
TAAATTTATTATTTATTTTTATAAATAATAAATAAGGATTTTTAACCCATACTCAAGGACAAATAAGGGTAATAACTTAAATGTTCAATCAATAAGTAATCATGATTAGCTATTACTTGTTATTTAATAATAACTAAAGGTCATTAATTAATTTCTGTTTAGCTAATGTTAACTAGTAATTAAATGTTAATAGAGTTAATAAAGTGATGTAAATGAATTAAAACAGTTAGAAGTAATTATTAGAAAGTGTTTATCACTTAAGAGGAACATTGTTAGTAAATAATTTCTCAGTCTACAGATTAATTAAGTATCTTATGGGATTGAGAATGGTCTATTGACTTATATGCTATGTGAATTGTTTATCTGCTAAACAAATAGCATAAGAGAGTGTACCGATATATAACTATGCAATGTTAATTGATAGATCGACTTTATCAATGTTGGGTCCTTCAAGGCCAAATAATTAAAGCTAAAATTAGTGGTAGCTGAGCAGACAGGCAAGTTTCCTTTAACCCTACTCAATTTACATTCGAGCAGAATGTGATGTATTATGCAAGTTTCCCTTTCTCCTGAAACTTTACCGTGTGAAATTTTCCTTAATCCTACTCAACTATATTCGAGCAGGCCACTATTGTATTGTAGCATGAAATTTCACTTCCAAGAATGCTTAAGTGGTTTAATCAATTTACAATTAATCCACATCGATATTATTGACACTCGCACTCGGTGCATTTGAATTCGTACAGTCTTGGATTCGTACATTTATTAAAGTTCCGTAATTCACGAACTATTTAAGAATGAGTCTGGACCCTTGTTCGGTCAGGCTAGCATGTGAGAATTTATAAAAGCTATCCGGACCAATCAATGGTATGGATTGTTAGACTGAAATGAACACCCCTTTTTTTATAGGGGAGTACCCCAGGTATCTAATATAAGGTACAAATAGCAGAGTTAAATGTTATGCATATACATAGCGTACGCGAGGCTGATCCCCTCAAGTACTTATTCTGTAGCCAGTAACCAAAGGGTCAACCAGTTATTGACTCCCTTGGAAGTTATTGTTCAAAGTCTACTTGACTAGAAAGTTTCATAAAAGCAATTATTGTTCTTGCTTCCGATGTTCATATTGTTGAATTCTCTCTCTATATTCCATTCATCATGATATATTCTTTATTGTTGTATTTTAAACTTGTTGAGCAAACTAGTTGCTCATCCTTGCTATATCATGACTTTCATTGCAGCTAAACCCGAGACATCAGGAAAGGACAAGGGTAAAGGAAAGATGAAATGATAGGCTTCACGTAGCTGGCTTTATTCTATGTTTAGCTTAATTGCTATTAATGTAATTTGAACCTTGATTACTACTTAGGGTATGTTTTGTGCTATGTATTAAGGTTATTGTATCTTGGGACTAGTAACACCTTTCGAATGAACAACATATGTTTATTATATTCCGCATTTAGTTATCGTATGTTGTTAGAGGTGAATGTTTGTATTGGAACGTGATGACCGAATCTGGGTAGTTGGAGACCCGAATTTGGGGGCGTCACAGATGAGCCGATTTTTTTAGTGCCCTATGTACCTTCTCCACCAAAGCTCAAGGATCCAGGTGGTTTTGTAATCACATGCCCAATTGGTAATCATGTCTTAGGCAAAGCTCGATATGACATTAGAGCTAGAATACATTTGGAACCATAGTGGGACGAACAAGGGGTCTATGAGAAGATAGTCGATGATCTTATTGTGTTTGAAAAGCTTCAATCCAACATTCCGTTCATAGACACAATGGACCAAGAACCTAGCTATTTGAAGTTTATAAATAAATTTTTATCAAAAAGTAGCAAGCTAGGTGAACTTAATATAAGGTCCCCTATTGCAGCAAAACCCTCAAATGTTACATGGTTATTAATGGATGGAGGGTTCCTCAATTTTCGAAGGGGAATTGGATAGGAAGTTGAGAAGTCGGGCTGACGACTTTAAAACAAGCGCTTCTTAGGAGGCAACCCAAGTTTAATTTTTTTTAGTTTTTATTTATTTTATTAGGTTTCATAGTAGTTAATAAATTTGTTTCTAATGTGTTTTCAGGTTATTCAAGTCCAATTCAAGTGCAGTGTCTTACTCATTCTAATTTGCATAGCCTATTCTTCAGACTTAGCAGACAAGGAGGAAGCTAACTTAGCCAATCAACACGTTTCTCAGGGAAGTCCTTTACTTTACTTTTTCCTACTTTAGCCATTAAGGATAATATCTGGTTTAAGTTTGGGGGTGTGGTCTTGTTTTGTGTTATTTATTTTAGTTTATTAAGGTTGCATGTTATTTAGTATGTTTTTAGGATATGTGAGCAATGGTTTGATTTGAATTTGATTATGGCCAAGGATAAGGAAAAAATGGGTTTATTTTTTTATTTTATTTTTTTATAATTCTTGTGAAGTTGAGAAGCATGCTTAGTTTATATTTTGACTTATGAGTCGGTTTAACACTGTTTGTGATCTTTTTGAACTTCAAAGCACATATCCATCTGTTTAGCTAGTTGTGACTTAAAATTCGTTTTCGTTAAATGCTTGTAAAAGATATCATTGAAACTCTAGAAATCTTGTTGGACCATCATTCAAAGCGAAATTTAGGCATTAACATAAGTTTGGGAGAAATATTGGGTTATTAAAAATTTTGAAAATTGTGAAACCTTCCTGAGTTAGAATGATGAATCATGTGGTGGGTTGAGATGGAGCGTAAAATGCACTCACCCATAACATAGGCACGAGAAGGAGCGTAAAACGCACTCGTACGAGAGAGAAAGCGAGATGGAGCGTAAAACGCACTCGTTCAAAAGAAAGTGAGATGGAGCATAAAATGCACTCACTAAAAAAGAAAAAACAAGAAGAAGATATTTTTAAAATACTTGGGAAGGGTTCAAGTGTGCTTAAATGTATGAAATATCCTTTTGATCTTTTAAATTTATGTTTTGTCTTTATTAACGGAGTTTGACGTGATAAACAGGTTTTTAGAGTTGATTTTGAAAATCTTTTATGAGTATTTGTTTATATGATCTTATGCAAGTCATAACTAGTTTGAGCATTTGGATGCACACACACGCTTAAAGGATCATGAGTAGTTGTAAAACTGATAATTAGGTAGAAATTTTAGACTTTGCATGTTTTCAAAAAAAATTCTTAGTTATCATTAGAAGAAATCCTTGAGGCCATATACCAATTTCGTATTGATTCATTGCTTGAGTAGTTGGGTGTTAGAGCTATTGTTGTGTTCTTAGTGTTTTGCTTGAGGACAAACAATTGTTTAAGTTTGGGGGTATTTATACCTACGAATCGGGTATTTTTAGGTTTAATAATTATTATCTTTAAGTAATTTTTAAGGTTGTTTTATTTGTTTTATGTTTATTTATTGTAGGATGGAGCTGGAGGGGCATATAAGTTATTTTGGAAAAGAAAAGAATTAAAAAATTATTTAAAATCAACATAATGGTATTTTTGTAATTACGGTGTCCAAGACCGGCGTACGTACGCCCAAATCCTTCACAAAACCAGCGTACGTACGCCCATGATCAGAATTGGCCAGCGAGAAAGTTTGAGAAGTATTTTTGGAAAAGGATATCTAAGCCAAAGAGGATCTTAATCTTATAAATTGGACTTGTAACCTATACATACATGATATGAGGCATATAATAGACTAATAAGTAGGGTTTTATTATTCATTGAGAAGATAGAAAAAAGAGAGACAGAAAAGAGAGACTAGAGAGAGTACGTAGAAAAATAAGGGTTTCATCAGACTTTATTTCAAAGAAGACTTGGAGCTTAGGAGGAAGACCGGATTCGACAGAGTTTATTTCTTCTCTCTTATTTCTTCATTTTGTAATATAGAATGAGTTCTGATAAATTATTGATGTTCTTTATTTTCATTACGAACTAATTCTTTAAGTTAAGGATTCAATAGAACCCGATGATGATTTTATTTAATATTTATTAGTTCTTCTATTTTAATTGATTATGGATTGAATTGTTTATTATAACTTGTTTTAATTGTATAATTGCCTGATCAACAATTATTAGATGGACTTAGATGATATTTGACAATGGAATCTAAGTTGAGATCTGGTTATAATAACTTGTGATTAGTAATTTCTTCGGTAATAAGGATTACTAATTGAATGTTGATTTTGTGGATGGGATAGAAATATACCTGAATACCTCAAGCAACTATTAAAAAATGAATCTTAATGAATCTGTTATTATTTTTTCTCATGAAAATATAGGAGAATTAATAGTAATAGGTATGCTTTATAATTATCTGAAAGGTGGTTATAATAATTATTAGTGATTTTTTGTTAACAATTCTAATTAATCAATTGAATAGAAAAATAATAGTATTACTTAAATGAATCATCGCGGTAAATTGATTCCTTAACCTCTTTCTTTATTGATTTAATATTTCAGCAGTTGATTATTTAGTTAATTCACTTAGTTGATATCAAAATTATCTAGACTAAATTAATTGATGAATAATTAGTGTTTAGAATTAGTTAGGTTATAATTCGCTCCTCGTGGGTTCGACACTCTACTTTCACTTTATTACTTGATTGACCGTGTATACTTGCACGTGAAATTGCTAGTATAGATTTAGCCCGTCATGCGTATACTTGTGTTTTTGGTAGTATAGATTTAGGCAAATACTTCTCAAATCTTACTTTGACACACTGTTTGGAAACCCAAACAAACTTGGATTTTTGCCAACCATACCTTTCTAAAAAGCTTAAGACGTCCTCTACAAATTTCAAGAAGACCACTTTCTCATTTTGAAACTCTAACGCCATCGAAAATTTAATTGAAGCTCTAAAGGTCAATTTGTCCAAAAGCTGAAAATGCACAATGTACTCCAATTTAACTAACATGCAACCAAATAGCTTACAACTTCATTTTCTACATAAAAACACATAAAAAGGAATAGAAAATACTCAAAAACTCACAAATCATCAAGGTAAAAATACTCAATTTATAGGTATAAAACTCACTCATCATATATGATTAAAAAAATTATTTATATAATAAAAATTATTTAAATTATGCAAGGAAATTTTTTAAAATTAGTTGTTATTTCTCAAAGGCAATTAAAGATCTAAAACGGGGGTGGAATAGATCATTTTTGAAATTTTGACTTGTTAAAAAAATTACCAAATATTTGTTAATCAAATTGATTGAGTACAGCGGAATATATATTTTAAGAGTCCCCTTGAAGATCACTTATAAATCTCAGTGCCAAATTTAGTATTAGATTTATTTTTACTTACAAGCAATAATAATATAGACAGAATGTAAGACAGGAAAGTAAATGACACAAGCAAGTTTTAAGTAGTTCGAAGACTGAACAACTCCTAATCCACTATTCTACTTCAACAAGTAGGAAATTCAATAAGAATTTGATCACTTTGACCAGGACACTTTGCCCTCTTCAAGCACAACAAACTTGGATATTTAGTCACTAAGATGAGGACACTCTTGCCCTCTTCAAGCCCAGCATATTTGGATATTTAGTCACTTAGACAAGGACATTAAGACCTCTTCAAGCCCAGCAGACTTGAAACAACTCAGTACACTAAGTAATCTTCAAGCCCAGCAGACTTGGAATCTCTATGGTCACTAAGACCAGAACGAACAATTGTAAAAATGTTGTTGAGAGGTGCTGCTAAGTTAATGTTATGCTTCTCTTCTCAGGTACTTAGCAGCTTGAACTAGATGTTCAAATCATAGAGTATGTTCTTTTTGCTTTGGTAGAGTTTAGGCTTTTTGATCGTTGTTCGTTCAATTTTTTGAATTTAGATCTCTATTGCCTTTTATAGTCTGCCGAAATTTCTTCTCGTTGCTAGGTTCACGTTGATGCATTTAATGAAAGTAGTATGCACACAAGCCAATCATATTTGATATGATGTAGCATATACTTTGTAATCTTATTCATTTATTAATAAAAGAATTGATTTTCTTAAAAGGCATTTTATATTATCTACATGGTGTTGTTATATTAAATGTGATAAACCCATAGTTTTGAGCAATGCTTTTAGAATCATTGTGACGCCCCCAAATTCGGGTCTCCAAATACCCGGATCTGGTCATCACGATCCAATACAAACATTCACCTTTAACAATATATGATATCTAAAAGTGCGGAATATAATAAACATACGTTGTTCATTTACAAGGTGTTACTAGTCCCAGAATACGATTAACCTTAAACATTTACACAATCCATACCCTAAGTAGCTATCAGGGTTTAAATTACATTAACAGTAATTAACTAACACATGAATCTAAAGTCTGCTACGAGAAGTCTATCATTTCATCTTTTCTTTTCCTTTGTTCTTCCCTGACGTCTCGGGTTTAGCTGCAATGAAGTCATGATATAGCAAGAATGAGCAACGAGTTTGCCCAGCAAGTTTAAAGTGCAACAATAAAGATATATCATGATGAAGGAATATTAAAAGGATTTCAATAATAGAATAATCAGAAGCAAGAACATTAAATGCTTTTAGAACAATTGATAGTCAAATAGACTTTGAACGATAACTTCCAGAGGAGTCAATAGCTGGTTGACCCTCTGGTTACTGGCTACAGAATAACGTACTTGAGGGGATCAGCCTCGCGTACCCTATGTATATGCATAACATTTAATTCTGCTATTTGTACCTTATATACGGTACGTGGGGTACTCCCCTATAAATAAAGGGGTGTTCATACAGTCTAAGAATCCTCACCATCGATTGGTTCGGATAGCTTTTATAAATTTCACATACTTTGTCTGACCGAACAAAGGTTCAGACTTAATTATGAATAGTTCCTAAATCTCGGAACTTAAATAAATGTACAAATTCAAATGCACGAGTGCGAATGTCAATAAATACATAGAGGTGGAATAATTTTAAAAAGTAATTAGACCACTTAAAGCATGCTTGGGGATAAGATTCAAGCTTAAAGAATAATTTGCAACAATATATGTATACCTTTTTGCACGAATTAAAATTGTGCATAAGGTTTAGAAATTTGCTCAATGTAAAGGTTGAGTAAAAAGAACTTGCAGTAATGTAAGAAGTTTTGGGTTAGGAACTTGCCTGTTTGCTCAGCTACAATTTAAATCTTAGCTTTAATTAATTGTTCTCGAGTGACCTATCATCGGGTAAAGTCGATTTATCAATTATTATAACATGATTGTATCTTGGCACACTTGATTATACTATTTACTTAGCAAATAAAGAATTCACAATCTATAATTAATTACCATTTAACATTAGTTAAACGAAAATTTATTAATGACCCTTAGCTATAATAATAGATCATGGTCACTATCATTTGAATACTCAATTTATTTCCTTTAATAGTATCTAGGTATGGTTTAACAAACTTTATTTATTATTTATAAAATAAATTTATTTTGGTTTAAAGATAACAGAAAACCATTGATCATTTATTTAGTTTACTCTTAATTACTATTTACCCTAGGGGTAATTTAGTAATTATTACTCTTGTTCCTTATTAATTAAATACTTACTGTATTGATTCTACCCACACTTAATATATTTAATTAATACATAAGTGTCTATTATCATTATTTATTAAGGGTCAGAATTAACCTGTTAATTTCCCTCATACTTAATCATTATTTCATTAATGATTAAGTAATTGTTATCCTTATTAGTTATATTCATAACTAATTAGTATTAACTAAATGGTTAGATATTTACCACCTTTATTTATCATTTATTGGGAAAAGGATAACCAATTATTTATTAACTTTATATTTATTTATTATTTATTATTTATAAATAAATAATAAATAATTATTTTATTAACTTTATTCATATTAATAAATAATAATTATCTTATTAATTTTATTCATATTTAATTATTATTTAAATTAAATATTTATTATCTTTATTTATTATTTATTAATAAATAATAAATAATTATCTTATTAATTTTATTCATATTTAATTATTATTTAAATCAAATAATAATTAAATATTTATTATCTTTATTTATTATTAAATAATAAATAATTATCTTATTAACTTTATTCATATTTAATTATTATTTAAGTCAAATAATAATTAAATATTTATTATCTTTATTATAATAAATAATTATTAACTCAATTACTAGTTGATCCTTAGTTTATTGTGTGATCATAGTAACAATTCAATTAAACTTCATTATGCATACCCCTTAGCCCAACCGTTATTACCCATAAAATTTTTGTTTTTGTTTTAAAACTCATGTTACTGGCAAGGGTATGCTGCCTAGTTGAAACAGTTGTAGCAAAATAGCACAAGTCTTATGCTCAAGGCTGCCGAACCTTATGGTTCTTAACATTCAAAGTCTCACCAACACAGCACAACCAAACAATTTTCTAAAAACCGTAAATCCAATACAGCAAAACAATTAACCCCACACAATACAGACTTCCCAATTCAAATCCAACCAATTTAACACAAACTGATACCAGATTTCTTAAACCCAAAATTATAATACAATACCAGAACTCTAAGTCCAGTAAACCAACACAACACCATCAAGCAATTTCCAGAAACCATAAACCCAATACAGAGACTAATTTACCAATACAGAGGACATTTTCCTCCAACATAAAGAGCAATTAAATTCAGTATGTAAAGACAAACATCCCAATACCGGGGAAAGTTTTAGTTTCAACACCATACTCAGAACCAAATTACCCAAGGTAGTGCAACGAATACAATACAATACTACTATATTGTTTAAATCCACAATATTACAGTCCCAAAACAGGGGAACGACACAACCCTAATCGCAGAAGAAGAAAGTGAATGAACTGATTTATACCTTCCTGCCGATCGATTTGCTTGCCGCCTTCTCCTCCCAAAATAATTAACCCAAATGGACATTCACAGTGGCTTCCCGCTGGGTTTCTCTCCCTGAGGTTTCTAAATTTTCGAATTTCAAACCCTAAAGTTGCTAATTTGGAATCTCTAGACTTCTAATTGAGAACTTACAAAACCAAGGGATCGACAGTCTCAGGGTTTGGGGCTTGGAGTCTCAATTTATAGAAAAAAAATTACCCAGTTGGTTTGGACAATATCCTAAGGCTGGGTTATTAACCGACGGTAAGGAGAGAGTAACAACCGATCGTTCACATCAGCCCCATCAACACCCAGCTAGCTTCGATGGCACCCTCGAGCCGTGCGTTCCCATCAGTCAATCGTCGCGCCTCAACCCGTTGGTCCGATCAATTTACGCTCGGTCGTCGATACCTTTTCCCACTTCAACTGCTGGCTTCTTCGTGTCGCCGCCGGCGCATGCTGGGCGTCCCTCTTCCCCGTCACTCGCTCGCCTGACAGTTTGATTGAGGGTTTGGGGTTGCTAGGCTCGATTTTGATTTGAGGTGTCTAGGGCTTAGGATTTCTTGGTTGCAACTGGTCTGAGAGTTTGGCTCGGCTGAAACCTCCTCCCCCAATTTGATTTGCTACTGATTCATTAACATGCCGGTTGTCCCAATATTGGAGGAAACGGGTCGACCCGTGGCCATGGCCCAACCCGGCTGGGTACAAAGATGGTTTAGGGCAATGGGCTCAGCCCAATTGATTTAATTAATGGGAAATTTTCCACTTGGTCGGCCCAACAAAGGAAATAAGCGGAATTGGGCTGGCTTAATGAATTTTGGGTCTATTGGAATAGAAGTAACTAGCCCAACTTGTTATTAAAATCCTCAACACTATGTTTTTAATATCAAATAATTAAATTAGTTAATACTTATTTCCACTATAATTCTTTATTTGAATTATTTAAATCCGATAATGATAAAATTATTTATTAATCTCCTTTCCAAATTTTCTTGCAATTAAAACTCTTAGGGTTAACCCACTAATTTAAATCGCACTATTAATGAGTCCCTTTGATGCAAGAAAATTATTGGGTCGTATATTTATATAATTAAATAATAATACCTACCTGGATCCAATTTAATTTCAAAAATTATGTATAAAATGGATTTTATTTATTAGAATAAATTTGATACAGTGTTTAAAATTTTCGGACATTACATCCTCTCCCCCTTATAAAAATTCCGTCCTCGGAATTTCAATCTAAGGTTACTCGAACAACTGAGGGTAGTTAGCTCTCATCTTCTCTTCGAGTTCCCACGTAGCTTCTTCCACCGCGTGGTTTCTCCAGAGAACTTTCACCGAATGAATTATTTTATTCCTCAGTCTCTGTTCCTTCCTATCAAGTATTTGAACAGGAATCTCCTCGTATGATAAGTCTCTCTCGACTTGAATTGGCTCATAGGAAATGACATGCTTGTAGTCTGGCTTATACGGACGCAACACTGATACGTGAAACACGTTGTGAATTGCTCAAGTTCAGGAGGTAATGCTACCTCGTACGCCACTTCACCTATTCTCCTCAAGATCTCGAACGGTCCTATGAACCTAGGGCTCAATTTACCCTTCTTTCCAAAACGGATCTTTCCCTTCCAGGGAGATACCTTTAGAAACACAAAGCTACCAACTTCAAAGTCTCGTTTCTGGCGATGTAAGTCGGCGTACTTCTTTTGGCGATCCTGGGCTGCTACTAACCGTTGTCTTATTACTTTAATAATTTCCACGGTTTGTTGTACCAATTCTGGCCCCAACAATCTTCGTTCACCAACTTCATCCCAACACAACGGCGTTCGACACTTTCTCCCATATAGTGCTTCGTACGGTGGCATACCAATACTAGCATGGTAACTATTATTGTAGGCGAACTCGACTAGTGGTAAATGGTCGTCCCAACTGCCACTTAAGTCCATCACAACAGCCCGGAGCATATCCTCTAGAGTCTGAATTGTTCGCTCAGTTTGACCATCAGTCTGAGGATGATATGCCGTACTCATTCTCAGCTGTGTTCCCAGTCTCCCCTGCAGACTTCTCCAAAAATTTGACGTGAAGCGCGGATCCCTGTCAGACACAATAGATACCGGCACTCCATGTCATGATACTATTTCCTTCACATAAAGTTTTGCTAGCTGTTCCAATTTGTACCTGATCTTGATCGGTAGAAAATGGGCAGACTTGGTCAAACGATCTACGATCACCCAGATGGCGTCTAGACCTTTTTGCGTTGTTGGAAGTCCCACCACAAAATCCATTGTGATGTGCTCCCACTTCCACTCGGGAATCTCTAAGGGTTGTAACAATCCGCTCGGCCGTTGGTGCTCAGCCTTGATCCTCTGACAAGTTAAACACCGGCTGACGAATTCTGCAACTTCCCCCTTCAAATGCGGCCACCAATAATGCTGACGAAGATCTTGATACATCTTGGTGCTACCTGGATGTACCGAAAATCTTGTATTATGGGCCTCCTGCAAAATTTCTTCCCTTAGGTCCGGTACATAGGGTATCCAGATCCTTCCCTCGAATCTCAGCAATCCTGCGCTGTCAACCTTGTACTTCGATGCTTTTCCCTCCGATAATTGTTTCTTAATGTCAATGCATTCTTCATCAAATTCTTGAGCCTCCTGTATCTTATCCAGTAGAGTTGGACCTACCGTCACGGCGAACACCTTTTCGTCCCCCTCCATTGGATACCTAACTTCCAGCTCCAGACGTTCAAAGTCCCTTATCAACTCCTCCTGGACTGTCAGCTGCATCAATTTCGCCTTGCCTTTCCTACTTAAGGCATCAGCCACTACATTTGCTTTGCCCGGATGGTACAGAATTTCACAGTCGTAGTCCTTGATCAATTCTAACCATCGGCGTTGCCTCATGTTCAGCTCCTTTTGAGTGAAGATATATTTCAGACTTTTGTGATCTGTATATATCTCACACTTCTCCCCGTATAGGTAGTGCCTCCAAATCTTCAGGGCGAAAACTACCGCTGCTAACTCCAAGTCATGAGTCGGATAACCCTTCTCATAATCCTTCAGCTGACGCGATGCGTACGCCACGACCTTGCCGTGTTGCATTAGTACACAGCCAAGACCCTTGTGTGATGCATCGCTATACACTACGAAACCCCCAGTGTTGTCTGGTAAGGTCAACACTGGTGCTTGGCTGAGTCTCTTCTTCAACTCCATGAAACTCTCCTCACACTTCTCCGACCAAACAAACTTGACTGTTTTCCTGGTGAGATTGGTCAACGGCGATGCTATCTTTGAAAAATCCTGGATGAATCTCCGATAGTATCCCGCTAATCCCAAGAAACTCCGGATCTCTGTCGGCGTCTTCGGCTGTTCCCAGTTGATAACCGCCTCTACTTTTGCTGGGTCCACCGAAACACCATTCTTGTCGATGACATGACCCAGAAATTGTACCCTCTGCAACCAAAACTCACACTTAGAAAACTTTGCATATAATTTCTCCTTCCTGAGAGCTTCTAATACGATCCTTAGGTGTTCAGCATGCTCCTCCTCTGTTTCTGAATACACCAAGATGTCATCGATGAATACAACTACGAACTTGTCCAAGTACTGCTTGAACACTCTGTTCATCATATCCATGAATGCTGCTGGTGCATTTGTCAATCCAAAAGACATTACCAGAAACTCGAAGTGCCCGTAACGAGTTCTGAATGCAGTCTTCGGGATATCTTCTTGCCTCACCTTCAGCTGATGGTAGCCTGTTCTTAAGTCGATTTTTGAAAAGTACTTCGCTCCCTTGAGTTGATCGAACAGATCGTCAATTCTAGGAAGTGGATACCTATTCTTAATCGTAACTTTGTTCAACTCTCGATAATCGATACAAAGCCTCATTAAACCGTCTTTCTTCTTTACAAACAGAACTGGCGCTCCCCACGGGGACACGCTCGGCCTGATATAACCCTTATCCAACAGTTCCTGCAGTTGCACCATCAACTCCTTCATCTCTACGGGTGCCATTCGATACGGCGGCTTCGATATTGGTGCGGTTCCCGGTGCCAAATCGATAACGAACTCGATTTCCCTGTCCGGCGGCAGTCCCGGAAGCTCTTCGGGAAAGACATCGGTGAATTCTCTCACGACTAGTATTTGACTCATCTCATCCCCTACTCGACGAGTATCAACCACATGGGCCAAATAACATTCGCAACCCTTCTTGAGTAATCTCCTTGTTTGCATCATAGTAAGACAACAAGATTGGCTTGGTGACTTACTGCCGTAAAATACCACCTTTGACTTATTAGGAGTCTTTAGGTGTATACATTTCTTCTTACAGTCAATAACTGCTCCGTGGGTTGATATCCAATCCATTCCCAAGATTACATCGAACTCTCCCAGTCGAATTGGTATCAAATCCACTTTGAGCTTAAATCCTCGAAATTCAACACAACAGTTCCTATGAATGCATTCTACGGGGACAATTTCTTTATTTGCTACTTCTACGTTCATAGGGTGTTCTAACTTTTCACAAGGTACATTTAACTGACTAGCAAATTCTTCAGAAACAAAAGAGCAAGTAGCACCCGAATCAAATAGCACATATGCATTTATATCATTGATTGGGATGATACCTGACACCATGTCCTTGGATTCCATGGCATCCTGCACCGTCATGTTGAACGTGCGGGCTGTTGGCCTGTTGGCTTGACTGGATGGTGGCCCGTAGTTCAATCGGTTGCTGTTTCCACTGTTGTTGTTGTTTCGGTTGCCACTCCCGGCGTCGTTTTTCTTCTTCGGACAATCCCTCATTTGGTGGTCGGGTGCTCCACATGAAAAACATCCCCCCTTTGGCTTATTCTGACATTGGGGAGCCATGTGCCCCGGTTGCCCACAACGGTAACACACACTCCTTCCCTTCAAACATTCCCCGGTGTGGTTCTTGCCGCAATTATTGCACCTGCCTGGTTTCTTTGCCTCCCCTCCAGACTGGTTTCCTCCGGGTTTATTGCTCCCGAAAGATTGGCTCTCACTCCATTTCCGTTTGTTGGGGTTACTGCCCCCACTGCTTCCTGCCTTAGGGCCCTCATGTCCCTTCTTCTTCTCGTGATTGTATTTGGCCAGGGCCTCACTGCCACCCTCTGCAATGATTGCCCTCTCCATTAATTCTGCGAATGTTCTGATTTTTAATACCGCCACAGAACGGTATAACCATGGTTTCAACCCCTGCTCAAACCTACGAGCTTTCCTTTCCTCTGTGCTGACTTGGTGAGCTGCAAACCGTGCCAACTCATTAAACTTAGCCGCGTACTCAGCCACAGACATGTTCCCTTGTTTTAGCTCTAGGAACTTGATCTCCATCTCCTGCTTCATGCTTTCTGGAAAGTAATTTTCCAAGAACATTTCCTTAAAGCGATCCCAAGCGACAGTGCCTTCTTCCACTCGGCCTCTGTTGGCTTTCCACCAGTAGTTGGCTTCTCCTTTTAGCATGAAAGTGGCAAAACTTGTTTTCTGTTCCTCTGCCACCCTTGCTACTTCAAAGACCTTTTCTATCTCCTCTATCCAGGTCTGCGCTTCAATTGGGTTAAGAGTTCCCTTGAACTCAGGTGGTCCGACCAATTTGAAATCTTTAAAGTTTGCCAGATGATGCGTTGGCTCAGCTGCAGCTTGGGTTCTCTCAGGTGGTGGTCTGGATTGCATAGCCTCGGCCAGCATTTCCGCGAACATTCTCATTGGGTTGGTTTGGTCTCCAACCTCACTTTCTGACTCTTCGACCTGTCGGTTACGTGGCCTTCCCCTTGGCATGGTTTAGAATAAGGAAACTGATGACTTTTACCTATAGATTTACATTTTACACAATATGTCATTAAAATAAGCAATCAAAGGTAAAATATTTATCAACACATTTGATTCAAGTGAAACATCTGCATTTATATTCATATACCACTGTTTTGTTACAATGACTAAACCTGTGGCATACTTCTATAAATGCGCCACCATCTGTCCTATCACAATCATCCCCCTAGACAAAAGTGGGGAATCCTAACCTTTCCTCCTTCCAGACCACAAAAGTTGGGGTTTAACTGCTACCCCAATCATAACAACAAATATAAAGTTTCATAAACAAACATGACTATGTCCCTAACATAAACAAAAGTGGGACTGACTAGCAACTAATCAACCATCCTATCCCATCACTATACATCATGACGGATCCGAGCCTGCTGACCAGAAGAGGCTGCTCCGTCCCCGATCCTGCGGCGAACCGAGCGGCTGGACTCCCCTACCTCAGTCCGGGGTCTACGGTAAGCTGCATCCAAGGCATGCCCCAGGGTCTCTATCCTCACTGCCCTGGCCTCTAGCTGGTCCTCCAGCTGATCAACCCTCCTGGCCTCCCTGGCCCAGGCCTCCCTGACGCGCATCCTCGCAGCCACCTCCAGTCCGGCCTCAAACCTCATGGCCTCCTGTTTCGCCCTCAGGTGGGCGATCTGCAGATCCCTCTGCTCCAACCTCTCTCTCAACTCAGCATTTCGGGCCACTAACTGATGTAGCAGTGGTCCGACCTGCTGCGCTGAGGACTCGTAGCCCTGCAGCTGTGTCTTGGCCACCCCTAAGTCGTGCTCGAGCTGGTAGGCCAGGTCTCTATACTGGTCCTCCATATACTGATGGGTTTGGTTTTGCTCCTCCAAATGAGCAATCCGAGCCTCCAGCTCCTCATTTCTGTCCGTCAATCCCTCAATAATATCATCAGCAGTGGATCCCATGCCGTCAATATCAGCAGGTGGCTCCTCCCCCTCGGCCTCGGGATCCTCCTCCTCAGTATCAGGGTCCTGACTACCGGACCTCATCACCCCACCTACCACTGGCTCTGGTAGCTCTCTATGGTAGTCCTCCTCCGGCTCGGACTCCTCCTGTAGCAATCCCGGGGCAATAGGAGCATAACCCACCAGTTGCTCCGAAACTACTGGTATATCTGTATATGTCTCCTCCTCCTCACGGGCTCCACTAGTCTCCCCTATATCAGCCATCCTACAAACACACAAAAACTCACATTAGTACAATAATAAAATATATTCATTGAAGAAATGAAAGTATATTTCATTGGGTACTACTCGACTCGATGAATTCCCCAATTCATCAAAACCACATATAATAAATCTCCTCGATTTATCTCCTAACACTCAATACGAGTTTACTACGAAGGTTATAACCTAGGTTTCGCAATCCTAAAGTTTATAACCTACAGCTCTGATACCAACCTGTGACGCCCCCAAATTCGGGTCTCCAAATACCCGGATCTGGTCATCACGATCCAATACAAACATTCACCTTTAACAATATATGATATCTAAAAGTGCGGAATATAATAAACATACGTTGTTCATTTACAAGGTGTTACTAGTCCCAGAATACGATTAACCTTAAACATTTACACAATCCATACCCTAAGTAGCTATCAGGGTTTAAATTACATTAACAGTAATTAACTAACACATGAATCTAAAGTCTGCTACGAGAAGTCTATCATTTCATCTTTTCTTTTCCTTTGTTCTTCCCTGACGTCTCGGGTTTAGCTGCAATGAAGTCATGATATAGCAAGAATGAGCAACGAGTTTGCCCAGCAAGTTTAAAGTGCAACAATAAAGATATATCATGATGAAGGAATATTAAAAGGATTTCAACAATAGAATAATCAGAAGCAAGAACATTAAATGCTTTTAGAACAATTGATAGTCAAATAGACTTTGAACGATAACTTCCAGAGGAGTCAATAGCTGGTTGACCCTCTGGTTACTGGCTACAGAATAACGTACTTGAGGGGATCAGCCTCGCGTACCCTATGTATATGCATAACATTTAATTCTGCTATTTGTACCTTATATACGGTACGTGGGGTACTCCCCTATAAATAAAGGGGTGTTCATACAGTCTAAGAATCCTCACCATCGATTGGTTCGGATAGCTTTTATAAATTTCACATACTTTGTCTGACCGAACAAAGGTTCAGACTTAATTATGAATAGTTCCTAAATCTCGGAACTTAAATAAATGTACAAATTCAAATGCACGAGTGCGAATGTCAATAAATACATAGAGGTGGAATAATTTTAAAAAGTAATTAGACCACTTAAAGCATGCTTGGGGATAAGATTCAAGCTTAAAGAATAATTTGCAACAATATATGTATACCTTTTTGCACGAATTAAAATTGTGCATAAGGTTTAGAAATTTGCTCAATGTAAAGGTTGAGTAAAAAGAACTTGCAGTAATGTAAGAAGTTTTGGGTTAGGAACTTGCCTGTTTGCTCAGCTACAATTTAAATCTTAGCTTTAATTAATTGTTCTCGAGTGACCTATCATCGGGTAAAGTCGATTTATCAATTATTATAACATGATTGTATCTTGGCACACTTGATTATACTATTTACTTAGCAAATAAAGAATTCACAATCTATAATTAATTACCATTTAACATTAGTTAAACGGAAATTTATTAATGACCCTTAGCTATAATAATAGATCATGGTCACTATCATTTGAATACTCAATTTATTTCCTTTAATAGTATCTAGGTATGGTTTAACAAACTTTATTTATTATTTATAAAATAAATTTATTTTGGTTTAAAGATAACAGAAAACCATTGATCATTTATTTAGTTTACTCTTAATTACTATTTACCCTAGGGGTAATTTAGTAATTATTACTCTTGTTCCTTATTAATTAAATACTTACTGTATTGATTCTACCCACACTTAATATATTTAATTAATACATAAGTGTCTATTATCATTATTTATTAAGGGTCAGAATTAACCTGTTAATTTCCCTCATACTTAATCATTATTTCATTAATGATTAAGTAATTGTTATCCTTATTAGTTATATTCATAACTAATTAGTATTAACTAAATGGTTAGATATTTACCACCTTTATTTATCATTTATTGGGAAAAGGATAACCAATTATTTATTAACTTTATATTTATTTATTATTTATTATTTATAAATAAATAATAAATAATTATTTTATTAACTTTATTCATATTAATAAATAATAATTATCTTATTAATTTTATTCATATTTAATTATTATTTAAATTAAATATTTATTATCTTTATTTATTATTTATTAATAAATAATAAATAATTATCTTATTAATTTTATTCATATTTAATTATTATTTAAATCAAATAATAATTAAATATTTATTATCTTTATTTATTATTAAATAATAAATAATTATCTTATTAACTTTATTCATATTTAATTATTATTTAAGTCAAATAATAATTAAATATTTATTATCTTTATTATAATAAATAATTATTAACTCAATTACTAGTTGATCCTTAGTTTATTGTGTGATCATAGTAACAATTCAATTAAACTTCATTATGCATACCCCTTAGCCCAACCGTTATTACCCATAAAATTTTTGTTTTTGTTTTAAAACTCATGTTACTGGCAAGGGTATGCTGCCTAGTTGAAACAGTTGTAGCAAAATAGCACAAGTCTTATGCTCAAGGCTGCCGAACCTTATGGTTCTTAACATTCAAAGTCTCACCAACACAGCACAACCAAACAATTTTCTAAAAACCGTAAATCCAATACAGCAAAACAATTAACCCCACACAATACAGACTTCCCAATTCAAATCCAACCAATTTAACACAAACTGATACCAGATTTCTTAAACCCAAAATTATAATACAATACCAGAACTCTAAGTCCAGTAAACCAACACAACACCATCAAGCAATTTCCAGAAACTATAAACCCAATACAGAGACTAATTTACCAATACAGAGGACATTTTCCTCCAACATAAAGAGCAATTAAATTCAGTATGTAAAGACAAACATCCCAATACCGGGGAAAGTTTTAGTTTCAACACCATACTCAGAACCAAATTACCCAAGGTAGTGCAACGAATACAATACAATACTACTATATTGTTTAAATCCACAATATTACAGTCCCAAAACAGGGGAACGACACAACCCTAATCGCAGAAGAAGAAAGTGAATGAACTGATTTATACCTTCCTGCCGATCGATTTGCTTGCCACCTTCTCCTCCCAAAATAATTAACCCAAATGGACATTCACAGTGGCTTCCCGCTGGGTTTCTCTCCCTGAGGTTTCTAAATTTTCGAATTTCAAACCCTAAAGTTGCTAATTTGGAATCTCTAGACTTCTAATTGAGAACTTACAAAACCAAGGGATCGACAGTCTCAGGGTTTGGGGCTTGGAGTCTCAATTTATAGAAAAAAAATTACCCAGTTGGTTTGGACAATATCCTAAGGCTGGGTTATTAACCGACGGTAAGGAGAGAGTAACAACCGATCGTTCACATCAGCCCCATCAACACCCAGCTAGCTTCGATGGCACCCTCGAGCCGTGCGTTCCCATCAGTCAATCGTCGCGCCTCAACCCGTTGGTCCGATCAATTTACGCTCGGTCGTCGATACCTTTTCCCACTTCGACTGCTGGCTTCTTCGTGTCGCCGCCGGCGCACGCTGGGCGTCCCTCTTCCCCGTCACTCGCTCGCCTGACAGTTTGATTGAGGGTTTGGGGTTGCTAGGCTCGATTTTGATTTGAGGTGTCTAGGGCTTAGGATTTCTTGGTTGCAACTGGTCTGAGAGTTTGGCTCGGCTGAAACCTCCTCCCCCAATTTGATTTGCTACTGATTCATTAACATGCCGGTTGTCCCAATATTGGAGGAAACGGGTCGACCCGTGGCCATGGCCCAACCCGGCTGGGTACAAAGATGGTTTAGGGCAATGGGCTCAGCCCAATTGATTTAATTAATGGGAAATTTTCCACTTGGTCGGCCCAACAAAGGAAATAAGCGGAATTGGGCTGGCTTAATGAATTTTGGGTCTATTGGAATAGAAGTAACTAGCCCAACTTGTTATTAAAATCCTCAACACTATGTTTTTAATATCAAATAATTAAATTAGTTAATACTTATTTCCACTATAATTCTTTATTTGAATTATTTAAATCCGATAATGATAAAATTATTTATTAATCTCCTTTCCAAATTTTCTTGCAATTAAAACTCTTAGGGTTAACCCACTAATTTAAATCGCACTATTAATGAGTCCCTTTGATGCAAGAAAATTATTGGGTCGTATATTTATATAATTAAATAATAATACCTACCTGGATCCAATTCAATTCGAAAAATTATGTATAAAATGGATTTTATTTATTAGAATAAATTTGATACAGTGTTTAAAATTTTCGGACATTACAATCATGATGGTGATCATGCTAATAATATCTCAATTTTAGATAGCTCATAAAATAAAATCGTTCCTAATCGTTGGATTACTAAAAAGGGGATTAGTGAATCCGGATAGATTAGTACATATGTTGTTTGCTCTTGGGAAGAGGATGAATGATCTCATAATCATTTGTGTGGAGACACTAAAGCAAATATGTAGGTGCTTATTGGAGAATAAGTTCACTGAACGTGGCTCGCTAAGGAATACCTAATGGAGTTTTACTCGCCTGTCAATAGGAATTATTCTAGTGATAGTAGTACAAGTGATCCTTGGACTTGAGATCATCACAGTATCTTGTGTATGATGAGTTATACTTTGACATGTCCCTTAAGAACTTTTGGGTGTATCAAAGGGTATGATTGGGTATAATTAGTTGTACATGGAGATAGGTGAATTATCAACAAAGAATCTACCTCGTCTAGTAAAAGATGTGAATGTCCTATGTGATTCGATAAATGATAACTCAGTAATCCTTGGCCAAGGCAGAATGAAATTAGAAAGGAGTTTCTAATTTGCATTATTTAGAGTTGTGTATTTGGGAATCGAAATACATATAATTAAATAAAATAAGACTTGACAGTAAATTCATGTCTTATATTTAATTGGGACATTGTATGGTAGAAGGATTGAATTGTACGGTAACTATTCACTGAAAAAGTTCTTTTGTGATTAATGTTGAAATCTATATTATTTGGAAAGTCGTTGATCGCTAAGGGGGCTTACCCTTATTGTAGAATAAATATTATTTATTTAAATGAATTAAATAATTTAATTTATTTATTTAAATAAGATTAGAATTGTTCTAATTGATTTATTCACAACCGGTTTAATTTGGAGAACCTAAAGGGTCACACCGCAAAAAGGAAAAATATTTATTTAAGAAGTAAATGACATAATTGTAATAATAAGTTAAGTGTATTTAATTTAATCTATGGAGATAGAATAAATTAAATAGCTTAATATTTATTATTTAATATTTTGAAAATATTAAATATAAATTAATAAGAGGAGTCTTATTATTATTATTACTATTACTATTATTTAATTCATAATAGGGATTGGGAATTAATTAATAGAAGTACTCTCTCATAAATTCCTAATTGGATTAGGAGCATAATTAATTAAAGGAGTTTAATTATAATAGAAACCCTAATCCTAAATAGTTTAGGGAAGGGTTATTCCTACATCTATAAATAAGAGGAGTCTTATCATAGATTAGGATTACACACTCTTGCATTAAATTGTGGAAAGTACTTATAATTTCTATAGAGATAGAAACTAGGGTTTTACCAACACCCATCTTCTTGAATAACTATTCTTCCTTGGTGGATCACCTCTAGAGGCCAAACACTTGGTGGCTAACGTTGATCAAGCAAAGGAATTTAGTTGGTGGAATTCAAAGAGAACGCGAAGGAATTGGAGGTGAACTTGTACCCGAGGAAGCACGGTTCTACGAGGGTATAATTTTTATCTCTATCTCTTTCATTTATATCGTTAATTGAGCACATAGATTGATCATAGTGATGATTTGTATAAAATTTTAAAATCCGATTTTATCGCGCTTCCGCTTTATTTATGTAATTTGATTGCATGTTCGCGTCATATACAAACCTAACAGTGGTATCAAAGCCTAATCTTGTGCTAATTATCGATTTTGATGATTCCATGTGTGTATGGTATGTGATTGGATCGAAATTTTTAGGCAGAATCTATTTTTTCTGAATCTGCTACGCGGCGCAGCTGTGCCGTTTCCAGTTCATTCTGGGGTGTAGCTGCACCCAAATCCAGAAAGTCGTTTCTCGGGTTCAACGCAGCTGCACCGTTTCCCAGTTCATTCTGGGCGCAGCTGCGCCGGACAGCAGAATCCGGAAAAATAATTTTTTCTTCAATTAAAATAAATGGTTTATTTAATTAATATAAGTTTAAAATAAAGATGTTTATTTTATCTAGAATAGGATTTCAGATTGCTAAAATTAAAGGAGTTTAATTTGGATTTGGTTTTTGATTAAAATAAAAGAGTTTATTTTGTTTCAAAACTAAATATTAGCAAAACTTTTGCCCATTAATTGATATCAATGCATATATAGAATGGTTTTATTATTCATGGGATGAATGTTATTTATTGATACATAAATAATTATAAATCCCTCAAAGAATTATATTAAGTCCTAAGCGTTCAAAGATATTTGGAATAGCGAACGTCGCCTTCTAGCATGGTAAAGCGATAGAGTATTAAATATTTAATATGAGTTTGTTGTGTCACACAAGGCAAGTATTAAATATTTAAGATGTTGCTTTATCACATTTAATGCTTATAAATAGACTGAACGATGTTGCTTTGTTGTGTCACACAAGGACAGTGTTTTTCTTTCGAATATATGGAAGTGCTGGGTTGGACTTAACTTGGATAATTTTGATTCGGATGTGTCACACTTGATCAAAATAATCTAAGAGGCAAAATACAAGGAGTTACATAGTGATGTAATTGACAATAGTTGTCTACCTATTTATTTATATATAGTTTGTTGTGTCACACAAGGCTATATACATTTGAAATGGGATCCTTATTCTCACTAGCAAATCTTTAATTAGATTTGTCGAACTATATATTGAGGGTAATATAGTTTGATAAAAAAGTGAGAGATACCAATTTAAAATAAAGACCTAATTTATTTTGGTAATTAATTAAATGAATGTATGCTAAAATGTTGTCTATTTTCACATGCAGAATTTAAAAATGTCAAACTCACTATCACTGCGTAGCATACTTGATGCTAACAAACTGACCGGACCGAATTACACGGACTGGTTAAGGAATCTGAGAATTGTTCTCACTGCTGAAAAGATTTCTTATGTCCTAAATTCGCCAGTCCCTGCAAGTGTTGTAGAAACAGCCTCTGAGGAAGAGATTGCTACTTTCAGAAAGTGGCAAGATGATGCAATCCTAGCTCAATGCATCATGCTCGCATCCATGAGTAACGAGCTTTAGCGTCAGCATGAAACTATGGATGCTCTTACTATATTGTTGCACCTCAAAGAGTTGTATGGTGAGCAAAGTAGGACTGCAAGATATCAGATATCTAAGGAGCTCTTCCGATCTCGTATGACCGAGGGCACTACCGTTGAGACTCATGTCCTTAAGATGATCAATCTGATTGAACAACTTGGACATCTTGGGTTCGTGATGGATGGGGAGTTAAGTCAAGATTTGATCTTGCAGTCACTCCTGGACACCTTCTCACAATTTGTTGTGAATTTTCACATGAATAAGTTGGACGTCAGCTTGCCTAAGCTACTTTAACATGCTGAAAACTGTTGAAGGTCACTTCTCATCCAACAAGAACCAAGTCTTACTAGTGTATGATTCTTCCAAGAAAAGGAAGAGGCCCAAGGTATCTTCTGAAAAGAAGAAAAACAAGAAGGCTAAGGGCAAGGCGAAGAGAAAAGATAAAAAGAAACCTGATCCAGATAGCAAAGGAATTTGCTACCATTGCAATAAGTCGGGACACTGGAAGAGGAACTGCAAGGAGTATCTTGCGGACCAAAAGCAGAAGAAGCTTGGAGAAGCTTCGACTTCCGATCTAGGTTTGTTCATGATTGAAATTAATTTTTTTGAAAGTCAAAATTCTACTTGGGTATTGGATACCGGCTGTAGTTCTCACATATGTAATAATATGTAGGGACTAAGCAGAAGTAGATAGCTGAACAAGGATGAAGTCGTCCTACAAGTGGGAAATGGAGCAAAGGTTACTGCATTAGCTGTAGGGACTTATTGTTTAGCACTGTCTTCGGGCAAGTTCATTAGTTTAAATAATTGTTATTATGTTCCGACACTCATTAGAAACATTATTTTAATTTCTGTATTAGATATGGATGGTTTTGATATTATAATAAAGAACAACAGATGTTTTATTTATAATAAAAATATTTTATATGGTGTTGGGAACCTACTGAATGGACTTTATATACTTGACTTGCATGAAAATATACTTCAAATTGAACAAACTAAGAAAAGAAAAAGAGATGATGTTAATTATACCTTTATGTGGCACTGTAGACTCGGTCATATTAATGAAACAAGATTATCCAAGTTGCATAAAGATGGGCTTTTAGAGCTATCTGATTACGAATCATATCCAACTTGTGAATCTTGTCTCATGGGTAAAATGGCCAAATCCCCTTTTAGTGGAAAAGGAGAAAGAGTTACAGAGTTGTTAGCGTCGGTACACAGACGTATGTGGACCTATGACAACGAATGCCTGAGGAGGGTATTCTTATTTTATTACTTTCACTGATGATCATTCTAGATTTGGATATGTGTATTTAATGAAATACAAATCTGAATCGTTCGAAAAGTTCAAAGAAATCAGAAGTGAAGTAGAGAAGCAAACTGGTAAGAGTATTAAGATTCTTCGATCAGATCGAGGAGGGGAATACTTGACCAATGATTTTCTCAATTGTCTCAAAGAAAATGGTATAATCTCACAATGGACTCCACCAGGAATGCCACAGTTGAATGGTGTATCTGAAAGGAGAAATCGAACATTGTTGGACATGGTTCGTTCCATGATGAGTTTTACCGACCTTCCAGTCTCCTTCTGGGGTTATGCCCTAAAAACGGCTACATATCTACTTAACAAGGTACCTACCAAATCCATCCCAAAGACTCTATATGAGTTATGGACAGGGAAGAAACCAAATCTTAAGTATGTTAAGGCTTGGGGTTGTCCAGCTTATGTCAAAAGGTTTGAGCAAGATAAGCTAAAGACTAGATCCGACAAGTGTAGATTTGTGGGTTACCCTAAAGAAACTGTAGGATATTATTTCTATCATCCTACTGATCAAAAGGTGTTTGTAGCGAAATACGATGCCTTCTTGGAAAAGGAGTTTATCCTTGAAGGGGTCAATGGGAGTAAGATATATCTTGAAGAAGTTCAAGAACCACAAAATACTACGGATCAAAGTCAGGTACCTGACCAAGTAGAAGAACCTACTGTACCACTACCTATTCGTAAATCTAGAAGAGTACCGAAGATACCTGATAGGTATGGATTCATTATAGAGGATGATGATGAGGTACGCATCATAGATGATGATGATCCATTGACTTACGAATAGGCTATGAGTAGTGAAGACTCAGAGAAATGGCTAGAAGCCATAAAATCCGAGATGGACTCCATATATGAAAACCAAGTATGGACTTTGGTTTCACCACCTGAGGGCATAAAGCCTATTGGGTGTAAATGGGTCTTTAAGAGAAAGACTGGAGCGGACAGCAAGGTAGAGACCTATAAGGCCCGATTGGTTGCAAAAGGTTTTAAACAAAGACAAGGAGTTTATTATGATGAAACCTTCTCACCAGTAGCAATGCTCAAGTCCATTCGGATTTTGCTTGCAATTGCAGCTTATTATGACTACGAAATCTGGCAAATGGACGTGAAAACGGTCTTCCTTAATGGAGAGCTTGAGGAGAATGTATATATGATACAACCAGAAGGTTTTGTTTCAACGGTTGGAACAAACCAAGTCTGTAAGCTACAACGATCCATTTATGGGTTGAAGCAAACATCTCGAGGGTGGAACATCCGTTTTGATGAGATAATCAAAAGGTTTGATTTTATCAAAAACGAGGATGAACCATGTGTGTACAAGAAGGTTAGTGGGAGCGCTGTATCATTCCTTGTATTATATGTTGATGATATATTACTAATAGGGAACGATGTTCCTATGCTACAGTCGATCAAAATTTGGTTATCTAAGCACTTCTCCATGAAGGACTTGGGTGAGGCATCCTATATTTTGGGGATAAAGATCTATAGAGATCGATCTAAAAGGATGTTGGGCTTGACCCAAGGAAAGTACATTGACTTGATGCTAAAGAAGTTTAGCATGGAAGATTCCAAGAGAGGTCTCGTGCCAATGAGCCATGAAATACATCTCTCCAAGAAACAGGCCCCAAAGAAACCTGAGGAGAGAGACCGTATGAGTAAAATTCCTTATGTTTCCGTAATAGGATCTATTATGTACGGTATGATATGTACTAGATCAGATGTCGCCCATGCACTTAGTATAACGAGCAGATATCAGTCGAATCCCGGAGAAGAGCACTAGAAGGCAGTGAAAAATATCCTAAAGTACTTGAGAAGAACTAAGGATGTATTTCTTGTCTACGGTGGGTCTGAATTGAAACTAGAGGGCTATACAGACTCAAGTTTTCAAACGGACCAAGATGACAGTAAATCCGTTTCAGGGTATGTGTTTACCTTAAACGGTGGCGCGGTGAGTTGGAAGAGTTCCAAGCAGCAAACAGTTACTGATTCAGTGACAGAGGCAGAGTACATAGCTGCAAGTGAAGCTGCAAAGGAAGCTGTTTGGATGAAGTTCATAACTGAACTTGGAGTGGTTCCTAGCATTAGAGGAGCCGTACCTTTATTTTGTGACAACAACAGAGCTATTGCGCAGGCTAAGGAACCTAGGTCTCATCAGAAATCCAAACACGTGTTGCGGCAGTTTCATTTGAGTAGAGAGATCATTGAAAGAGGAGATGTCACCCTGGAGCTTGTGGACTCTCAAGACAACATTGCAAATCCATTTACTAAAGCTTTAACACAACAACAGTTTGATCGTCACTTAGAGAACATGGGTATAAGATACCATGACGATTGGCTTTAGTGCAAGTGGGAGATTGAAAGTAGTATGCACACAAGCTAATCATATTTGATATGATGTAGCATATACTTTGTAATCTTATTCATTTATTAATAAAAAAATTGATTTTATTAAAAGGCATTTTATATTATCTACATAGTGTTGTTATATTAAATGTGATAAACTCATAGTTTTGAGCAATGCTTTTAGAATCATGATGGTAATCATGCTAACGAGATCTAAATTCTAGATAACTCATAAACTAAAATCATTCCTAATCATTAGATTACTAAAAAGGGGATTAGTGAATCCGAATAGATTAGTACATATATTGCTTGCTCTTGGGAAGAGGATGATTGATCTTATAATCATTTGTGTGGAGACATTAAAGCAAGTATGTAGGTGCTTATTGGAGAATAAGTTCATTGAAGGTGGCTCGCTAAGGAATACCTAATGGAGTTTTACTCGCCTGTCAATAGGAATTATTCTAGTGATAGTAGTACAAGTGATCCTTGGACTTGAGATCATCATAGTATCTTGTGTATGATGAGTTATACTTTGACATGTCCCTTAAGACCTTTTGGGTGTATCAAAGGGTATGATTGGGTATAATTAGTTGTACATGGAGATAGGTAAATGATCAACAAAGAATCTACCTCGTCTAGTAAAAGATGTGAATGTCCTATGTGATTTGATAAATGATAACTCAGTAGTCCTTGGCCAAGGCAGAATGAAATTAGAAAGGAGTTTCTAATTTGCATTATTTAGAGTTGTGCATTTGGGAATCGAAATACATATAAGTAAATAAAATAAGACTTGATAGTAAATCCATGTCTTATATTTAATTGGGACATTGTATGGTAGAAGGATTGAATTGTACGGTAACTATTCACTGAAAGGTTCTTTTGTGATTAATGTTGAAATTTATATTATCTGGAAAGTCGTTGATCGTTAAGGGGGCTTACCCTTATTATAGAATAAATATTATTTATTTAAATGAATTAAAAAGTTTAATTTATTTATTTAAATAAGATTAGAATTGTTCTAATTAATTTATTCACAACCGGTTTACTATGGAGAACCTAAAGGGTCACACCGCAAAAAGGAAAAATATTAATTTAAGAAGTAAATGGCATAATTGTAATAATAAGTTAAGTGTATTTAATTTAATCTATGGAGATAGAATAAATTAAATAGCTTAATATTTATTATTTAATATTTTGGAAATATTAAATATAAATTAATAAGAGGAGCCTTATTATTATTATTATTATTATTATTATTATTATTATTACTATTACTATTACTATTATTTAATTCCTAATAGGGATTGAGAACTAATTAATAGAAGTACTCTCTCATAAATTCCTAATTGGATTAGGAGCATATTTAATTAAAAGAGTTTAATTATAATAGAAACCCTAATCCTAAATAGTTTAGGGAAGGTTATTCCTACATCTATAAATAAGAGGAGTCTTATCATAGATTAGGGTTACACACTCTTGCATTAGATTGTGGAGAGTACTTATAATTTCTATAGAGATAGAAACTAGGGTTTTGCCAACACCCATCTTCTTGAATAACTATTGTAATATTTCGAACCCTAATAAGATTTGTATATGTAAATTATGAGTTTAATAAATGAAATTTTATGTTCTGACTTGGTATTATGTGATTGTGTATTTTATTTAAGAATTAGTTAAAAAAAAAAATATTTCGACAAGCAGCTGTGTCGTGCTTACACGGACAAAATGATTTGTCGTGCTTCCGACAAATTCACCGAGAAGCGTATCGACAAATTATTTTTGTAAGCTGTTGTGTCGTGCTTCGAAATGACAAAGTGATTTGTCGTGCTTCGGAGTTAATATAATATTATATTAACTGATAAAAATCTAAAATAAATTAATTAGGGTTTAAAATGTTAAACTGAAGTAGAAACCCTAATTAAGAAACCCTAATTGGTAAAAGTTATCTGAATTGGCTAACCAAAACCATAATTGCCGTACAAGAATCTTAATTGATATAATTAAATTCTAAGTAATGAATCATAATATTAATTATGAATCATTAAACTTATATTAAAACCCTAAATGAAAGATTAAAACCCTAATTGTAGAATTGAAAGCCCTAAACCCTAATTCGGAACCCTAAAACCCTAATTTGATTCAAGAACATCAAATCATGAATTGATAAACCTTAATTATGATATGTTAGCTTAATTAAGGTATTACTAAACCTAAATAAACATCCTAAACATGATTAGGAAAAATCTAGGTTTAATTAGTAAGTAAATAAATCAAAAATAAAATCTAAACCAATGAAAATGAAGCTAGGAGTGTGCAAGCTTGTGCTTAACACACTCCAGCACAAGCATGTCAACCAAAATCAGATTGGAGCAGCACAAGTAATAAGGCTAGGATATTTTGGAGGGTAAAAGTGGAAAAAAATGAAATAAAACCCTAATTTCAAGTTCCTATAAATAGAACATCAAGCTGATCTGTTTAACCACGAAATTTCAAAGCCTATACACTTACAAACAAACCCTAAACAAGCCTCTGCAATCACAAGCTCAGAATCAAAAGTCAGAAATCAAAATTTGAAGAAAAAGGTGCAAAAACCCTAAATTTATGCTAGATCTTTAAGGTTGAATTAGATGTTATGTTTTGGTGTTTAGGAATGCTTATCAACATGTTATTTAGTGATCTGGGCGGTTAAATCATGTTTCCATAACATCTAGATATCAAAATTAGGCAAAAATAGCTAACTGTTCTTGGCAGTCAAGAACAGTCTGAGAAGCCTTTTTGTTAGAGCTTTTGATCGACTTAAAATGTTTGTTTGATGTGTTTTAAAGCATAAATCAGTAGTATGCCATATTAACTTTAATACCCAATTGGTAGAAGGCTTAAATTATCTCACAGTAAAAAGTTATGGGTGGTCAAAACCCATTGACCGACCATGCAAACTGATTTATGGGTAACCGAGAAATCGTTTGAAGGTCCTGACAGTTTCTTGACAAGACTTTGAACAACCCAGATCATGCCTAAATGAACTTGTAAATGTTATTTCTTGGATTAGAGTTATAGTATGTTATGTAAACTATAATCTTGAAGCATTAAAACACCTAAACAATAAACAAATTGAACGGAATTAATGGTCAAATTACGTTGACCGTTATGACTGTATGAGTTTTCTGGGTTACCCAGAAAACTCAAGAACAGTTGAACGGCCCAGTTTGACCGACCAAATCTCACACATGTGATGTTGTTTGATCTCAAATAAGACATGTCGTTACTCTCTACCATGTATACTGTAACGAGCAACAAAAATCTAAACCAAAACATTAACAAGTTGGAATTAATTTTAGGTCAAAAGTCACTATTTGACATTGACCAAGTGTTCTTCATGAAGAACACCTTTAGCGACAATATTCATCCTCAAACCTAGAAATCTAAGAACATATGCAGACAGTCGCTAAAGCCTTTTAGCGATAGATTTTCAATAAAAATTAATAAAAATTAATTAAATAAATTATAAAATAATAAATAAATAATAAATAATTATTAATAATTAATAATTATATTCAAAAATTAATTTTAATTATAAAAATTTATTTTTAATATTTTTATATAAATCTGAGTTATTATTTAATTTAATTAAATAATAAATAATAATTATAATAAATCATTTAATAATTATTTTAATTATTTAAAAATGATATTAAATCATTTAATAATTATATTAATTATTTAAAAATGATATTAAAGTAAATAAAATTATTATATGTAATAATTAAATAAAATATTAAATATTTAAATATTATTAATGATAAATAAATCATGTAAATAATATATTAAGTATTTAAAAATATTCTAAATGATAATTAAATCATTTGAATATTAAACTAAGCTTTGAAAATTATTATAAGTAATAATTAAATTACTATAATAATAAAATAAATTCTAAAAATATTATTAATGATAAAATAAATTATTTAAATAATATTCTATCTTTCTAAAAATATTATAAATGATAAATAAATCATTTAAATAATATTTTAGGTATCTAAAAATATCCTAAATGACAAATAAATTATTTAAATAACATATTAATATTTTAAAAATTATTCTAAGTGATAATTAAATCATTTAAAAATATTCCTAAGCTTGTAAAATTATTTAAAAATATTTTCAAGCTTATAAAAATTATTTAAAAATAATATTAAGGTTCTAAAAATATTATAAATGATAATTACATTATCTAATCTAATATTTAAGCTTCCAGATGAAGTTTTATCGAATAACCTATGTGTTTAGCTGTCTAAAGTCGCGACCGATATATCGAATCAACATCGGACCTTAACGAAACTTGTCTAGATTAGCGTAATACATGTTAATACAAGTTCTAACACTTATATTTGACAACGTAGGCCATATACGCTAACACCTTGTGTGAAATTGTGTTAAATGAACTACGTAAGGCAAGTGTCATAACCTTACTCAACTTATATTTATGCAAGTATTATACATCTTGCCATCAATTATTGTGAAGTTATTGCTTCTTGTTCAGCATAACTGAGAAATGAATCATTATTCATATATTGTTTATTCAAGCGTAAATTGTTGTGTCAAATCAAATTATTTTGGTACGACATCTTATACTGAGAAATGGATCACCTTGATGTAAGGTGAACTGAAAAACCTTAAGATAAGGTGGTGACCGTTGATTATATATCGACATAAATTGTAGGATGATATGCATACTCCTAGGATATTGATTAGGCTGATCCCCTACCAGATATCCAAAACTCAAATGGTTCTAAGTCATTAAAGACTGACAGAACTAAATGAAATATATGGTTCATGTACAGAACCCTCAGTATACATCATTGACATCTTTCAAATCAAACACATTGTGTTTAAGTTTTCAAATGAACTTGCTGAGCATTTGTAGCTCATTCTTGCATATATCTTCTTTTTGCAGCTTTAAATGATATCCCTAGAACCTCTGGGGCAGATAAAGGGAAAGGACATGTTAATTAGTTTTACTTACTATTTTTGAATAATTCAAGTCCTTTATAAGGCTTTGTTGTAATAACTTAGTTCTGAGAACGATGTAACCGAACTTAATGATATGTAATATATTATCATCCTTTATTGCTTCGAATGCGTTATACTCTGATCTTTACCTTGTTTATCATAGTTGTACTAAGTTAAATACAGTATCTATACGAACTATACATCTGAATGAGGGTATTTAAATGATATTGAAAGTCCTATAAGCTCTGAGATTACCCTTAATGAGCGCCGGTAAGGTGCCATCTTTACCGGAATGCACCCCTCAGTTCTATGGACAATCTTATCTTTAATACTGTGAATGTCAGATAGATAGGGAATATCGATATGAAAAAAATATTCATGAGATATAAATCTATACATCCAAGTGATGGTATCCAAACATAGATCACGTTCTAGCAAGAATTATCATCTGTTATGGGATACTGTGAACCTTGGATAGATAGAAGTCATATTTTATTGAATATTTATAGTTGTATAGTTTCACGTGAGTACCAGATCTGCTACAGGAAAGTGTAAAAAATTTGGGGGTATCACAAGTTGGTATCAGAGCTGTAGATTATAGCTCTAAGGTAGTTAGAAAATACCTTAGGATATAGTCTTTGAGTCCGTAAAATACTTAATTATACATAAAATAATCTTTAAAAGCTTTATATTATGTGTAAATTTGTTTCGATTTAATACTAAACAACTAAAATTCTTTTGTAGGATGTTAGAGACTAATTGGAACGATCTCCTAGTTCTAAATCATCCCATTGTAGGATGGCTGTCAGATAGTGTGCCAGACGAGGTTCCAGATTATGAGTCAGCCACTCCGGAGTCAGACCCGAAGGAGGAACCAGAGGAGGAAGAACTCTTGCATGATCAGGAAATATTAGATGCTGAGGAGGCTGATCATCCTATAGATGGACAGCTAGTAGATCCAGATCCCGATGAGGTAATTGGAGCGAGTCAAATGATGTGTGTCGATAGACACGAGGAGATAGTGACAGGGTTAGTCCAGCAGTCATCCGTAGATCTAGAGGCTGCCAATTTTCGAGCATATGTAGCAGAAAAGTTATTGGAGAGTGAGAGGGATAACACTCGCCGTCTTAGGACACTTCTTCGGAGTGCTCAGAAAGAAAGGCAAGAGGCCCAGATGTATTTATACCGAGCGGACAAGAGATGTCGGGATACGTTTGGCAACTTAGAGCATCAGGTGCTTAAGTACCCAGTGGAGGAGAATAGGGTAGATTATATGATAGACCGGTCAGTGGTCTGTTATATGATCCAGGATGCCTATAAGGAGGCACGTGATCGTTCAGTCTAGTTTAATACTTAAGTTTAATTGTTGTAGTTTGTATTATTAAAAAAATTTGGGTTGTAAAATAGGAAATCCTTTGTATTAACTAGTGGTAGTATAAACCACTAGTCGAATATGTAACCGTTCTGCATGTGATATACAAATTATGTTTGTACAATCAAAGTGTTAGTTCTATGTGTAGTATATCCTTGTATTTATATTTGTCTTTTCTTTATTTTAGAATCATGGCATCAGGACGAAGGACCTAGACCAGCAATGAGACCAATGAACCAAACCCAACTCAACAACTAGTAGACCTACTATTAGGAGCCTTACAAGGTCATCCACCACACCAGCCCAACCCAAATAATCCACATAGGTCAGCATTCAAAGACTTTAAAACCGTTGGACCACCTGAGTTCAAAGGAACTGCGGATCCAGTTAAGGCCCAAACCTGGGTAACTGAAATGGAAAAGTTTTTCACTGTAACCAACGTAAGTGAGGAACAAAAGACCATATTTGTGACCTTTTTCCTAAAAGGTGAGGCAAACTTTTGGTGGGAAACAACAAAAACCAGGGCCAGTGAAGGGGCAATACCGTGGTTAAGATTCAAAGAATTATTCTTTGAAAATTACTTTCTACAAACAATGCAAGACCGAATGGAGGTAAAATTTCTAGAATTAAAACAAGGAGAAATGACTGTATCTCAGTATACAACCAAGTTTAATGAATTGTCTCATTTTACTCCATATCAAGTAAACTCTGAGACAAGAAAGACTAGAAGGTTTGAGGAAGGGTTGAAACCTCAGATAAGGAGTACGATATCTATCTTCCAGTTGAAAACGTTTTCAGAGATTCTTGAG
The DNA here is from genome assembly GCA_034770075.1 of Aralia elata. Lineage (NCBI taxonomy): Eukaryota > Viridiplantae > Streptophyta > Magnoliopsida > Apiales > Araliaceae > Aralia > Aralia elata. The sequence goes on from CM068377.1 coordinate 73,710,668, forward strand.
AAGGCTATTATAGCCGAGACCGAGAATGAAAATCTTCTCAAGTTTCATAAGGAGAAGATGAGTCAGAATGAAGGGGGGAAATTCAAAGGAGAGGTGAGTACAGGGGGTACTAATAACAACAAGAGGAAGTGGGATACCACTTTTTCTACTAACTTTGGGAAAAAGGGAAACAATTACAATAACAACAACACCATCAATAGAAACCAGAATAATAAGGTGGAACGTTGTGTCACCTGTGGAAAGAACCACCAGGGAGTATGTCGCGGGAGGGTGGTTTACTGTTATGGTTGTGGTCAGGAGGGCCATTATGCTTCTGATTGTCCCAAGAAGAGTACTAATAACACCAATCAGGGAAATCAGAATTTTAAGTGCTATACTTGTGGCGCAACGGGTCATATATCTAGAAATTGTCCAAGGAATAAGAACCAAACTGGTGGAGGAAATCAAACCACAAACAACACCCTCAAACCAACAGTAGCAGTAGTTGGAGGTCAGAGTCGTCCAACCACCAGAACATTTAATATGACGATGAGGGATGCTGTTGCTTCACAGGATGTGGTGACAGGTATCATCCCTATCGACACTTTAAATGCATATGTGTTATTCGACTCTGGTGCTACTTCTTCATTCATGTCTAATAGCTTTGCTAAAAACTTGAAAATGCCATGCGAAGACTTAGACATGCCTTTCAATGTGGAAATTGCTAATAGAGAAATAATTTCCTTTAAAACTGTATATAAAGGTTGTAACGTAGAGATTAAGAGACACAAATTTCTTGTGGACCTCTTTCCTATACAGCTAGGGGAATTTGATATAATCTTAGGCATGGATTGGTTGGTTAATCATAATGCAATGATTGACTGCCATCTGAAACGTGTAAACCTGTTGACTGAGTCGAAGTCAAAGGTAGTGTTCAACGGTGGTTGTTCACCTAAGCGATCTCGATGTCTGACAGTAATGCAAGCAGAAAGATTGCTTAGGAAGGGTTGTACAGGTTATTTGGCATACATAGTAGATACTCGAAAAGAAGGAGCAAAGTTAGAGCAGATACCTGTAGTTAGAGAATTTCCGGATGTGTTTCCAGATGACCTACCAGGTCTACCTCCGGATAGGGAGATCGAATTTGTTATCGATCTTGCACCTGGTACGGCGCCAGTTTCAAAGGCACCGTACAGGATGGCACCAGCAGAGTTGAAGGAGATACTTGTGCAGTTACAGGAACTCTTAGACAAGAAATACATACAACCTAGTGTTTCACCTTGGGGAGCACCGGTGTTGTTTGTAAAGAAAAAGGATGGAACGTTGAGGTTATGTGTTGACTATAGAGAATTAAATAAGTTAACCATAAAGAACAAATATCCTTTGCCACGAATTGATGATCTGTTTGACCAGTTAAAAGGGGCCAAACACTTTTCGAAGATCGACCTATGATCAAGTTATCATCAATTAAAGGTAAGAAAAGAAGATGTGTCGAAGATAGCGTTTAGGACACGCTATGGACATTATGAGTTTCTTGTGATATCTTTTGGATTAACAAATGTGCCGGCAGCATTCATGGATTTGATGAATCGAATGTTTAAACCATATTTAGACAAATATGTCGTAGTGTTCATCGACGATATTTTAGTATACTTGAGAACAAAGAAAGAGCATGCTGAACACTTAAGAAGCGTATTGGAGATATTACGCAAGGAACAACTTTATGCAAAGTTTTTCAAGTGTGAGTTCTGGTTGGAATGGGTCCAGTTCTTGGGTCATGTAATTAACAAGAATAGAATAGCGGTGGATCCAGCAAAGATAGAGACGGTTGTGAATTGGGAACAACCTACAACTCCAACAGAAGTACAAAGTTTTCTCTGTTTAGCAGGGTACTATAGGCATTTTATACAAGATTTTTTAAAAATAGCGACCCCGCTAACCAATTTAACTCGAAAGACGGTAAAGTACGTCTGGACAGATAAATGTGAAGAAAGCTTCCGAGAGTTGAAGAAACGATTGAGCATAGCACCAGTGTTATCTTTACCAGATGATATAGGAGGTCTTGTCGTTTATAGTGATGCGACACACAAGGGATTAAGTTGTGTGTTAATGCAACATAGGAAAGTGATTGTAGATGCATCACGACAACTCAAAGATTATGAGAAGAGGTATCCTACGCATGATCTTAAGTTAGCCGCTGTAGTTTTTGCCTTGAAAATCTGGAGACATTACTTATATGGGGAGAAGTGTGAGATATATACAGATCATAAAAGTTTGAAGTATATTTTCACGCAGAAAGAATTAAATATGAGGCAGAGAAGGTGGCTAGAATTGATAAAAAATTTTGATTGTGAAATCTTATATCATCCAGGGAAAGCTAGCGTCATAGCAGACGCGTTAAGTAGGAAGAACCAAGAAAAGTTGAATATAATAACCAACAACGAGGTACTGATAAAAGAGTTTGACAAACTTGAGATCGAGGTAAGAGTTCCAGTGAATTCTACCCAAAAAGTTATTTGTTGTGGATAATGGTTCAACTTTGTTGGAGAGAGTCAAGCAACTACAGGAGACAGATGCAGAGTGTTAGAAGTGTAAGACTGAAATAACCCATAAGAAGAATAACAAATTCAGAGTGGATAAGGATGGAGTACTGAGATACGACGATAGAATTTGGGTACCTTCAGTACAAGAATTGAAAGATGAAATACTGAATGAAGCCCACAATTCTAAATTCGCTGTACATCCAGGGAGTACAAAAATGTACAAATATTTAAGCCGACATTTTTGGTGGTCTAACATGAAAAGAGAAATAGCAGAATGGGTAAGTAAATGTTTAACGTGTCAAAGGGTTAAAGCTGAACACCAAAAGCCTAGTGGATTATTACAACCCTTAGAAATTCCTGAGTGAAAATGGGAACATATTACCATGGATTTCGTAGTTGGTCTCCCAAATACACAGAAAGGTCACAATACGATTTGGGTAATTGTAGATCGTCTTACCAAATCAGCTCATTTTTTACCCATAAAAGTTAACTTAAGTCTTGATCAGTTAGCCAAACTTTACATCAATGAAGTTATTTCTAGACATGGAGTCCCTATTTCTATAGTATCAGACTGAGACCCACGATTTACTTCAAATATTTGGACAAGTCTCCAGAAACACTTAGGAACTCAATTGAGACTAAGCACAACATATCACCCACAGACTGACGGTCAGAGTGAGAGAACCATTCAGACACTGGAAGACATGTTGCGCTCTTGCATCATGGATTTCAAAGGGAGTTAGGAAGATCAATTACCTTTGGTAGAGTTTGCCTACAACAATAGCTACCATGCCAGCATAAGAATGCCACCATTTGAAGCTCTGTATGGAAGAAAGCGTAGGACGCCGTTATGTTGGGACGAGGTTGGTGAACGACAAATGCTAGGACCCGAAATAGTTCAACAAACCGCTGAGGTAGTTCGAATTATACGAGGAAGATTACAAGCATCTCAAGATCGACAGAAGAAATATGCGGATCAACACAAGAAGCTACAAGATTTTGATATCGGTAGTCACGTGTTCTTAAAAGTTTCTCCGTGGAAAGGCAAAATCTGTTTCGGCAAGAAAGGAAAATTGAGCCCAAGATTCATTGGACCATTCCAGATATTGAGAAAGATAGGTGAAGTAGCTTATGAGGTAGCCTTGCCTCCTGAGTTAGAACATATTCATAACGTGTTTCATGTGTCCGTGTTACGACCATACAAACCTGATTATAAACACGTTATCGATTATGAACCCATTCAGATCGAGAAAGATTTATCGTATGAAGAAGTTTCTATCGAAATCATAGATAGGAAAGAACAACATCTACGAAATAAAGTGATCCCTTCAGTCAAAGTTATATGGAGGAATCAAAACATAGAGGAAGCTACATGGGAGCTCGAGAGAAAAATGAGAGATAATTACCCACACTTGTTTTTATAATATGTACTGTAATTTCGAGGACGAAATTCTTATTAGTGGGGGTGAATGTAATATTCTGAACCCTAATAAGATTTGTATATATAAATTATGTGTTTAATAAATGAAATTTCATGTTCTGACTTGGTATTATATGATTGTGTATTTTATTTAAGAATTAGGTCAAAAAACAAAATTTTCGCCAAGCAGCTGTGTCGTGCTTACACGGACAAAATGATTTGTCGTGCTTCTGACGAATTCACCGAGAAGCGTATCGGCAAATTATTTTTGTAAGCTGTTGTGTCGTGCTTCGAAATGACAAAGTGATTTGACGTGCTTCGGAGTTAATATAATATTATATTAACTAATAAAAATCTAAAATAAGTTAATTAGGGTTTAAAATGTTAAACTGAATTACAAACCCTAATTAAGAAACCCTAATTGGTAAAAGTTATCCGAATTGGCTAACCAAAACCCTAATTGTCGTACAAGAATCTTAATTAATATAATTAAATTCTAAGTAATGAATCATAATATTAATTATGAGTCATTAAACTTATATTAAAACCCTAAATGAAAGATTAAAACCCTAATTGTAGAATTAAAAGCCCTAAACCCTAATTCGGAACCCTAAAACCCTAATTTGATTCAAGAACATCAAATTATGAATTGATAAACCTTAATTATGATATGTTAGTTTAATTAAGGTATTACTAAACCTAAATAAACATCCTAAACATGATTAGCAAAAATCTAGGTTTAATTAGTAAGTAAATAAATCAAAAATAAAATCTAAACCAATGAAAATGAAGCTAAGAGTGTGCAAGCTTGTGCTTAACACACTCCAGCACAAGCATGTCAACCAAAATCAGATTGGAGCAGCACAAGTAACAAGGCTAGGATATTTTGGAGGATAAAACTGAAAAAAAAAAATGAAATAAAACCCTAATTTCAAGTTCCTATAAATAGAACATCAAGCTGATCAGTTTAGCCACGAAATTTTAAAGCCTATACACTTACAAACAAACCCTAAACAAGCCTCTGCAATCACAAACTCAGAGTCAAAAGTTAGAAATCAAAATTTGAAGAAAAAGGTGCAAAAACCCTAAATTTATGCTAGATCTTTAAGGTTGAATTAGATGTTATGTTTTGGTGTTTAGGAATGCTTATTAACATGTTATTTAGTGATCTGGGCGGTTAAATCATGTTTCCATAACATATAGATATCAAAATTAGGCAAAAATAGCTAACTGTTCTTGACAGTCAAGAACAGTCTGACAAGCCTTTTTGTTAGAGCTTTTGATCGGCTTAAAATATTTTTTTGATGTGTTTTAAAGCATAAATCAGTAGTATGTCATGTTAACTTTAATACCCAATTGATAGAAGGCTTAAATTATCTCACAGTAAAAAGTTATGGGTGGTCAAAACCCATTGATCGACCATGCAAACTGATTTCTGGGTAACCCAGAAATCGTTTGAAGGTCCTGACAGTTTCCTGACAAGATTTTGAACAACCCAGATCATGCCTAAATGAACTTGTAAATGTTATTTCTTGGATTAGAGTTATAGTATGCTATGTAAACTATAATCTTGAAGCATTAAAACACCTAAACAATAAACAAATTGAACGAAATTAATGGTCAAACTACGTTGACCGTTATGACTGTATGAGTTTTCTAGGTAACTCAGAAAACTCAAGAACAGTTCAACGGCCCAGTTTGACCGGATCAAATCTCACACATATGATGTTGTTTGATCTCAAATAAGACATGTCGTTACTCTCTACCATGTATACCGTAACGAGCAACAAAAACCTAAACCAAAACATTAACAAGTTGGAATTAATTTTAGGTCAAAATTCACTGTTTGAAATTGACCAAGTGTTCTTCATGAAGAACACCTTTAGCGACGATATTTATCCTCAAACCCAGAAAGCTAAGAACATATGCATACTGTTGCTAAAGCCTTTTAACGACGGATTTTCAATAAAAATTAATAAAAATTAATTAAATAAATTATAAAATAATAAATAAATAATAAATAATTATTAATAATTAATAATTATATTCAAAATTTTATTTTTAATTATAAAAATTTATTTTTAATATTTTTATATAAATCTGAGTTATTATTTAATTTAATTAAATAATAAATAATAATTATAATAAATCATTTAATAATTATTTTAATTATTTAAAAATGATATTAAATCATTTAATAATTATATTAATTATTTAAAAATGATATTAAAGTAAATAAATTTATTATATGTGATAATTAAATAAAATATTAAATATTTAAATATTATTAATGATAAATAAATCATGTAAATAATATATTAAGTATTTAAAAATATTCTAAATGATAATTAAATCATTTAAATATTAAACTAAGCTTTGGAAATTATTATAAGTAATAATTAAATTATTATAATAATAAAATAAATTCTAAAAATATTATTAATGATAAAATAAATCATTTAAATAATATTTTATCTTTCTAAAAATATTATAAATGATAAATAAATCATTTAAATAATATTTTAGGTATTTAAAAATATCCTAAATGACAAATAAATTATTTAAATAATATATTAATGTTTTAAAAATTATTCTAAGTGATAATTAAATCATTTAAAAATATTCCTAAGCTTGTAAAATTATTTAAAATTATTTTCAAGCTTATAAAAATTATTTAAAAATAATATTAAGGTTCTAAAAATATTATAAATGATAATTACATTATTTAATCTAATATTTAAGCTTCGAGATGAAGTTTTATCGAATAACCTATGTGTTTAGCTGTCTAAAGTCACGACCGAGATACCGAATCAACATCGAACCTTAACGAAACTTGTCTAGATTAGCGTAATACATGTTAATACAAGTTCTAACACTTATATTTGACAACGTAGACCACATACGCTAACACCTTGTGTGAAATTGTGTTAAATGAACTACGTAAGGCAAGTGTCATAACCTTACTCAACTTATATTTATGCAAGTATTATACATCTTGCCATCAATTATTGTGAAGTTATTGCTTCGTGTTTAGCATAACTGAGAAATGAATCATTATTCATATATTATTTATTCAAGCGTAAATTGTTGTGTCAAACTAAATTGTTTTGGTACGACATCTTATACTGAGAAATGGAACACCTTGATGTAAGGTGAACTGGAAAACCTTAAGATAAGGTGGTGACCGTTGATTATATATCGACATAAATTATAGGATGATATGCATACTCCTAGGATATTGGTTAGGCTGATCCCCTACCAGATATCCAAAACTCAAATGGTTATAAGTCATTAAAGACTGACAGAACTAAATGAAATATATGGTTCATGTACAGAACCCTCAGTATACATCATTGACATCTTTCAAATCAAACACATTGTGTTTAAGTTTTCAAATGAACTTGCTGAGCATTTGTAGCTCATTCTTGCATATATCTTCTTTTTGCAGCTTTAAATGATATCCCTGGAACCTCTGGGGCAGATAAAGGGAAAGGACATGTTAATTAGTTTTACTTACTGTTTTTGAATAATTCAAGTCTTTTATAAGGCTTTGTTGTAATAACTTAGTACTAAGAACGATGTAACCGAACTTAATGATATGTAATATATTATCATCCTTTATTACTTTGAATGCATTATACTCTGATCTTTACCTTGTTTATCATAGTTGTACTAAGTTAAATACAGTATCTATACGAACTATACATCTGAATGAGGGTATTTAAATGATATTGAAAGTCCTATAAGCTCTGAGGTTACCCTTAATGAGCGCCGGTAAGGTGCCATCTTTACCGGAATGCGCCCCTCAGTTCTATGGACAATCTTATCATTAATACTGTGAATGTCAGATAGATAGGGAATATCGATATGAAAGAAGTATTCATGAGATATAAATCTATACATCCAAGTGAGGGTATCCAAACACAGATCATGTTCTGGCAAGAATTATCATCTGTTATGGGATACTGTGAATCTTGGATAGATAGAAGTCATATTTTATTGAATATTTATAGTTGTATAGTTTCACGTGAGCACCAGATCTGCTACAGAGAAGTATAGAGAATTTGGGGGCGTCACAACTATTCTTCATTGGTGGATCACCTCTAGAGGCCAAATACTTAGGTGGCTAACGTTGATCAAGCAAAGGAATTTAGTTAGTGGAATTCAAAGAGAACGCGAAGGAATTGGAGGTGAACTTGTACCTGAGGAAGCACGGTTCTACGAGGGTATAATTTTTATCTCTATCTCTTTCGATTATATCGTTAATTGAGCACATAGATTGATCATGGTGATGGTTTGTATAAAATTTTAAAATTCGATTTTATGGCGCTTCCGCTTTATTTATGTAATTTGATTGCATGTTCGCGTCATATACAAACCTAACATTTAATGCTTTAGATATTTTGGGATCTTTGATGTGGATATTTAAGTCCATGTGTCAGCTACTTTTGAGCTTGCATGTCCCATCAGTCAGTTTTCTCACCTAACACCACTAAGATGTCGCTTTCGGTAAACTAACTGGTAGACACATATTTTGATTTCTTCGATTCAGACTAAGGATATTTGGTGAATACATCGGGACCTTCAATTAGCAACACTCCCTTGTCAGTTTGTCAGACTTGACTTGACTCTACGAAGGGAGTAAAACTCTACGATTCAGCTCAGTCGAAGTTTTGTTTTACGATTCTAGAGTTGTTTTTACGATCTCTTCTTTACTGAACGATCCTCGAGATACTTTACGATTTGTCTTTCACTTAGCAATTACCTGAAGTATTCTACGTTCAGATTTTACTTTATGATCTTCATTTAACTCTTGCTATTTTCTGTTCACTGTACGAGCTGATCTTCACATTATGATGTGGTGAACTTTATTATCCATGGCGAGAGCTTTACGATCAATTGTTTGATGTAATGGGAATATGAGTTGACTCTGCGATCTGACTGATGCTTTACGAATTGGCAGAGTAACTTTACACTCAATGACATCCTATTGACTATACATCAGATCAACTCAACAAGATCATCCTAACAATATTAATATTTCTAATCTAAGTCATTTTACATCAAATCATTAGATCATAATTGAGGACTGTACAAAACTTGTTGATTATAAATATACATTGATTGCTTTCATCATCAAATAAAATCATTAATCATGCATACTCTAACATTAGTGTTTTACACTTTAAAATAACAATATATAATAGAAAATTTAGGAAGAAATCAAGAAATTTGAAATGAATTAACAAATTATATAATTACTATTTACCATGATAAAACTGTTTAATTAATTATATTGAATATTAAATTCCTTGATTTTCTCTAAAATTTTCTACTTGACATATTATTGAATGGTGTAAAAAACCACTAATTTTATATGTCATTCTTATATAATTTATGAAAAATGATATATCTTGCAATTTTGTGTATTGATTATTTTGTTATCAGTTACGTGAATAAATATTAATAGTTAGTCCTTTAATCAAATAGTGTGTAATATAGGGGCCAATCAAGGGGCATATATTATTATTGTGCAAGGGTGGTCACTTGACCATCCTTAAATTTGTAAAAACTTTAATGAGTAAGGGTATTATAGCAAAAAGTGACCATTTTTAGAAAAAAATAGTAGAATAACTATTTTAATGATATTGTTTCTTTAAACTTCGAATTTCACCCAATTTTAATATTTTATCTTCTTCTAATTTGTTGTGCGCATCGTCTTAAATTAATATATATATATATATATATATATATATATATATATATATATATATATATAGCCCAGGATCAGGTCCGGACTCCCGGACTTGATCAAAATTCGGACCCAAATTTTTTATTTTTTTTTCGTTTTTTTTTGAAAACAACTAATAAAAAATATATAGTTATTTTTGGTACTGAAAAAATTTGTTAATACACTGTTTTGGGTATGATTTGGATACATATAACAAATAGTGTTGTACCGACTGTATAACACTGTTTGTTATATGTATCCAAATCATACCCAAAACAGTGTATTAACAAATTTTTTTAGTACCAAAAATAACTATATATTTTTTATTAGTTGTTTTGAAAAAAAAAACGAAAAAAAAATTGGGTCCAGATTTTGTCAAGTCCGAGAGTCCGGACCTGATTCGGCCTATATATATATATATATATATATGAAGTATATTCTTTTAGGAGTAGGACTTTATTTTACGAATCCTTTGACCAATAAACATTCTTAACCCAATTCTACTCAAGAGAAGGTGAATGGTGACTCACATTGAGAAAGAGATATTTAATACCACTGAAAATGAGGAGATTGTGAAAATTTTAAAAAAATTAGACCTCAAAAAATAATTTTATAATAATTTTAATATAGTTTTAGTGAATTTTATATTTATTGAATTATATTAATATATCTTTTTATTATTTAATATTTTTAATTATCTTTAATTATAAAAAGTGATCACCTTTAATAAAAATTCTGGATATGCCACTGAAGACAACCTTATAATCTTATTTCACATATACCGATATACGTTGCAATCGTAAGTCGACAATCAGACTCATAATTTCTTCATTATAATTATAAGATATACCTATGTATTATGAATTTTTATCTTATTATAAATTATATGATACTCCTTTCGTTCTCAAAAGGATGATTAAATGTATAAATTTTTTTGTTCTTAAAAAAATGAGATAAATTACATAAAGAAAATGGTAAATATGTCATTTAGTATGATCCATTAGTATAAAAAAAATAAAAATACTTATCATTTTATATAATTTTATGGGGTCACTCCAATTAAATTTTAAATTTTTTAATTTTTTTTAATGTGTGTAAATTATATTTTATTAAAAAAAATATTGAAGGAGTATCATTTTATAACTATTTTTTATGAGTCTTTTGTATTTATATTGTTACTTATAAATTAATATTGCTAATATCGCTCATCCTCATCTACTTGCAAAACGTGTCACCAGTGCATCCAGGTGGCTGCATGCCACATTAGCCAGCATAGATATACTATTCCACTAATTATAGAATCGTCACATCCCAACAAAAAAGTGCATGATAAGCTACACTCATTTTCCTCCCGCTTTTTTAATAAATAATAAATTTTGACAAAATCTATTAAACTTGTTTTTTTTTTAAATAAAAAACTTTCATATATCCTAGCTCTGAGATATATTCCTCCCCCCCCCCCCGGGGGGGTAATTTAGCCCTTAGATATTTTGTTTTGCTATTCTACATTTAGTTGATAAATTTTGTAAATGTTGCGAATGTAATTAAAATAAAACGATTTTTTGTTTATTAAATTTAGAGAACAAATAAGAATATATATGTGAAATTATGAACGAGAAAGAAATGATATATCTAAAATTATAAGGACCATAGAAGAAGAAAAAAAATTATGCGACACAAAGACATAAGCTAGTAGCACGAAAGTGGCTTCCGGTGTGCTGGCTTTACTCTTCAAGAGAATAAGTGTTTGTTATGATATTATTTAAATAAAACATCTCTAATCGTCGATAAGACTACGGACAATCTATATTTAAAAATTTTAATCCAACTGCTATCATTAGTAATAGAATCGGATAAGACTATTCCTTTTTACTTTAAATTTGAATTGTTTACATCTCCAATGAACAACCATAAATGTGTTTATTGCTATAAATCACTTCCCATATACTATATTCGTCCTTGAAAAATTAATTTAATTTGACTTTTTTAATCAAATTAAAAATTCAGCATACTTATTTTTTTTTAAACTCATAAAAATTAGAGCTAGTGCTAAATTTAATATATATATTTTTGTATATAATTTCTCCACCTATATTAATAAGAAAATAATAAAAATTTTGATTATAAAAAATAATCAATTTGACTGAAAAGTCAAATCAAATCAGTTTTCCAATGACAGAGAATAATATATATTGGTACTATCTATTAAACTGGGTTTTTAGAAAATGAGAAAAACCTCGGATATAGCCCAGCCCTGACATATTTCATTTTGCTATTCTTTTTGTTTTTCTTTTCCTTTTTGAAAACTTGTTTTGCTATTCTGCGTTTAGTTCATAAATCCTAGACAGGGGTGGTATGAAAGATGTAGAGGCTACAACAATTGGGTGCACAACAGGACTATGCCACTATGTGCGTTATTGTCATCTTGGTGCAAGTTTGCTAGATCATTATTAGGTTTGGTACGTATTTTTTTTGGCCGCACTGGCAGGGGTGCAACTGCTGATCGGGTTGCTGCAAATAAGCCGCAAGCGGATAATTAAGGAACAGGAGGTTGTTCCGGCTGCCGGAAAGTGCATTATGTTAACCTCATGTTACTTCACGAGGTTGTCGGGATAAATGTAGTTTCGGTGACCAGGGACCTACCAGCGGGTCTATTAGGGCCACCGTCTCTACTAGATTTTTTTTGTTCCTTCTTCAATCTTTGTACATTTTTGTCTCCGAGTCTCTACTAACTTTATATATGGTCCAATATCTTATAGCTTTTTACTCACGTGAGGAAATGATACAGCGAAAAATAATAATGAAAATTCGAATTTCTATGTATTGAAGCATGTGCAGAGATTTAATATATTTTGTATTGTTTTATCTATAGTTAGAAAAATTTGGTAGGTAAATTTATATTTGGCTGGTTTATATTTCGGGTTTTAATTTTGATAATTTTATTTAGTTTAAATTTTTAATTATTTTTCTTTTTAAATTAGTCATACTAGTATTATAAATATGTTTTTTAGTGTTTATTTATATAGAACGCTTTGATTAATTGAGATTATTATCTTTGATTTCTTTGTGAGTTCATTATCTTCCTTGTGAATTCAAGAATTTTTATTCCGTTCATATTGGTACATTAACCCTTATATGACGTTTGTGTTAGAGCATTATAATCTAACCATTATTTTGCTGCGTCGTCAAAGATGAATGTGTTCATTTATACAAGTTTGGTCTTCATTTTATTTATTGATTTATAATATTTTCGTAAGTTTATGTCACTTTCTTTGACATAAAATATTTACTTATACAATCATCCCTATATTATTAAAATTTTATATTTTATATTTTTAATTATATATAATGTAGCAAAAATCACTAGGCATAAATCTTGGGTTCATATATCCTTGTCGGTGAACGACAACTGTAACTGTCATGAGAATCCTCTGGTATAGGAATTAGTATGGTGTTGTCTAAATGCATTAACTAGTATGATGGACATGTATTCGGTTATTTTGCTTAATTCGGTTATAATCGTTTAATTACTCGGTATTTGGGTTCAATTTTTAAAATTATGTTATTCGGGTATTCGAATAACCGAATTAGATATTAAAAAAAATAAATTTGTCATATGATTATGTACTTATGAATTGTTAATTTGAAATAATTAAACTAGTTTATGAATTATTATGGTTGTGGATTATGGTTAAATATTGTTCGAAAATTCTAGTATGAAACTTGAAATGATTTTTTTTGTTCGATAAAAATAAGTTCATATTTCGATTATATACTGAATAACCGAATAGTATAATTCGGTTATTCAGTTAGTACTAATTTCGGATGTTTGTTTGGATAGTGAAATTATATGAAATTCGGTATTTGGTTCGGTTAATACTGAATAGTCACCCCTAATTCCATATATGTGTGTGTGAGAGAGAGAGAGAGAGAAAGCCTTGACCACCATGACTATGTTTGTTTATAAAAAATATATTTAAAATTGGATTATTTGTCTTAAATTAACATTATTTCGGACTATTTAATTTTTGAAGAGGGACTATTAGTCCCATAAAGCCGTTTGATAGCTTAAAATGAGAGGGACTATTAATCTCATATTCATTATGAGATTATATAGTATTCATCATAAATAGTTTTAGAAATGACAAAAAAAATAGTCCATAGGATTATTTAATAGATTATTAATCCCTCATTATGAGATAAAATAATTCGAAATAATATTAAATTAAGACAAATAATTTAATTTTAAATATATTTTTTGTAAACAAACATAGTCAATATGTACTAATTGAACTTATGGTGGAAATTTCCCTTGAATTCTTGGGCCTTACATTTTGGGCCTAGTTGATGATATTATATCTTAACCACATTTTCCATCCGCTGGAAAATGCCTTTTAAAATTGCCTACTTCTTGTATTAAATTATGGAAGATAGCCAGCCGCAGGCCCGCAAGTATGTAAATGTGGTTGTACTTAATTACTCTCTCGGTTCTAAATTATATGATTATTATTGATTTTTAAAAATTAATTTAAAGTATTTTTAAACATAAAATTAAGATGACTTATATAGAATATGAAATAATAAAATTTACAATGAGAAATACTTTTTATATAGTTTACAATATTCATCATTGTATTGATTAAAATTAAAGAATCTATGCCAATTTTTAATTTAAAAATCTCTTAAATTGATTTTAAAAAATCAACAATGATCAAATAATATCGAACGAAGAGAGAAGTATAAATGAATAGTGATATTGGTGGGTAAATGCTAGTTTTTCATACTCGGATTAGTCATCAAATTGAAAAATATAATGAGTAAATGAGTTTTAATTCAACAAAAGAGAAATATTATAAATACATAAAAAATATATTATTAATAATTAATAAAAAATTTAGAATATTCTCTTTTAGTACACCTAAAAAATTAGTAAGAAATTTTGGAGTTTTTTTATTTATATTTTTTTTACAAAGTATGAAGTTGTGTTTCTTTTGGTTGCTGAAATTGTGTTCCAATATGATTATAAGTATTTAATTTCAATAATAGAATACAAATATCAGTACCAAGAATATTTTAAAAAAATAATAAAAAATCAGTTTATCAGTTGAACTATCGGTCCAACTGTATTCTACCGATTCAATCTAATTTCTGAACAAATTGATTAAACCAAGCCAAATTGGATATAATATAGTAACGATATGTAATCCAACTAACTGAACCGACCAGTCCATTCTAGTTTCAAAACATTATTCTAACATGAAAAATGATCTATATCGTAAATATTTATATCGATTTTTTATTATTAATTATGTGAATAAATATTAATGGTAATGATAGACTCCACGACACGCTTGCATGAAGTGGTCGTCACCCGGATCGTTTCTAACAAATTATAAGGTGGAACGCCCACGGCACCTTAACCCAACGCCTATAAAGAGACGAGAACCTTGGTATAATCGATCGCGCAAGGAAGTTGCGTTGAATGGAACATCAATGACACCTTGACCCCTCGCTTATATGTATGTGGTAACCTTGGTACAATCAACGATTGATGCGGTAGAAGACGCCACACACAACTATGAATTGTTGTATGATAATCCAATTGAACATTCATAGACAAACCATGAATAATTCGGGAGTTCTCAAAGAACTAAAAGGAGAATAATCTCACAAACATTTTTATTAATCTGATTTGTACTAACTATTACATAAGCCTTGTAGCATATTTATACTAGTAAAATAAACCCTAACTCTAAAAGGAATAATAACTTGAATAGAAATCCAAATCCTAGCTAAGAAATCATAAGGAAATCAAATCCTATCTAACAAACATCGTAGTTATATTAGAATTAGAAAAGATATAATAAATCCCTAAAATTATGGAAAGAATCTGACAAAAAAATGCGTTCCTTGAAAACTGTACAGCGTCCCTAGCGCCCCAGCGCTGCAATACAGGAACTTCCCTGGATCCCAGCGCTGCAACAAAGGCCAAATCCAGCGCCCCGGCGCTGGTCTGATCTGACCGTTTTGTCCTTGTTCCATGCAATGCACCCTTGTGTTGTCGTGTGATCATTTGAAATCTCCTCATCATGCTTGAACTTCCACAATGTCGCGCAAACCCTAATCCCTCCATGAATTGGAACATAACTTCGTCGCGGATTAAATAACACAATTGAACACGACCTTGATGATTCATCTTGCGTTGATTTGGTCTCACTAAATAGATTATTTCTAACAATCCCAAATCACATAATTGATCATCTCCTCGTGGTCCGCTTGAATTGAGCTCCATTTTAAGTATCCTTGAACAAATTTTAGCCTAATTACTTTTAATCAATAGTTAAACCCCTTGAACTCGAGTCGAATCGTTGATGCTTGTTGTGAGCCTGATCAGGATTGTAACTTGTAAGGATGTAACAACCAGGAATTTTATATTTTATTTAAAATATTTATTGAATTGAATAAATATTTTTAGTTGATTTATTTATTGAGTTAAATAAATAATTGATGGAATTATTGTGAAGTATTTGTGTTAAGTGTGACAATTGAAGCATATTATATAATAAGTATTTAAATAATTAAAAGAAGATTAATTTCGTTTTACCAAACAAAGCCTTGTGCTTTTGAATTTCTGTTTTAAATTAGTTTTGCCAAACATGGTTTAGACCATTTGAATTTTTGTAACTGCTGTATTAAGAACAAAATACGTTATTATTCAGGTTATCAGTTTTATGTTTTCAAAAAGCCTTCAGTTTATTTTACGTTCTTTTGCAAGTCAGAGAAATAGATAGAGAGTTTGAGAGGTCTGTCAGAATTAAGAAAAAGAAAGAATGAAAATTTAGAGTTCAGAGAGAAAAATTGAGATTTGAGAGAAGTTCTGGAAATCAGAAGGAAGATAAGGAATTACTGAGTTCTCATCATCTAGCTTAATCAAGGAATTAAGAGGTATAATCTATTTATAAACTTCTGATATTATATTCTTTAAAAGTTCTTCACTGAAAATTGAGTTTTATTTATCTGTAAGTAAAGTTTATGTCTAATGCATGCGGTAATTGTTTATATGTGTTGATATGCATGTATAATCTTTTATACAATGTTTATAAACATGTCTTAGTTGAGTTAATCGGTGAAATTATGCTTTTAAATAGAGTTTTGTATTTACAGTGAAAAGGTTCACGAATATAGCTTGTATGTACAAGAATTGATATTCAATTCGGGTAATAATCTGCAAATTGATTGTCGTTTGTGTTAATTTGATAAGAAATGAAAACAATTCAACTGGAATGGATTAATTTGGTTGAGAATTGAGTCTGGGTTGACTGATTTTGCAATATTATGTCAAAATAGCAAAAAGTTACCTTGATTATGAAATTTAGCTTTTTAATTGGGAATTTAGGCTTATGAGTTGTGAAAATCATTTAGTAGTTATGTTCCGATGTGTTTTACAAAGTATATTGCATCTGGGATTAGTTGATTTGGTGTTTAGATGATTAAGTGTTGGATTTGTGTTGGAAGCAGAGCAAGTTCGCGACTGCAGAAACTGATTCTGTAGTCTGGCGCCGCAGCGCCGCTCCTATAACACAAAGCAGATGCCGCAGCGCCGGGTTCTATGGTGTCGGGCCAAGGGCTGCGCTGCAGCGCCGGCTCATGGCCAATTCCCAGTGCTGCAGCGCCGGTCCAGGTTAAAACTGGGTCGGGTCAAAAACCCTGAAAATGATATTTTTTTTTAGATTCTGTAATTTAATAATTTTTCCATATATAGAGCAACATGATAAATATGTGTTACTATAGTAAGAGTTTAAGAATATGGGTTTAAGTTATGTTTTTGAAAGTGATTAATTGCTTAATTTAGGAAGTAGTTAGTTGAACTATGATTGTTAATTGTTCAACGTGACTTGAATGTATAGGTTACTAAAAGAGCAAGTAGATAACATTAATTGCTGCAAGCGCTCAAGGCAAATTCTTTTATCCCTGTCTTGATTATAAATGTCGCAACTTTCTTAACTTTACTTTCATTGAGCAAGCTTATTAACCTTAGCTTATTATTATTCAAGCAAGGTTTGTTATAATGTCAAATGCTTATGTCATATTCAAGTCATTTGTTATTCGATTATGAATTGTTATTCAAACTTCGAACAGAAATTTTATTGTACAACTTTATTGTTGAATCAAGTGCTTCAGCGACTAGCGAACCCTTATTGATTCAGCTAGTCCATAGTTGATGAGCCTTCTAAAGACTTAGAATTTCTTGAAGTTATTCCAAACCAAGTTTCTTTTGGTACGTATTTCGATGTCAAACTGAGATAAACAACCCTAATATAGGGGATTATACTACGCAAAAGTGTTAAAATATTTGTGCACAATACATTATACGAAGGGCTGATCTCCCGGAGTACGAGACGAATAGTCCATAGTCTATAAGACTGTTAAAAGTTATAGTAGAAATACTTGTTAACCTAGGACATAGTTTGAGGTCTTATGACCCTCAAATATACTTTTGATCTTGAAATCTATGTTCAATTCTTAAGCCGAGCTTTCTATTGAGCTTTTAGTCCTTTGATTGTTGTTAATTGATTTCAGAAAGGCTATTACACCTCAGTTAAAATCTACTTCATTGATTATTTAATTGTTATTGTTATTATACTTGTGGGCAATTATTTGCTCACCCTTGCATAAAATATTGCAGCTAAGATTGAGAAGTCAGATGAGCCGTCCACTAGTAAGGGCAAAGGCAAGATGCACAAGTAGCTCGCTAACTGTTATTTTTTATAGAGTTTTTGTAATAAGACTTATTTAATGTTATGTTTTAATTTCGCATTGATGTAATAAAGGTTAGATGACCTGGGATTTATTTACTTAAGAGATTTAAGTTGTAACCCCTTTTGTTGGAAGATGATTTATTCAGTTTAATGTTATTTCCCTTTATTTTGGGTAGTTATATGTGAGTATGATGTATAGTGAGCACCAAATCTGTGGGATTGAAGTACCTGGATTTGGGTGTGTCACAGGTTGGTATCAAAGTTGTAGGTTAAGAACCTTAGGTGGGGAAACCTTAGGAATTAACCTTGTAGAGAATCGAAGATATAGAGGTGTTAAAACTCTTATCGAGTTCTAAGGAATGAATTAAGGAATTCATTAAAGATAACAAAAGACTTTATGTGTTATAACTTATGTGCTCGCGAGTAGTATCAAGTAGTAATTAGACTTAAAATTTTGGTGGCAAGATGACTGATATAGGAGGATCCAGCCAAGCTATGGAGGAGGAGCCTCGTGATATTCATATAGTCCGGGATCAGTTGGTGCAGAGAGATCCATCTCCGTTGATCACATTTGTAGGCCCTGAGTACGAGCTTGAGTCAGATCCTGAGGAGGATCCTGAAGAGATTGATGATGAGGAAGAAGAAGGTCTTGATGAGTTTCCACCAAACTCCATCAGTACCAAGATGTATGATGAGTTATATGACCGTAACATAGAGTTACAGGATAACATTAGAGAATTGACGGAGCTGGCAGATACGCGTCAGACTACCATAGAGCAGAAGAATGGCGAGATTGATGAGCTCGATGTACGTCTTGGAGACGTGGAGTGGAAGCTAGTTCAGGCGGAGAGCTAAAAGGAAGAGTTATCAGCTGAGGTGGAGAAACTGAAGAGTGATCTGAGAGAAGAGTCCGCAAAGCGCGCTAGAGCCAAGGACGCGTGGATGAAGGTTTCTGATCATGCAGATCGTGTTGAGGATGAGGTTCAGTCAAAGAAGGCCATAATGGATGAGATGGATCATGCTTTCCACACAGCGATAGATAGAGCTCAGGATCTAGTTTTTCACTATCCAGTTCAGTTCGAGGATTTACCATGGTATATGATGGATCGCAGGACGATGATTCGTATCATGGAGCAAGAACGCAAAGAAGTTGTGCGACGTGGAATGTCCTTATAGGTCACGAATAGCAGTAATAATAAGTTAATTACTAAGAGAGTTAATATGATGTAAATCTCAAATGAGATAAATAGTGGGATATGATGACGTAATCCTGGAATTTTATGATTTCAGGATAGATGATGTAAATAACTATGATGCTATCTATGTTATATTTTGAAGCAGTAAATGAATAAAATACAAAAGTTTGTTAGATGTGCTATGTGCTATATGTTGTTTATAAATGTTTAAGTTAAGACTTAAATGTTTAAGTAATTGATTAATAATCTAATAACGCGAATTCTTAACAGTAAGATGCCGTTAAAAAGGAGACAAACACTTCAACAGACCCCTGAGGGATCTAAAAATAACAACGATGAAGCTAACGCTAACCCAATGTAACAGTTGGTGAATTTACTGACTGGGGCATTTGCAAATTAACCTCAAGCCAATGCCACAACTTTCAAGGACTTCAAGGCTATTGGACCCCCAGAATTTCAAGGGTCTGCGAATCCAGTTGAAGCCCAAACTTGGGTCATGGAGATGGAAAGGTTTTTGATGTCGCTAGGGTTAGCGAGGACCAGAAGACTACCTTTGCGACATTCATGTTAAAGCCAGAAGCTAGTTACTGGTGGCAAGCTAACAAGACCCGAGGTGGTCAAGGGGTGGTTTCACGGGAAAGATTCAAAGAGATGTTCTTCGAAACATACTTTTCGCCTAGTTCACAAGTTCAAATGGAGGTTCAGTTTCTGGAACTCAAGCAGGGAACAATGACGGTACCTGAATATGCCGCTAAGTTTAATGAACTGGCAAGGTTTGCACCTTACCAAGTCAGTACCGATGAGAGGAAGGCAAGAAGATTTGAGTGGGGACTGAAGCCTTGGCTTTATAGCAGAGTTTTGATGTTCCGGCTTAACTCATTTGCAGCCATGCTGGAAAAGGCGATCATCGCAGAAGGAGGAAATGATGCTCTTAGTAAATACAAACAGGAGCAGAAGGGTAAGAAGGGTGAAAGTGAGAATAAGGCTGGTGGTAGCCAGGGTGGCAGCAGTCAAAAGAGGAAGTGGAATGATAGTGTTTCTGCTGGGAGTCAACAAGTGAATCAGAGAAGAAGTTTGAAGCGTGTGGTAACTGCGGGAAGAGCCATACGGGTGTGTGTATGAAGGGGAAGCGGGTACACTACAACTGTGGTCAGGAGGGCCATATCAACCCAAATTGTCCTAGTCTGAAGAAGGGTGCCTGTTTCACTTGCAGATCGAAGGATCACTTGGCTCACAATTATCCTAAGAAGGCACCTGGAGGGTCAAGCGGTGGTAGAGGAGGTAGTAATGGTGGAAATCTGACAATCACTGAACCAACACCATCCAATCGACTTACTGCCCGAACATTCAATATGACGGTGCAGGATACTGTGCAGTCAAAGGATGTGGTGTCAGGTATCATTCCGATCAATAGTATAAATGTGTACGTATTATTTAATTCGGGTGCTACTTGTTCATTTATATCTGATAAGTTTGGTAAGAAATTAGATTTACCTCAGGAAGAGTTAGACTACCCTATGAACATAGAAATTACAAATAGGGAACTGATTCCTGTTAAGGTTGTACACAAGAACTGCCGGTTAGATATTAAGGGTCATGTGATGACGGTAAACCTAATCCCAATTCGACTTGGGGAGTTTGACGTTATTTTGAGAATGGATTGGTTGTTCAACCATGGGGCAGTTATTGATTGCCAAAAGAAGTGTGTGAACCTTATGACTCCGTCAAAGGTAGTGTTTTATGGTAGCAAGTCGTCTAGACAAACGATTTATCTGACGATGATATAGGCCAGGAAGTTGTTGAGACAAGGCTGTGTGGGATACCTAGCTCACATATCCAATACTCGAAAGTTGAGTGTAAAGCTGGAGGAGATACCGGTAGTTAGGGATTTTACGGATGTATTCCCAGATGATTTGCCGGGACTTCCGCCAGATAGGGAAATTAAATTTGTAACTGATTTAGCACCGGGGGACAGCTCCTATATTGAAAGCCCCCTACCGAATGGCTCCGGTAGTGATGAAGGAGTTGATGGTGCAATTACAGGAGCTGCTAGATAAGAAGTATATCCAACCGAGCGTTTCACCGTGGGGAGCGCCGGTGTTATTTGTCAAGAAGAATGATGGATCGATGCGTCTTTGCATTGATTATAGGGAATTGAATAAAGTCACTATTAAAAATAAATACCCGTTGCCACGAATTGATGACTTGTTCGATCAGTTGAAGGGGCAAAGTATTTCTCGAAAATATATTTGAGAAGTGGGTATCATCAGTTAAAAGTGAGAAAGGAGGATGTACCAAAGACGACATTCAGAACTCGGTATGGTCATTATGAGTTTCTAGTAATGTCATTTGGTTTAACGAATGCGCTTGCAGCATTCATGGATCTAATGAATAGGGTGTTCGAACCATTTTTGGATAAATTCGTAGTGGTGTTCATAGACGACATTCTGGTATATTCCAAAACCCAGGAAGAGCACGTGGAACACTTGAAGGTAACATTGGAAGCGTTAAGGAGAGAGAAGTTGTATGCAAAATTTTCAAAGTGCGAATTTTGGTTGGAGTGTGTGCAATTTCTTGGGCATATGGTTGATAAGGACGAAATTTCGGTGGATCCATCAAAGGTTGAAGCCGTAATGAACTGGGATCAGCCGAAGACACCGTCGGAGGTGAGAAGTTTCCTAGGATTGGCAGGTTATTATCACCGTTTCATTCAGGACTTCTCTAGAATCGCCACTCCATTGACGAATTTGACAAGGAAAGCGGTGAAGTTCGTTTGGACGGAGAAGTGCGAAGAGAGTTTTCAAGAATTAAAGAAGAGACTGAGTACGGCACCTGTGTTGTCTTTGCCAGATGATACAGGGAATTTTGTGGTGTATAGCGACGCATCGCATAAAGGATTTGGTTGTGTGCTTATGCAAAACGGTAAGGTTATTGCGTACGCATCGCGACAATTAAAAGACTATGAAAAAGGGTATCCGACCCATGATTTTGGAGTTAGCTGTCGTGGTGTTTGCTTTGAAAATTTGGAGGCACTATCTCTATGGAGAGAAATGTGTGATATACACAAACTATAAAAGTCTGAAGTATATTTTCACACAGAAGGATTTAAATATGCGTCAGAGGCGATGGTTAGAACTGATCAAAGATTATGATTGTAAAATCCTATACCATCCAGGAAAAGCTAATGTGGTTGCCAACGCTTTGAGCATAAAAGGTCAGGAGCAGTTATTTTTGTTAACTGCTTAGGAGAAGCTCATAGCGAAAATGGCTAAGTTGGAGTTAGAGGTGAAATGTCCGAAAGAGCCGAATGAAAAATTATTCCAGATGGAAACCCGTCCAACTCTAGTGGACAAGGTGAAGGAAGCACAACTCTAGGATGAGGAGTGTGATAAAATACAGAAAAGGGTGCTTGAGGGTGAGGCGCTTAAATTCAAAATCGATACCGAAGGGTTAATGAGATTTGAAGGTAGAATCTAGGTTCCGTCAGTACCGGAGGTCAGGGAGGAAATTTTAAGAGAAGCTCATAGTTCAAGATTTTTGGTTCACCCAGGAAGTACAAAAATGTACCAGGATCTTTGACAATATTTTTGGTGGCCAAATATGAAAAAAGAGATTGCTGAGTGTGTTGCGAAGTGCTTAACTTGTCAAAAAGTCAAAGCAGAACATCAGAGGCCAAGTGGTTTGTTACAACCCTTGGATATACCAGAATGGAAGTGGGAGCATATTACGATGGATTTTGTGGTAAGTCTTCCAATTACTCAAAAAGGCTATGACGCGGTATGGGTTATTGTGGATCGACTGACAAAATCAGCGCATTTCTTGCCGATCAAAATCAGGTTCACTCTAGATCAGTTGACAAAATTATATGTCAAGGAGATTATCTCAAGGCACGGTGTTCCAGTGTCAATTGTGTCGGACAGAGATTCCCGTTTCACATCAAAATTTTGGCGGAGTCTGCAAGCTTGTATGGGGATACAGTTGAAAATGAGTACAACGTACCATCCTCAAACCGATGGCCAAACCGAAAGAACAATTCAAACGTTGGAGGATATGTTAAGAGCGTGCGTCATGGATTTTAAAGGCAACTTGGACGATCATTTACCTCTGGTTGAGTTTGCCTATAACAATAGCTATCACGCAAGTATTAGAATGCCGCCTTATCAAGCGTTGTAGGGAAGGAAGTGCAGAACTCCGTTATGTTGGGATGAGGTTGGTGAACGTCGACTATTGGGACCCGAATTGGTACAACAAACTACAGAAATCATCATGGTGATAAGGGCCAGATTTTTAGCTGCTCAAGACAGACAAAAAAAATATGCAGACAAGCACCGACAAAAGCGAGAATTTGACATCGGTAGTTATATCTTTCTAAAAGTGTCTCCCTGGAAGGGGAAAATAAGATTTGGCAAGAAGGGAAAGTTGAGTCTGAGGTTCATTGGACCTTTTGAAGTACTGAAGAGGGTAGGTGAAGTAGCGTATGAGGTAGCTTTACCTCCAGAGTTGGAACACATTCACAATGTCTTCCATGTTTCGGTCTTGCGACCATACAAGTCCGATTACAAGCATGTCATAGAGTATGAACCGTTACAAGTAGAGAAAGATTTGTCTTACGAAGAAGTTCCTGTTCAGATAGTTGGCAGGAAAGAACAAGTGCTCAGAAATAAAGTTATACCTTTTGTTAAGGTAATCTAGAGAAACCACAACGCTGAAGAAGCTACATGGGAACTCGAAGATAAGATGATGAAAAACTATCCTCATTTATTTGCTTAATCTTTATATAGTGATTCTGGGAACAAAATCTTTTTAAGGAGGAAGGAATGTAACAGATGAGTTAAATTGCGTGGTGATTCTAGGGACAGAATCCTTACAAGAAAGGAAGGATGTAACGACCGGGAATTTTATATTTTATTTAAAATATTTATTGAATTGAATAAATATTTTTAGTTGATTTATTTATTGAGTTAAATAAATAATTGATGGAATTATTGTGAAGTATTTGTGTTAAGTATGACAATTGAAGCATATTATATAATAAGTATTTAAATAATTAAAAGAAGATTAATTTCGTTTTACCAAAAAAAGCCTTCTGCTTTTGAATTTCTGTTTCAAATTAGTTTTACCAAACATGGCTTAGACCATTTGAATTTTTGTAACTGCTGTATTAAGAACAAAATACGTTATTATTCAGGTTATCAGTTTTATGTTTTCAAAAAGCCTTCAGTTTATTTTACGTTCTTTTGCAAGTCAGAGAAATAGATAGAGAGTTTGAGAGGTCTGTCAGAATTGAGAAAAAGAAAGACTGAAAATTTAGAGTACAGAGAGAAAAATTGAGATTTGAGAGAAGTTCTGGAAATCAGAAGGAAGATAAGGAATTACTGAGTTCTCATCATCTAGCTTAATCAAGGAATTAAGAGGTATAATCTGTTTATAAACTTCTGACATTATATTCTTTAAAAGTTCTTCACTGAAAATTGAGTTTTATTTATCTGTAAGTAAATTTTATGTTTAATGCATGCGGTAATTTTTTATATGCGTTGATATGCATGTATAATCTTTTATACGATGTCTATAAACATGTCTTAGTCGAGTTAATCAGTGAAATTATGCTTTTAAATAGAGTTTTGTATTTACAGTGAAAAGGTTCACAAATATGGCTTGTATGTACAAGAATTGATATTTAATTCGAGTAATAATATGCAAATTGATTGTCGTTTGTGTTAATTTGATAAGAAATGAAAACAATGCAACTGGAATGGATTAATTTGGTTGAGAATCGAGTATGGGTTGAATGATTTTGCAATATTATGTTAAAATAGCAAAAAGTTACCTTGATTATGAAATTTAGCTTTTTAATTGGGAATTTGGGCTTATGAGTTGTGAAAATCATTTAGTAGTTATGTTCCGATGTGTTTTACAAAGTATATTGCATCTGGGATTAGTTGATTTGGTGTTTAGATGATTAAGTGTTGGAAGCAGAGCAAGTTCGTGACTGCAGAAACTGATTCTGCAGTCTGGCGCCGCAGCACCGCTCATATAACACAAAGCAGGCGCCGCAACGCTGGGTTCTGTGGAGTCGGGGCCAAGGGCTGTGCTGCAGCGCCGACTCATGGCCAATTCCTAGCTCTGCAGCGCCGGTCCAAGTTAAAACTGGGTCGGGTCGGCCAGTCAGGTCGGGTCAAAAACCCTAAAAATGATATTTTTTTTAGATTCTGTAATTTAATAATTTTTCCATATATGAAGCAACATGATAAATATGTGTTACTATAGTAAGAGTTTACGAATATGTGTTTAAGTTATGCTTTTGAAAGTGATTAATTGCTTAATTTAGGAAGTAGTTAGTTGAACCATGATTGTTAATTGTTCAACGTGACTTGAATGTATAGGTTATTAAAAGAGCAAGTAGATAACATTAATTGTAGCAAGCGCTCAAGACAAGTTATTTTATCCTAATCTTGATTATAAATGTCGCAACTTTCTTAACTTTACTTTCATTAAGCAAGCTTATTAACCTTAGCTTATTATTATTCAAGCAAGGTTTGTTATAATGTCAAATGCTTATGTCATATTCAAGTCATTTGTTATTCGATTATGAATTGTTATTCAAACTTCGAACAAAAATTTTATTGTACAACTTTATTGTTGAATCAAGTGCTTCAATGACTAGCGAACCCTTATTGATTCAGCTAGTCCATAGTTGATGAACATTCTAAAGACTTAGAATTTCTTGAAGTTATTCCAAACCAAGTTTCTTTTGGTACAGATTCCGATGTCAAACTAAGATGAATAACCCTAATATAGGGGATTATACTATGCAAAAGCGTTAACATGTTTGTGGACAATACATTGTACGAAGGGCTGATCCCTCGAAGTACGAGACGAATAGTCCATAGTCTATAAGACTGTTAAAGGTTATAGTAGAAATACTTGTTAACCTAGGACATAGTTCGAGGACTTATGACCCTCAAATATACTTTTGATCTTGAAATCTATGTTCAATTCTTAAGCCGAGCTTTCTATCGAGCTTTCAGTCCTTTGATTGTTGTTGATTGATTTCAGAAAGGCTATTACACCTCAGTTAAAATCTACTTCGTTGATTATTTAATTGTTGTTGTTATTATACTTGTGGGCAATTGTTTCTCACCCTTGCATAAAACATTGCAGCTAAGACTGAGAAGTCAGATGAGTCGTCCACTAGTAAGGCCAAAGGCAAGATACAAAAGTAGCTCGTGAACTGTTATTTGTTATGGAGTTTTTGTAATAAGACTTATTTAATGTTATGTTTTAATTCCGCATTGATGTAATAAAGGTTACATGACCTGGGATTTATTTACTTAAGAGATTTAAGTTGTAACCCCTTTTGTGGGAAGATGATTTATTCAGTTTAATGTTATTCCCTTTATTTTGGGTAGTTATATATGAGTGTGATGTATAGTGAGCACCAAATATGTGGGATTGAAGTACCTGGATTTGGGGGCGTCACAATAACATTCCCCTCCTCTTGAAAAGGATTTGTCCTCAAATCTAGCATCCCCTCCTCTTGAAAAGGATTTATCCACAAACCCGACCCTACATAAAACAAACCAAGATAGTAGCATCAAACAAAACATAATCCCAAAATTCAACTTGCAAATGAAATATAAACACAATATCAACAATGTAAGTAAGAATATGAAAAGAATCATCAAAAATTTCAACTCTTGCAAGGAGCATAGCAATGTTTGACATGATCTGTGTAATGACATGAACAAATCTTAAATGTCTCCTTCCAAACGATGCTCGACATAGGTAAACACACTGCAATTTCTTCGTAACACCACCTGGAAAATAAACTTTCGATCTTCCTTAATCAAGAACCTGTCCACATTAACATGATACTCTTCCACACGTAAACCAAATTCTTCCACAATGCTAACTAGATCAAAACAAACTATTTTAGTAACAAAAGCAAAAATACAATCAAAATTTCTACCTAACGACATAAACATATAAGTAATAAAATAAATGCAAACAAACCTATGAAAAGTTCTTTCTCCTCCTAGATCAAAAATCATCATAAAGAACCCTTCATATAGCATATACTCCCATTCACGAATTCCCGAATCAAAAACCAATGTAATGATCTCGTCCATCCATTCGCAAATATTCCCAATAACAAATTGCCGGATTAAAAGTGAACCTTATGATCTCGATCATTCGCACTAACAACCATTCCATTGCACCTGGATCAAATAACAATCTTTGAAACTCTTTATATCTCAGATGCAAACACTCTTGAATTCCTGGATGAAACACAAAACAAACACAATCATCGTGTATCTTTTGTCTAATCACAAAGAAATCAAATAATAAAAATTCACATGCATAGTCTACTAAAACAATATTCAAAACACTTTCCTGTAGACTTTCAATGTCATGTCCGAAATGATTCGCACAATGAATCATATTTTCCTCCTCGATGAGTAAGAATCCATCTCGAATCTGCAAAACGCAATCAACATTTCCCTTTCCATTGACATTAACACATTCAAAATCAAATAATCGCATCAACGAAATCAAAAGGTCACTCAATACATGCTAAAGAATTTTTCCAAGCTTTGACAAAAATAGGAATATCATCAAAACAAATATTAACAAATTTTCCCATGAAAGAATGTAAAATATGATTTAATATGAAAACATCTAACGCACTAACTAATCTGGATGATTTAACTAGACATGAATATAAACTATATCCTACTCCAATCTGATGATAAACACTTTCCAAATCAATACCCAATGATAGCAAATCATGCAATAAAGATTGTTCTAATGGAAAAACATGATTACTACTAATGTCAACTAACGACAACTCATGTAAAGATTGAATAGCATGAAAACCTAACTCAACATATGGATAATAAAACCTAGAATAAATTTCATGCAAATTAAAACATTGAAAATGAGAATATACCAAATGATAGTAAGAATACTGAAAACGAGAATAGACAACATGATCATAAACTAACTCAACAAAAATCAAATATCCTCCATAGTTTATGATAAAGACGATTCCATCCTCAAAATAGCTAACAATAAATTTATCAATGGAAGCATGCAAAACATGTTTTTAACAAACTCATGAAAATACTAGATGCATCAGTTAATCGAACCGAAATAACTATACACCTATATAAATCACATGTCAACGCAATTTTCCAATCATCACATTCTCTCATGCAAAATTGATTAGGCAATATCATCACATGATCATCATACGTAGATAAAACACAAGAACTATGCAATTTATCAAACATATTATCTAAGCAAAGGAAATAATAACGATACTTGTTTACCAATTAAAAATCGACAAACATGCTCAGCGTCTTATCCTCTTTAGGTATTATGATCTCATCAACGGCACATGGACTCATGTCTTCTCCAACGATACTCGCTTTGATGAAGAGGGGCTCCACCAATTCTCCAACCTGCCTTGGTGACTCCGTCGTCTCCTCGGGAACACTATAAGTTGATGGGTATGGAATGATAGCACCGGGTATGCATTCATTCACCTGTATAAGAGAAACAATAGAACTAGACCAAACAGAGTTAATCTGGTTAGTATTCAAAAGCGCCGTCTTATACGAATGTACAGTCATTGACTTTTCAAAATACAACTCTCTTTCACTCTACTCTCTTTTTCATAGTCACTCATTTTTCTCTTTTCTTTTTTCCCACTCGCTCGTTTATTTTCAATCTCGCTTTCTTCAATCTCTCGTTTATTTTCACTCTCAGTTTTCTCAATCTCTCTTTTATTTTCTTCCTCACTCTTTTCATTTTTTTCTTTATCACACTCAATCTTTTGAATAATTTCTTTTTGTCGTTCACTTTCTTTTTGTACAAACATTAGATCTTCATGGACTTCATCTTGCACATCGGAACCTAACAATTCTCCTTGGACTGCATATTCTATTCCATCTTCTTCCTCTCTCGGCTGATCTTGCTCCTCTTGCGCCTTAGAGATGTTTTGGAGTTGCGTCCAACAATCCTCCATCCCCATACGAAATGAATCCATGATGTTCTCTTTGATATTTTTAGAAAACACTTGCTCTTTAGACGCTTTAGGCATGTCTTATGCCTGTCTCCAATGCGAATCTGCACGCCTATGATTATTCTTATCATCATACAATGTTGATCGCCTTGGAATTTGCTCTACACATCTTGGAGATGTATTTTCTTGTCGCCGATTCAGCTGTCTCGGAACAAACCGCTTCCTCATGATAATTTTTAATTCTTCCCATGTCTCGATCGCATGCTCTCCACATCTTCACCTGCTAAGCATAAATTGATCCCACCATATAGCTGCATGACCGAAAAATTCTTGAACTGTAAGTTTGAACTTCCTCCGCTCGAAATAGCCATGATAGTCAAACTCTCACTCCATATTTTTCTCCTATCTCAAATAAGCATCTAGATCATTCCTGCCTTGGAAAGAAGTCCTTCGAGACCCATAATTACTTTCACAATTATAACCATACATATTTACTACAAAACAAAGGTTAGTTGTAACGAATGTGATTTTCATAGTTAATTAAAATATTTATTTAAATAAAATTTAATGGAAATTATTATGGAATAATTTATTTGAGTAAAATTATGTTAATTGTTATTTGAGTGATGATTTGATGTTTATTCAAATTTAATTTAATAATTAAATTAGATGATTAATGATTTACTTGAATAGAATTAATTATTTGAATAGAAGAATTTAATGAATAAAGTTGTAGTTGGCTAAATAAAATTATAATTTAATTGAATTTATTAATTAATAAGTTTAATTAAATTAAATGTGACAATTGGACTATATTATAAAATAACTATTAGAATAAAGGGAAATGAGTTTTGGGTGCAAGCCAAACAAGACCTTATGACCTTTTGAATTTGTTAACTGATGGTGATAACTGACTAGCTAGTTAAATTTTACGTTAAGAAAATAAAGGCCATATCAGTTTATTTTTACGTTGTTTTGAAAAAGATCAGTGTTCACTTTGAGTTCACTTTGAGAGAAATTTGGAGATAAAGTTGAGAAAAATTGAGAGTGTGTGTGTGTTCTCTGTAATCTAGAAATTGGAGGAGAGTTGTCAAGCAACCAAACACCTATTCTAAGTCCAAAGAAGAATTAAAGGTAATAAACTAATTCTAAAGTTTTAGTTTATATTTCTTGAAGTGGATTCTCTGTGAAAATTCTTGATGAACTAAAGTATTAGGATTTGATTATATGTTGATTATAAATATCTATAAGTATGTATAATGTGTTATATAGCCTCTGTGAATGGTTTTTCGCAATTAAAATTTGTGTATAAGCATGAAATAGAAATAATTAGACTTTTTGGTTTCACAGTGTTCTTATGGTCTGTTTGAAGTGCAAAATTGGGTGTCAATCCATGCATAAAACTGTAAATTGATGGTGTATTATTGTAATCCACTGAGAAACGAAAACAGTGCAACTTGAACGGATTAAAATGGTTTAGAAACTAATTTGTGGTATTTGATTTCCCTAATATGTCAAAAATATGAAATAAAACATGAATTGTGATATTTGAATTCTTAATTTGGTTACTTGAAGATTCTGAGATGTTGAAATGATTCTATAAATGTTTAAGTTTTGTGTTTGTTAAGTTCATAGCGTCTGTGATTAGCTAAATGAGATTTTAAGTGTTGAATGTATGAAATTTGGGAAGAACTGAGTCTGTTCGCGACCTGCAGATTTTGAGTCTGCACACCAGCGCGGCCGTGCTGGTGCCAAGTATAAAAGCAGCGCCGCTGCACTGTTACTAGAAATCCGATTCTTCAGTCGGTCGCGGCTGCGCTTGAAACAAGAGTAAAAGCAGCGCCGCCGCGCTGCTACCTGCTCAGACCCAGTAATGAGTATTTATGTGTATTGTTCTAGGAATGTTAATGTAACCTTATTATATGAATGTAGCAGAGTAAAATACATGTTATAAGACTTAATAGCTCAATGTAATTGCACAGATGATGATTATAAGTTATAAGTTAATAAGTTACAAAAGTTTGTAACTCGATGTCCGTAAGGATTGGAGATGTCATTTATATGCCATGTCCTGTGTTATATGTTAATAGAGAGTTCTGAGTCGTACTATGTGGTTATTTAAGAAGTTCAGATTATGAACTAAGTTGCTAAGTTGTACTAAAGTGGAAAGTAAAACCGTTAATCATAGTTGTAATGAAACTAATTTATCTTGTGATCCTAATGGTATGTAAGACATTTGGTGAACATAAGTTGTGATTGTGTAGATTACGCACGAGGCAAGTTTCTGAACTTCACTCTTTTATTGTGCAAGTTCCTTATCTTTAACTTGTTTATTATTGCTCAAGTTTCTTAATTAAGCTTTCTAATTCTTCCGAAAGCTTTACTTCGATATACGATGTCTATTCAATTATGAATCCTTGTGATCCTATCACTCGTTGAATCATGATTTGCTTATGTACTATTGTACAAGATTATATTGTTGTATCAAACTCTTTAGTGGCTAGTGAACCCTTATTTATTCGACTAGTCCGTAGTTGATGAGCATTCTAAATGCTAGAATTTCTATTGAAGCTAATCTAAACTAAACTTCCTTTGGTACGGACTCTAATGTCAAAGTTGAGATGAACAACCCTAATATAGGGGATTATACTATGAAATAACGTTAAAATGTTTGTGCACAATACATTGTACGAAGGGCTGATCCCCTGAGTACGAGATAGATGGTCCATAGTCTATAAGACTGTTAAAGGTTATGATAGAGATACTTGCTAACCTAGGACATAGTTTGAGGTCTTGTGACCCTCAAATATACTCTTGATCTTGCATTCTAAAATTGATTCAAAAGCCGAGTTTTCTATTGAGTTTTTAGTTCTTTGATTATTGTTGATTGACTTCAGAAAGGTTTATCCTCCTCAGTTGAGATCTATTTCATTGATCATTCATATGCTATTGTTATTGTTACTGTACTTATGGGCAATTATTTGCTCACCCTTGCATAAAACATTGCAGCTAAAGTTAAAAAGTCTGATGAGCCGTCCATGAGCAAGGGCAAGGGCAAGATAAACAAATGAAGAAGATTAATCAATTTGATTAAGTTTTTGTAACGAGACTTAAACATTATTATGTTTTTATTCTGCAAATGATGTAATAAAGGTTAGATAACCTGGGATTTTATTTGGAATGTAACCCTTTAACGGGATTATGGGTTATGAAGTTAATTATTATCCTTTACTATGGCTAGTTAGATATGAATGTGATGAATAGTGAGCACCAAATCTGTGGGATTGAAGTACCCGGATTTGGAGGTGTCACAGGTTGGTATCAAAGCTTTAGGTTATGAACCTTAGGTGAGGAAACCTTAGGCTATAACCTTATAGAAGATCAAAAATATAGTGGTGATAAAACTCTTGTTGAGTTCTAGGTAATAAAAAATATAATAATAAAAGACTTTATGCGCTTACTTGTTAATAATCCTATGTGCTCGCGAGTCGTATCGAGTAGTAATTAAAACTTAAAATATTTTGATGGCAGGATGACAGAGATAGGAGGATCTAGCCAGGCTAAGGAGGAGGAGCCCCGAGATATTCATACAGTCTAGGAGCAATTAGTGCTGAGGGAGCCATCCCCATTAATCACAGTTATAGGCCCTGAGTCAGATCCTGAGGAGGATCCTAAAGAGGTTGATGAGGAGGAAGAAGAAGATCCTGATGAGTTTCCACCGAACTTTATCAGTGCTGAGATGTATGATGAGCTATATGACCATAACATAGAGTTACAGGATATCATTAGAGTGTTAAAGGAGCTGATAGATATGTGTCAGACCACTATAGAGCAGAAGAATGGCGAGATTAAAGAGCTTGATGTACGTCTTGGAGACGTGGAGTAGAAGCTGGTTCAAGCAGAAAGCCAAAAGGAGGAGCTATCAACTGAGGTAGAGAAACTTAAAAGTGACTTTAGAGAAGAGTCAACAAAATGGACGAGAGACAAGGACGCATGGTTGAAGGCTGCTGATTGTACGGATCGTGTTGAGGATGAGGTTCGGTCAAAGAAGGCCAGAATGGATAAAATGGACTATGCATTTCGTACAACGATGGATAGAGCTCAGTATCGAGTTTTTCACTATCCAGTGTAGTTCGAGGATTTACCATGGTACATGATGGATCGCAGGACGATGATGCGTAGCATGGAGCAAGAGCGCAAGGAAGCTGTTCGACGTGGAATGTCCTTATAAGTCGCGAGTAGCAGTAATAATAAGTTAATAACTAAGAGAGTTAATATGATGTAAATCCCAACTTTTGAAATAAATAATCGGATATGATGATGTAATCCTGGAATTTTATTATTTTGGGATAGATGATGTAAATAACTATGATGCTATCTATGTTATGTTCACAGCAGTGAATGAATAAAATACAAGAGTTTCTTGAAAGTGTTATGTGTTATCTGAAAGTGTTTAAGTTAAGTCTTAAATGTTTGAGTAAATGAATAGTAATCTAATGGCGACTACTTTAAATAGAAAGATGCCGCCAAGAAGAAGACAAACTCGTCAGCAAACTCCTGAGGGGTCTACGAACAATAACGAAGCTGAGGTTAACCCGATGCAGCAGTTGGTGAATTTGTTGATGGGAGCGTTTGCGACCCAACCCCAAGCTCAGGCCACGACCTTCAAAGACTTCAAGGCTATTAGACCTCCGAAATATCAAGGTTCTATGAATCCAATAGAAGCTCAAACCTGGATCATGGAAATGGAGAAGGTATTCGATGTTGCTAGGGTCAGCGAGGATCAGAAGAATGCTTTTGCAACATTCATACTAAAGGCAGAAGCTAGCTATTGGTGGTAGGCAAACAAAACCTGGGGTGGTCAAGGGATAATTCCGTGGGATAGATTTAAGGAAATGTTCTTCGAGATGTATTTCCCGCCAAGTTCGTAGAACCAAATGGAAGTGCAATTTCTGGAATTAAAGCAGGGAACTGTCGACGCCGGTTTCTCGCCTCTTCCGATTTTCTTAGCCTTTTGATTGAATGATTTTGGGGAAAAGGTCGGCATTAATGTCGACGGGGTTTTGAAAGATCGTTTTTTTTTGATGAGCCAATTAACCAGAGTTGCCAGTTGGTATATTTGAAATGGATGTACCAACTCATCCAAGTTTTTGTTTTTTATAAATCGCTGGCTCATATGTGACTTCGAATTAATTGGTCTGCGAATCGAGATTCATAGAGTTCGGGGGCTTGCTTAAGTGAGGGGAAGGTGTTAGGCACCCCTCGACTTCCGTGAAACACGGTTACCACAATCTTGATGCTTTCCTATCCTTTAATTCATGAAATGTGTGTGTGTATGCGCGCGTGTGTATGTGTGTGCCTATGTGAGTGTTGTGGTGAGTTTGTATAAAAGAATCATTTGAATTTTTAGGGAAAGTCGTGCTTTAATTTGAGAATGCTTCGGAATGTCTTTTCGGCATACACGAGAAAGCTTTATGAAAAAGGTTTGATTTTAATTGTCAAAACTAGGAGATTTTCATTAGGTGTCGTTTTGGCAAAAATAAGAGTTTATTAAACCTTAGCCAAAATAGGAATCGAGATTTATACGTTGCTTTCATAAATGATTGGCAATTTCTAGGATCTCTTTCGCCCTATGTATCAAGGTTTAATAAAACGTTTAGTTCTTTTTATAAAAAACCATTTTTTGTGACACTTGAAAACAACTTATCTTTATATTTCGAGTTTTAATTTTGATAATTTTATTTAGTTTAAATTTTTAATTATTTTTCTTTTTAAATTAGTCATACTAGTATTATAAATATGTTTTTTAGTGTTTATTTATATAAAACGCTTTGATTAATTGAGATTATTATCTTTGATTTCTTTGTGAGTTCATTATCTTCCTTGTGAATTCAAGAATTTTTATTCCGTTCATATTGGTACATTAACCCTTATATGACGTTTGTGTTAGAGCATTATAATCTAACCATTATTCTGCTGCGTCGTCAAAGATGAATGTGTTCATTTATACAAGTTTGGTCTTCATTTTATTTATTGATTTATAATATTTTCGTAAGTTTATGTCACTTTCTTTGACATAAAATATTTAATTATACAATCATCCCTATATTATTAAAATTTTATATTTTATATTTTTAATTATATATAATGTAGCAAAAATCACTAGGCATAAATCTTGGGTTCATATATCCTTGTCGGTGAACGACAACCGTAACTGTCATGAGAATCCTCTGGTATAGGAATTAGTATGGTGTTGTCTAAATGCATTAACTAGTATGATGGACATGTATTCGGTTATTTTGCTTAATTCGGTTATAATCGTTTAATTACTCGGTATTTGGGTTCAATTTTTAAAATTATGTTATTCGGGTATTCGAATAACCGAATTAGATATTAAAAAAAAAAAAAATTTGTCATATGATTATGTACTTATGAATTGTTAATTTGAAATAATTAAACTAGTTTATGAATTATTATGGTTGTGGATTATGGTTAAATATTGTTCGAAAATTCTAGTATGAAACTTGAAATGATTTTTTTTGTTCGATAAAAATAAGTTCATATTTCGATTATATACTGAATAACCGAATAGTATAATTCGGTTATTCAGTTAGTACTAATTTCGGATGTTTGTTTGGATAGTGAAATTATATGAAATTCGGTATTTGGTTCGGTTAATACTGAATAGTCACCCCTAATTCCATATATGTGTGTGTGTGAGAGAGAGAGAGAGAGAAAGCCTTGACCACCATGACTATGTTTGTTTATAAAAAATATATTTGAAGTTGGATTATTTGTCTTAAATTAACATTATTTCGGACTATTTAATTTTTGAAGAGGGACTATTAGTCCCATAAAGTCGTTTGATAGCTTAAAATGAGAGGGACTATTAATCTCATATTCATTATGAGATTATATAGTATTCATCATAAATAGTTTTAGAAATGACAAAAAAAATAGTCCATAGGATTATTTAATAGATTATTAATCCCTCATTATGAGATAAAATAATTCGAAATAATATTAAATTAAGACAAATAATTTAATTTTAAATATATTTTTTGTAAACAAACATAGTCAATATGTACTAATTGAACTTATGGTGGAAATTTCCCTTGAATTCTTGGGCCTTACATTTTGGGCCTAGTTGATGATATTATATCTTAACCACATTTTCCATCCGCCGGAAAATGCCTTTTAAAATTGCCTACTTCTTGTATTAAATTATGGAAGATAGCTAGTCGCAGGCCCGCAAGTATGTAAATGTGGTTGTACTTAATTACTCTTTCGGTTCTAAATTATATGATTATTATTGATTTTTAAAAATTAATTTAAAGTATTTTTAAACATAAAATTAAGATGACTTATATAGAATATGAAATAATAAAATTTACAATGAGAAATACTTTTTATATAGTTTACAATATTCATCATTGTATTGATTAAAATTAAAGAATCTATGCCAATTTTTAATTTAAAAATCTCTTAAATTGATTTTAAAAAATCAACAATGATCAAATAATATATAACGAAGAGAGCAGTATAAATGAATAGTGATATTGGTGGATAAATGCTAGTTTTTCATACTCGGATTAGTCATCAAATTGAAAAATATAATGAGTAAATGAGTTTTAGTTCAACAAAAGAGAAATATTATAAATACATAAAAAATATATTATTAATAATTAATAAAAAATTTAGAATATTCTCTTTTAGTACACCTAAAAAATTAGTAAGAAATTTTGGAGTTTTTTTATTTATATTTTTTTTACAAAGTATGAAGTTGTGTTTCTTTTGGTTGCTGAAATTGTGTTCCAATATGATTATAAGTATTTAATTTCAATAATAGAATACAAATATCAGTACCAAGAATATTTTAAAAAAATAATAAAAAATCAGTTTATCAGTTGAACTATCGGTCCAACTGTATTCTACCGATTCAATCTAATTTCTGAACCAATTGATTAAACCAAGCCAAATTGGATATAATATAGTAACGATATGTAATCCAACTAACTGAACCGACCAGTCCATTCTAGCTTCAAAACATTATTCTAACATGAAAAATGATCTATATCGTAAATATTTATATCGATTTTTTATTATTAATTATGTGAATAAATATTAATGGTAATGATAGACTCCACGACACGTTTGCATGAAGTGGTCGTCACCCGGATCGTTTCTAACAAATTATAAGGTGGAACGCCCACGGCACCTTAACCCAACGCCTATAAAGAGACGAGAACCTTGGTATAAATCGATCGCGCAAGGAAGTTACGTTGAATGGAACATCAATGACACCTTGACCCCTCGCTTATATGTAAGTGGTAACCTTGGTACAATCAACGATTGATGCGGTAGAAGACGCCACACACAACTATGAATTGTTGTATGATAATCCAATTGAACATTCATAGACAAACCATGAATAATTCGGGAGTTCTCAAAGAACTAAAAGGAGAATAATCTCACAAACGTTTTTATTAATCTGATTTGTACTAACTATTACAAAAGCCTTGTAGCATATTTATACTAGTAAAATAAACCCTAACTCTAAAAGGAATAATAACTTGAATAGAAATCCAAATCCTAGCTAAGAAATCATAAGGAAATCAAATCCTATCTAACAAACATCCTAGTTATATTAGAATTGGAAAAGATATAATAAATCCCTAAAATTATGGAAAGAATCTGACAAAAAAATGCGTTCCTTGAAAACTGTACAGCGTCCCTAGCGCCCCAGCGCTGCAATACAGGAACTTCCCTGGATCCCAGCGCTGCAACAAAGGCCAAATCCAGCGCCCCGGCGCTGGTCTGATCTGACCGTTTTGTCCTTGTTCCATGCAATGCACCCTTGTGTTGTCGTGTGATCATTTGAAATCTCCTCATCATGCTTGAACTTCCACAATGTCGCGCAAACCCTAATCCCTCCATGAATTGGAACATAACTTCGTCGCGGATTAAATAACACAATTGAACACGTCCTTGATGATTCATCTTGCGTTGATTTGGTCTCACTAAATAGATTATTTCTAGCAATCCCAAATCACATAATTGATCATCTCCTCGTGGTCCGCTTGAATTGAGCTCCATTTTAAGTATCCTTGAACAAATTTTAGCCTAATTACTTTTAATCAATAGTTAAACCCCTTGAACTCGAGTCGAATCGTTGATGCTTGATGTGAGCCTGATCAGGATTGTAAATGTAACAGATGAGTTAAATTGCGTGGTGATTCTGGGGACAAAATCCTTATAAGAATGTAAGGATGTAACGACCAGGAATTTTTTATTTTATTTAAAATATTTATTGAATTGAATAAATATTTTTAGTTGATTTATTTATTGAGTTAAATAAATAATTGATGGAATTATTGTGAAGTATTTGTGTTAAGTGTGACAATTGAAGCATATTATATAATAAGTATTTAAATAATTAAAAGAAGATTAATTTCGTTTTACCAAACAAAGCCTTGTGCTTTTGAATTTCTGTTTTAAATTAGTTTTGCCAAACATGGCTTAGACCATTTGAATTTTTGTAACTGCTGTATTAAGAACAAAATACGTTATTATTCAGGTTATCAGTTTTATGTTTTCAAAAAGCCTTCAGTTTATTTTACGTTCTTTTGCAAGTCAGAGAAATAGATAGAGAGTTTGAGAGGTCTGTCAGAATTAAGAAAAAGAAAGAATGAAAATTTAGAGTTTAGAGAGAAAAATTGAGATTTGAGAGAAGTTCTGGAAATCAGAAGGAAGATAAGGAATTACTGAGTTCTCATCATCTAGCTTAATCAAGGAATTAAGAGGTATAATCTATTTATAAACTTCTGATATTATATTCTTTAAAAGTTCTTCACTGAAAATTGAGTTTTATTTATCTGTAAGTAAAGTTTATGTCTAATGCATGCGGTAATTGTTTATATGTGTTGATATGCATGTATAATCTTTTATACGATGTTTATAAACATGTCTTAGTTGAGTTAATCGGTGAAATTATGCTTTTAAATAGAGTTTTGTATTTACAGTGAAAAGGTTCACGAATATAGCTTGTATGTACAAGAATTGATATTCAATTTGGGTAATAATCTGCAAATTGATTGTCGTTTGTGTTAATTTGATAAGAAATGAAAACAATTCAACTGGAATGGATTAATTTGGTTGAGAATTGAGTCTGGGTTGAATGATTTTGCAATATTATGTCAAAATAGCAAAAAGTTACCTTGATTATGAAATTTAGCTTTTTAATTGGGAATTTAGGCTTATGAGTTGTGAAAATCATTTAGTAGTTATGTTCCGATGTGTTTCACAAAGTATATTGCATCTGGGATTAGTTGATTTGGTGTTTAGATGATTAAGTGTTGGATTTGTGTTGGAAGCAGAGCAAGTTCGCGACTGCAGAAACTGATTCTGCAGTCTGGCGCCGCAGCGCCGCTCCTATAACACAAAGCAGATGTCGCAGCGCCGGGTTCTATGGTGTCGGGCCAAGGGCTGCGCTGCAGCGCCGGCTCATGGCCAATTCCTAGTGCTGCAGCGCCGGTCCAGGTTAAAACTGGGTCGGGTCAAAAACCCTGAAAATGATATTTTTTTTCAGATTCTGTAATTTAATAATTTTTCCATATATGGAGCAACATGATAAATATGTGTTACTATAGTAAGAGTTTAAGAATATGGGTTTAAATTATGTTTTTGAAAGTGATTAATTGCTTAATTTAGGAAGTAGTTAGTTGAACCATGATTGTTAATTGTTCAACGTGACTTGAATGTATAGGTTAATAAAAGAGCAAGTAGATAACATTAATTGCTGCAAGCGCTCAAGGCAAATTCTTTTATCCCTGTCTTGATTATAAATGTCGCAACTTTCTTAACTTTACTTTCATTGAGCAAGCTTATTAACCTTAGCTTATTATTATTCAAGCAAGTTTGTTATAATGTCAAATGCTTATGTCATATTCAAGTCATTTGTTATTCGATTATGAATTGTTATTCAAACTTCGAACAGAAATTTTATTGTATAACTTTATTGTTGAATCAAGTGCTTCAGCGACTAGCGAACCCTTATTGATTCAGCTAGTCCATAGTTGATGATCGTTCTAAAGACTTAGAATTTCTTGAAGTTATTCCAAACCAAGTTTCTTTTTGTACGGATTTCGATGTCAAACTGAGATGAACAACCCTAATATAGGGGATTATACTACGCAAAAGCGTTAAAATATTTGTGCACAATACATTATACGAAGGGCTGATCTCCCAGAGTACGAGACGAATAGTCCATAGTCTATAAGACTGTTAAAAGTTATTGTAGAAATACTTGTTAACCTAGGACATAGTTTGAGGTCTTATGACCCTCAAATATACTTTTGATCTTGAAATCTATGTTCAATTCTTAAGCCGAGCTTTCTATTGAGCTTTCAGTCCTTTGATTGTTGTTAATTGATTTCAGAAAGGCTATTACACCTCAGTTAAAATCTACTTCATTGATTATTTAATTGTTATTGTTATTATACTTGTGGGCAATTATTTGCTCACCCTTGCATAAAATATTGCAGCTAAGATTGAGAAGTCAGATGAGCCGTCCACTAGTAAGGGCAAAGGCAAGATGTACAAGTAGCTCGCTAACTGTTATTTTTTATAGGGTTTTTGTAATAAGACTTATTTAATGTTATGTTTTAATTTCGCATTGATGTAATAAAGGTTAGATGACCTGGGATTTATTTCCTTAAGAGATTTAAGTTGTAACCCCTTTTGTTGGAAGATGATTTATTCAGTTTAATGTTATTTCCCTTTATTTTGGGTAGTTATATGTGAGTATGATGTATAGTGAGCACCAAATCTGTGGGATTGAAGTACCTGGATTTGGGTGTGTCACAGGTTGGTATCAAAGCTGTAGGTTAAGAACCTTAGGTGGGGGAACCTTAGGAATTAACCTTGTAGAGAATCGAAGATATAGAGGTGTTAAAACTCTTATTGAGTTCTAAGGAATGAATTAAGGAATTCATTAAAGATAACAAAAGACTTTATGTGTTATAACTTATGTGCTCGCGAGTAGTATCAAGTAGTAATTAGACTTAAAATTTTGGTGGCAAGATGACTGATATAGGAGGATCCAACCAGGCTAGGGAGGAGGAGCCCCGTGATATTCATATAGTCCGGGATCAGTTGGTGCAGAGAGATCCATCTCCGTTGATCACATTTGTAGGCCCTGAGTACGAGCTTGAGTCAGATCCTGAGGAGGATCCTGAAGAGATTGATGATGAGGAAGAAGAAGGTCCTGATGAGTTTCCACCAAACTCCATCAGTACCAAGATGTATGATGAGTTATATGACCGTAACATAGAGTTACAGGATAACATTAGAGAATTGACGGAGCTGGCAGATACGCGTCAAACTACCATAGAGCAGAAGAATGGCGAGATTGATGAGCTCGATGCACGTCTTGG
This sequence comes from Aralia elata, assembly GCA_034770075.1. Taxonomy (NCBI): domain Eukaryota; kingdom Viridiplantae; phylum Streptophyta; class Magnoliopsida; order Apiales; family Araliaceae; genus Aralia; species Aralia elata. The sequence continues at coordinate 73,752,757 of CM068377.1, forward strand.
AGACGTGGAGTGGAAGCTAGTTCAGGCGGAGAGCTAAAAGGAAGAGTTATCAGCTGAGGTGGAGAAACTGAAGAGTGATCTGAGAGAAGAGTCCGCAACGCGCGCTAGAGCCAAGGACGCGTGGATGAAGGTTTCTGATCATGCAGATCGTGTTGAGGATGAGGTTCAGTCAAAGAAGGCCATAATGGATGAGATGGATCATGCTTTCCACACAGCGATGGATAGAGCTCAGGATCGAGTTTTTCACTATCCCGTTCAGTTCGAGGATTTACCATGGTATATGATGGATCGCAGGACGATGATTCGTATCATGGAGCAAGAACGCAAAGAAGTTGTGCGACGTGGAATGTCTTTATAGGTCACGAATAGCAGTAATAATAAGTTAATTACTAAGAGAGTTAATATGATGTAAATCTCAAATGAGATAAATAGTGGGATATGATGATGTAATCCTGGAATTTTATGATTTCAGGATAGATGATGTAAATAATTATGATGCTATCTATGTTATATTTTGAAGTAGTAAATGAATAAAATACAAAAGTTTATTAGATGTGCTATGTGCTATATGTTGTTTATAAGTGTTTAAGTTAAGACTTAAATGTTTAAGTAATTGATTAATAATCTAATAACGCGAATTCTTAACAGTAAGATGCCGTTAAAAAGGAGACAAACACTTCAACAGACCCCTGAGGGATCTAAAAATAACAACGATGAAGCCAACGCTAACCCAATGTAACAGTTGGTGAATTTACTGACTGGGGCATTTGCAAATTAACCTCAAGCCAATGCCACAACTTTCAAGGACTTCAAGGCTATTGGACCCCCAGAATTTCAAGGGTCTGCGAATCCAGTTGAAGCCCAAACTTGGGTCATGGAGATGGAAAGGTTTTTGATGTAGCTAGGGTTAGCGAGGACCAGAAGACTACCTTTGCGACGTTCATGTTAAAGCCAGAAGCTAGTTACTGGTGGCAAGCTAACAAGACCCGAGGTGGTCAAGGGGTGGTTTCACGGGAAAGATTCAAAGAGATGTTCTTCGAAACATACTTTTCGCCTAGTTCACAAGTTCAAATGGAGGTTCAGTTTCTGGAACTCAAGCAGGGAACAATGACGGTACCTGAATATGCCGCTAAGTTTAATGAACTGGCAAGGTTTGCACCTTACCAAGTCAGTACCGATGAGAGGAAGGCAAGAAGATTTGAGCGGGGACTGAAGCCTTGGCTTTATAGCAGAGTTTCGATGTTCCAGCTTAACTCATTTGCAGCCATGCTGGAAAAGGCGATCATCGCAGAAGGAGGAAATGATGCTCTTAGTAAATACAAACAGGAGCAGAAGGGTAAGAAGGGTGAAAGTGAGAATAAGGCTGGTGGTAGCCAGGGTGGCAGCAGTCAAAAGAGGAAGTGGAATGATAGTGTTTCTGCTGGGAGTCAACAAGTGAATCAGAGAAGAAGTTTGAAGCATGTGGTTACTGCGGGAAGAGCCATACGGGTGTGTGTATGAAGGGGAAGCGGGTACACTACAACTGTGGTCAGGAGGGCCATATCAACCCAAATTGTCCTAGTCTGAAGAAGGGTGCCTGTTTCACTTGCAGATCGAAGGATCACTTGGCTCACGATTATCCTAAGAAGGCAGCTGGAGGGTCAAGCGGTGGCAGAGGAGGTAGCAATGGTGGAAATCTGACAATCACTGAACCAACACCATCCAATCGACCTACTGCCCGAACATTCAATATGACGGTGCAGGATGCTGTGCAGTCAAAGGATGTGGTGTCAGGTATCATTCCGATCAATAGTATAAATGTTTACGTATTATTTAATTCGGGTGCTACTTGTTCATTTATATCTGATAAGTTTGCTAAGAAATTAGATTTACCTCAGGAAGAGTTAGACTACCCTATGAACATAGAAATTGCAAATAGGGAACTGATTCCTGTTAAGGTTGTACACAAGAACTGCCGGTTAGATATTAAGGGTCATGTGATGACGGTAAACCTAATCCCAATTCGACTTGGGGAGTTTGACGTTATTTTGAGAATGGATTGGTTGTTCAACCATGGGGCAGTTATTGATTGCCAAAAGAAGTGTGTGAACCTTATGACTCCGTCAAAGGTAGTGTTTTATGGTAGCAAGTCGTCTAGACAAACGATTTATCTGACGATGATACAGGCCAGGAAGTTGTTGAGACAAGGCTGTGTGGGATACCTAGCTCACATATCCAATACTCGAAAGTTGAGTGTAAAGCTGGAGGAGATACCGGTAGTTAGGGATTTTACGGATGTATTCCCAGATGATTTGCCGGGACTTCCGCCAGATAGGGAAATTAAATTTGTAACTGATTTAGCACCGGGGGACAGCTCCTATATCGAAAGCCCCCTACCGAATGGCTCCGGTAGTGATGAAGGAGTTGATGGTGCAATTACAGGAGCTGCTAGATAAGAAGTATATCCAACCGAGCGTTTCACCGTGGGGAGCGCCGGTGTTATTTGTCAAGAAGAATGATGGATCGATGCGTCTTTGCATTGATTATAGGGAATTGAATAAAGTCACTATTAAAAATAAATACCCGTTGCCACGAATTGATGACTTGTTCGATCAGTTGAAGGGGGCAAAGTATTTCTCGAAAATAGATTTGAGAAGTGGGTATCATCAGTTAAAAGTGAGAAAGGAGGATGTACCAAAGACGACATTCAGAACTCGGTATGGTCATTATGAGTTTCTAGTAATGTCATTTGGTTTAACGAATGCGCTTGCAGCATTCATGGATCTAATGAATAGGGTGTTCGAACCATTTTTGGATAAATTCGTAGTGGTGTTCATAGACGACATTCTGGTATATTCCAAAACCCAGGAAGAGCACGTGGAACACTTGAAGGTAACATTGGAAGCATTAAGGAGAGAGAAGTTGTATGCAAAATTTTCAAAGTGCGAATTTTGGTTGGAGTGTGTGCAATTTCTTGGGCATGTGGTTGATAAGGACGAAATTTCGGTGGATCCATCAAAGGTTGAAGCCGTAATGAACTGGGATCAGCAGGTTATTACGATAGATTTTGTGGTAAGTCGGAGGTGAGAAGTTTCCTAGGATTGGCAGGTTATTATCACCGTTTCATTCAGGACTTCTCTAGAATCGCCACTCCATTGACGAATTTGACAAGGAAAGCGGTGAAGTTCGTTTGGACGGAGAAGTGCGAAGACAGTTTTCAAGAATTAAAGAAGAGACTGAGTACGGCACCTGTGTTGTCTTTGCCAGATGATACAGGGAATTTTGTGGTGTATAGCGACGCATCGCATAAAGGACTTGGTTGTGTGCTTATGCAAAACGGCAAGGTTATTGCGTACGCATCGCGACAATTAAAAGACTATGAAAAAGGGTATCCGACCCATGATTTAGAGTTAGCTGCCGTGGTGTTTGCTTTGAAAATTTGGAGGCACTATCTCTATGGAGAGAAATGTGAGATATACACAAACTATAAAAGTCTGAAGTATATTTTCACACAGAAGGATTTAAATATGCGTCAGAGGCGATGGTTAGAACTGATCAAAGATTATGATTGTAAAATCCTATACCATCCAGGAAAAGCTAATGTGGTTGCCAACGCTTTGAGCATAAAAGGTCAGGAGCAGTTATTTTTGTTAACTGCTTAGGAGAAGCTCATAGTGAAAATGGCTAAGTTGGAGTTAGAGGTGAAATGTCCGAAAGAGCCGAATGAAAAATTATTCCAGATGGAAACTCGTCCAACTCTAGTGGACAAGGTGAAGGAAGCACAACTCTAGGATGAGGAGTGTGATAAAATACAGAAAAGGGTGCTTGAGGGTGAGGCGCATAAATTCAAAATCGATACCGAAGGGTTGATGAGATTTGAAGGTAGAATCTAGGTTCCGTCAGTACCGGAGGTCAGGGAGGAAATTTTAAGAGAAGCTCATAGTTCAAGATTTTTGGTTCACCTAGGAAGTACAAAAATGTACCAGGATCTTTGACAATATTTTTGGTGGCCAAATATGAAAAAAGAGATTGCTGAGTGTGTTGCGAAGTGCTTAACTTGTCAAAAAGTCAAAGCAGAACATCAGAGGCCAAGTGGTTTGTTACAACCCTTGGATATACCAGAATGGAAGTGGGAGCATATTACGATAGATTTTGTGGTAAGTCTTCCAATTACTCAAAAAGGCTATGACGCGGTATGGGTTATTGTGGATCGACTGACAAAATCAGCGCATTTCTTGCCGATCAAAATCAGGTTCACTCTAGATCAGTTGACAAAATTATATGTCAAGGAGATTATCTCAAGGCACGGTGTTCCAGTGTCAATTGTGTCGGACAGAGATTCCCGTTTCACATCAAAATTTTGGCGGAGTCTGCAAGCTTGTATGGGGATACAGTTAAAAATGAGTACAACGTACCATCCTCAAACCGATGGCCAAAGCGAAAGAACAATTCAAACGTTGGAGGATATGTTAAGAGCGTGCGTCATGGATTTTAAAGGCAACTTGGACGATCATTTACCTCTAGTTGAGTTTGCCTATAACAATAGCTATCACGCAAGTATTAGAATGCCGCCTTATGAAGCGTTGTAGGGAAGGAAGTGCAGAACTCCGTTATGTTGGGATGAGGTTGGTGAACGTCGACTATTGGGACACGAATTGGTACAACAAACTACAGAAATCGTCATGGTGATAAGGGCCAGATTGTTAGCTGCTCAAGACAGACAAAAGAAATATGCAGACAAGCACCGACAGAAGCGAGAATTTGACATCGGTAGTTATATCTTTCTAAAAGTGTCTCCCTGGAAGGGGAAAATAAGATTTGGCAAGAAGGGAAAGTTGAGTCCGAGGTTCATTGGACCTTTTGAAGTACTGAAGAGGGTAGGTGAAGTAGCGTATGAGGTAGCTTTACCTCCAGAGTTGGAACACATTCACAATGTCTTCCATGTTTCGGTCTTGCGACCATACAAGTCCGATTACAAGCATGTCATAGAGTATGAACCGTTACAAGTAGAGAAAGATTTGTCTTACGAAGAAGTTCCTGTTCAGATAGTTGGCAGGAAAGAACAAGTGCTCAGAAATAAATTGTTAAGGTAATCTAGAGAAACCACAACGCTGAAGAAGCTACGTGGGAATTCGAAGATAAGATTATGAAAAACTATCCTCATTTATTTGCTTAATCTTTATATAGCGATTCTGGGAACAGAATCTTTTTAAGGAGGAAGGAATGTAACAGATGAGTTAAATTGCGTGGTGATTCTGGGGACAGAATCCTTACAAGAAAGGAAGGATGTAACGACCGGGAATTTTATTTAAAATATTTATTGAATTGAATAAATATTTTTAGTTGATTTATTTATTGAGTTAAATAAATAATTGATGGAATTATTGTGAAGTATTTGTGTTAAGTATGACAATTGAAGCATATTATATAATAAGTATTTAAATAATTAAAAGAAGATTAATTTCGTTTTACCAAAAAAAGCCTTCTGCTTTTGAATTTCTGTTTCAAATTAGTTTTGCCAAACATGGCTTAGACCATTTGAATTTTTGTAACTGCTGTATTAAGAACAAAATACGTTATTATTCAGGTTATCAGTTTTATGTTTTCAAAAAGCCTTCAGTTTATTTTACGTTCTTTTGCAAGTCAGAGAAATAGATAGAGAGTTTGAGAGGTCTGTCAGAATTGAGAAAAAGAAAGACTGAAAATTTAGAGTACAGAGAGAAAAATTGAGATTTGAGAGAAGTTCTGGAAATCAGAAGGAAGATAAGGAATTACTGAGTTCTCATCATCTAGCTTAATCAAGGAATTAAGAGGTATAATCTGTTTATAAACTTCTGATATTATATTCTTTAAAAGTTCTTCACTGAAAATTGAGTTTTATTTATCTGTAAGTAAATTTTATGTTTAATGCATGCGGTAATTTTTTATATGCGTTGATATGCATGTATAATCTTTTATACGATGTCTATAAACATGTCTTAGTCGAGTTAATCGGTGAAATTATGCTTTTAAATAGAGTTTTGTATTTACAGTGAAAAGGTTCACAAATATGGCTTGTATGTACAAGAATTGATATTTAATTCGGGTAATAATCTGCAAATTGATTGTCGTTTGTGTTAATTTGATAAGAAATGAAAACAATGCAACTGGAATGGATTAATTTGGTTGAGAATCGAGTATGAGTTGAATGATTTTGCAATATTATGTCAAAATAGCAAAAAGTTACCTTGATTATGAAATTTAGCTTTTTGATTGGGAATTTGGGCTTATGAGTTGTGAAAATCATTTAGTAGTTATGTTCCGATGTGTTTTACAAAGTATATTGCATCTGGGATTAGTTGATTTGGTGTTTAGATGATTAAGTGTTGGAAGCAGAGCAAGTTCGTGACTGCAGAAACTGATTCTGCAGTCTGGCGCCGCAGCACCGCTCATATAACACAAAGCAGGCGCCGCAACGCTGGGTTCTGTGGAGTCGGGGCCAAGGGCTGTGCTGCAGCGCCGACTCATGGCCAATTCCTAGCTCTGCAGCGCCGGTCCAAGTTAAAACTGGGTCGGGTCGGCCAGTCAGGTCGGGTCAAAAACCCTAAAAATGATATTTTTTTTAGATTCTGTAATTTAATAATTTTTCCATATATGAAGCAACATGATAAATATGTGTTACTATAGTAAGAGTTTACGAATATGTGTTTAAGTTATGCTTTTGAAAGTGATTAATTGCTTAATTTAGGAAGTAGTTAGTTGAACCATGATTGTTAATTGTTCAACGTGACTTGAATGTATAGGTTATTAAAAGAGCAAGTAGATAACATTAATTGTAGCAAGCGCTCAAGACAAGTTCTTTTATCCTGATCTTGATTATAAATGTCGCAACTTTCTTAACTTTACTTTCATTAAGCAAGCTTATTAACCTTAGCTTATTATTATTCAAGCAAGGTTTGTTATAATGTCAAATGCTTATGTCCTATTCAAGTCATTTGTTATTCGATTATGAATTGTTATTCAAACTTCGAACAAAAATTTCATTGTACAACTTTATTGTTGAATCAAGTGCTTCAATGACTAGCGAACCCTTATTGATTCAGCTAGTCCATAGTTGATGAACATTCTAAAGACTTAGAATTTCTTGAAGTTAGTCCAAACCAAGTTTCTTTTGGTACAGATTCCGATGTCAAACTGAGATGAATAACCCTAATATAGGGGATTATACTATGCAAAAGCGTTAACATGTTTGTGGACAATACATTGTACGAAGGGCTGATCCCCCGAAGTACGAGACGAATAGTCCATAGTCTATAAGACTGTTAAAGGTTATAGTAGAAATACTTATTACCCTAGGACATAGTTCGAGGACTTATGACCCTCAAATATACTTTTGATCTTGAAATCTATGTTCAATTCTTAAGCCGAGCTTTCTATCGAGCTTTCAGTCCTTTGATTGTTGTTGATTGATTTCAGACAGGCTATTACACCTCAGTTAAAATCTACTTCGTTGATTATTTAATTGTTATTGTTATTATACTTGTGGGCAATTGTTTCTCACCCTTGCATAAAACATTGCAGCTAAGACTGAGAAGTCAGATGAGTCGTCCACTAGTAAGGCCAAAGGCAAGATACAAAAGTAGCTCGCGAACTGTTATTTGTTATGGAGTTTTTGTAATAAGACTTATTTAATGTTATGTTTTAATTCCGCATTGATGTAATAAAGGTTACATGACCTGGGATTTATTTACTTAAGAGATTTAAGTTGTAACCCCTTTTGTGGGAAGATGATTTATTCAGTTTAATGTTATTTCCCTTTATTTTGGGTAGTTATATATGAGTGTGATGTATAGTGAGCAGCAAATATGTGGGATTGAAGTACCTGGATTTGGGGGCGTCACAATAACATTCCCCTCCTCTTGAAAAGGATTTGTCCTCAAATCTAGCATCCCCTCCTCTTGAAAAGGATTTATCCACAAACCCGACCCTACATTAAAACAAACCAAGATAGTAGCATCAAACAAAACATAATCCCAAAATTCAACTTGCAAATGAAATATAAACACAATATCAACAATGTAAGTAAGAATATGAAAAGAATCATCAAAAATTTCAACTCTTGCAAGGAACATAGCAATGTCTGACATGATCTGTGTAATGACATGAACAAATCTTAAATGTCTCCTTCCAAACGATGCTCGACATAGGTAAACACACTGCAATTTCTTCGTAACACCACCTGGAAAATAAACTTTCGATCTTCCTTAATCAAGAACCTGTCTACATTAACATGATACTCTTCCACACGTAAACCAAATTCTTCCACAATGCTAACTAGATCAAAACAAACTATTTTAGTAACAAAAGCAAAAATACAATCAAAATTTCTACCTAACGACATAAACATATAAGTAATAAAATAAATGCAAACAAACCTATGAAAAGTTCTTTCTCCTCCTAGATCAAAAATCATCATAAAGAACCCTTCATATAGCATATACTCCCATTCACGAATTCCCGAATCAAAAACCAATGTAATGATCTCGTCCATTCGCAAATATTCCCAATAACAAATTGCCGGATTAAAAGTGAACCTTATGATCTCGATCATTCGCACTAACAACCATTCCATTGCACCTGGATCAAATAACAATCTTTGAAACTCTTTATATCTCAGATTCAAACACTCTTGAATTCCTGGATGAAACACAAAACAAACACAATCATCGTGTATCTTTTGTCTAATCACAAAGAAATCAAATAATAAAAATTCACATGCATAGTCTACTAAAACAATATTCAAAACACTTTCCTGTAGACTTTCAATGTCATGTCCGAAATGATTCGCACAATAAATCATATTTTCCTCCTCGATGAGTAAGAATCCATCTCGAATCTGCAAAACGAAATCAACATTTCCCTTTCCATTGACATTATCACATTCAAAATCAAATAATCGCATCAACGAAATCAAAAGGTCACTATCAACATCATAAGACAAAAACTCAATAGCATATCCAACACTACGACGATCACAATCAAACTCAATACATGCTAAAGAATTTTTCCAAGCTTTGACAAAAATAGGAATATCATCAAAACAAATATTAACAAATTTTCCCATGAAAGAATGTAAAATATGATTTAATATTAAAACATCTAACGCACTAGCTAATCTGGATGATTTAACTAGACATGAATATAAACTATATCCTACTCCAATCTGATGATAAACACTTTCCAAATCAATACCTAATGATAGCAAATCATGCAATAAAGATTGTTCTAATGGAAAAACATGATTACTACTAATGTCAACTAACGACAACTCATGTAAAGATTGAATATCATGAAAACCTAACTCAACATATGGATAATAAAACCTAGAATAAATTTCATGCAAATTAAAACATTGAAAATGAGAATATACCAAATGATAGTAAGAATACTGAAAACGAGAATAGACAACATGATCATAAACTAACTCAACAAAAATCAAATATCCTCCATAGTTTATGATAAAGATGATTCCATCCTCAAAATAGCTAACAATAAATTTATCAATGGAAGCATGCAAAACATGTTTTAACAAACTCATGAAAATACTAGATGCATCAGTTAATCGAACCGAAATAACTATACACCTATATAAATCACATGTCAACGCAATTTTCCAATCATCACATTCTCTCATGCAAAATTGATTAGGCAATATCATCACATGATCATCATATGTAGATAAAACACAAGAACTATGCAATTTATCAAACATATTATCTAAGCAAAGGAAATAATAACGATACTTGTTTACCAATTGAAAATCGACAAACATGCTCAGCGTCTTATCCTCTTTAGGTATTATGATCTCATCAACGGCACATGGACTCATGTCTTCTCCAACGATACTCGCTTTGATGAAGAGGGGCTCCACCAATTCTCCAACCTGCCTTGGTGACTCTGTCGTCTCCTCGGGAACACTATAAGTTGATGGGTATAAAATGATAGCACCGGGTATGCATTCATTCACCTGTATAAGAGAAACAATAGAACTAGACCAAACAGAGTTAATCTGGTTAGTATTCAAAAGCGCCGTCTTATACGAATGTACAGTCATTGACTTTTCAAAATACAACTCTCTTTCACTCTACTCTCTTTTTCATAGTCACTCATTTTTCTCTTTTCTTTTTTCCCACTCGCTCGTTTATTTTCAATCTCGCTTTCTTCAATCTCTCGTTTATTTTCACTCTCAGTTTTCTCAATCTCTCTTTTATTTTCTTCCTCACTCTTTTCAATTTTTTCTTTATCACACTCAATCTTTTGAATAATTTCTTTTTGTCGTTCACTTTCTTTTTGTACAAACATTAGATCTTCATGGACTTCATCTTGCACATCGGAACCTAACAATTCTCCTTGGACTGCATATTCTATTCCATCTTCTTCCTCTCTCGGCTGATCTTGCTCCTCTTGTGCCTTAGAGATGTTTTGGAGTTGCGTCCAACAATCCTCCATCCCCTTACGAAATGAATCCATGATGTTCTCTTTGATATTTTTAGAAAACACTTGCTCTTTAGACGCTTTAGGCATGTCTTATTCCTGTCTCCAATGCGAATCTGCACGCCTATGATTATTCTTATCATCATACAATGTTGATCGCCTTGGAATTTGCTCTACACATCTTGGAGATGTATATTCTTGTCGCCGATTCAGCTGTCTTGGAACAAACCGCTTCCTCATGATAATTTTTAATTTTTCCCATGTCTCGATCGCATGCTCTCCACATCTTCACCTACTAAGCATAAATTGATCCCACTGTCGACGCCGGGTTTTTTCTTCGTGTGTCCTTTTTAGTCTTTTCCAATTTTAGCCTCTTGATTAAATGATTTTTTTGGAAAAGGTCGGCATCATTGTCGACGGGGTTTTGAAAGATTGTTTTTTATGATGAGCCAATTAACCAGAGTCGCCAGTTGGTATATTTGAAATGGATGTACCAACTCATCCGAGTTTTCGTTTTTTTATAAATCGCTGGCTCATATGTGACTCCGAATTAATTGGTCTGCGAATCGAGATTCATAGAGTTCGGGGGCTTGCTTAAATGAGGGGAAGGTGTTAGGCACCCCTCGACTTCCGTGAAACACGGTTACCGCAATCTTGATACTTTCCTATCCTTTGATTAATGAAATGTGTATACGTGCGAGTATGTGTGTGTGTGTACCTACATGAATGTTGTGGTGAGTTTGTATGAAAGAATCATTTGGATTTTTAGGGGAAGTCGTGCTTTAATTTGGGAACGCTTCGGAATGTCTTTTCGGCATACACGAGAAAGCTTTATGAAAAAGGTTTGATTTTAATTGTCAAAACTAGGAGATTTCCATTAGGTGACGTTTTGGCAAAAATAGGAGTTTATTAAACCTTTAGCCAAAATAGGAATCGAGATTTGTATGTTGCTTTCATAAATGATAGGCAATTTCTAGGATCCCTTTCACCCTATATATCAAGGTTTAATTAAAACGTTTAGTTCTTTTATAAAAAACCATTTTTCGTGACATTTGAAAATAACTTCTCTTTAGCTTTCTCGTAGAATAGGAATCGACTTTCGTTAGCATTTCCAATTTTTAGCCTCGTGATGCTAATATCCTACTTTGATTGATTTTAGAAAAATCTTTATCGTTTAATCCTTTGAAATCATTTTGGTGTCACGAATTCTAATCAAGCATAAACACGTGTCGGGGCTATTCACGGGCATGTGAGTCATCAAAATATCCCCGAACGCCAACAATCATATATTTCACTACTACGGGGCCTTAAACCCGATTCTCGCCTTGGCGTCGTTTTAAGGCCCGACGATTACATGTTACAAAAACGAGCACCTTGAATCTATTACATACATCAAAACGTCCATTATCGGATTTGGACCACGTGGTCGCGTTCCTAGGCTCACACCCGATATTGCTATATACCCACAAAATGAATATTACAAGACTAACCAACACGGATTTGCCTAATACACCATGATATCCGAAAATAATAATCTAAATAAATTACGCCCAATAAATCATTATAAACAAGCTAGAAATTTCACCACTTGGATATCCTCGGGTTATTAGGAAGAATTTTGTTCCGATGGAACCCTCACTAATAAACCCTAATCCATGATTGTTCAACAAGATATATGAAAGTTACATCTAATTTACCCAATCAATATGATATGAATTGCTAGAATAAATAGAAATTTTACCTTGCAATTGATCTCAAATGGAGGTGAACTTGTGTATTTGAATAGGATAAGGAGTGTATTTGATACAATCAAAATCAAAAGAATAAAATTCCTCTCTTTTTCTCTCTTCCCCTCCTATTTTTGTTGCAAAATTGGCTATTCTTTCCTCTATTTCCGTGCTAGGCTGCTGCTGAAACCCCTTTTCTTCCAAAAAACCTTCAACTCTCCAACTCCCTGTATGCTACACGAAACTGGGCTGAAATAGGCTGGCCAAAGCCAGCCGCCTGCCCTCCACTCACCCCGATTTCGAGTTCCGTGTTTCGGGCTCCGTGTTTTCAAAAGGCGCACTATTTGGCCGCAGATCAATCCGCGGCTAGACAGTTTGACTTTCTCGTTTTTCATGCCACGTCTCGATTTTCGTGCCGTAATGATGGTTTTCGCTGACAGGCTCGTATTCGGCAGTCCAGGAATTTCCGGGAGACGTGCCACCTCATTCGGGGATGCCTGCTTCGCAGGGCCTTATTGTCACGTCAGCTTTGGTCGCCAAACATTGCGGTGGTGTTGGACGTTCGCACTTGTGCCCATTTCCCTCGTTCCCGCAAGCCGGTTCAATTGACGATTTTGCCCTCCTGTCATGGTTAGTACAGGGAACGCAAAAATTGGGTGTCTACAGCTGCCCCTCTTTATCATGTTTATGCAATGTTTAATGAAATAAACAGGATAAAGAATAGACACTCGATGCATGAATGACAGTGCACGAGGATGACAATGCATACGTGATGCAACACATATGATTTATGATGCAACGCAAGATGCAATTGATGCAAAACATTCAGAAAAAGGGTGTCGAGGCTGATGATCGTCTCGTCGGGGCCGGGTATCGTTGCCGGTCACCCATCTCGTAACCCCCGACTATCGTCGCCGGTTGGTTATCTTGTCGGAGCCAATTTTCGTCGCCGGACATCCATCTCGTAATCGCCGGTTATCGTCGCCGGTCGATTATCTCGTCGGGGCCGGGTATCGTCGCCGGTCACCCATCTCATAACCCCCGGTTATCGTCGCCGGTTGGTTATCTTGTCGGAGCCGATTTTCGTCGCCGGACATCCATCTCATAATCGCCGGTTATCGTCGCCGGTCGATTGTCTCGTCGGGGCCGGGTATCGTCGCCGGTCACCCATCTCATAACCCCCGGTTATCGTCGCTGGTTGGTTATCTTGTCGGAGCCGGTTTTCGTCGCCGGACATCCCTCTCGTAATCGCCGGTTATCGTCGCCGGTCGATTGTCTCGTCGGGGCCGGTTATCGTCGTCGGTCACCCATCTCGTAACCCCCGGTTATCGTCGCCGGTTGGTTATCTTGTCAGAGCCGGTTTTCGTCGCCGGACATCAATCTCGTAATCGCCGGTTATCGTAGCTGGTCGATTGTCTCGTCGGGGCCGGTTATCGTCGCCTGTCACCCATCTCGTAACCCCCGGTTATCGTCGCTAGTTGGTTATCTTGTCGGAGTCGGTTTTCGTCGCCGGACATCCATCTCGTAATCGCTGGTTATCGTCGTCGGTTGATTGTCTTGTCGGGGCCGGGTATCATCGCCGGTCACCCATCTCGTAACTCATTTTCACTAGACACATCAAACGGCGACAAGGGAACCAAGGGGACCCACCAGGGCCAGCCGCAGATGGATCTGCGGCCAGCCGCAGATTGATCTGCGGCTAAGATCGGGAATCATAAGCGGCTCGCCACTTCCAGATCTGTCACATTCAACTTTGTACCCCACATAGATTTTTGAGATTTTGCTTGTTTGCGAAGGCTTCTTGTCGATTTTTCCAACTTTCTCGCAAAAACCGCTCCGGTAGGATCGTTCTACGCGCTACAGGTAACACTTTGACCGTTCACTTTTCAATTTCGTCCATGTTTTGCTATACATTTGGCTATTTACATGTTAGAGATAGAAATGTATGCTTTACAATGCTATGCTATGTATTATTGTATATACATACTATGTATCAACTGTGTGAGTCCTATTTTATGCTCATGATGTGGTCACACATATCTGTTTTTCCCTTTTTGAAAGAAAATCATGCATTATGGTTCTTTACATGCTGTAATTACACATATGAATGCAATTTTGATCTGTTGTGGCTTGGATTAAAAAAAAAATGTTTGGCTTATGCCTGGGACGTCCATTTTACAAACGGAACTCTGCCGAAATATTTTTTTTTTTTTTATATAGTAAACATGCATCATGCTGCATTAATTATATGATGAGGGTAGGAATTTAGAATATTCGTGACGTAATTCAAAAGGGAACTTACCTTCCTCTTCGCCTGTTCTGTTCTAGCTATGGATCCCGATGCTCCTAGTAGCTCTTCCGCGTCACGGACCTCGGGAGTTTGCCGTCGTAGGGCTGCACCTGCCCCCGTTCCTCCTCGGACCCGTCAGGCTCGTCGCTTGGCGGAGGCGGTCATCCGTCCTGATCACCCGGATATTGAGGAGGCCGTTCCTCCGGAGGTTGCAGCAGAGGGGCCATCCTCCAGCATACCAGCTCCTCCTCCTCATAGTGCCCCGTCTGGGGCGTCCGTGCAGATCCCCGATCTATTGGGTCGGAATCTCAGTCGTCACCCCTCAGCATCTCTCGTGGCTAACGAGGTATATTCAGTTCTATTCTGATTTCATTTTCGATTTCTTAACTCTCCTTTTATCTGGACTGACCCATTGATGATTTGGCACAGGTGCCGGAGTTTACTCAGCCGAGGGGTAACTGGTTCAATATATATTCCCTCTATACAGCTCTGCACAGTGAGTACCGAGCGGTGGTGGACTCCTGGGGCTTTCGTCACTTCTTCACTATCATTCCCCGCCAGTGCCCCTGGGGTTACATGAGGGCTTTGTCCGAGAGATGGTTCCACCAGACCCAGTCCCTTCACCTTCTGGACTGTGAGGTCGTGTTGACTCCCTGGGACTGGAGGTACATTACGGGCATCGAGTTCACTGGATCCCGCGTCCCTCTAGATCTGGACATCACTCCCGCGGAGGTCCGGGCCTTATTAGGCTTTGCTGAGGATGATCGGGTCTTCAAGGCCCATAGCATTCGATCTGGTGCCTTGGCTGTCGATGCTGTCGAGGGTCTGTACGCACTGCCTATTCCAGCGGATCAGGGCACCCGGGACATTCTGCTACGATGCCTGTTCCTGACCATTATGAGGGGTTGTTTCCTAGGGAACAACTCCTCCACCATTCATTTCAGCGTCGTAGGGGCTGTCAGAGACGTGGACCGTATCAGTGACTATGACTGGGGGTCATTCACCTTTGCCGACTTCCTCCACGGTCTGCGTCTGCGTTTGGAGGGCCAGACAGACGCCTGGCTCGGATTCTATCATTTCTTGCTGGTGAGGCTTCTCTTCCCCTCTTATTACTGGACTTTCCTTCATTTATTTCCCTTTTCTGCATTTATCGGTTATTCATGCTTTCCACTGTTTCCGTTCGCAGTTCTTGGCCTACGAGCGTCTCCCATGTCTGAGGCCTGTCACCACTCTTGGCCTGGACACCTATCCCCGGGGTCGGAGATGGCATCATAGCACCTTGGAGGACGTCCCGGTATCAGGCAGCTTCGCACACTGCCGTATCCAGTTGGAGCTGATCACGGCTGCTGATGTCGTCTAGGTTCCCTACCTCTCCGAGCATCTGGCTGTGGGATTTGATGATGGGCGTCCTTCTGGCCCGGAGTTCGAGCTTTCCACCCGTCGCCTCACTTTGCAGAGTGTTGGAGGATGGGTGATGTATCTGGGGGAGCGCGCATTCAGATGCGTTACTGGAGAGATCCGCATCCCGCATTCTCTTCCTTTCACTACCTCCTGGCCGCTAGACTCTCAGCCTTCGGAGATCATGCTTGTAGGGGAGGACGGCCGGATGCTCTCTACGGGTCCCAGTACGAGTGACGCCTTCCGTACTTGGTGGGTGCCCCGCACCATCGGTCCTCAGACCCGGGCCACATTCTTCCTCGGGGATATGGTCCCCGGCTCAGTGATGATGACGGACTGGGCAGCCTGCGTTCGGAGCCCTACCCATGCCGAGCAGATTGCCACTCTGACCCGCCAAGTAGACCAGTTGTCTCTATATCTTCGGGTGCTGGGCCGGACTCCAGAGGATGCTTACGCCTATGATCCCGACGGTGCGGGTTATGATGCGGGCCCGAGCTCATCTGACGCCACAGCGCAGCCATATATCCCTGACATGAACTTTGGGTCTCCGACTTCGACGACCCCAGGGGATCAGTTCGAGGATCCCGCCTTCATAGATGAGATTGATTTTATTTAGATCAGGATAGGATAGGGCTTTTGTACCTGCACCTGTTTGGATTTATTTTTCATTTTATGCACTATGTACGGAACTCATTTTTTATTTATGCACAATTTTTTTTCATCTTTTATATCTATGAACTTCATTTGCTTTATTATTAACTGTATGATGCATGCCTTTCTTATTTGTGGATAGAGAATGACCCCTGTACAGTCTTTTGATACTATTTTTCCACAGATGTCGTCCTCAGATGTCGTGGTACGTTTGGATTCCATTCCTCATACAGGGTTGGTCGGCAGTCTCCTCCGCTGGTTGGACAGTTTATTACCGGCCGACAGGGTCATCGCAGATGGTCTTTTGGGCCATTCTTGGTCCTTATTAACCTTTCAGGTGCCAGTGGGCTTTGTGGATGGTATTCTGGGCTATTGGGCGCCTGCCCGTCAGGTGTTCAGGTTAGGGACGGTAGAGCTGACCCCCACCCTCGAGGAGTATGCTCGTTTCACCGGCTTGCCTTTGGATAGACCTTGTGCCAGGGTCACAGTTGGTTCCATGCGCCGTCAATTCCTGACTTTCACCGGTTTGCGGAGGGCTGTCCTGTTACCGGTGATCACATCAGACCATATGGTTCCCCTTCAGTTCTTGATTGACCGATTTGGCTCACCTGACAGTTTTCGTCTCTTCCTCGGTGATTTTTCCGTGTCCGAGGAGCGCTGGGATGCCTTGAGAATGGACGTTCTGATGGCCTGTGTCATCTCAGTTTTGTACTTGCCCGCAGGCCCTAACCAGTTGGACATGCGGGTTGTCGCGGCAGTTCGAGCTCTTCAGGAGGATCACACCATTCTTCCCATGATATTGGCGGATACCTATATGTCAGCCTCATATTGCCAGTCTTTCCGCGGCAGAGTATTCAGAGGGAGCTCGACCTTATTGTACGTGTGGTTCATGAGTCATCTTAGTCCCATCGGCCACTTTCGTCGCCAAGGGTTTTGTTTTAGCCACGACATAACCACGCAGTTTTCGTTTCGTCCCGTGAGCTGTACTGATGTGGCCTCCTGGACATCACTTTTGTCGGTCATTGAGGATCCCTTTCATCTCTTGGTCTACTCGGGCTATTGCTCCTTTATGAGCTTCTTGACTCACGTGCCCACCCTGGATTTCATCCATATTGCTGGCTTGAGGGGCGTGACGACTTATCATCCCCTGGCGGTTATGGGGCAGTTTGATCAGACACAGGATTTACAACCTTTCGCAGGTGCATCCGCCTATCGATTCCTTATATCATCCCGTACAGAGAGGGATCTACTGCGGGTATACGATCTTTGGTCTCGCAGGATCTTTGCCGAATACAATGAGAGCTGTCACATCCAGACATTTGCTTATGTGCAGTGGTTGCGTGGAGATTTGGATCTGGCTAGTTTGAGTTAGACTGGGGGCCTTGATGACTCTGGAGTGATTTTCCCAGAGGATACCACAAACCACTCCATCTCAGTCGATTCTGCCCCAAGTTGGGTTACTAAGGATACCCGACTCCGCCTGGCCCTGATTACTACTGAGGCCGAGAGGGATGCCGCTCTTGTCGAGAGAGATGATGCCATTCGGGCTAGAGATGCTGCCATTGCCGACAGAGAGGCCATTGTATTTCAGACCAGGGCAGTTATAGATGCTCATTTTGGGACTGTCAGCCGAGCCACTGCTTTACTGGATCGTATTGATATGATGGGGCAGCAGATTGTAGAAGATGCTGATGCTCCCGATCTATCCACCACTTTGTCCATCCTGCTTCAGCTAATTTGTAGATTATTTTATTTCCTACATAGACTATGTTAGTTTCATCAGTTATCGAAAGAAAAATCTTGTAATGAAATGACTTATATATATAGACATGCATTCAAATTTAGTCATTTTCCCCTTTTGTCGTATCATTGCCTTTCATTGGATCCTCATTTTATCCAGTTGACCAAGATTTTGACATTTCGCCTTCTTTCTCTTCTCAAGTCTTGATGGAGATTTGACAGATATTGCCGCACACCTTTTGATTTCATCGGATTGAATCTCAGATTTTGGATAACTGTTTGGTTGGATCAGGGTTATGTCCTCTGGGATGAAGCTGGTTAGGCAGCTGATTTCGGGAAGGTTTTTGAGGGTGTAGAAAAGTTTTATCTGGCTATTGAAAATTGGTTTTGGTTAGGGAAAGGATTATTTATTATTTTTTTAAGGGATCAGACCGCGCCATGATGGCTGCCTACGTACCCCCACAAGTTGGGAGATCAGGTCCTACGTAGTTCGCTCTCAAAGGAAAAAGGAAACTGATGATTCAAGCATAGAACCGCTTCACCGAGTCAGAATTGAGGGGTTGTGGAAATACCTCACCATCCATTTCTTGGAATATGAGGGCACCTCCGGATAACACTTTCTTAATCACAAACGGCCCTTCCCAGTTCGGGGCGAACTTCCCCTTGGCTTCGTCTTGACAAGGCATGACTCTTTTCAGCACCAAATCATTTTCTTTGAACTTCCGAGGTCTTATCCTTTTGTCATATGATCGAGAGATCCTTTGTTGATATAACTGACCGTGCCAAACAGCAGCCACCCTTCTTTCATCAATTAGGGCCAATTGGTCGTATCGACTTTGCATCCAATCCTCCTCACTTATCTGAGCATCGATCACTATTCTGAGGGACGCCATTTCAACCTCAACTGGCAAAACGGCCTCCATTCCATACACTAAAGCGTAAGGGGTTGCCCCTGTAGAAGTACGCGTTGACGTTCGGTATGCCAGCAGGGTGAGGGGTAACAAATCCGGCCATCCCCGATGATTAGCAGACATTTTTGTCATGATCTTCTTGATGTTTTTATTTGCAGCCTCCACTGCCCCATTCATCTTAGGACGGTAAATGACGGAATTGAGGTGCTTGATCTTAAACTGGTCACACAATCCCTTCATGAGGGCGTTGTTTAAATTCTTGGCATTGTCGGAGATCAAAACCTCAGGTTGCCCGTATCGACAAATGACATTATTCCTGATGAAACCGACGATGACCTCCTGAGTTACTTTGGGGAAAGAAGCTGCCTCTACCCACTTGGTGAAGTAATCGATCATGACGAAAATGAATCGGTGTCCCTTGCTTGCTTTGGGCTCTATCGGTCCGATTACATCCATTCCCCACATTGAAAATGGGCACGGGGAGGTCATACAGTGCAGTTCGTTGGGAGGCGTATGGATCACATTACCGTGCGCCTGGCATTGGTAACACCGTTTGACATGATCATCACAGTCGGCTTTTAGGGTTAACCAATAATGCCCCGTCCTCAAGATCTTTTTGGCCAGCATCGGTCCACTCATATATGGCCCACACACTCCGCCATGTATTTCATTCATAATCCTTCGGGCCTGTGTTTCATCTACGCATTGCAACAGTCCCAACCCAGCATCCCTTTTGTAGAGTGAATCCCCACTCAGGTAAAATTTCATCGCCATCTTTTGAATTCTCGTCCTCTCAGTTCGACTCGCCTGGTCGGGAATGGATCTATCTCTCAGATATTCCTTTATGTCGTGATACCAGGGCTGCTTTGTCAACACCACCTCGTCTGATAACACTGCCACATGTTCCTCATATGCCGGGGCATTCTGTACGGCTATCTCAATCTGTGGACTGTCCCTGTTCTTGATTACGTGGATTAAGGAAGCCAGAGTTGCCAATGCATCGACAAAGTCATTCCGTCCCCTGGGAATATGGCGGAAAGCGATATCTTCGAACTCTTGCATCAGCTGGATAACACAATGATGGTATGGAAGTAACCGAAGCTCTTTAGTGTTGTACACCCCGATTGCCTGTCTGATTACTAATTCTGAATCCCCGAACACCGCTAGTCTCTTCACTCCCATGTCGCGGGCCAAGCGGAGTCCCAAGATACATCCCTCGTATTCAGCGGTGTTGTTTGAATTGCTAAAATGCAGTTTAGTGGCCACGGGGTATTGTTCTCCGGTGATAGAGACTAGGACCGCTCCGGCTCCTGCCCCCTCGGCATTCATGGCACCATCAAAATACAGCTTCCAGAACTGTCCCTCGTCATCACATTTCTCGTGTGATACCCAAAATATATCTTCACCTGGAAGAGGAGTTTCTAATGGCTCCATCCCTCCTGACGGGGCTTCTGCCAACTGATCTGTAATTCCCTGTCCTTTCATGGCCTTCTGAGTTACGTACACCATGTCGAACTGTTGTAAGATTAACTGCCATCTTGACAATCGACAATTCAGCATGGGCCTTTCAAAAATATATTTCAGGGGATCCATTCTTGATATAAGGTACGTCGTATGCCCATGGAGGTAGTGCTGTAATCTCCCTGCAGCCCAGGCCAGAGCACAACAGGTCTTCTCGATGGGAGTGTAATTCTGTTCACATTGGCTAAATCTTTTGCTGAGGTAATAGATGGCCTGCTCTTTACCTGCCTCATTCTTCTGTCCCAGCATACATCCCATCGCGATGGCATTGACCGATATATACATAAACAGAGGGATCCCATCCTTCGGGGGTACCAGCACCGGTGCCACAGTCAGTTGCTTTTTAATGGTCTGAAAAGCCTTCTGACATTGCTCATTCCATTCTTGGGAAGCCCCTTTTCTTAATAGTTTGAAAATGGGCTCACATGTAGTCGTCAAGTGGGATATAAAACGGCTGATGAAGTTTATCCTCCCGAGGAATCCTCTTATCTCCTTCTCTGTGTGAAGCGCCGGTATATCCACAATGGCCTTAATCTTTGCTGGATCCAACTCAATGCCCCGATCACTAACCAGGAATCCCAAGAGCTTACCCGACTGCACTCCGAAAGCACACTTGGCTGGATTGAGTTTCAAATTATACTTTCTAAGCCGATTGAATAGCTTTTTGAGATGGGTTATATGATTAGATTCTACCTTCGATTTCACAATAATGTCATCCACGTAGACCTCTATCTCCTTGTGCATCATATCGTGGAATAGGGCCATTATGGCTCTCTAATAAGTAGCCCCCGCGTTTGTGAGGCCAAAAGCCAATCGTCTATAGCAGAAAGTGCCCCAAGGGGTGATGAATACGGTCTTTTCCCGATCTTCTTCCGCCACCATTATCTGATGATATCCTGCGAAGCAATCCATAAAAGAGTACATTTCGTACTGGGCTGTGTTATCCACCAGGATGTGTATGAAAGGCACCGGGAAGTTATCCTTGAGACTGGCCTTGTTTAGATCTCTATAATCTACACATACCCTCACCTTCCCTCCAGGCTTAGCCACTGGGACTACATTGGATAGCCATTCTGGGTAAGTGGACACCATAATGATTCCCGTCCTGAACTGCTTGATGATCTCTTCTTTCACTTTTAAGCTCCACTCCGGTTTCAACTTTCTTAATTTTTGCTTGACAGGCCTGAAACCCTCCTTGATGGGTAATCGGTGTACCACAATGTCGGTGGACAATCCGATCATATCCTCATGAGACCAGGCAAAGACATCCTCATATTGTTTTAGCAACTCAGTCATTTCGGCCTTTTGGCTGGGGGTAAGGTCCGTCCCTATCTTGAGTTCTTTTGGCTTGTCAGGGGTTCCGATGTCTATAGTGATGGTTTGGTCTAAGTTGGGTTTGGGTTTATCCTCGACCCATCCTTTGATCTCGTCAAGCGCGTTGTCATAATCTGTCTCGTCTTGCTCAATGCCCATTAAATCGAAATCCAGCTCAATGTCAAAATCATAATCATCATTCAAATTTGAAAGACCGTCTGTTAGGCAAGGATTACTCAAATTGGTACACCTGACATGAAACAAAATACTTGTCATATATAAATCATTTTCCACGACGATCGCATTTTCAAATAACACGAAGAAACGACATAATTATGCAAAAATAAAACAACAACAAAAATAAACTTCTTCATTCCCCCATCCTCTGGGGTCTACCACCCTGACGTCGGGTTTTACCCTTGTTTGGATATCACTGGTTTCATGGTCCAGTTGTCGATGGTCAGGTCAGATGAAAGGCGCTGGATAAAAGGGGGCTTCACATCGGACACTTCCCCGATGATTACGGATACGTCGCCTGAGTCCTCCTTCCTATCTTCTCCAGGAATAATCAGCCCTGCCCAATCGATGACAGGTACAACTTGTTGGGCTCCCGGTGGTGTGATAATATTCGTCCCCTCCCTACTGCTTGTTGATTGTCCGGGGATATAGCACTTGGTCTCAAACTCTTTCGCGACCTCCTGCAGGAAACTTTCCCTTTTGGCCGATTCATCACTTGTGGGGGTTAATTCTTCATCCCCTGACTCAATCACAGGCTCGCTAATCCTCTGCTCATTGTTGACCTTGGTCACCAGACGGCCAGCCATCCGAATCGGAGCCGCACCCTGACGGTGTCTTCGTGCTACGCCTTCACAATATCCCAACCCTGCTTTGCCTATCTGCTGTGGTAGTTGGATGGGCTTGGTGATTCCTTGACTGCTCCTTCCTAACCCTTGTCCAGGCTGGAAGTTCATTTTTATCATTTCCTTTGCCACAAAGGTAAGTTCTGGAGAGACCCTAGGTTTCACAGCTGGAGCTCCCAGGCATCTATAGTGGGGAGTGCTAATCTCTAGTGCTTGAAAGCTGGCAGGTGCCGCCGACTCATCCACATTGATCACTGGTAGGCCACTCCTGGGAGGAGAAGGGTCATCACATTCGGCCGAGATTGTTACCAGATTCCCATCGATGATTAGCTTGATTTGTTGGTGGAGCGTGGAAGGAACTGCCCCGACCATGTGTATCCACGGCCTCCCCAATAATAGGTTATAACTGGCCGCGATGTCAAGGACTTGGAAAGAGATGTCAAAAGTACAAGGTCCTATCTCCACCGGTAATTCAATCTCTCCAATTGTATCCCTCCGGGAACCATCGAAAGCTCGCACCACCACATGACTGGCTCGTAGGCGCTTGGGGTTGATGTTCATCTTCTGCAAGGTACTGAGGGGACAGATATTCAATGTCGATCCTCCATCAATCAGCACCCCATTCATTATATAACCCGAGGAGATTACCGCAACATATAGTGGTTTCCGGTGTCCCCTTCCCTCCTTGGGTATGTCCTCATCCATAAAGGATATTACATCGTTCTCCAATAGGTGGCCCACCAGCTGGCCGAAACCCTCCTCACTAATTTCCTTGGGCACGTATGCCTCCTCCAGAACCTTCGTCAGGGTTTTGCAATGCTCACTGGATGACAACACCAAGTCCATGACTGATGTTAGGGTTGACTCCTCATTTAAAATCTGGATCCCCCTTGTTTCTGGGTGATCCATCCTTTTCAAGAATTCTATGGCCCTTTCCTCGGAAATCTCTTCATTTTTCCTCTTTTGGCTCTCAAGGACTCGCCCGGGAAGATATAAGGGGTTCCCCTTTGTCGTCACAGAAGCACAACTGGCCGCTTCCTCTGGCATTCCCCCATAATTCCAGGGTACAATCTTTAGACTACTGATAGGGATTTGCGGCCTTGCCGCAAGGATGATGGGCCTCGGAGCCGCCAACTGGACAGGTCCCTCCGTGCTATTCGTACTTACCCCTATCAACCTGATGGGCGTTCCCCGCGCACTCCCATGATCATATATCACGTTGATCATTTCCTCAAATTTCTGCACATAGTTCAACCTTGGCGGCCCCCAGCTTCACTCGCCTCCGTCGCATTAACCCCCCCTCCATCATGTCTTGGCAGGGGATTTGCCTTAACATTCGGGGAGTCTGGCTGTTCCACCATAATTTCCCCACTGTCAATCAGGTTTTGGATTCGATGTTTCAACGTCCAGCAGTCCTGTGTATCATGGCCAGGGGAACTGGAGTGGTATGCACATCGCTTGCTCGGGTCAAACCTTCTACCCTTTGGGTCACTCGGGGGTGCCAAACCAACTATCTTCTTTTGGGCTACTAATACCTCTAATACCCGTTCAAGCGGTTCCCCGAGCGGGGTGAATACTCGATTTTGCGAGGCCTCATATCTCCTTCGCCCCTCTGCCCTTTGATCTGTGAAGTTGGGCTGTCGGGATGGCCCTGCCCTCTGCACCTGTACCGAAAGATGGCTTTCTGCTTTTCTGGATGCCCCCTGCAGGATGAGGGAAACATCCTCTTCCTTCTTCTTTTGGACCCTCCGAGAAGTGCTGCCATAGTTTCCATTCTGTATTTGCTCGGCAGCAGTTTCCAAGGCCATAAAATCCCAGATTTTGCCAGATTTCAAACCCATATCCACCATCTCTCCATATTTAATCATTTCAACAAAGGGTCTCCCAATCCCCGAGATGACTCGTTCATAATACGGTGCCTCTTAAATGTCTACAAAAGTCATCACCATCTCCGATTCGCTCATCGGGGGGTTCACCTGTGCGGCCATGCCCCTCCATCGTTGCGCATATTCCCTGAAGAATTCCCTAGGTTGCTTCTTAACCTTTGTCATTTGGTACCTGTCAGGGGCCATCTGGGCCTGAAAGCTGTGTAGACACCCAAATTTTGCACTTTGTATACTAACCCTGATAGGAGGGCAAATTCGGCAAATGACCGGCCTGCGAGACGGAAGGTGGACATAAGTGCAAACACTCAGAGCCACGACGACGACTTACGATCAAGGCTGACACGACGACGGGCGAAGCAACCACCCATAAATGATGTGGCACTTTTCCCAGCGGTTCCCGGACTGCAAAATGCAAGCCTGTCGGCGAAAACCGACGTCACGACACGAGAATCGAGGTGCGGCACGGAAATCGAGAAAATCAGCCCACCCGGCCGCGGATTGATCTGCGGCCAAACGATTAGAATAATGGTGGTGCGCACGGGACTCGAAACCAGGAAACTAGCTGAGTGCGATGGGGGGTGGGCCAGCCAGCCGCAGATCAATCTGCGGCCAGGCCGCAGATCAATCTGCGGCTACCCTAGCCAGCCTATTTCAGTTCAGTTTCTTCATTTCATCCAGGGAGGTTCAATAACAAAAAAGGAAGAAGGCAGCGCGGCAGCAGCTGGGGAAGGGGAGCAAAATCAGCAACAATTAAGATAGAAAAGAGAGAAAAGAGAGAAAATAGTGAGGAATTGTATCCATATTGTGGGACTATATATCATATATTTCTACTCTATTCAATACACAAATTCATACATATTGTGGGGATTATTTGCAAGGTGAAAAATCCTTTGTTTTAGCATTTTGTTTTACCATTTTTGTTAAGCTTTTTGTCATCCAAATTATATTAAATGTAGTTGTTCTTGTATGTTGTTGTGAATCCACGGATTGAGGGCTATTAGTGAGGGTTCTAAATGGAACGAAATTCCTCCTGATGGCCCGATGATATCCATTTGATGATTTTTTAGCTCGTTGTAATGATGTATTGTGCATAGATTGTTTAGATTGCTATTTTTAGGATCTTGTGGGTGTTTAGCGATTTTGGATGTGAGCCTAGGAGCGCGACCCCGTGGTCCAAATCCGATGATGGACATCTATTGATATATGTAATAAATTCGATGTATCTTTCATTATAAATATGTAATCGTCGGGCCTTAAAACGACGCCAAGGCGAGAATCGCGTTTAAGGCCCCGTCATAGTGAAAATATGCGATTGTGGGCGTTCGGGGTTATTTTGATGGCTTACATGCCCATGAATAGCCCCGACGCGAGTTTATGCTTGATTTGATTTATGAGACGAAATTGATTTCAAAGCTAAACGATAAGATTTTCATAAAATCAAATCAAACTAGGTTATTAGAATCACGAGGCTAAAATTGGGAATGCTAATGGATGTCGATTCCTATTTAACGAGAATGCAAAAGAAAAAAATCGTTTTTCAAACATCACAAAATTGATTTTATGGAAATAAGTAATGTTTTATTAAACCTTTGTGCATAGGGTTAAAGAGATCCTAGAAGTTGCCCATCATGTTATTTACGAAAGCAACGTATAGATCTCGATTCCTATTTTGACGATGGTTTAGAAAACTCTTGTTTTGCCAAAACGACACCTAATGAAAATCTCATCAGTTTTTGACAATTAAAATCAAACCTTTCTCATAAAGCTTTCTCGTATGAGCCGAATGACATTTTAAGTATTCTCAAAAGAAAGCACGACTTTTCATCAAAACCCAAATGGTTTCTTCATGCAAACTCACCACGACATTCACATAGGCACACACACACACACACGCACGCATACACACACATTTCATGAATTAAAGGATAGGAAAGCATCAAGATTGCGGTAACCGTGTTTCACGGAAGTCGGGGGGTGCCTAACACCTTCCCCTCGCTTAAGCAAGCCCCCGAACTCTATGAATCTCGGTTCGCAGACCAATTAATTCGGAGTCACATATGAGCCATCGATTTATAAAAAAATGAAAACTCGGATGAGTTGGTACATCCATTTCAAGTATACCAACTGGCGACTCTGGTTAATTGGCTCATTATAAAAAACGATCTTTCAAAACCCCGTCGACATTGAGTGCCGATCCTTTCCAAAACATCATCTAATCAAAAGGCAAAAATCGGAAAGACGAAAAACCGGCGTCGACAGCTGGCGACTCCGC
This sequence comes from Aralia elata, assembly GCA_034770075.1. NCBI lineage: Eukaryota > Viridiplantae > Streptophyta > Magnoliopsida > Apiales > Araliaceae > Aralia > Aralia elata. The sequence goes on from CM068377.1 coordinate 73,779,779, forward strand.
TGGGGACATTAGAGGGCTTAAGCCGCGTTCAAATCTTGATGCTGTCCTATCCTTTAAAATTCATAAAATGTGTGTGTGTGCGATATTTTGATTTTTTCTTTTGTTGTGTGAATGTGTGTTTTTGCCCAATAAATGAATGATTTGAATTGCTTTACTTTAAAGTAATCATATGCATACGGTGAGGACGATGAATATGAATGTATGTTGAGAGAGTACCTCCTCCTGAGGCGAACCCGTCGGTTGCTTATTACTGGACTCGAAGGGGCTGCTCCCCGGAGATGGCTCAGGAAACGCACCACCCAAATCCGCTCCAATCGAAAGGTTTCAGACGAGTAGATTGCGAAGATTTGGGGACCTTCATGCCGAAAAGCCCGCGAGAGTAACCCTAGGGTAGGTCAGCCTCTGATAAACCAAACGAAAGGGAAGCTTCTTCATGCCCTTTTATCATTCAGTCGAATAAATAAATGTCATGTAAATGGCATATAACTGTCATACCGGCATCATCGCAATAAATATGTCTTGTATCATGTGGTTACATCACCTGCACATATAGAGAGAACACTGACATGGTTTTGCAGGAGGGCAATCCGTGCCACGTACCAAGGTTTTCCAAAAACTTCTAAATATTATCCTGTCATCAAACACTGACCTTGTTCTGCAGGATAAGATTAAGAGAACCGTGAAAGCGTGGCATAACGATCACAAAGAACCCGAAGTAGGGGCATATTTGACCACAAAAAAAAGGGAAAAAGAAAAAGAAAAAGAAGAAAAAAAAAGAGAAAGAATAACAATCATGCATCAGTGTTGACATGCATCTGCCAACTTGTAACTGACACAGTACTAAACTACGACCCTTGTTGTTTTGCGAGATTGCCCCTACGACCCAACTAGGAGGCCGTAAAGTCCATACTCCATCCATCCAAATGGCAGAGGCCGATAGCCATGAAATTACAGTTCTGCCACTCCAACAATACGGCCAAATACGAGGGACTCATCCTAGGACTGAGATTAGCCCTAGGAATGGGAATCAAAAGGATGAAAGTAGTTGGAGACTCGAATTGGTCATCCAGCAGGCTATGGGAATATACAGCACCAAAGGGCATAAACGGGACCTAGCTACGGGACTGCTGAGATGTCTGGAGGCCGAGGAAGCCCACAGATAATGAACGAAGTACATGGCAATGTGTGCAGAGCCCATATGAGCAGAACACTTTTTGCAAAGAAAAGCGTGTGAACGGGTCGCTACGGGCTAACCATGAAAACTAATTGCGATAATCATGTCAGGAAATGCCATTAATGCCAGATCCATACCAATGTGATCCATGCACCTCCTAATGAGCTCCATTGCTTGACCTCACCGTGGCCAGTTGGACCGTGCATCAGGTGATATCCAGGAAGGGAAAAATCCCGGAGTATGGCAGTGAATCCCGGCCAGTAGAAGATCAATGGGTTTTAAAATTCTGAGTTTTATTTCAAATCCCTGCACGCTCATGTCATTTTGTCATGTTATCCAAAAGAAGATCATGTGCTGAAATGTTTTATATATATGACAAGCATTTTTGTTTTATGTCAGGTACCCCGATTTGAGGCACTCTAGCCTGACAAGCAATAGGCCAAATTTGAAGGAGGATCACGATTTTGGTATAAAGCTAGAGTTCGATCTGATGGGGATTGAGCAGGACGAGAAAGATATCGACAATACGCCTGACGAGATCAAAGGATGGGTCGAAGGTAAACCCAAAACCGACTTAGACCAAACCATCGCCATCGAACATCAGAACCCCTAACGATCACAAAGAACCCGGAGTAGGGGAAAATTCGAACACACAAAAAAAAATCAAAAAAATCAAAAAAAAAAAAAAAATCTCTCAAAAATCAAAAATCCCCCAAACCTTTCAAACAGGTCAAAGGACCGGATCTTTTGTCAGTCCAGCGAGATACCGATGCAACCAGTACGAGGGAGATCACAGAAAAGCAACTTAACACTGGGGCATTTATCAACTACCCAGGAAAGGGTGACGTGCAAATTGGCACCCATGCAACAATCCCATCAACATGCACCATCATCATCAAATGCTACCTCATGGCAATTCAATCTTCAACGGTACGATCATCTGGCATTTGTCAAGCATAGTTTTCTCGGGATACGATGATCCGCGTGAAAGGGGATTCTATTTGACTTAATAGGAATCGGATTAATTCTGACAAGCAACCGTGGAGCACGATCGTGAGTATGATTAGACGAAGAAGGCTATTCAACCTTTTGATAGGGTACAAAGCCTTAATTCAAAGCAACGTTTGCGACAGAATCAACCTCATGTGACAGCATTCACTTTGCGTTTGCACAAACTTTCAGTTGTGAGGTATAAAACTATGACGACGTTGATGGCAATTGACACATAGTCAGACAGTCAATGATTATCAAGCTAATATCAAGAAGTCAGATGATAAATGATTATCAAGCTAATGTCTCGAATCGTGGCCTGGGTTATTCGAGTAATTAAGCCCGAGGGGTGTCTCTACACCTGGTGCCCTAAAGCCATCTGGTTTGGGAGTCGCTGGCCCAACACTCGTTACATGGGTAAGTCAGAGCCTAAGAAAACGAGCATTACAGTAGAGGAGGCCCGAGCAGATTCGAATCGTGGCATGGGCTACTCGAGTAATTAAGCCTAAGGGGTGTTTCTGCATCTGGTTCCCTAAAGCCGTCTGGTTTGGGAGTCACCGGCCTAACACTCGCTACATGGGTAACTCAAGCCTAAGAAAACGAATCTTGCGCAAGGTCAAGCGAAGAATGAATGGTGCAGACCACCAGCTTGTCTCGAACCGTGGCCTTTGTTACTTGAGTAAATAAATCCGAAGGGGTGTCTGTACACCTAATGCCCCAAAACCGTCTGGTTCGGGAGTCATTGGTCCAAAACTCGTTAAATGGGTAACTTTGAATAGCCTAAGAAAACGAGACAAGTGAAGTGGGCTAATAAAGAGAAAGGATAATACGAAAAACTCTCGGCTTTAAACAAGAAGTCATGAAAGAGAAACCCCTACTGAATGCTGCATCGCACAGTGCATTTGTCATATGACGTCAAGCCTGCTAAGGACGTTGTCGAGAATGGAGACAGGGTGCCTTTGACGAGGGAAGGTAGTTCTTTTGAATTCGACCTCACTCACGTACAATGACCATGAATGCTTGAAGATGTTCTTACGATTTCATAACTCGTCAAATAGAAAATCATCAACTCACGAGGGATTGAAAAAAAAAAATCCAATCTAGTACATTCACGGTTCACAAATTGCTAGATTGTGCGATAAAAGATATTCAATTTCATGTGCTTTAACTGCATTTTTGTCGAGATTATAATATCTTTGTGTTGAACTAACACTAACGGCCCGAGCTTTCAAGTTTTGGCATTTGTTAGTCATCTGATATGCAGGATCTTGCAGAGCTGTGGATAACTCAGCACGGTCAACATCGCGAGTGTTCGATAGAATTTCTTGGCAGCGATACGCGCCAAGGCAGGGCAGTTAAAAATCGTGAAATGGAAGGAAGCTGAGACTATACAGAACTTCTCGTCATTGGGCCTCTCCCCAATCCTGACTATCACTGCCTGGACATCCAAATGATCCACATGCATGAGCATATACAAGGATGATATAATGCGGGACAGCAGCATATCGGCCAGCAGAAATGATCAAAAGGCCAAGGAGCCCAACATAGCTGTTGATCATCACAGAGAGCGAAACAGACTGCCTCAACTCGATGAAATGAGGACGACCAAGAACAGGCAGAGTACAAAACCAATGTTGAAGTCTAGAAACTACACTTCACGACGAGGCGTGATCCAGTCAAATGTTGGCAAACAGCGACGACGGTCGAATCATATCATTTGACTGAACATGGGTCATTTCTATCTAAAACATATGTTGTGCACATGCATCTGCCCATACCATATTTGCCAGATCATGTGTAACATCTTTTTCATGCATGCATGTACGATCAAAATGAAAATCTCAGGAAAGTACAAGCACGTCGCTTTCAACCTCACAAATGATCAGACTATGATGGCTTTTGCGGCATAATACATGGACGATGTTGGTGGGTGATCCAGGACATGAAGCAGATCACACATCCCATTAAAAAAAAAAATCACTCAAAACCAATCAATGACCCCTGGGAAGGGCTGGTATCCAACTAATCAGTGACCCCTGGGAAGGGCTGGTATCCAAACAAGAAGTGAACCTGGGAAAGCATCCAAGCAAACCACAACAAGGTGGTGAACAAACCCTGGGAAGGGCTGAGATCCACGCGAACCACAACAAAGATGGTGAGCAACCCTGGGAAGGGCTGATATCCACAAAAGAAAAAAGACAAAAAACAACAAACCCTGGGAAGGGCTGAGATCCGCGCGAACCACAATAAAGATGGTGAGCAACCCTGGGAAGGGCTGATATCCACAAAAGAAAAAGGACAAAAAACAACAAACCCTGGGAAGAGCTGAGATCCATGCGAACCACAACAAAGATGGTGAGCAACCCTGGGAAGGGCTGATATCCACAAAAACAAAAAAAGATAAAAAACAACAAACCCTGGGAAGGGCTGAGATCCACGCGAACCACAACAAAGATGGTGAGCAACCCTGGGAAGGGCTGATATCCACAAAAACAAAAAAAGACAAAAAACAACAAACCCTGGGAAGGGCTGAGATCCACGCGAACCACAACAAAGATGGTGAGCAACCCTGGGAAGGGCTGATATCCACAAAAGAAAAAAGACAAAAAACAACAAACCCTGGGAAGGGCTGAGATCCACGCGAACCACAACAAAGATGGTGAGCAACCCTGGGAAGGGCTGATATTAACAAAACAAAAAAAGACAAAAAACAACAAACCCTGGGAAGGGCTGAGATCCACGCGAACCACAACAAAGATGGTGAGCAACCCTGGGAAGGGCTGATATCCACAAAAATAAAAAAAGACAAAAAACAACAAACCCTGGGAAGGGCTGAGATCCACGCGAACCACAACAAAGATGGTGAGCAACCCTGGGAAGGGCTGATATCCACAAAAACAAAAAAAGACAAAAAATAACAAACCCTTGGAAGAGCTGAGATCCACGCGAACCACAACAAAGATGGTGAGCACCCCTGGGAAGGGCTGATATCCACAAAAGAAAAAAGACAAAAAACAACAAACCCTGGGAAGGGCTGAGATCCACGCGAACCACAACAAAGATGGTGAGCAACCCTGGGAAGGGCTGATATCCACAAAAGAAAAAAGACAAAAAACAACAAACCCTGGGAAGGGCTGAGATCCATGCGAACCACAACAAAGATGGTGAGCACCCCTGGGAAGGGCTGATATCCACAAAAGAAAAAAGGCAAAAAACAACAAACCCTGGGAAGGGCTTAGATCAACGCGAACCACAACAAGATGGTGAGCAACCCTAGGAAGGGCTGATATCCACAAAAAGAAAAAAAAAGACAAAAACAACAAACCCTTAAAAGGGCTGAGATCCACGCGAACCACAACAAGATGGTGAGCAACCCTGGGAAGGGCTGATATACACAAAAAGAAAAAAGACAAAAAACAACAAACCTTGGGAAGGGCTGAGATCCAAACAACTAACACCCTGGGAAGGGCTGAGATCCAAGATAACCAACCGGCGACGATAACCGGGGGTTACGAGATGGGTGACCGGCGACGATACCCGGCCCCGACGAAACAATCGTCCGGCGACGAAAACCGGCGATTACGAGATGGATGTCCGGCGACGAAAACTGGCTCCGACAAGATAACCAACCGGCGACGATAACCGGGGGTTACGAGATGGGTGTCCGGCGACGAAAACCGGCCCCGACAAGATGATCGACCGGCGATGATAACCGGCGATTACGAGATGGATGTCCGGCGACGAAAACCGGCTCCGACAAGATAACCAACAGGCGACGATAATCGGGGGTTACGAGATGGGTGTCCAGCGATGAAAACCGGCCCCGACAAGATGATCGACTGGCGACGATAACCGGCGATTACGAGATGGATGTCCGGCGACGAAAACCGGCTCCGACAAGATAACCAACCGGCGACGATAACCGGGGGTTACGAGATGGGTGTCCAGCGACGAAAACCGGCCCCGACAAGATGACCGACCGGCGACGATAACCGGCGATTACGAGATGGATGTCCGGCGACGAAAACCGGCTCCGACACGATAACCAACCGACGACGATAATCGGGGGTTACGAGATGGGTATCCGGCGACGAAACTGGCCCCGACAAGACAATCGACCGGCGACGATAACCGGCGATTACGAGATGGATGTCCGGCGACGAAAATCGGCTCCGACAAGATAACCAACCGGCGACGATAACCGGGGGTTACGAGATGGGTGTCCGGCGACGAAAACCGGCCCCGACAAGACAATCGACCGACGACGATAACCGGCGGTTACAAAATGGGTGACCGGCGACGATACCCGGCCCCGACGAGACGATCGACCGGCGACGATAACCGGCGATCAACGAATCCCTGGGAAGGGCTGGTATCCAAACAATCAACGACCCCTGGGAAGGGCTGAGATCCAAGCAAACCCCGACAAACGGTGACACCTGTGGAACCGTATCAAAGGACTGTACAGGGGTCATTTTTCATCAAATTTACATTTTAAATGTTGTGTCACATGCATTGAATATAATGATAATTCTGTACGTGATCCATGCAGGTTAGGTGTCAAAGTCCTAGCCTATCAGAATCAAAGGCTATGGCTGCCAAGAGCGATGTACGAGGACGAACTCCAAGGATGCCCTTCAAAGCTAGTCAGGAGAATAAATTCCTTTGACGACAATGGGATGGAATGAGGTGATTATGAGAGGGTTGACCGGATGCGAGACCCGGCACTCACAGGACAATCGACCGGATACGAGACCCGGCGATTACGAGACAAGCGACAGGTCAGGGATTGATGCATTGACACCTTTGGGAATGTTTTGCATGCTTTACATCTTGCGTTGCATCATAAGTTACATGTGTTGCATCATGTATGTACTGTCATTCTTAGACACTGTCATTCATGCATCGGGTGTCTATTTCTTTATCATGTTCATTTCATTTAACATTTCATAAACATGATAAAGAGGGGCAGCTGTAGACACCCAAATTTTGCACTTTGTATACTAACCCTGATAGGAGGGCAAATTCGGCAAATGGCCGGCCTGCGAGACGGAAGGTGGACATAAGTGCAAACACTTAGAGCCACGACGACGACTTACGATCAAGGCTGACACGACGACGGGCGAAGCAACCACCCATGAATGATGTGGCACTTTTCCCAGCGGTTCCCGGACTGCAAAATGCAAGCCTGTCGGCGAAAACTGACGTCACGACACGAGAATCGAGGTGCAGCACAGAAATCGAGAAAATCAACCCACCCGGTCGCGGATTGATCTGCGGCCAAACGATTAGAATAATGGTGGTGCGCACGGGACTCGAAACCAGGAAACTAGCTGAGTGCGATGGGGGGTGGGCCAGCTAGCCTATTTCAGTTCAGTTTCTTCATTTCATCCAGGGAGGTTCAATAACAAAAAAGGAAGAAGGCAGTGCGGCAGCAGCTGGGGAAGGGGAGCAAAATCAGCAACAATTAAGATAGAAAAGAGAGAAAAGAGAGAAAATAGTGAGGAATTGTATCCATATTGTGGAACTATATATCATATATTTCTACTCTATTCAATACACAAATTCATACATATTGTGGGGATTATTTGCAAGGTGAAAAATCCTTTGTTTTAGCATTTTGTTTTACCATTTTTGTTAAGCTTTTTGTCATCCAAATTATATTAAATGTAGTTGTTCTTGTATGTTGTTGTGAATCCACGGATTGAGGGCTATTAGTGAGGGTTCTAAATGGAACGAAATTCCTCCTGATGGCCCGATGATATCCATTTGATGATTTTTTTAGCTCGTTGTAATGATGTATTGTGCATAGATTGTTTAGATTGCTATTTTTAGGATCTTGTGGGTGTGTAGCGATTTTGGATGTGAGCCTAGGAGCGCGACCCCGTGGTCCAAATCCGATGATGGACATCTATTGATATATGTAATAAATTCGATGTATCTTTCATTATAAATATGTAATCGTCGGGCCTTAAAACGACGCCAAGGCGAGAATCGCGTTTAAGGCCCCGTCATAGTGAAAATATGCGATTGTGGGCGTTCGGGGTTATTTTGATGGCTTACATGCCCATGAATAGCCCCGACGCGAGTTTATGCTTGATTTGATTTATGAGACGAAATTGATTTCAAAGCTAAACGATAAGATTTTCATAAAATCAAATCAAACTAGGTTATTAGAATCACGAGGCTAAAATTGGGAATGCTAATGGATGTCGATTCCTATTTAACGAGAAGGCAAAAGAAAAAAATCGTTTTTCAAACATCACAAAATTGATTTTATGGAAATAAGTAATGTTTTATTAAACCTTTGTGCATAGGGTTAAAGAGATCCTAGAAGTTGCCCATCATGCTATTTACGAAAGCAACGTATAGATCTCGATTCCTATTTTGACGAAGGTTTAGAAAACTCTTGTTTTGCCAAAACGACACCTAATGAAAATCTCATCAGTTTTTGACAATTAAAATCAAACCTTTCTCATAAAGCTTTCTCGTATGAGCCGAATGACATTTTAAGTATTCTCAAAAGAAAGCACGACTTTTCATCAAAACCCAAATGGTTTCTTCATGCAAACTCACCACGATATTCACATAGGCACACACACACACGCGCGCGCATACACACACATTTCATGAATTAAAGGATAGGAAAGCATCAAGATTGCGGTAACCGTGTTTCACGGAAGTCGGGGGGTGCCTAACACCTTCCCCTCGCTTAAGCAAGCCCCCGAACTCTATGAATCTCGGTTCGCAGACCAATTAATTCGGAGTCACATATGAGCCATCGATTTATAAAAAAATGAAAACTCGGATGAGTTGGTACATCCATTTCAAGTATACCAACTGGCGACTCTGGTTAATTGGCTCATCATAAAAAACGATCTTTCAAAACTCCGTCGACATTGAGTGCCGATCCTTTCCAAAACATCATCTAATCAAAAGGCAAAAATCGGAAAGACGAAAAACCGGCGTCGACAAGCTGTATTGGGTTAAGAAGGTATGGGCCAATTCCTCCCAGTTGTGGATTCGGGCGTTATCAAGGCGGGCATACCAGATTCTTGCCTCCCCCGTTAAGCTTTTCTGGAACAGCTGCATTCTCAACCCTTCGTCCTCGGCATAAGACCCGAGTTCTCGAATGTATATTTTCAAGTGTGTGTAGGGGTCCCCCTTCCCATTGTATTTTCAAACTCGGGGATTTTAAATTTCTCTGGGTATCTGGCTCTGGGGAAGACACATAAATCTGAATAGTTAACCCTGCCCAGGGACCCTATGCCCTTCATAGATTGGATGGTTTCCTCCATTTGTCTCATTTTTTTCCGCAGGTCCTCTGTATCTCCCTCTTCCGGGATAGTAATCACTGTTTTGTTTGGTACGGGAATGGCCTTTGGGACGACTGGCTCGCCCTTAAGTTGAGGTGGATCCTCTTTAGGTGGTTCCTGCCTGGGCATCAACTGCTCCTTTAGCATTATGGCCATTTCTAACATCTGCTTCTTAAAGTCATCAAATTCCTCCCTGGATATGGAACCGGAATTGGTAGATGGAATATCAGCCATTTCAGATATAGAGTTTTGGGCCCTTTTAAACTGCGAACGGGTTTGAGGAGCAATCCTACAGAAACCAAGGTTCGAAGTTTAGTTGTGGGGAATAAAAATGCGGATGAATGCTAAAGCTGTAACTTCTGTGTTTTTGGGTTTTTTAATCTTTCCTTGTAAAACAGAAAGTTAGTAGTCCTCAAATGCAATGGCAAATGCTAAACATGGCTTTATTAAGCTCCCCAGTTGTTCCCTGTAAAACATAGCGGTTAGTAATTTCTCTCAAAAAGGGAGGCATATATGAATGAGATCATGATATTTACGCGTGAATGCAAAAAGGCATGAAGAGACTTTTCCTGCGCAGGGTTAATCTGAGGCTGACCTATCCTAGGGTTACTCTCACGGGCTTTTTGGCATGAAAGTCCCCAAATCTTCGCAATCTACTCGTCTGAGCCCTTTCGATTGGAGCGGATTTGGGTGGTGCGTTTCCTGAGCCATCTCCTGGGAGCAGCCCCTTCGAGTCCAGTAATAAGCAACCGACGGGTTCGCCTCAGGAGGAGGTACTCTCTCAACATACATTCACATTCATCGCCCTCACTGTATGCAAAGAAAAAGTAAAGCAATTCCATTCAATCATTCATTTATTGGGAAAAAACACACATTCATACAGCAAAAGTAAAAAATCAAAATATCGCACGCACACACATTTTATGAATTTTAAAAGGATAAGATAGCATCAAGATATGAACGCGGCTTAAGCCCTCTAATGTTCCCCAGCGGAGTCGCCAGCTGTCGACGCCGGGTTTTTTCTTCGTGTGTCCTTTTTAGTCTTTTCTAATTTTAGCCTCTTGATTAAATGATTTTTTTGGAAAAGGTCGGCATCATTGTCGACGGGATTTTGAAAGATTGTTTTTTATGATGAGCCAATTAACCAGAGTCGCCAGTTGGTATATTTGAAATGGATGTACCAACTCATCCGAGTTTTCGTTTTTTTATAAATCGCTGGCTCATATGTGACTCCGAATTAATTGGTCTGCGAATCGAGATTCATAGAGTTCGGGGGCTTGCTTAAATGAGGGGAAGGTGTTAGGCACCCCTCGACTTCCGTGAAGCACGGTTACCGCAATCTTGATACTTTCCTATCCTTTGATTCATGAAATGTGTATACGTGCGAGTATGTGTGTGTGTGTACCTACATGAATGTTGTGGTGAGTTTGTATGAAAGAATCATTTGGATTTTTAGGGGAAGTCGTGCTTTAATTTGGGAACGCTTCGGAATGTCTTTTCGGCATACACGAGAAAGCTTTATGAAAAAGGTTTGATTTTAATTGTCAAAACTAGGAGATTTCCATTAGGTGACGTTTTGGCAAAAATAGGAGTTTATTAAACCTTTAGCCAAAATAGGAATCGAGATTTGTACGTTGCTTTCATAAATGATAGGCAATTTCTAGGATCCCTTTCACCCTATATATCAAGGTTTAATTAAAACGTTTAGTTCTTTTATAAAAAACCATTTTTTCTTGACATTTGAAAATAACTTCTCTTTAGCTTTCTCGTAGAATAGGAATCGACTTTCGTTAGCATTTCCAATTTTTAGCCTCGTGATGCTAATATCCTACTTTGATTGATTTTAGAAAAATCTTTATCGTTTAATCCTTTGAAATCATTTTGGTGTCACGAATTCTAATCAAGCATAAACACGCGTCGGGGCTATTCACGGGCATGTGAGCCATCAAAATATCCCCGAACGCCAACAATCATATATTTCACTACTACGGGGCCTTAAACCCGATTCTCGCCTTGGCGTCGTTTTAAGGCCCGACGATTACATGTTACAAAAACGAGCACCTTGAATCTATTACATACATCAAAACGTCCATTATCGGATTTGGACCACGGGGTCGCGTTCCTAGGCTCACACCCGATATTGCTATATACCCACAAAATGAATATTACAAGACTAACCAACACGGATTTGCCTAATACACCATGATATCCGAAAATAATAATGTAAATAAATTACGCCCAATAAATCATCATAAACAAGCTAGAAATTTCACCACTTGGATATCCTCGGGTTATTAGGAAGAATTTTGTTCCGATGGAACCCTCACTAATAATCCCTAATCCATGATTATTCAACAAGATATATGAAAGTTACATCTAATTTACCCAATCAATATGATATGAATTGCTAGAACAAATAGAAATTTCACCTTGCAATTGATCTCAAATGGAGGTGAACTTGTGTATTTGAATAGGATAAGGAGTGTATTTGATACAATCAAAATCAAAAGAATAAAATTCCTCTCTTTTTCTCTCTTCCCCTCCTATTTTTGTTGCAAAATTGGCTATTCTTTCCTCTATTTTCGTGCTAGGCTGCTGCTGAAACCCCTCTTCTTCCAAAAAACCTTCAACTCTCCAACTCCCTGTATGCTGCACGAAACTGGGCTGAAATAGGCTGGCTGGCCGCCTGCCCTCCACTCACCCCGATTTCGAGTTCCGTGTTTCGGGCTCCGTGTTTTCAAAAGGCGCACTATTTGGCCGCAGATCAATCCGCGGCTGGACGGTTTGACTTTCTCGTTTTTTGTGCCACGTCTCGATTTTCGTGTTGTAACGACGGTTTTCGCTGGCAGGCTCGTATTTGGCAGTCCGGGAATTTCCGGGAGGCGTGCCACCTCATTCGGGGATGCCTGCTTCGGAGGGCCTTATTGTCACGTCAGCTTTGGTCGCCAAACATTGCGGTGGTGTTGGACGTTCGCACTTGTGCCCATTTCCCTCGTTCCCGCAAGCCGGTTCAATTGATGATTTTGCCCTCCTGTCATGGTTAGTACAGGGAACGCAAAAATTGGGTGTCTACACCCACCATATAGCTGCATGACCGAAAAAATCTTGAACTGCAAGTTTCAACTTCCTCCGCTCGAAATAGCCATGATAGTCAAACTCTCACTCCATATTTTTCTCCCATCTCAAATAAGCATCTAGATCATTCCTGCCTTGGAAAGAAGTCCTTCGAGACCCATAATTACTTTCACAATTATAACCATACATATTTACTACAAAACAAAGGTTAGTTGTAACGAATGTGATTTTCATAGTTAATTAAAATATTTATTTAAATAAAATTTAATGGAAATTATTATGGAATAATTTATTTGAGTAAAATTATGTTAATTGTTATTTGAGTGATGATTTGATGTTTATTCAAATTTAATTTAATAATTAAATTAGATGATTAATGATTTACTTGAATAGAATTAATTATTTGAATAGAAGAATTTAATGAATAAAGTTGTAGTTGGCTAAATAAAATTATAATTTAATTGAATTTATTAATTAATAAGTTTAATTAAATTAAATGTGACAATTGGACTATATTATAAAATAACTATTAAAATAAAGGGAAATGAGTTTTGGGTGCAAGCCAAACAAGGCCTTATGACCTTTTGAATTTGTTAACTGGTGGTGATAACTGACTAGCTAGTTAAATTTTACGTTAAGAAAATAAAGGCCATATCAGTTTATTTTTACGTTGTTTTGAAAAAGATCAATGTTCACTTTGAGTTCACTTTGAAAGAAACTTGGAGATAAAGTTGAGAAAAATTGAGAGTGTGTGTGTGTTCTCTGTAATCTAGAAATTGGAGGAGAGTTGTCAAGCAACCAAACACCTATTCTAAGTCCAAAGAAGAATTAAAGGTAATAAACTAATTCTAAAGTTTTAGTTTATATTTCTTGAAGTGGATTCTCTGTGAAAATTCTTGATGAACTAAAGTATTAGGATTTGATTATATGTTGATTATAAATATCTATAAGTATGTATAATGTGTTATATAGCCTCTGTGAATGGTTTTTCGCAATTAAAATTTGTGTATAAGCATGAAATAGAAATAATTAGACTTTTTGGTTTCACAGTGTTCTTATGGTCTGTTTGAAGTGCAAAATTGGGTGTCAATCCATGCATAAAACTGTAAATTGATGGTGTATTATTGTAATCCACTGAGAAACGAAAACAGTGCAACTTGAACGGATTAAAATGGTTTAGAAACTAATTTGTGGTATTTGATTTCCCTAATATGTCAAAAATATGAAATAAAACATGAATTGTGATATTTGAATTCTTAATTTGGTTACTTGAAGATTCTGAGATGTTGAGATGATTCTATAAATGTTTAAGTTTTGTGTTTGTTAAGTTCATAGCGTCTGTGATTAGCTAAATGAGATTTTAAGTGTTGAATGTATGAAATTTGGGAAGAAACAAAGTCTGTTCGCGACCTGCAGATTCTGAGTCTGCACACCAGCGCGGCTGTGCTGATGCCAAGTATAAAAGCAGTGCCGCTGCACTGTTACTAGAAATCCGATTCTTCAGTCGGTCGCGGCCGCGCTTGAAACAAGAGTAAAAGCAGCGCCGCCGCGCTGCTACCTGCTCAGACCCAGTAATGAGTATTTATGTGTATTGTTCTAGGAATGTTAATGTAACCTTATTATATGAATGTAGCAGAGTAAAATACATGTTATAAGACTTAATAGCTCAATGTAATTGCACAGATGATGATTATAAGTTATAAGTTACAAAAGTTTGTAACTCGATGTCCGTAAGGATTGGAGATGTCATTTATATGCCATGTCCTGTGTTATATGTTAATAGAGAGTTCTGAGTCGTACTATGTGGTTATTTAAGAAGTTCAGATTATGAACTAAGTTGCTAAGTTGTACTAAAGTGGAAAGTAAAATCGTTAATCATAGTTGTAATGAAACTAATTTATCTTGTGATCCTAATGGTATGTAAGACATTTGGTGAACGTAAGTTGTGATTGTGTAGATTACGCACGAGGCAAGTTTCTGAACTTCACTCTTTTATTGTGCAAGTTCCTTATCTTTAACTTGTTTATTATTGCTCAAGTTTCTTAATTAAGCTTTCTAATTCTTCCGAAAGCGTTACTTCGATATACGATGTCTATTCAATTATGAATCCTTATGATCCTATCACTCGTTGAATCATGATTTGCTTATGTACTATTGTACAAGATTATATTGTTGTATCAAACTCTTTAGTGGCTAGTGAACCCTTATTTATTCGACTAGTCCGTAGTTGATGAGCATTCTAAATGCTAGAATTTCTATTGAAGCTAATCCAAACTAAACTTCCTTTGGTACAGACTCTAATGTCAAAGTTGAGATGAACAACCCTAATATAGGGGATTATACTACGAAATAGCGTTAAAATGTTTGTGCACAATACATTGTACGAAGGGCTGATCCCCTGAGTACGAGATAGATGGTCCAGTGCAGTTCGAGGATTTACCATGGTACATGATGGATCGCAGGACGATGATGCGTATCATGGAGCAAGAGCGCAAGGAAGCTGGTCGACGTGGAATGTCCTTATAAGTCGCGAGTAGCAGCAATAATAAGTTAATAACTAAGAGAGTTAATATGATGTAAATCCCAACTTTTGAAATAAATAATCGGATATGATGATGTAATCCTGGAATTTTATTATTTTGGGATAGATGATGTAAATAACTATGATGCTATCTATGTTATGTTCACAGCAGTGAATGAATAAAATACAAGAGTTTCTTGAAAGTGTTATGTGTTATCTGAAAGTGTTTAAGTTAAGTCTTAAATGTTTGAGTAAATGAATAGTAATCTAATGGCGACTACTTTAAATAGAAAGATGCCGCCAAGAAGAAGACAAACTCGTCAGCAAACTCCTGAGGGGTCTACGAACAATAACGAAGCTGAGGTTAACCTGATGCAGCAGTTGGTGAATTTGTTGATGGGAGCGTTTGCGACCCAACCCCAAGCTCAGGCCACGACCTTCAAAGACTTCAAGGCTGTTAGACCTCCGAAATATCAAGGTTCTATGAATCCAATAGAAGCTCAAACCTGGATCATGGAAATGGAGAAGGTATTCGATGTTGCTAGGGTCAGCGAGGATCAGAAGACTGCTTTTGCAACATTCATACTAAAGGCAGAAGCTAGCTATTGGTGGTAGGCAAACAAAACCTGGGGTGGTCAAGGGATAATTCTGTGGGATAGATTTAAGGAAATGTTCTTCGAGATGTATTTCCCGCCAAGTTCACAGAACCAAATGGAAGTGCAATTTCTGGAATTAAAGCAGGGAACTGTCGACGCCGGTTTCTCGCCTCTTCCGATTTTCTTAGCCTTTTGATTGAATGATTTTGGGGAAAAGGTCGGCATTAATGTCGACGGGGTTTTGAAAGATTCTTTTTTTTTTTGATGAGCCAATTAACCAGAGTCGCCAGTTGGTATATTTGAAATGGATGTACCAACTCATCCGAGTTTTCGTTTTTTATAAATCGCTGGCTCATATGTGACTTCGAATTAATTGGTCTGCGAATCGAGATTCATAGAGTTCGGGGGCTTGCTTAAGTGAGGGGAAGGTGTTAGGCACCCCTCGACTTCCGTGAAACACGGTTACCACAATCTTGATGCTTTCCTATCCTTTAATTCATGAAATGTGTGTGTGTATGCGCGCGTGTGTATGTGTGTGCCTATGTGAGTGTTGTGGTGAGTTTGTATAAAAGAATCATTTGAATTTTTAGGGAAAGTCGTGCTTTAATTTGAGAATGCTTCGGAATGTCTTTTCGGCATACACGAGAAAGCTTTATGAAAAAGGTTTGATTTTAATTGTCAAAACTAGGAGATTTTCATTAGGTGTCGTTTTGGCAAAAATAAGAGTTTATTAAACCTTAGCCAAAATAGGAATCGAGATTTATACGTTGCTTTCATAAATGATGGGCAATTTCTAGGATCTCTTTCGCCCTATGTATCAAGGTTTAATAAAACGTTAATTCTTTTTATAAAAAAACCATTTTTTGTGACACTTGAAAACAACTTCTCTTTATATTTCGGGTTTTAATTTTGATAATTTTATTTAGTTTAAATTTTTAATTATTTTTCTTTTTAAATTAGTCATACTAGTATTATAAATATGTTTTTTAGTGTTTATTTATATAAAACGCTTTGATTAATTAAGATTATTATCTTTGATTTCTTTGTGAGTTCATTATCTTCCTTGTGAATTCAAGAATTTTTATTCCGTTCATATTGGTACATTAACCCTTATATGACGTTTGTGTTAGAGCATTATAATCTAACCATTATTCTGCTGCGTCGTCAAAGATGAATGTGTTCATTTATACAAGTTTGGTCTTCATTTTATTTATTGATTTATAATATTTTCGTAAGTTTATGTCACTTTCTTTGACATAAAATATTTACTTATACAATCATCCCTATATTATTAAAATTTTATATTTTATATTTTTAATTATATATAATGTAGCAAAAATCACTAGGCATAAATCTTGGGTTCATATATCCTTGTCGGTGAACGACAACCGTAACTGTCATGAGAATCCTCTGGTATAGGAATTAGTATGGTGTTGTCTAAATGCATTAACTAGTATGATGGACATGTATTCGGTTATTTTGCTTAATTCGGTTATAATCGTTTAATTACTCGGTATTTGGGTTCAATTTTTAAAATTATGTTATTCGGGTATTCGAATAACCGAATTAGATATTAAAAAAAAACAATTTGTCATATGATTATGTACTTATGAATTGTTAATTTGAAATAATTAAACTAGTTTATGAATTATTATGGTTGTGGATTATGGTTAAATATTGTTCGAAAATTCTAGTATGAAACTTGAAATGATTTTTTTTGTTCGATAAAAATAAGTTCATATTTCGATTATATACTGAATAACCGAATAGTATAATTCGGTTATTCAGTTAGTACTAATTTCGGATGTTTGTTTGGATAGTGAAATTATATGAAATTCGGTATTTGGTTCGGTTAATACTGAATAGTCACCCCTAATTCCATATATGTGTGTGTGTGTGAGAGAGAGAGAGAGAGAAAGCCTTGACCACCATGACTATGTTTGTTAATAAAAAATATATTTGAAATTGGATTATTTGTCTTAAATTAACATTATTTCGGACTATTTAATTTTTGAAGAGGGACTATTAGTCCCATAAAGCCGTTTGATAGCTTAAAATGAGAGGGACTATTAATCTCATATTCATTATGAGATTATATAGTATTCATCATAAATAGTTTTAGAAATGACAAAAAAAATAGTCCATAGGATTATTTAATAGATTATTAATCCCTCATTATGAGATAAAATAATTCGAAATAATATTAAATTAAGACAAATAATTTAATTTTAAATATATTTTTTGTAAACAAACATAGTCAATATGTACTAATTGAACTTATGGTGGAAATTTCCCTTGAATTCTTGGGCCTTACATTTTGGGCCTAGTTGATGATATTATATCTTAACCACATTTTCCATCCGCTTGAAAATGCCTTTTAAAATTGCCTACTTCTTGTATTAAATTATGGAAGATAGCTAGTCGCAGGCCCGCAAGTATGTAAATGTGGTTGTACTTAATTACTCTCTCGGTTCTAAATTATATGATTATTATTGATTTTTAAAAATTAATTTAAAGTATTTTTAAACATAAAATTAAGATGACTTATATAGAATATGAAATAATAAAATTTACAATGAGAAATACTTTTTATATAGTTTACAATATTCATCATTGTATTGATTAAAATTAAAGAATCTATGCCAATTTTTAATTTAAAAATCTCTTAAATTGATTTTAAAAAATCAACAATGATCAAATAATATAGAACGAAGAGAGCAGTATAAATGAATAGTGATATTGGTGGGTAAATGCTAGTTTTTCATACTCGGATTAGTCATCAAATTGAAAAATATAATGAGTAAATGAGTTTTAGTTCAACAAAAGAGAAATATTATAAATACATAAAAAATATATTATTAATAATTAATAAAAAATTTAGAATATTCTCTTTTAGTACACCTAAAAAATTAGTAAGAAATTTTGGAGTTTTTTTATTTATATTTTTTTTACAAAGTATGAAGTTGTGTTTCTTTTGGTTGCTGAAATTGTGTTCCAATATGATTATAAGTATTTAATTTCAATAATAGAATACAAATATCAGTACCAAGAATATTTTAAAAAAATAATAAAAAATCAGTTTATCAGTTGAACTATCGGTCCAACTGTATTCTACCGATTCAATCTAATTTCTGAACCAATTGATTAAACCAAGCCAAATTGGATATAATATAGTAACGATATGTAATCCAACTAACTGAACCGACCAGTCCATTCTAGCTTCAAAACATTATTCTAACATGAAAAATGATCTATATCGTAAATATTTATATCGATTTTTTATTATTAATTATGTGAATAAATATTAATGGTAATGATAGACTCCACGACACGCTTGCATGAAGTGGTCGTCACCCGGATCGTTTCTAACAAATTATAAGGTGGAACGCCCACGGCACCTTAACCCAACGCCTATAAAGAGACGAGAACCTTGGTATAATCGATCGCGCAAGGAAGTTGCGTTGAATGGAACATCAATGACACCTTGACCCCTCGCTTATATGTAAGTGGTAACCTTGGTACAATCAACGATTGATGCGGTAGAAGACGCCACACACAACTATGAATTGTTGTATGATAATCCAATTGAACATTCATAGACAAACCATGAATAATTCGGGAGTTCTCAAAGAACTAAAAGGAGAATAATCTCACAAACGTTTTTATTAATCTGATTTGTACTAACTATTACATAAGCCTTGTAGCATATTTATACTAGTAAAATAAACCCTAACTCTAAAAGGAATAATAACTTGAATAGAAATCCAAATCCTAGCTAAGAAATCATAAGGAAATCAAATCCTATCTAACAAACATCCTAGTTATATTAGAATTGGAAAAGATATAATAAATCCCTAAAATTATGGAAAGAATCTGACAAAAAAATGCGTTCCTTGAAAACT
Organism: Aralia elata; assembly: GCA_034770075.1. NCBI lineage: Eukaryota > Viridiplantae > Streptophyta > Magnoliopsida > Apiales > Araliaceae > Aralia > Aralia elata. Next base: position 73,799,353 of record CM068377.1, read on the forward strand.
GTACAGCGTCCCTAGCGCCCCAGCGCTGCAATACAGGAACTTCCCTGGATCCCAGCGCTGCAACAAAGGCCAAATCCAGCGACCCGGCGCTGGTCTGATCTGACCGTTTTGTCCTTGTTCCATGCAATGCACCCTTGTGTTGTCGTGTGATCATTTGAAATCTCCTCATCATGCTTGAACTTCCACAATGTCGCGCAAACCCTAATCCCTCCATGAATTGGAACATAACTTCGTCGCGGATTAAATAACACAATTGAACACGACCTTGATGATTCATCTTGCGTTGATTTGGTCTCACTAAATAGATTATTTCTAGCAATCCCAAATTACATAATTGATCATCTCCTCGTGGTCCGCTTGAATTGAGCTCCATTTTAAGTATCCTTGAACAAATTTTAGCCTAATTACTTTTAATCAATAGTTAAACCCCTTGAACTCGAGTCGAATCGTTGATGCTTGATGTGAGCCTGATCAGGATTGTAACTGTAACAGATGAGTTAAATTGCGTGGTGATTCTGGGGACAAAATCCTTATAAGAATGTAAGGATGTAACGACCAGGAATTTTATATTTTATTTAAAATATTTATTGAATTGAATAAATATTTTTAGTTGATTTATTTATTGAGTTAAATAAATAACTGATGGAATTATTGTGAGGTATTTGTGTTAAGTGTGACAATTGAAGCATATTATATAATAAGTATTTAAATAATTAAAAGAAGATTAATTTCGTTTTACCAAACAAAGCCTTGTGCTTTTGAATTTCTGTTTTAAATTAGTTTTGCCAAACATGGCTTAGACCATTTGAATTTTTGTAACTGCTGTATTAAGAACAAAATACGTTATTATTCAGGTTATCAGTTTTATGTTTTCAAAAAGCCTTCAGTTTATTTTACGTTCTTTTGCAAGTCAAAGAAATAGATAGAGAGTTTGAGAGGTTTGTCAGAATTAAGAAAAAGAAAGAATGAAAATTTAGAGTTCAGAGAGAAAAATTGAGATTTGAGAGAAGTTCTGGAAATCAGAAGGAAGATAAGGAATTACTGAGTTCTCATCATCTAGCTTAATCAAGGAATTAAGAGGTATAATCTATTTATAAACTTCTGATATTATATTCTTTAAAAGTTCTTCACTGAAAATTGAGTTTTATTTATCTGTAAGTAAAGTTTATGTCTAATGCATGCGGTAATTGTTTATATGTGTTGATATGCATGTATAATCTTTTATACGATGTTTATAAACATGTCTTAGTTGAGTTAATCGGTGAAATTATGCTTTTAAATAGAGTTTTGTATTTACAGTGAAAAGGTTGACGAATATAGCTTGTATGTACAAGAATTGATATTCAATTCGGGTAATAATCTGTAAATTGATTGTCGTTTGTGTTAATTTGATAAGAAATGAAAACAATTCAACTGGAATGGATTAATTTGGTTGAGAATTGAGTCTGGGTTGAATGATTTTGCAATATTATGTCAAAATAGCAAAAAGTTACCTTGATTATGAAATTTAGCTTTTTAATTGGGAATTTAGGCTTATGAGTTGTGAAAATCATTTAGTAGTTATGTTCCGATGTGTTTTACAAAGTATATTGCATCTGGGATTAGTGGATTTGGTGTTTAGATGATTAAGTGTTGGATTTGTGTTGGAAGCAGAGCAAGTTCGCGACTGCAGAAACTGATTCTGCAGTCTGGCGCCGCAGCGCCGCTCCTATAACACAAAGCAGATGCCGCAGCGCCGGGTTCTATGGTGTCGGGCCAAGGGCTGCGCTGCAGCGCCGACTCATGGCCAATTCCCAGTGCTGCAGCGCCGGTCCAGGTTAAAACTGGGTCGGGTCAAAAACCCTGAAAATGATATTTTTTTTCAGATTCTGTAATTTAATAATTTTTCCATATATGGAGCAACATGATAAATATGTGTTACTATAGTAAGAGTTTAAGAATATGGGTTTAAGTTATGTTTTTGAAAGTGAATAATTGCTTAATTTAGGAAGTAGTTAGTTGAACCATGATTGTTAATTGTTCAACGTGACTTGAATGTATAGGTTACTAAAACAGCAAGTAGATAACATTAATTGCTGCAAGCGCTCAAGGCAAATTCTTTTATCCCTGTCTTGATTATAAATGTCGCAACTTTCTTAACTTTACTTTCATTGAGCAAGCTTATTAACCTTAGCTTATTATTATTCAAGCAAGTTTGTTATAATGTCAAATGCTTATGTCATATTCAAGTCATTTGTTATTCGATTATGAATTGTTATTCAAACTTCGAACAGAAATTTTATTGTACAACTTTATTGTTGAATCAAGTGCTTCAGCGACTAGCGAACCCTTATTGATTCAGCTAGTCCATAGTTGATGAGCGTTCTAAAGACTTAGAATTTCTTGAAGTTATTCCAAACCAAGTTTCTTTTGGTACGGATTTCGATGTCAAACTGAGATGAACAACCCTAATATAGGGGATTATACTACGCAAAAGCGTTAAAATATTTGTGCACAATACATTATACGAAGGGCTGATCTCCCGGAGTACGAGACGAATAGTCCATAGTCTATAAGACTGTTAAAAGTTATAGTAGAAATACTTGTTAACCTAGGACATAGTTTGAGGTCTTATTACCCTCAAATATACTTTTGATCTTGAAATCTATGTTCAATTCTTAAGCCGAGCTTTCTATTGAGCTTTCAGTCCTTTGATTGTTGTTAATTGATTTCAGAAAGGCTATTACACCTCAGTTAAAATCTACTTCATTGATTATTTAATTGTTATTGTTATTATACTTGTGGGCAATTATTTGCTCACCCTTGCATAAAATATTGCAGCTAAGATTGAGAAGTCAGATGAGCCGTCCACTAGTAAGGGCAAAGGCAAGATGCACAAGTAGCTCGCTAACTGTTATTTTTTATAGAGTTTTTGTAATAAGACTTATTTAATGTTATGTTTTAATTTCGCATTGATGTAATAAAGGTTAGATGACCTGGGATTTATTTACTTAAGAGATTTAAGTTGTAACCCCTTTTGTTGGAAGATGATTTATTCAGTTTAATGTTATTTCCCTTTATTTTGGGTAGTTATATGTGAGTATGATGTATAGTGAGCACCAAATCTGTGGGATTGAAGTACCTGGATTTGGGTGTGTCACAGGTTGGTATCAAAGCTGTAGGTTAAGAACCTTAGGTGGGGGAACCTTAGGCATTAACCTTGTAGAGAATCGAAGATATAGAGGTGTTAAAACTCTTATCGAGTTCTAAGGAATGAATTAAGGAATTCATTAAAGATAACAAAAGACTTTATGTGTTATAACTTATGTGCTCGCGAGTAGTATCAAGTAGTAATTAGACTTAAAATTTTGGTGGCAAGATGACTGATATAGGAGGATCCAGCCAGGCTAGGGAGGAGGAGCCCCGTGATATTCATATAGTCCGGGATCAGTTGGTGCAGAGAGATCCATCTCCGTTGATCACATTTGTAGGCCCTGAGTACAAGCCTGAGTCAGATCCTGAGGAGGATCCTGAAGAGATTGATGATGAGGAAGAAGAAGGTCCTGATGAGTTTCCACCAAACTCCATCAGTACCAAGATGTATGATGAGTTATATGACCGTAACATAGAGTTACAGGATAACATTAGAGAATTGACGGAGCTGGCAGATACGCGTCAGACTACCATAGAGCAGAAGAATGGCGAGATTGATGAGCTCGATGCACGTCTTGGAGACGTGGAGTGGAAGCTAGTTCAGGCGGAGAGCTAAAAGGAAGAGTTATCAGCTGAGGTGGAGAAACTGAAGAGTGATCTGAGAGAAGAGTCCGCAAAGCGCGCTACAGCCAAGGACGCGTGGATGAAGGTTTCTGATCATGCAAATCGTGTTGAGGATGAGGTTCAGTCAAAGAAGGCCATAATGGATGAGATGGATCATGCTTTCCACACAGCGATGGATAGAGCTCAGGATCTAGTTTTTCACTATCCAGTTCAGTTCGAGGATTTACCATGGTATATGATGGATCACAGGACGATGATTCGTATCATGGAGCAAGAACGCAAAGAAGTTGTGCGACGTGGAATGTCTTTATAGGTCACGAATAGCAGTAATAATAAGTTAATTACTAAGAGAGTTAATATGATGTAAATCTCAAATGAGATAAATAGTGGGATATAATGATGTAATCCTGGAATTTTATGATTTCAGGATAGATGATGTAAATAATTATGATGCTATCTATGTTATATTTTGAAGCAGTAAATGAATAAAATACAAAAGTTTGTTAGATGTGCTATGTGCTATATGTTGTTTATAAATGTTTAAGTTAAGACTTAAATGTTTAAGTAATTGATTAATAATCTAATAACGCGAATTCTTAACAGTAAGATGCCGTTAAAAATGAGACAAACACTTCAACAGACCCCTGAGGGATCTAAAAATAACAACGATGAAGCCAACGCTAACCCAATGTAACAGTTGGTGAATTTACTGACTGGGGCATTTACAAATTAACCTCAAGCCAATGCCACAACTTTCAAGGACTTCAAGGCTATTGGACCCCCCAGAATTTCAAGGGTCTGCGAATCCAGTTGAAGCCCAAACTTGGGTCATGGAGATGGAAAGGTTTTTGATGTCGCTAGGGTTATTGAGGACCAGAAGACTACCTTTGCGACGTTCATGTTAAAGCCAGAAGCTAGTTACTGGTGGCAAGCTAACAAGACCCGAGGTAGTCAAGGGGTGGTTTCACGGGAAAGATTCAAAGAGATGTTCTTCGAAACATACTTTTCGCCTAGTTCACAAGTTCAAATGGAGGTTCAGTTTCTGGAACTCAAGCAGGGAACAATGACGGTACCTGAATATGCTGCTAAGTTTAATGAACTGGCAAGGTTTGCACCTTACCAAGTCAGTACCGATGAGAGGAAGGCAAGAAGATTTGAGCGGGGACTGAAGCCTTGGCTTTATAGCAGATTTTCGATGTTCCAGCTTAACTCATTTGCAGCCATGCTGGAAAAGGCGATCATCGCAGAAGGAGGAAATGATGCTCTTAGTAAATACAAACAGGAGCAGAAGGGTAAGAAGGGTGAAAGTGAGAATAAGGCTGGTGGTAGCCAGGGTGGCAGCAGTCAAAAGAGGAAGTGGAATGATAGTGTTTCTGCTGGGAGTCAACAAGTGAATCAGAGAAGAAGTTTGAAGCGTGTGGTAACTGCGGGAAGAGCCATACGGGTGTGTGTATGAAGGGGAAGCGGGTACACTACAACTGTGGTCAGGAGGGCCATATCAACCCAAATTGTCCTAGTCTGAAGAAGGGTGCCTGTTTCACTTGTAGATCGAAGGATCACTTGGCTCACAATTATCCTAAGAAGGCAGCTGGAGGGTCAAGCGGTGGCAGAGGAGGTAGTAATGGTGGAAATCTGACAATCACTGAACCAACACCATCCAATCGACCTACTGCCCGAACATTCAATATGACGGTGCAGGATGCTATGCAGTCAAAGGATGTGGTGTCAGGTATCATTCCGATCAATAGTATAAATGTTTACGTATTATTTAATTCGGGTGCTACTTGTTCATTTATATCTGATAAGTTTGCTAAGAAATTAGATTTACCTCAGGAAGAGTTAGACTACCCTATGAACATAGAAATTGTAAATAGGGAACTGATTCCTGTTAAGGTTGTACACAAGAGCTGCCGGTTAGATATTAAGGGTCATGTGATGACGGTAAACCTAATCCCAATTCGACTTGGGGAGTTTGACGTTATTTTGAGAATGGATTGGTTGTTCAACCATGGGGCAGTTATTGATTGCCAAAAGAAGTGTGTGAACCTTATGACTCCGTCAAAGGTAGTGTTTTATGGTAGCAAGTCATCTAGACAAACGATTTATCTGACGATGATACAGGCCAGGAAGTTTTTGAGACAAGGCTGTGTGGGATACCTAGCTCACATATCCAATACTCGAAAGTTGAGTGTAAAGCTGGAGGAGATACCGGTAGTTAGGGATTTTACGGATGTATTCCCAGATGATTTGCCGGGACTTCCGCCAGATAGGGAAATTAAATTTGTAACTGATTTAGCACCGGGGGACAGCTCCTATATCGAAAGCCCCCTACCGAATGGCTCCAGTAGTGATGAAGGAGTTGATGGTGCAATTACAGGAGCTGCTAGATAAGAAGTATATCCAACCGAGCGTTTCACCGTGGGGAGCGCCGGTGTTATTTGTCAAGAAGAATGATGGATCGATGCGTCTTTGCATTGATTATAGGGAATTGAATAAAGTCACTATTAAAAATAAATACCCGTTGCCACGAATTGATGACTTGTTCGATCAGTTGAAGGGGGCAAAGTATTTCTCGAAAATAGATTTGAGAAGTGGGTATCATCAGTTAAAAGTGAGAAAGGAGGATGTACCAAAGACGACATTCAGAACTCGGTATGGTCATTATGAGTTTCTAGTAATGTCATTTGGTTTAACGAATGCGCTTGCAGCATTCATGGATCTAATGAATAGGGTGTTCGAACCATTTTTGGATAAATTCGTAGTGGTGTTCATAGACGACATTCTGGTATATTCCAAAACCCAGGAAGAGCACGTGGAACACTTGAAGGTAACATTGGAAGCGTTAAGGAGAGAGAAGTTGTATGCAAAATTTTCAAAGTGTGAATTTTGGTTGGAGTGTGTGCAATTTCTTGGGCATGTGGTTGATAAGGACAAAATTTCGGTGGATCCATCAAAGGTTGAAGCCGTAATGAACTGGGATCAGCCGAAGACACCGTCGGGGGTGAGAAGTTTCCTAGGATTGGCAGGTTATTATCACCGTTTCATTTAGGACTTCTCTAGAATCGCCACTCCATTGACGAATTTGACAAGGAAAGCGGTGAAGTTCGTTTGGACGGAGAAGTGCGAAGAGAGTTTTCAAGAATTAAAGAAGAGACTGAGTACGGCACCTGTGTTGTCTTTGCCAGATGATACAGGGAATTTTGTGGTGTATAGCGACGCATCGCATAAAGGACTTGGTTGTGTGCTTATGCAAAACAACAAGGTTATTGCGTACGCATCACGACAATTAAAAGACTGAAAAAGGGTATCCGACCCATGATTTAGAATTAGCTACCGTGGTGTTTGCTTTGAAAATTTGGAGGCACTATCTCTATGGAGAGAAATGTGAGATATACACAAACTATAAAAGTCTGAAGTATATTTTCACACAGAAGGATTTAAATATGCGTCAGAGGCGATGGTTAGAACTGATCAAAGATTATGATTGTAAAATCCTATACCATCCAGGAAAAGCTAATGTGGTTGCCAACGCTTTGAGCATAAAAGGTCAGGAGCAGTTATTTTTGTTAACTGCTTAGGAGAAGCTCATAGCGAAAATGGCTAAGTTGGAGTTAGAGGTGAAATGTCCGAAAGAGCCGAATGAAAAATTATTCCAGATGGAAACCCGTCCAACTCTAGTGGACAAGGTGAAGGAAGCACAACTCTAGGATGAGGAGTGTGATAAAATACAGAAAAGGGTGCTTGAGGGTGAGGCGCTTAAATTCAAAATCGATACCGAAGGGTTGATGAGATTTGAAGGTAGAATCTAGGTTCCGTCAGTACCGGAGGTCAGGGAGGAAATTTTAAGAGAAGCTCATAGTTCAAGATTTTTGGTTCACCCAGGAAGTACAAAAATGTACCAGGATCTTTGACAATAGTTTTGGTGGCCAAATATGAAAAAAGAGATTGCTGAGTGTGTTGCGAAGTGCTTAACTTGTCAAAAAGTCAAAGCAGAACATCAGAGGCCAAGTGGTTTGTTACAACCCTTGGATATACCAGAATGGAAGTGGGAGCATATTACGATGGATTTTGTGGTAAGTCTTCCAATTACTCAAAAAGGCTATGACGCGGTATGGGTTATTGTGGATCGACTGACAAAATTAGCGCATTTCTTGCCGATCAAAATCAGGTTCACTCTAGATCAGTTGACAAAATTATATGTCAAGGAGATTATCTCAAGGCACGGTGTTCCAGTGTCAATTGTGTCGGACAGAGATTCCCGTTTCACATCAAAATTTTGGCGGAGTCTGCAAGCTTGTATGGGGATACAGTTGAAAATGAGTACAACGTACCATCCTCAAACCGATGGCCAAAGCGAAAGAACAATTCAAACGTTGGAGGATATGTTAAGAGCGTGCGTCATGGATTTTAAAGGCAACTTGGACGATCATTTACCTCTGGTTGAGTTTGCCTATAACAATAGCTATCACGCAAGTATTAGAATGCCGCCTTATGAAGCGTTGTAGGGAAAGAAGTGCAGAACTCCGTTATGTTGGGATGAGGTTGGTGAGCGTCGACTATTGGGACCCGAATTGGTACAACAAACTACAGAAATCGTCAGGGTGATAAGGGCCAGATTGTTAGCTGCTCAAGACAGACAAAAGAAATATGATGACAAGCACCGACAGAAGCGAGAATTTGACATCGGTAGTTATATCTTTCTAAAAGTGTCTCCCTGGAAGGGGAAAATAAGATTTGGCAAGAAGGGAAAGTTGAGTCCGAGGTTCATTGGACCTTTTGAAGTACTGAAGAGGGTAGGTGAAGTAGCGTATGAGGTAGCTTTACCTCCAGAGTTGGAACACATTCACAATGTCTTCCATGTTTCGGTCTTGCGACCATACAAGTCCGATTACAAGCATGTCATAGAGTATGAACCGTTACAAGTAGAGAAAGATTTGTCTTACGAAGAAGTTCTTGTTCAGATAGTTGGCAGGAAAGAACAAGTGCTCAGAAATAAAGTTATACCTTTTGTTAAGGTAATCTAGAGAAACCACAACGCTGAAGAAGCTACGTGGGAACTCGAAGATAAGATGATGAAAAACTATCCTCATTTATTTGCTTAATCTTTATATAGCGATTCTGGGAACAAAATCTTTTTAAGGAGGAAGGAATGTAACAGATGAGTTAAATTGCGTGGTGATTCTGGGGACAGAATCCTTACAAGAAAGGAAGGATGTAACGACCGGGAATTTTATATTTTATTTAAAATATTTATTGAATTGAATAAATATTTTTAGTTGATTTATTTATTGAGTTAAATAAATAATTGATGGAATTATTATGAAGTATTTGTGTTAAGTATGACAATTGAAGCATATTATATAATAAGTATTTAAATAATTAAAAGAAGATTAATTTCGTTTTACCAAAAAAAGCCTTCTACTTTTGAATTTCTGTTTTAAATTAGTTTTGCCAAACATGGCTTAGACCATTTGAATTTTTGTAACTGCTGTATTAAGAACAAAATACGTTATTATTCAGGTTATCAGTTTTATGTTTTCAAAAAGCCTTCAGTTTATTTTACGTTCTTTTGCAAGTCAAAGAAATAGATAGAGAGTTTGAGAGGTCTGTCAGAATTGAGAAAAAGAAAGACTGAAAATTTAGAGTACAGAGAGAAAAATTGAGATTTGAGAGAAGTTCTGGAAATCAGAAGGAAGATAAGGAATTACAGAGTTCTCATCATCTAGCTTAATCAAGGAATTAAGAGGTATAATCTGTTTATAAACTTCTGATATTATATTCTTTAAAAGTTCTTCACTGAAAATTGAGTTTTATTTATCTGTAAGTAAATTTTATGTTTAATGCATGCGGTAATTTTTTATATGCGTTGATATGCATGTATAATCTTTTATACGATGTCTATAAACATGTCTTAGTCGAGTTAATCGGTGAAATTATGCTTTTAAATAGAGTTTTGTATTTACAGTGAAAAGGTTCACAAATATGGCTTGTATGTACAAGAATTGATATTTAATTCGGGTAATAATCTGTAAATTGATTGTCGTTTGTGTTAATTTGATAAGAAATGAAAACAATGCAACTGGAATGGATTAATTTGGTTGAGAATCGAGTATGGGTTGAATGATTTTGCAATATTATGTCAAAATAGCAAAAAGTTACCTTGATTATGAAATTTAGCTTTTCAATTGGGAATTTGGGCTTATGAGTTGTGAAAATCATTTAGTAGTTATGTTCCGATGTGTTTTACAAAGTATATTGCATCTGGGATTAGTTGATTTGGTGTTTAGATGATTAAGTGTTGGAAGCAGAGCAAGTTCGTGACTGCAGAAACTGATTCTGCAGTCTGGCGCCGCAGCACCACTCATATAACACAAAGCAGGCGCCGCAACCCTGGGTTCTGTGGAGTCGGGGCCAAGGGTTGTGCTGCAGCGCCGACTCATGGCCAATTCCTAGCTCTGCAGCGCCGGTCCAAGTTAAAACTGGGTCGGGTCGGCCAGTCAGGTCGGGTCAAAAACCCTAAAAATGATATTTTTTTTAGATTCTGTAATTTAATAATTTTTCCATATATGAAGCAACATGATAAATATGTGTTACTATAGTAAGAGTTTACGAATATGTGTTTAAGTTATGCTTTTGAAAGTGATTAATTGCTTAATTTAGGAAGTAGTTAGTTGAACCATGATTGTTAATTGTTCAACGTGACTTGAATGTATAGGTTATTAAAAGAGCAAGTAGATAACATTAATTGTAGCAAGAGCTCAAGACAAGTTCTTTTATCCTGATCTTGATTATAAATGTCGCAACTTTCTTAACTTTACTTTCATTAAGCAAGCTTATTAACCTTAGCTTATTATTATTCAAGCAAGGTTTGTTATAATGTCAAATGCTTATGTCCTATTCAAGTCATTTGTTATTCGATTATGAATTGTTATTCAAACTTCGAACAAAAATTTCATTGTACAACTTTATTGTTGAATCAAGTGCTTCAATGACTAGCGAACCCTTATTGATTCAGCTAGTCCATAGTTGATGAACATTCTAAAGACTTAGAATTTCTTGAAGTTATTCCAAACCAAGTTTCTTTTGGTACAGATTCCGATGTCAAACTGAGATGAATAACTCTAATATAGGGGATTATACTATGCAAAAGCGTTAACATGTTTGTGGACAATACATTGTACGAAGGGCTGATCCCCCGAAGTACGAGACGAATAGTCCATAGTCTATAAGACTGTTAAAAGGTTATAGTAGAAATACTTGTTAACCTAGGACATAGTTCAAGGACTTATGACCCTCAAATATACTTTTGATCTTGAAATCTATGTTCAATTCTTAAGCCGAGCTTTCTATCGAGCTTTCAGTCCTTTGATTGTTGTTGATTGATTTCAGAAAGGCTATTACACCTCAGTTAAAATCTACTTCGTTGATTATTTAATTGTTATTGTTATTATACTTGTGGGCAATTGTTTCTCACCCTTGCATAAAACATTGCAGCTAAGACTGAGAAGTCAGATGAGTCGTCCACTAGTAAGGCCAAAGGCAAGATACAAAAGTAGCTCGCGAACTGTTATTTGTTATGGAGTTTTTGTAATAAGACTTATTTAATGTTATGTTTTAATTCCGCATTGATGTAATAAAGGTTACATGACCTGGGATTTATTTACTTAAGAGATTTAAGTTGTAACCCCTTTTGTGGGAAGATGATTTATTCAGTTTAATGTTATTTCCCTTTATTTTGGGTAGTTATATATGAGTGTGATGTATAGTGAGCACCAAATATGTGGGATTGAAGTACCTGGATTTGGGGGCGTCACAATAACATTCCCCTCCTCTTGAAAAGGATTTGTCCTCAAATCTAGCATCCCCTCCTCTTGAAAAGGATTTATCCACAAACCCGACCCTACATTAAAACAAACCAAGATAGTAGCATCAAACAAAACATAATCCCAAAATTCAACTTGCAAATGAAATATAAACACAATATCAACAATGTAAGTAAGAATATGAAAAGAATCATCAAAAATTTCAACTCTTGCAAGGAACATAGCAATGTCTGACATGATCTGTGTAATGACATGAACAAATCTTAAATGTCTCCTTCCAAACGATGCTCGACATAGGTAAACACACTGCAATTTCTTCGTAACACCACCTGGAAAATAAACTTTCGATCTTCCTTAATCAAGAACTTGTCCACATTAACATGATACTCTTCCACACATAAACCAAATTCTTCCACATTGCTAAATAGATCAAAACAAACTATTTTAGTAACAAAAGCAAAAATACAATCAAAATTTCTACCTAACGACATAAACATATAAGTAATAAAATAAATGCAAACAAACCTATGAAAAGTTCTTTCTCCTCCTAGATCAAAAATCATCATAAAGAACCCTTCATATAGCATATACTCCCATTCACGAATTCCCGAATCAAAAACCAATGTAATGATCTCGTCCATTCGCAAATATTCCCAATAACAAATTGCCGGATTAAAAGTGAACCTTATGATCTCGATCATTCGCACTAACAACCATTCCATTGCACCTGGATCAAATAACAATCTTTGAAACTCTTTATATCTCAGATGCAAACACTCTTGAATTCCTGGATGAAACACAGAACAAACACAATCATCGTGTATCTTTTGTCTAATCACAAAGAAATCAAATAATAAAAATTCACATGAATAGTCTACTAAAACAATATTCAAAACACTTTCCTGTAGACTTTCAATGTCATGTCCGAAATGATTCGCACAATGAATCATATTTTCCTCCTCGATGAGTAAGAATCCATCTCGAATCTGCAAAACGAAATCAACATTTCCCTTTCCATTGACATTAACACATTCAAAATCAAATAATCGCATCAACGAAATCAAAAGGTCACTATCAACATCATAAGACAAAAACTCAATAGCATATCCAACACTACGACGATCACAATCAAACTCAATACATGCTAAAGAATTTTTCCAAGCTTTGACAAAAATAGGAATATCATCAAAACAAATATTAACAAATTTTCCCATGAAAGAATGTAAAATATGATTTAATATGAAAACATCTAACGCACTAGCTAATCTGGATGATTTAACTAGACATGAATATAAACTATATCCTACTCCAATCTGATGATAAACACTTTCCAAATCAATACCCAATGATAGCAAATCATGCAATAAAGATTGTTCTAATGGAAAAACATGATTACTATTAATGTCAACTAACGACAACTCATGTAAAGATTGAATAGCATGAAAACCTAACTCAACATATGGATAATAAAACCTAGAATAAATTTCATGCAAATTAAAACATTGAAAATGAGAATATACCAAATGATAGTAAGAATACTGAAAACGAGAATAGACAACATGATCATAAACTAACTCAACAAAAATCAAATATCCTCCATAGTTTATGATAAAGACGATTCCATCCTCAAAATAGCTAACAATAAATTTATCAATGGAAGCATGCAAAACATGTTTTAACAAACTCATGAAAATACTAGATGCATCAGTTAATCGAACCGAAATAACTATACAACTATATAAATCACATGTCAACGCAATTTTCCAATCATCACATTCTCTCATGCAAAATTGATTAGGCAATATCATCACATGATCATCATATGTAGATAAAACACAAGAACTATACAATTTATCAAACATATTATCTAAGCAAAGGAAATAATAACGATACTTGTTTACCAATTGAAAGTCGACAAACATGCTCAGCGTCTTATCCTCTTTAGGTATTATGATCTCATCAACGGCACATGGACTCATGTCTTCTCCAACGATACTCGCTTTGATGAAGAGGGGCTCCACCAATTCTCCAACCTGCCTTGGTGACTCCGTCGTCTCCTCGGGAACACTATAAGTTGATGGGTATGGAATGATAGCACCGGGTATGCATTCATTCACCTGTATAAGAGAAACAATAGAACTAGACCAAACAGAGTTAATCTGGTTAGTATTCAAAAGCGCCGTCTTATACGAATGTACAGTCATTGACTTTTCAAAATACAACTCTCTTTCACTCTACTCTCTTTTTCATAGTCACTCATTTTTCTCTTTTCTTTTTTCCCACTCGCTCGTTTATTTTCAATCTCGCTTTCTTCAATCTCTCGTTTATTTTCACTCTCAGTTTTCTCAATCTCTCTTTTATTTTCTTCCTCACTCTTTTCAATTTTTTCTTTATCACACTCAATCTTTTGAATAATTTCTTTTTGTCGTTCACTTTCTTTTTGTACAAACATTAGATCTTCATGGACTTCATCTTGCACACCGGAACCTAACAATTCTCCTTGGACTGCATATTCTATTCCATCTTCTTCCTCTCTCGGCTGATCTTGCTCCTCTTGCGCCTTAGAGATGTTTTGGAGTTGCGTCCAACAATCCTCCATCCCCTTACGAAATGAATCCATGATGTTCTCTTTGATATTTTTAGAAAACACTTGCTCTTTAGACGCTTTAGGCATGTCTTATGCCTGTCTCCAATGCGAATTTGCACGCCTATGATTATTCTTATCATCATACAATGTTGATCGCCTTGGAATTTGCTCTACACATCTTGGAGATGTATATTCTTGTCGCTGATTCAGCTGTCTCGGAACAAACCGCTTCCTCATGATAATTTTTAATTCTTCCCATGTCTCGATCGCATGCTCTCCATATCTTCACCTGCTAAGCATAAATTGATCCCACCATATAGCTGCATGACCGAAAAAATCTTGAACTGCAAGTTTGAACTTCCTCCGCTCGAAATAGCCATGATAGTTAAACTCTCACTCCATATTTTTCTCCCATCTCAAATAAGCATCTAGATCATTCCTGCCTTGGAAAGAAGTCCTTCGAGACCCATAATTACTTTCACAATTATAACCATACATATTTACTACAAAACAAAGGTTAGTTGTAACGAATGTGATTTTCATAGTTAATTAAAATATTTATTTAAATAAAATTTAATGGAAATTATTATGGAATAATTTATTTGAGTAAAATTATGTTAATTGTTATTTGAGTGATGATTTGATGTTTATTCAAATTTAATTTAATAATTAAATTAGATGATTAATGATTTACTTGAATAGAATTAATTATTTGAATAGAAGAATTTAATGAATAAAGTTGTAGTTGGCTAAACAAAATTATAATTTAATTGAATTTATTAATTAATAAGTTTAATTAAATTAAATGTGACAATTGGACTATATTATAAAATAACTATTAAAATAAAGGGAAATGAGTTTTGGGTGCAAGCAAAACAAGGCCTTATGACCTTTTGAATTTGTTAACTGATGGTGATAACTGACTAGCTAGTTAAATTTTACGTTAAGAAAATAAAGGCCATATCAGTTTATTTTTACGTTGTTTTGAAAAAGATCAGTGTTCACTTTGAGTTCACTTTGAGAGAAACTTGGAGATAAAGTTGAGAAAAATTGAGAGTGTGTGTGTGTTCTCTGTAATCTAGAAATTGGAGGAGAGTTGTCAAGCAACCAAACACCTATTCTAAGTCCAAAGAAGAATTAAAGGTAATAAACTAATTCTAAAGTTTTAGTTTATATTTCTTGAAGTGGATTCTCTGTGAAAATTCTTGATGAACTAAAGTATTAGGATTTGATTATATGTTGATTATAAATATCTATAAGTATGTATAATGTGTTATATAGCCTCTGTGAATGGTTTTTCGCAATTAAAATTTGTGTATAAGCATGAAATAGAAATAATTAGACTTTTTGGTTTCACAGTGTTCTTATGGTCTGTTTGAAGTGCAAAATTGGGTGTCAATCCATGCATAAAACTGTAAATTGATGGTGTATTATTGTAATCCACTGAGAAACGAAAACAGTGCAACTTGAACGGATTAAAATGGTTTAGAAACTAATTTGTGGTATTTGATTTCCCTAATATGTCAAAAATATGAAATAAAACATGAATTGTGATATTTGAATTCTTAATTTGGTTACTTGAAGATTCTGAGATGTTGAAATGATTCTATAAATGTTTAAGTTTTGTGTTTGTTAAGTTCATAGCGTCTGTGATTAGCTAAATGAGATTTTAAGTGTTGAATGTATGAAATTTGGGAAGAAACAGAGTCTGTTCGCGACCTGCAGATTCTGAGTCTGCACACCAGCGCGGCCGTGCTGGTGCCAAGTATAAAAGCAGCGCCGCTGCACTGTTACTAGAAATCCGATTCTTCAGTCGGTCGTGGCCGCGCTTGAAACAAGAGTAAAAGCAGCGCCGCCGCGCTGCTACCTGCTCAGACCCAGTAATGAGTATTTATGTGTATTGTTCTAGGAATGTTAATGTAACCTTATTATATGAATGTAGCAGAGTAAAATACATGTTATAAGACTTAATAGCTCAATATAATTGCACAGATGATGATTATAAGTTATAAGTTAATAAGTTACAAAAGTTTGTAACTCGATGTCCGTAAGGATTGGAGATGTCATTTATATGCCATGTCCTGTGTTATATGTTAATAGAGAGTTCTGAGTCGTACTATGTGGTTATTTAAGAAGTTCAGATTATGAACTAAGTTGCTAAGTTGTACTAAAGTGGAAAGTAAAACCGTTAATCATAGTTGTAATGAAACTAATTTATCTTGTGATCCTAATGGTATGTAAGACATTTGGTGAACGTAAGTTGTGATTATGTAGATTACGCACGAGGCAAGTTTCTGAACTTCACTCTTTTATTGTGCAAGTTCCTTATCTTTAACTTGTTTATTATTGCTCAAGTTTCTTAATTAAGCTTTCTAATACTTCCGAAAGCGTTACTTCGATATACGATGTGTGACGCCCCCAAATTCGGGTCTCCAAATACCCGGATCCGGTCATCACGATCCAACATAAACATCCACCTATAACAACATATGGTATCTAAAATGCGGAATAAAATAAACATACGTTGTTCATTACAAGGTGTTACTAGTCCCAGAATACGATTAACCTTAAACAATTACACAATCCATACCCTAAACAGCTATCAGGGTTTAAATTACATTAACAGTAATTAACTAACACATGAATCTAAAGTCTGCTACGAGAAGTCTATCATTTCATCTTTTCTTTTCCTTTGTTCTTCCCTGACGTCTCGGGTTTAGCTGCAATGAAGTCATGATATAGCAAGAATGAGCAACGAGTTTGCCCAGCAAGTTTAAAGTGCAACAATAAAGATATATCATGATGAAGGGATATTAAAGGGATTTCAACAATAGAATAATCAGAAGCAAGGACATTAAATGCTTTTAGAACAATTGATAGTCAGATAGACTTTGAACGATAACTTCCAGGGGAGTCAATAGCTGGTTGACCCTCTGGTTACTGGCTACAGAATAACGTACTTGAGGGGATCAGCCTCGCGTACCCTATGTATATGCATAACATTTAATTCTGCTATTTGTACCTTATATACGGTACGTGGGGTACTCCCCTATAAATAAAGGGGTGTTCATACAGTCTAAGAATCCTTACCATTGATTGGTTCAGATAGCTTTTATAAGTTCTCACATATTTGTCTGACCGAACAAGGGTTCAGACTTAACTATGAATGGTTTATAAATTCCTGAATTTAAATATACGAATTTCAAATGCACGAGTGCGAATGTTAATAAATATACAGACGTGGAATAATTTAGAAAGTAATTAGACCACTTAAGGCATGCTTGGAGATTAAAAAAAACTCAAGCTTAAAGAATAACTTGCAACAGTATATATATACCTTTTTGCACGAATTAAAAATAGTGCATAAGACTTAGAAATTTGCTCAATGTAAAAGTTGAGTAAAGAAGAACTTGCAATAATGTAGGAAGTTTAGGGTTAGGAACTTGCCTGTTCGCTCAGCTACAATTTAAATCTTAGCTTTAATTACTTGACCTTGGATAACCTATCAACTGGTAGAGTTGGTTTATCCATTAGCATTGCGTAATTATACCCACTTATGCTATTTATTTAGCAGATAAACAATTCACCGAATACATTAAATTACTACCTAGCCATCAGCTAAACAGAATCTAGTTTTAATGGCCTCTAGCTATTATTTAAAATAAACAATAGTAAATCATGGTTGCCTATCGTTTGAGTACCCTTCTAACTGTGGGTTAAAATTTCTTATTTATTAGTTACAAAATAATTAATAAATTTAACATGATTTGATAACAACAAAATAGTAGTTGATCTCTTACTTAATCTTTTATTTACCTAATTACTATTTACCTTAAGGGTAATTGAGTAATTATTACACTAGTTCCTTATTCAACCTTAATTAGATACTCAGTGTACAAATTCTACACACACTTAATTATTAAATATTTATTGAGTAATTATTGAGTGCTTGTTATCTTTATTTATTAAGGGCCACAGATAATTAACTTATTAATCTCACTCATACTTCATCATTATTTCATTAATGATTAAGTAATTATTATCCTTATTAGCTTTATTCATACCTAATTATTATTAATCAAATAATAATTAGATATTTATTATCTTTATTTATTAAGTAATGTTTAAACAATAAATAATTATTAAATACTTATTATCTTTATTTATTATTAGTAAATAATAACAAATGATTATTTCATTACCTTTATTCATTATTTATTGCTAAATAATAAATAATTATTTTGTTAACTTATTCATACTTAATTATTATCCAATATTAATTGAATAACAATTAAATATTTAGTATCTTTATTTATTATTTTTTTGATAAATAATAAATAATTTATTTCATTGAATTTTACTTATACTTAATTATTATTTAAGATTAAATAATAATTAAATATTTATTACCTTTATTTATTATTTATTGGGAGATAATGAATGATTATTAACTTTATCCATACTTGACTATTATTTACCAATAATAAAATATTTAAAATAAAAATTTATTTTATTAACCTTATTCATTATTATTTAATATAAATTAAATAATAATTAACTATTTATTATCTTTATTTATTATTTATCGCTAAATAATAAATAATTATTTAGAATTTATATTCATACTTATTTATTATCTAGTACTAACTAGACAATAGTTATTATAAATAAATAAATAACTATTTTATAAATTTTATTCATTTATACCTTGAACAATAATTATATTCTTATTTTCTTTGTTTTATATAATAATTATTTCTTTACTGAAATCAAATGAGTTAGACAACCAACCTTGGAAAATATTTCAAGTATTACTAAGTCACTGCTATCGAATAATATAACGAGCTCCTACAATGTCTACTTCAAGTTGTCCAGATTTATCAATCATTGCAATAGAAAAATCCCAAACAGATTCATATGACACACTGAGTTGGGTTCTATAACTTGTTAAAGATTAATTGCTATATATACAAGACTGTTAATGAACACAATGAGCACCAATCTGAAAAAAAAAGAAATCTAGCCCAAACACACTACATTAGGCTTGGTTGCATTAACCAAAAATACAACACACATGTGTTCCAGTTTCTGTGAACAGCCCAGATTACTAGCTCATATTAAACAGGGGTTAAGTTTTGCCTTCACAATGGTTGTTGACAGCACAATTGACTCTAATAAGGAACCATCCCATTCAGGCATTATCACAGACATTTGGTAGGCAACTGAGACTCGGCTCAAGCTAACCATTGTTCCTTATTGAGCTGCCAGAGAAATACAACCCAAAAAGGAGCAACACAGCACAGTTTTCCCAAATAAATTCCAAACAAAATTAGCACATATTACAACTAATATCGTGTATTCATGGTTCAACCAACCAAAACATCAATACCAATTTAATACAGATTCCAAATTAAAACTAAACCACAAACAAAGAAATCTAATACTAGGTTTTTAAACCCTAACACTATCATACAAGGTCTGATTTTCAACCCAAGCAATTACAACATTACACAGTGTAACTTAAATTAACAAAACCATTACAGTATTTTAACAACCTATTTCTATACCTTGTGTTTGATCGCGCCGCTGTCCTCCTCCTTCTCCCACAGTACACAACCCAGTTGGGCATCAACAGTGGCTTCTTGCTGCAATTACTTCCTCTGAGATTTTCGAACCCTAATTTCTAACTGAGAACTCTCAACAAAGGAATTGATAATTTCAGGGGTTTGGGGGTTTAATTTATAGTAAATCTTTTACCCAACTAGCTGGGTATTACCCCTAATTAACTGGTCACTGACCGTCGGTAGGAAGGAGGGCTGTGATGGTGACTCACCGGCTGGCCTTTGAGCCGTGTGCCTCACCGGTCACTTCGCCGAAAAGCTGGGACCTTTGGTCCGTTCGATTCTTCTGCTCAGTCGCTTCCTCAAACCCTCGATTAACCGCCGGTCGACGTTCCTCCCGTCCTTCGCTTGTCTGGTCGATTGCTTCACGTTGTCGCCGGCGTACGCCTGGCGACTCTTCCTTCAGTCAAATCGTTTCCCCCGTTCTATTGATTGAAAAGCCAGAGGTTATCTTGGTTGGGTTTGAGGGTATGAGCTCTGATTTGGCTAAATCCCCAAATGGATTTCCACCGGCCTCATATTACCCCATTTACGCTACCGTTTTCCCTTATCAGCTAGGAGATCCGACCCATGCCCCATGATTTAACCCGAATGGACTAGGCGATTGGTTGGGCTCAACCCAAGGAAGTTGGGTCGGTTGGAATAAAAAAATGGCCCAAAAGAAATAAGAAGAATTGGGCTGGGTCAACTAATAGAAATAAAAGAGATGGTCCAAATGAATTACCCACCTTATATTTTATCATTTTAAAATTAAATCCTTAACAAGTTAATTAAGTATTTAAAGTATTTATTTTAACCATAATTCTTTATTTGAATTATTTAATACGATAATGATAAAATTATTTATTTAATTTTCCAAATTTGATGCCAATCAAATGCTTAGGTTAACCCACTAATTTATTCAACCTACTAGTGAGCCCCCTTAAGGTAAGGAAAATTATTGAACCATATAGTTATTTAATTAAATAATAATTATTACAGGGATCCAATTAAATTGGTAAAATTAATTAAAGTGAATTTCATTTATTAAAATAATCCGATACAATGTTTAAAAAATTTCTGGGCATTACACGATGTCTATTCAATTATGAATCCTTGTGATCCTATCACTCGTTGAATCATGATTTGCTTATGTACTATTGTACAAGATTATATTGTTGTATCAAACTCTTTAGTGGCTAGTGAACCCTTATTTATTCGACTAGTCCATAGTTGATGAGCATTCTAAATGCTAGAATTTCTATTGAAGCTAATCCAAACTAAACTTCCTTTGGTACGGACTCTAATGTCAAAGTTGAGATGAACAACCCTAATATAGGGGATTATACTACGAAATAGCGTTAAAATGTTTGTGCACAATACATTGTACGAAGGGCTGATCCCCTGAGTACGAGATAGATGGTCCATAGTCTATAAGACTGTTAAAGGTTATGATAGAGATACTTGCTAACCTAGGACATAGTTTGAGGTCTTGTGACCCTCAAATATACTCTTGATCTTGCATTCTAAAATTGATTCAAAAGCCGAGTTTTCTATTGAGTTTTTAGTTCTTTGATTATTGTTGATTGACTTCAGAAAGGTTTATCCTCCTCAGTTGAGATCTATTTCATTGATCATTCATATGCTATTGTTATTGTTACTGTACTTGTGGGCAATTATTTGCTCACCCTTGCATAAAACATTGCAGCTAAAGTTAAAAAGTCTGATGAGCCGTCCATGAGCAAGGGCAAGGGCAAGATAAACAAATGAAGAAGATTAATCAATTTGATTAAGTTTTTGTAACTAGACTTAAACATTATTATGTTTTTATTCCGCAAATGATGTAATAAAGGTTAGATAACCTGGGATTTTATTTGGAATGTAACCCTTTAACGGGATTATGGGTTATGAAGTTAATTATTATCCTTTACTATGGCTAGTTAGATATGAATGTGATGAATAGTGAGCACCAAATTTGTGGGATTGAAGTACCCAGATTTGGAGGTGTCACAGGTTGATATCAAAGCTTTAGGTTATGAACCTTAGGTGAGGAAACCTTAGGCTATAACCTTATAGAAGATCAAAAATATAGTGGTGATAAAACTCTTGTTGAGTTCTAGGTAATAAAAAATATAATAATAAAAGACTTTATGCGCTTACTTGTTAATAATCCTATGTGCTCGCGAGTCGTATCGAGCAGTAATTAAAACTTAAAATATTTTGATGGCAGGATGACAGAGATAGGAGGATCTAGCCAGGCTAAGGAGGAGGAGCCCCGAGATATTCATACAGTCTAGGAGCAGTTAGTGCTGAGGGAGCCATCCCCATTAATCACAGTTATAGGCCCTGAGTCAGATCCTGAGGAGGATCCTAAAGAGGTTGATGAGGAGGAAGAAGAAGATCCTGATGAGTTTCCACCGAACTTTATCAGTGTTGAGATGTATGACGAGCTATATGACCATAACATAGAGTTACAGGATATCATTAGAGTGTTAAAGGAGCTGATAGATATGTGTCAGACCACTATAGAGCAGAAGAATGGCGAGATTAAAGAGCTTGATGTACGTCTTGGAGACGTGGAGTAGAAGCTGGTTCAAGCAGAAAGCCAAAAGGAGGAGCTATCAGCTGAGGTAGAGAAACTTAAAAGTGACTTTAGAGAAGAGTCAACAAAATGGACGAGTGACGAGGACGCATGGTTGAAGGCTGCTGATTGTACGGATCGTGTTGAGGATGAGGTTCGGTCAAAGAAGGCCAGAATGGATAAAATGGACTATGCATTTCGTACAACGATGGACAGAGCTCAGTATCGAGTTTTTCACTATCCAGTGCAGTTCGAGGATTTACCATGGTACATGATGGATCGCAGGACGATGATGCGTATCATGGAGCAAGAGCGCAAGGAAGCTGTTCGACGTGGAATGTCCTTATAAGTCGCGAGTAGCAGCAATAATAAGTTAATAACTAATAGAGTTAATATGATGTAAATCCCAACTTTTGAAATAAATAATCGGATATGATGATGTAATCCTGGAATTTTATTATTTTGGGATAGATGATGTAAATAACTATGATGCTATCTATGTTATGTTCACAGCAGTGAATGAATAAAATACAAGAGTTTCTTGAAAGTGTTATGTGTTATCTAAAAGTGTTTAAGTTAACTCTTAAATGTTTGAGTAAATGAATAGTAATATAATGGCGACTACTTTAAATAGAAAGATGCTGCCAAGAAGAAGACAAACTCGTCAGCAAACTCCTGAGGGGTCTACGAACAATAACGAAGCTGAGGTTAACCCGATGCAGCAGTTGGTGAATTTGTTGATGGGAGCGTTTGCGACCCAACCCCAAGCTCAGGCCACGACCTTCAAAGACTTCAAGGCTGTTAGACCTCCGAAATATCAAGGTTCTATGAATCCAATAGAAGCTCAAACCTGGATCATGGAAATGGAGAAGGTATTCGATGTTGCTAGGGTCAGCGAGGATCAGAAGACTGCTTTTGCAACATTCATACTAAAGGCAGAAGCTAGCTATTGGTGGTAGGCAAACAAAACCTGGGGTGGTCAAGGGATAATTCCGTGGGATAGATTTAAGGAAATGTTCTTCGAGATGTATTTCCCGCCAAGTTCGCAGAACCAAATGGAAGTGCAATTTCTGGAATTAAAGCAGGGAATTGTCGACGCCGGTTTCTCGCCTCTTCCGATTTTCTTAGCCTTTTGATTGAATGATTTTGGGGAAAAGGTCGGCATTAATGTCGACGGGGTTTTGAAAGATCGTTTTTTTTTTGATGAGCCAATTAACCAGAGTCGCCAGTTGGTATATTTGAAATGGATGTACCAACTCATCCGAGTTTTCGTTTTTTATAAATCGCTGGCTCATATGTGACTTCGAATTAATTGGTCTGCGAATCGAGATTCATAGAGTTCGGGGGCTTGCTTAAGTGAGGGGAAGGTGTTAGGCACCCCTCAACTTCCGTGAAATACGGTTACCACAATCTTGATGCTTTCCTATCCTTTAATTCATGAAATGTGTGTGTGTATGCGCGCGTGTGTATGTGTGTGCCTATGTGAGTGTTGTGGTGAGTTTGTATAAAAGAATCATTTGAATTTTTAGGGAAAGTCGTGCTTTAATTTGAGAATGCTTCGGAATGTCTTTTCGGCATACACGAGAAAGCTTTATGAAAAAGGTTTGATTTTAATTGTCAAAACTAGGATATTTTCATTAGGTGTCGTTTTGGCAAAAATAAGAGTTTATTAAACCTTAGCCAAAATAGGAATCGAGATTTATACGTTGCTTTCATAAATGATGGGCAATTTCTAGGATCTCTTTCGCCCTATGTATCAAGGTTTAATAAAACGTTTAGTTCTTTTTATAAAAAACCATTTTTTGTGACACTTGAAAACAACTTCTCTTTAGTTTTCTCGTAAAATAGGAATCGACTTCCGTTAGCATTTCTAATTTTTAGCCTCGTGATGCTAATATCCTACTTTGATTGATTTTAGAAAAATCTTTATTGTTTTGGCCTTGAAATCTTTTGTTTGGTGTTGCAAATCAAATTAAATATCAAAACGCGTAGGCGGCTATTTACGGGCATGTAAGCCATCAAAATACCCCAAACGCCAACAATCCCATATTTCACTACTACGGGGCCTTAAACCCGATTCTCGCCTTGGCGTCGTTTTAAGGCCCAACGGTTACATGTTACAAAAACGAGCACCTTGAATCTATTACATACATCAAAACGTCCATCATCGGATTTGGACCACGGGGTCGCGTTCCTAGGCTCACACCCGATATTGCTACATACCCACAAAATGAATACTATAAAACTAATCAACACGGATTTGCCTAATACACCATGATATCCGAAAATGACAATCTAAATGAATTACACCCAATAAATCATCATAAACAAGCTAGAAATTTCACTAATTGGATATCCTCGGGTTATTAGGAAGAATTTTGTTCCGATGGAACCCTCACTAATAATCCCAAATCCGTGATTGTCCAACAAGATACATGAAGATTACATTTAATTTAACCAAACAATATGATATAAATTGCTAGAACAAAGAGGATTTTTACCTTGCAAATGATCTCAAATGGATGTAAACTTGTATATTTGAAATAGGATTAGAAGGATATTTGATACAACAAAAATCAAAAGAATATAAATCTTCTCCTTTTTTTTTTTCTTTTCTTCCTATTTTGTTGCAAAACTTAGCTATTTTCCTCTCAATTCCCGAGCTTTTCTGCTGCTGAATCCTTCTTTCTCAAAACTGCTCAACTTTTCCAACTCTCCTGTATGCTGCAACGAAAATGAGCTGAAATAGGCTGGCCGCCTGCCTTCCACTCACCTGATTTCGAGTTTCGTGTTTCGAGTTCCGTGTTTTCAAAAGGCGCACTATTTGGCCGCAGATCAATCCGTGGCTGGACAATTTGACTTTCTCGATTTTCGTGTCACGCCTCGATTTTCGTGCCTTAACGTTGGTTTTCGCTGACAGGCTCGTACTCTGTAGTCCGGGAATTACCGGGAGACGTGCCACCTCATTCAGGAATGCCCGTTTCGGATGACCTTATTGTCACGTCAGCTTTGGTCGCCAATCATCGCAGTGGTGTTGAACGTTCACGCTTGTGTCCATTCCTTCGCTCCCGCAAGCCGGTTCAATTGACGATTTTGCCCTCCTGTCACGGTTAGTATA
This sequence comes from Aralia elata, assembly GCA_034770075.1. NCBI lineage: Eukaryota > Viridiplantae > Streptophyta > Magnoliopsida > Apiales > Araliaceae > Aralia > Aralia elata. The sequence goes on from CM068377.1 coordinate 73,824,818, forward strand.
GGGAACGCAAAATTTGGGTGTCTACAGCTGCCCCTCTTTATCGTGTTTATGCAATGTTTAAATGAAATGAACAGGATAAAGAATAGACACTCGATGCATGAATGACAATGCACAATGATGACAATACATACGTGATGCAACACATATGATCAATGATGCAACATAAGATGCAATGGATGCAAAATGTCCGTAAAAGGGTGCCAATGCGGATGATCGTCTTGTCGGGGCGGGGTTTCGTCGCCGGTCACCCATCTCGTAATCGCCGATTATCGTCGCCGGTCGATTGTCTCGTCGGGGCCGGGTATCGTCGCCGGTCACCCATCTCGTAACCCTCGGGTATCGTCGCCGGTTGGTTATCTTGTCGGAGCTAGTTTTCGTCGCCGGTCATCCATCTCGTAATCGCCGGTTATCGTCGCCAGTCGATTGTCTCGTCGGGGCCGGGTATCGTCGCCGGTCACCCATCTCGTAATCGCCGGTTATCGTCACCGGTTGATCGTCTCGTCGGGGCCGGGTATCGTCGCCGGTCACCCATCTCGTAACCGCCGGTTATCGTCGCCGGTCGATTGTCTCGTCGGGGCCGGGTATCGTCGCCGGTCACCCATCTCGTAACCCCCGGGTATCGTCGCCGGTTGGTTATCTTGTCGGAGCCGGGTATCATCGCCGGTCATCCATCTCGTAATCGCCGGTTATCGTCGTCGGTCGATTGTCTCGTCGGGGCCGGGTATCGTCGCCGGTCACCCATCTCGTAACCCCCGGTTATCGTCGCCGGTTGGTTATCTTATTGAAGTTAGTTTTCATCGCCGGACATCCATCTCGTAATCGCCGGTTATCGTCGCCGGTCGATCGTCTTGTCGGGGCCGGGTATCGTCGCCGGTCACCCATCTCGTAACCCCCGGTTATCGTCACCGGTTGGTTATCTTGTCGGAGCCGGTTTTCGTCGCCGGACATCCATCTCGTAATCGCCGGTTATCGTCGCCGGTCGATTGTCTCGTCGGGGCCGGGTATCGTCGCCGGTCACCCATCTCGTAACCCCCTGGTATCGTCGCCGGTTGGTTATCTTGTCGGAGCCGGGTATCGTCGCCGGTCATCCATCTCGTAATCGCCTGTTATCGTCGCCGGTCGATTGTCTCGTCGGGGCCGGGTATCGTCGCCGGTTACCCATCTCGTAACCCCCGGTTATCGTCGCCGGTTGGTTATCTTGTCGGAGCTGGTTTTCGTCGCCGGACATCCATCTCGTAATCGCCGGTTATCGTCGCCGGTCGATTGTCTTGTCGGGGCCGAGTATCGTCGCCGGTCACCCATCTTGTAATTTATTTTCACTAAACACATCACACGGCTGCAAGGGAAGCAGGGGGACCCACCAGGGCCAGCCGCAGATGGATCTGCTGCCAAGATCGGGATTCTTATGCGGCTCGCCACTTCCAGATCTGTCACTTTCAACTTCGTACCCCACATAGATTCTTGCGATTTTGCTCGTTTGCAAGGGCAGATGGATCTGCGGCCAAGATCGGGATTCTTATGCGGCTCGCCACTTCCAGATCTGTCACTTTCAACTTCGTACCCCACATAGATTCTTGCGATTTTGCTCGTTTGCAAGGGCCTTTTGTCGAGTTTTCCAACCTTTCTGCAAAAACTGCTCCGGTAGGATCGATCTACGCGCTACTGGTAACACTTTAACCGTTCACTTTTCAATTTCGTCAACGTTTTGCTATACATTTGGCTATTTGCATGGTTAGAGATAGAAATGTATGCTTTACAATGCTATGCTATGTATTATCATATATACATGCTATGTATCAAGTGTGTGAGTCCTACTTTATGCTCATGATGCGGTTCCACATATCTGTTGTTCCTTTTTTGAAAGAAAATCATGCATTATGGTCCTTTACATGCTGTAATGAATGCAACTTTGATCTGTTTGAGGCTTGGATTGATGGAAAACATGTTTGGCGTATGCCTGGGATGTCCATTTTACAGACGGAACTCTGCCGATTTTTTATTTTTTTTTTGTACATAATAAACATGCATCATGTTGCATTAATTCTATGATAAATATTGGAATATTTGTGGCATAAATTAAAAAAAAAAGGGAACTTACCTCCCTCCTTGCCTGTTCTGTTCCAACTATGGATCCCGACGCTCCTAGTAGCTCATCTGCGTCTCGGACATCGGGTGTTCGCCGTCGTAGGGCTGCACCTGCCCCTGTTCTTCCTCGGACCCGTCAGGCTCACCGCTTGGTGGAGGCTGTCATCCATCCCGATCATCCGGACGTTGAGGAGGCTGCTCCTCCGGAGGTTGTGGCAGAGGGGCCATCCTCCAGCACCCCGGCTCCATCTCCTCATCATGCTCCTTCTGGCGCCCCTGTGCAGATACCCGATCTTTTGGGTCGGGATCTCAGTCGTCACCCCTCGGCATCTCTTGTAGCTAATGAGGTATATTCAATTCTCTTCTCATCTCATTTTCAATTTCTCAATTCCCGTTCTACCTGGACTGACCCATTGATGATTGTCACAGGTGCCGGAGTTTACTCAGCCCAGGGGCAACTGGTTCAACATCTACTCCCTCTACACGGCTTTGCACAGCGACTACCGGGCGGTGGTGGATTCTTGGGGCTTCCGTCACTTTTTCACTATCATCCCCCGTCAGTGCCCCTGGGGTTACATGAGGGCCTTATCCGAGCGATGGTTCCATCAGACGCAGTCCCTTCACCTTCTTGACTGCGAGGTTATGTTGACCCCCTGGGATTGGAGGTACATCACAGGTATAGAGTTCACCGGGTCCCGTGTCCCTCTGGATCTCGACATTACTCCAGCGAAGGTCCGGGCTTTATTGGGCTTTGCCACCGATGACCGGGTCTTCAAGGCCCGTAGCATTCGATCCGGTGCCTTGGCTGTCGATGCTGTCGGGGGTTTATATGCACTGCCTATTCCAGCGGATCAGGGCACTCGGGACATTCTATTACGGCGCTTATTCCTGACCATTATGAGGGGTTGTTTCCTAGGGAACAACTCCTCCACCATTCATTTCAGCGTCGTAGGAGCTGTCAAAGACGTGGACCGTATCAGTGACTGTGATTGGGGGTCATTCACCTTTGCTTATTTCCTCCACGGTCTGCGTCTACGCTCGGAGGGCCAGACAGATGCTTGGCTCGGATTCTATCATTTCTTGCTGGTGAGGCTTCTCTTCCTCTCTTCTTACTGGACTTTCCTTCATTTATTTCCCTTTTCTGCATTTATCGGTTACTCATGCTTTTCACTGTTTCTGTTCGCAGTTCTGGGCCTACGAGCGTCTCCCATGTCTGAGGCCTGTCACCACTCTTGGCCTGGACACTTATCCCCGGGGCCGGCGATGGCATCATAGCACTTTGGAGGAGGTCCCGGTATCTGGCAGCTTTGCACACTGCCGCATCCAGCTGGAGGTGATCACGGCTGCTGATGTCGTCTAGGTTCCTTACCTCTCCGAGCATCTGACTGTGGGGTTTGCTGATGGGCATCCTTCTGGCCCGGAGTTCGAGCTTTCCACCCGTCGTCTCACTTTGCAGAGTGTTGGAGGATGGGTGATGTACCTGGGGGAGCGCGCATTCAGATGCGTTACTGGAGAGATTCGCATCCCGCATTCCCTTCCTTTCACTACCTCCTGGCCGCTGGATTCTCAGCCTTCGGAGATCATGCTCGCAGGGGAGGACGGCCGGATGCTTCCCACGGGTCCCAGTACGAGTGATACTTTCCGTACTTGGTGGGTGCCCCGTACCATCGGTCCTCAGACCCGGGCCACATTCTTCCTCGGGGATATGGTTCCCGGCTCGGTGATGATGACTGACTGGGCAGCCTGCGTTCGGAGCCCTACCCATGCCGAGCAAATCGCCACTCTGACCCGTCAGGTAGACCAGTTGTCCCTATATCTTCGGGTGTTGGGCCGGACTCCAGAGGATGCTTATGCCTACGATCCTGACGGTGCAGGTTATGATGCGGGCCCGAGCTCATCTGATGCCACAGCGCAGCCATACATCCCCGACATGAACTTTGGGCCTTCGACTTCGGCGACTCCGGGGGATCAGTTTGAGGATCCCGCTTTCATAGATGAGATTGATTTTATTTAGATCAGGATAGGATAGGGCTTTTGTACCTGCACCTGTTTGGATTTATTTATTATTTTCATTTTATGCACTATGTACTGAACTCATTTATTTATTTATGCACAGTTTTTTTTTTATCTTTTATATCTATGAAATTCATTTGCTCTATTATTAACTATATGATGCATGCTTTTTTTTTATTTATGGATAGAGAATGACCCCTGTACAGTCTTTTTGATACTATTTTTCCACAGATGTCGTCCTCAGATGCCGTGGTACGCTTGGATTCCATTCCTCCCACAGGGTTGGTTGGCAGTCTCCTCCGCTGGTTGGACAGTCTATTGCTGGCTGACAGGGTCGTCGCAACTGGTCTTTTGGGACATTCTTGGTCCTTATTATCCTTCCAGGTGCCAGCGGGCTTTGTGGAGGGTATTCTGAGCTATTGGACCCCTGCCCGTCAAGTGTTCAGGTTAGGGACAGTAGAGCTGACCCCCACCCTCGAGGAGTATGCTCGCTTCACCGGCTTGCCTTTGGATGGTCCTTGTGCCAGGGTCACGGCTGGTTCCATGCGCCGTCAATTCTTGACTTTCACCGGTTTGCGGAGGGCTATCTTGTTACCGGTGATCACATTAGACCATATGGTCCCCCTTCAGTTCTTGATTGACCGATTTGGCTCACCTGACAGTTTTTGTCTTTTCCTCGGTGATTTTTCCGTGTCCGAGGAGCGATGGGGTGCCTTGAGAGTGGACGTTCTGATGGCCTGTGTCGTCTCAATTTTGTACTTGCCCGCAGGACCTGATCAGTTGGACATGCGGGTTGTCGCGGCCGTTCAAGCCCTTCAGGAGGATCACACCATTCTTCCCATGATATTGGCGGATATCTACATGTCAGCCTCATACTGCCAGTCTTTCCGCGGCAGAGTATTCAGAGGGAGCTCGACTTTATTGTACGTGTGGTTCATGAGTCATCTCAGTCCCATCGGTCACTTCCGTCGCCAAGGGTTTTGCTTTAGCCATGACATAACCACGCAGTTTTCGTTTCGTCCCGTGAGCGGTACTGATGTGGCCTCCTGGACATCATTTTTGTCGGTCATCGAGGATCCCTTTAATCTACTGGTCTATTCGGGTTATTGCTCTTTTATGAGCTTCTTGACTCATGTGCCTGACCTGGACTTCATTCCCATTACTGGCTTGAGGGGCGTGACGACTTATCATCCCTTGGCTGTTACAGGGCAGTTTGATCAGACACAAGATTTTCACCCTTTCACGGGTGCAGCCGCCTATCGATTCCCTATATCATCCCAGACAGAGAGGGACCTAATGCGGGTATACGATCTTTGGTCTCGCCGGATCTTTGCCGAATATAGTGATAGCTGCCACATCCAGACGTTTGCTTACGTGCAGTGGTTGCGCGGGGACTCGGATCCGGTTGGTTTGAGTCAGACTGGGGCCTTTGGTGATTCTGGATTGATTTTCCTAGATGGTACCGCAGATCACTCCATCTCAGCTGATTCTACCCCTAGTCGGGTCACTGAGGATACCCGACTCCGCTTGGCCTTGGCTACTACTGAGGCTGAGAGGGATGCCGCTCTTGTCGAGAGAGATGATGCCATTCTGGCTAGAGATGTTGCCATTGCTGACAGAGATGCCATTGTACTTCAGACCAGGGCAGTTATAGATGCTCATTCTGGGACTGTCAGCCGAGCCACTGCTTTATTGGATCGTATTGATATGATGGGGCAGCAGATTGCAGGGGATGCTGATGCTTCAGATCTATCCACCACTTTATCCATCCTGCTTCAGCTAGTTTTAGATTTGTAGATTATTTTATTTCTTGCATAGACTACGTTAGTTTCATCGGTTATTGAAAGAGAAATCTTGTAACAAAATGACTTATATATGTAGACATGCATTTAAATTTAGTCACTTTCCCTTTTTGTCGTATCGCTGCCTTTCATTGGATCCTCATTTTATCCAGCTAACCATGATTTTGACATTTTGCCTTCTTTCTCCTCTCAAGTCTTGACGGAGATTTGACAGATATTGTCGCACACCCTACCAATTTCATCGGATTGGGTTTTAGATTTTGGGTAACTGTTTGGTTGGATCAGGGTTATGTCATTTGGGATGAAGCTGATTAGGCTGCTGGTTTCGGGAAGGTTCTGAGGGTATAGGAAGGTTTATCTGGCTGTTGGGAATTGGCTTCGTTTAGGGAAAGGATTATTATTTTTTTTTAGTGATCGGACCGTGCCGTGATGGCTGCCTACGTACCCCCACAAGTTGGGAGATCAGGTCCTACGTAGTTCGTTCCTTCAAAGAAAAGGAAGAATTGATGATTCAAGCTTAGAACCGCTTCACCGAGTCGGAATTGAGAGGTTGTGGAAATACCTCCCCATCCATTTCTTGCAACATGAGGGCTCCTCCGGATAGCACTTTCTTAATTACAAATGGTCCCTCCCAGTTCGGGGCGAACTTCCCCTTGGCTTCGTCTTGACAAGGCATGACTCTTTTTAGCACCAAATCATTTTCCTTGAACTTCCGAGGTCTTATCCTTTTGTCGTATGATCTAGAGATCCTTTGTTGATATAACTGACCGTGCGAAACAGCAGCCACCCTTCTTTCATCGATTAGGGCCAATTGGTCGTATCGACTTTGCATCCAATCCTCCTCGCTTATCTGAGCATCGATCACTATTCTGAGGGACGCCATTTCAACCTCAATTGGCAAAACGACCTCCATTCCATATACCAAAGCGTAAGGGGTTGCCAATGTAGAAGTACGCGTTGACGTTCGGTATGCCAGCAGGGTGAGGGGTAACAAATCTGGCCATCCCCGATGATTGGCAGACATTTTCGCCATGATCGTCTTGATGTTCTTGTTTGCAGCGTCCACTGCCCCATTCATCTTAGGACGGTAAATGACAGAATTGAGGTGTTTGATCTTAAACTGGTCGCACAATCCTTTCATGAGGGCGTTGTTTAAATTCTTGGCATTGTCAGAGACCAAAACCTCAGGCTGCCCGTATCGACAAATGACATTATTCCTAATGAAACCAACGATGACCTCCTGAGTTACTTTGGGGAAAGAAGCTGCTTCTACCCATTTGGTGAAGTAATCGATCATAACGAAAATGAATCGGTGCCCGTTGCTTACTTTGGGCTCTATTGGTCCGATTACATCCATTCCCCACATTGAAAATGGCCACGGGGAGGTCATACAGTGCAGTTCATTGGGAGGCGTATGGATCACATTACCGTGCGCCTGGCATTGGTAACACCGTTCGACATGATCATCGCAGTCGGCCTTTAGTGTTAACCAATAATGCCCCGTCCTCAAGATCTTTTTGGCCAGCATCGGTCCACTCATGTGTGGCCCACACACTCCACCATGTATTTCGCTCATAATCCTTTGGGCCTGCGTCTCATCTACGCATTGCAACAGTCCCAACCCAGCATCCCTATTGTAGAGTGAATCCCCACTCAAGTAAAATTTCATTGCCATCTTTTGAATTCTCATCCTCTCAGTTCGGCTCGCCTGGTCGGGAATGGTTCTATCTCTCAGATATTCCCTTATGTCGTGATACCAGGGCTGCTTTGGCAACACCACCTCGTCTGATAATACCGCCACATGTTCCTCATATGCCGGGGCATTCTGTACTGCTATCTCAATCTGTGGAACGTCCCTGTTCTTGATTATGTGGATTAAGGAAGCCAGAGTTGCCAATGCATCGGCAAAATCATTCCGTCCCCGGGGAATATGACGGAAAGCGATATCTTCGAACTCTTGCATCAACTGGATAACACAACGATGGTATGGAAGTAACCGGAGCTCTTTTGTGTTGTACACCCCGATCGCTTGTCTGATTACCAGTTCTGAATCCCCGAACACCGCTAGTCTTTTCACTCCCATGTCGCGGGCAAAGCGGAGTCCCAAGATACATCCCTCGTATTCAGCGGTGTTATTCGAATTGCTAAATTTCAGTTTAGTGGCCACAGGGTATTGCTCTCCGGTGATAGAGACCAGGACCGCTCCGGCTCCTGCCCCCTCGGCATTCATGGCACCATCAAAATACAGCTTCCAGAACTGCCCCTCGTCATCACATTTCGCGTGTGATACCCAAAATATATCTTCGCCTGGTAGAGGAGTTTCTAACGGCTCCATCCCTCCGGACGGGGTTTCTGCCAACTGATCTGCAATTCCCTGTCCTTTCATGGCTTTCTGAGTTACGTACACCATGTCGAACTGCTGTAAGATTAACTGCCATCTTGACAACCGACAGTTTAGCATGGGCCTTTCAAAAATATATTTCAGGGGATCCATTCTTGATATCAGGTACGTCGTATGCCCATGGAGGTAGTGTTGTAATCTCCCTGCAGCCCAAGCCAGAGCACAACAAGTCTTCTCGATGGGCGTGTAATTCTGTTCGCATTGGCTAAATCTCTTGCTGAGGTAATAGATGGCCTGCTCTTGACCTGCCTCATTCTTCTGCCCCAGCATACACTATGGCATTTACCGATATATACATAAATAGAGGGATCCCATCCTTCGGGGGTACCAACACTGGTGCCTCTGTCAGCTGCCTTTTAATGGTCTGAAAAGCCTTCTAACACTGCTCATTCCATTCTTGGGAAGCACCTTTCCTTAACAATTTGAAAATTGGCTCGCATGTAGTCGTCAAGTGGGATATAAAACGGCTGATGAAGTTTATTCTTCCGAGGAATCCTCTTATCTCCTTCTCTGTGTGAGGTGCCGGCATATCCACAATGGCCTTAATCTTTGCTGGATCCAACTCAATGCCTCGATCACTAACCAGGAATCCCAAGAGCTTACCTGACTGCACTCCGAAAGCATACTTTGCTGGATTGAGCTTTAAATTATAATTTCTGAGCCAATCGAATAGCTTTTTAAGATGGGTTATATGATCAGATTCTACCCTAGACTTCACGATAATGTCATCCACGTAGACCTCTATCTCGTTATGCATCATATCGTGGAACAGGGCCATCATGGCTCTCTGATAAGTAGCCCCTGCGTTTGTGAGACCAAAAGCCAATCGTCTATAGCAGAAGGTGCCCCAAGGGGTGATGAACGCGGTCTTTTCCCGATCTTCCTCCGCCACCATTATCTGATGATACCCGGCAAAGCAATCCACAAAAGAATACATTTCGTACTGGGCCGTGTTATCCACCAGGATGTGTATGAAAGGCACTGGAAAATTATCCTGAGACTGGCCTTATTTAGATCTCTGTAGTCTACACATACCCTCACCTTCCCTCTAGGCTTAGCCACTGGGACCGCATTGGACAGCCATTCGGGGTAAGTGGACACCATAATGATTCTCGCCCTGAACTGCTTGATGATCTCTTCCTTCACTTTTAAGCTCCACTCCGGTTTCAACTTTCTTAATTTTTGTTTGACAGGCCTGAAACCCTCCTTGATGGGCAATCGGTGTACCACAATGTCGGTGGACAATTCGATCATATCCTCATGAGACCAGGCAAAGACATCCTCATATTGGTTTAGCAACTCAGTCATTTCAGTTTTTTGGCTGGGGGTAAGGTCCTTCCCTATCTTAAGTTCCTTTGGCTTGTCAGGGGTCCCGATATCTATAGTGATGGTTTGGTCCAAGTTGGGTTTGGGTTTATCCTCGACCCATCCTTTGATCTCGTCAGGCGCGTCGTCGTAATCTGTCTCGTCTTGCTCAATGCCCATCAAATCGAAGTCGAGCTCAATGTCAAAATCATAATCATCATTCAAATTTGAAAGACCGTTTGTTAGGAAAGGATTACTCAAATTGGTACACCTGACATGCAACAAAATACTTGTCATATATAAGTTATTTTCCACGACGATCACATTTTCAGATAACATGAAGAAACGACATAATTATGCAAAATATAAAACAACAACAAAAATAAACTTCTTCGTCCTCCCATCCTCTGGGGTCTACCACCCTGATGTCGGGTTTTACCCTTGTTTAGATATCACTGGTTTCATGGTCCAGTTGTCGACGGTCAGGTCAGATGAAATGCGCTGGATGAAAGGTGGCCTCACATCGGACACTTGTCCGATGATTACGGCCACATCGCCCGAGTCCCCCTTCTTACCTTCTTCGGGAATAATTAATCCTGCCCAATCGATGACAGGCACAGCTTGTTGGGCTCCCAGTGACGTGACAACACCCGTCCCCTCTCTACTACTTGTTAATAGTCCGGGGATATAGCACTTGGTTTAAAATTCTTTCGCGACCTCCTGCAGGAAACTTTCCCTCCGGGCCGACTCATCACTTGCGGGGGTTAACTCTTCATTCCCCGACCCAATCACAGGCTCGCTAGTCCCCTGTTCATTGTTGACCTTGGTCACCGGACTGCCAGTCAATTGAATCGGAGCCGCACCCCGACGGTGTCTCCGTGCTATGTCTTCACGATATCCCAATCCTGCTTTACCTATCTGATGGGGTAGCTGAATGGGCTCGGTGATTCCTTGGCTACTCTTTCCTAACCCCTGTCCAGGTTGGAATTTCATTTTCATCATTTCCTTTGCAACAAAGGTAAGTTCTGGGGAGACCCTAGGTTTCATGGCTGGGGATCCCAGGCATTTGTAATAGGGAGTGCTAATTTCCAAAGCCTGAAAACTGGCAGGTGTCGCCGACTCGTCCACATTAATCACTGGCATGCCACTCCTGGGAGGAGAAGGGTCATCACATTCTGCCGAGATCGTTATCAGATTCCCATCGATGATTAATTTGATTTGTTGGTGTAGCGTGGAAGGGACTGCCCCGGCCATGTGTATCCACGGCCTCCCCAATAACAGGTTATAATTGGCTGCAATGTCTAGAATTTGGAAAGAGATCAAAAGTACAGGGTCCTATTTCCACCGGTAATTCTATTTCTCCAATTGTGTCCCTCCGGGAACCATCGAAGGCTCGCACCACTACATGACTGGCCCGTAGGCGCTTGGGATTGATGTTCATCTTCTGTAACGTACTGAGGGGACAGATATTCAGCGCCGATCCTCCATCAATCAGCACCCCATTCATGATATAACCTGAGGAAACTACCGCAATATGTAGTGGTTTTCGGTGCCCCCTTCCCTCCTTGGGGATGTCCTCATCTGCAAAGGATATTACATCACTCTCCAACAGATGGCCTACCAGCTGGCCGAAACATTCCTCACTAATTTCCTTGGGCACGTATGCCTCCTCTAGGACCTTCGCCAGGGTTTTGCAGTGATCATTGGATGACAACACCAAGTCCATGACTGATGTTAGGGTTGACTCCTCATTTAAAATCTGGATCCCTCTTGTTTCCGGGTGATCCATCCTTTTCAAGAATTCTATGGCCTTTTCCTCGGAAATCTCTTCATTTTTCTTCTTTTGGCTCTCAAGGACTCGCCCGGGAAGATATAAGGGGTTCCCCTTTGTCGTCACAGAAGCACAACTGGCCGCTTCCTCTGGCATCCCCCATAATTCCAAGGTACCGTCCTTAGACTACTGATAGGGATTTGCGGCCTTGCCGCAAGGATGAGGGGCCTCGGAGCCGTCAACTTGACAGGTCCCTCCGTGCTATTCGTACTTACACCTATCAACCTGATGGGAACTCCCCGTGCACTCCCATGATCATATATCACGTTGATCATTTCCTCAATTTTATGCACATAGTTCAACCTTGACGGCCCCTCGGCTTCATTGGCCTCCGTCGCATTGACCCCCCCTCCATCATGCCTTGGCAGGGGATTGGCCTTAACATTCGGGGAGTCTGGCTGTTCCACTACAATTTCCCCGCTGTCAATCAGGTTTTGGATTCTGTGCTTCAACGTCCAACAGTCCTGTGTCATGACCAGGGGAACTTGAGTGGTATACACATCGCTTGCTTGGGTCAAACCTTCTTCCCTTTGGGTCACTCGGGGGTACCAAACCAACTATCTTCTTTTGGGCTACTAACACTGCTAAGACCCATTCAAGAGGTTCCCCGAGCGGGGTGAATACTCGATTTTGCGAGGCCGCATATCTCCTTCGCCCTTCCGCCCTCTGATCAGCGAAGTTAGGCTGTCGGGATGGCCCTACCCTCTGCATCTGTACCGGAAGATGGCTTTCTGTTTTTCTGGATGACCCCTGCAGGATGAGGGAAACATCTTCTTCCTTCTTCTTTTGGACCCTCCGGGAAGTGCTGCCATAGTTTCCGTTCTGTATTTGCTCTGCAGCTGTTTCCAAGGCCGTGAAATCCCGGATTTTGCCAGATTTCAACCCCATATCCACCATTTCTCCATGTTTAATCATCTCAGCAAAGGGTCTACCAATCCCTGATATGACCCGCTCATAATACGGTGGCTCTTGAATGTCTAGAAAGGTCATCACCATCTCCGATTCACTCATCGGGGGATTCACCTGTGCTGCCATACCCCTCCATCATTGTGCATAATCCCTGAAGGATTCCCTGGGTTGCTTATTAACTTTTGTCATTTGGTATCTATCCAGGGCCATTTGCGCCTGGAAGCTATACTGTGTTAAGAAGGTATGGGCCAACTCCTCCCAATTATGGATCTGGGCATTGTCAAGACGGGCATACCAGATTCTCGCTTCTCCCGTCAAACTCTTTTGGAAAAGTTGCATCCTTAGACTCTCATCCTCGGCGTAAGATCCAAGCTCCCCGATGTAGATTTTCAAATGTGTGTAAGGATCCCCTTTCCCATTGTATTTTTCAAATTCGGGGATTTTAAATTTCTTCGGGTATCTGGCTCCGGGGAAGACACATAAATCTGAATAGTTAACCCTGCCTAGGGACCCTATGCCCTTCATAGATTGGATGGTTTCCTCCATTTGTCTCATTTTCTTTCGCAGGTCATCCGCATCTCCCTCTTCCGGGAGAGTAATCACTGTTTTGTTAGGTACGGGAATGGCCTTTGGGACGACTGGCTCGCCCTTAGGTTGGGGTGGATCCTCTTTAGGAGGGTCCTGTCGAGGTAGCAATTGTTCCTTTAGCATCATGGCCATTTCTAACATCTGCCTTTTAAAGTCATCAAATTCCTCCCTAGATATGGAGCCAGGATTAGTAGGTGGGAGCTCAGCCATTTCAGATGTAGAGTTTTGGGCCCTTTTAGACTACGAACGGGTTTGAGGAGCAATCCTACAGAGACAATGGTTCGAAGTTTAGTCCAGGGAAATGAAAAATGTGGATGCATGCTAAAGCTGTAAGTTTCATGTTTTGGGTTTTTTAATCTTTCCCTGTAAAACAGAAAGTTAGTAGTCCTTTAATGCAATAGCAAATGCTAAACATGACGTATTATGCTTCCCCAAATGTTCCCTGCAAAACATAGAGGTTAGTAATTTCTTTTGACAGCAAGGGAGGCACATATGAGTGGGATCATGACATTTATACGCGTGAACGTAAAAGGGCATGAAGAGACTTTTCCTGCGTTGGGTTATTCTGAGGTTGACCTATCCTAGGGTTACTCTCACGGGCTTTTCGGCATGAAGGTCCCCAAATCTTCGCAATCTACTCGTCTGAGTCCTTTCGATTGGAGCGGATTTGGGTGGTGCGTTTCCTGAGCCATCTCCGGGGACCAGCCCCTTCGAGTCCAGTAATAAGCAACCGACAGGTTCGCCTCAGGAGGAGGTACTCTCTCAACATACATTCACATTCATCGTCCCCACCGTATGCAAATGATTACTTAAAAATAAAGCAATTCCATTCAATCATTCATTTATTTGACAAAACACACATTCACACAACAAAAGTAAAAAATCAAAATATCGCACACACATACATTTTATGAATTTTAAAAGGATTGGATAGCATCAAGATTTGAACGCGGCTTAAGCCCTCTAATGTCCCCAGCAGAGTCGCCAGCTGTCGACGCCGGTTTCTCGCCTCTTCCGATTTTCTTAGCCTTTTGATTGAATGATTTTGGGGAAAAGGTCGGCATTAATGTCAACGGGGTTTTGAAAGATCGTTTTTTTTTATGAGCCAATTAACTAGAGTCGCCAGTTGGTATATTTGAAATGGATGTACCAACTCATCCGAGTTTTCGTTTTTTATAAATCGCTGGCTCATATGTGACTCCGAATTAATTGGTCTGTGAATCGAGATTCATAGAGTTCGGGGGCTTGCTTAAGTGAGGGGAAGGTGTTAGGCACCCCTCGACTTCCGTGAAACACGGTTACCACAATCTTGATGCTTTCCTATCTTTTAATTCATGAAATGTGTGTGTGTATGCGCGCGTGTGTATGTGTGTGCCTATGTGAGTGTTGTGGTGAGTTTGTATAAAAGAATCATTTCAATTTTTAGGGAAAGTCGTGCTTTAATTTGAGAATGCTTCGGAATGTCTTTTCGGCATACACGAGAAAGCTTTATGAAAAAAGTTTGATTTTAATTGTCAAAACTAGGAGATTTTCATTAGATGTCGTTTTGGCAAAAATAAGAGTTTATTAAACCTTAGCCAAAATAGGAATCAAGATTTATACGTTGCTTTCATAAATGATGGGCAATTTCTAGGATCTCTTTCGCCCTATGTATCAAGGTTTAATAAAACGTTTAGTTCTTTTTATAAAAAACCATTTTTTGTGACACACTTGAAAACAACTTCTCTTTAGTTTTCTCGTAAAATAGGAATCGACTTCCGTTAGCATTTCCAATTTTTAGCCTCGTGATGCTAATATCCTACTTTGATTGATTTTAGAAAAATCTTTATTGTTTTGGCCTTGAAATCTTTTGTTTGGTGTTGCAAATCAAATTAAATATCAAAACGCGTAGGGGGCTATTTACGGGCATGTAAGCCATCAAAATACCCCGAACGCCAACAATCCCATATTTCACTACTACGGGGCCTTAAACCCGATTCTCGCTTTGGCGTCGTTTTAAGGCCCAACAGTTACATGTTACAAAAACGAGCACCTTGAATCTATTACATACATCAAAACGTCCATCATCGGATTTGGACCACGGGTTCGCGTTCCTAGGCTCACACCCGATATTGCTACATACCCACAAAATGAATACTACAAAACTAATCAACACGGATTTGCCTAATACACCATGATATCCGAAAATGACAATCTAAATGAATTACACCCAATAAATCATCATAAACAAGCTAGAAAATTCACTAATTGGATATCCTCGGGTTATTAGGAAGAATTTTTTTCCGATGGAACCCTCACTAATAATCCATAATCCGTGATTGTCCAACAAGATACATGAAGATTACATTTAATTTAACCAAAAAATATGATATAAATTGCTAGAACAAAGAGGATTTTTACCTTGCAAATGATCTCAAATGGATGTAAACTTGTATATTTGAAATAGGATTAGAAGGATATTTGATACAACAAAAATCAAAAGAATATAAATCTTCTCCTTTTTTTTTCTTTTCTTCCTATTTTGCTGCAAAACTTAGCTATTTTCCTCTCAATTCCTGAGCTTTTCTGCTGCTGAATCCTTCTTTCTCAAAACTGCTCAACTTCTCCAACTCTCCTGTATGCTGCAACGAAAATGAGCTGAAATAGGCTGGCCGCAGATCAATCTGCGGCTGGCTGGCCACCTGCCTTCCACTCACCTGATTTCGAGTTTCGTGTTTCGAGTTCCGTGTTTTCAAAAGGCGCACTATTTGGCCGCAGATCAATCCGTGGCTGGACAATTTGACTTTCTCGATTTTCATGTCACGCCTCGATTTTCGTGCCTTAACGTCGGTTTTCGCTGACAGGCTCGTACTCTGCAGTCCGAGAATTACCGGGAGACGTGCCACCTCATTCAGGAATGCCCGTTTCGGATGACCTTATTGTCACGTCAGCTTTGGTCGCCAATCATCGCGGTGGTGTTGAACGTTCACGCTTGTGTCCATTCCTTCGCTCCCGCAAGCCGGTTCAATTGACGATTTTGCCCTCCTGTCACGGTCAGTATTGGGAACGCAAAATTTGGGTGTCTACAGGAACGATGACGGTGCCTGAGTATGCCGCAAGGTTTAATGAATTGGCTAGGTTTGCACCATATCAAGTTAACACTGACGAGAGAAAGGCTGGGAGGTTCGAGCAGGGACTGAAGCCCTGGCTGTATAGTCGAGTCTCGATGTTTCAACTAAGTTCGTTCGCGACAGTACTGGAAAAAGGTAATTATCGCTGAAGGGGGAAGTGATACTCTATCTAAATACAACCAGGAGAAAAAGACGAAGAAGGGTGAGAGTGAGAATAAGGCAGGTGGTAGCCATAGTGGTGATAGTCAGAAAAGGAAACGGAATGATAATACTTTTATTGGAAATCAGCGAGGGAGTCAGAAGAAGAGAATAGAGGCTTGTGGCAACTGTGGAAAGAGTCACGTGGGAGTGTGGATGAAAGGAAAAAGGGTATGTTTCAATTGTGGTCAAGAGGGCCACATTGCACCAAACTGCCCTAGTCTGAAAAAGGGAGCATGTTTCACCTGTGGATCAAAGGTTCACTTGGCACGTGATTGTCCTAAGAAAGCAGCAGGAGGAGCAAGCGGAGGTAGGGGAAACAGTAGTGGTGGCAATTTAACTATCACTGGACTAGTGCAATCAAATCGACCAATTGCCCGAACATTCAACATGACGGTACAGGATGCTGCGCAGTCAAAGGATGTAGTGTCAGGTATCATTCCGATTAATGACATTAATGCTTATGTATTATTTGATTCGAGTGTTACTGGTTCATTTATATCCGATGAATTTGCTAGAAAATTTGAATTGCTTCAAGAAGAGTTAGACTACCCTCTGAACATAGAAATTGTGAATAGAGAAGTGATTCCTATTAAACTTATACACAAGAATTGTCGTGTAGATATTAAGGGTCATTTGATGTTAGTAGACTTAATCCCAATTCGACTTGGGGAATTTGATGTTATCTTAGGAATGGATTGGTTATTTAACATGGTGCGGTAATTGATTGGCAAAAGAAGTGTGTTACCCTAATGACTCTGAAGAAGTCAAAATTAGTATTTTATGGCAGCAAGTCGCCTAGACAAGCGAGTTGCCTGACGATGATGCAGGCCAAGAGGTTGTTAAGACAAGGATGTGTAGGATATTTAGCCTATATAGTGGATACTTAGAAAGAGGGTGTGAAACTGGAGGAAATACCAGTAGTTAGAGAGTTTGCAGACGTGTTTCCCGATGATTTGCCAGGACTTCCGCCCGATAGGGAAATCGAATTTATGATCGATTTAGTACCAGGGACCGCCCCTATATCGAAAGCCCCGTACCGTATGGCTCCGGTGGAGATGAAGGAGTTGATGGTTCAACTGCAAGAGCTTTTGGATAAGAAATATATTCAGCCGAGAGTATCACCGTGGGGTGCACCAATATTATCCGTTGCCAAGGATCGATGACCTGTTTGACCAGTTAAAGGGAGCTATGTATTTCTCGAAAATAGATTTGAGAAGTGGGTATCATCAGTTGAAGGTTATAAAGGAAGATATACTGAAGACAACATTCAGAACTTGGTATGGTCATTATGAGTTTCTGGTAATGTCTTTTGGTTTAACAAATGCACCTGCAGCATTTATGGATTTAATGAATAGGGTGTTTAAGCCATTTTTGGATAAGTTCGTAGTGGTCTTCATTGATGATATTTTGGTGTATTCTAAAACCAAGGAAGAGCACACTGAGCATTTGAAACTGACGTTAGAGTCATTAAGAAGGAAGAAGTTATATGCGAAGTTTTTAAAATGTGAATTTTGGTTAGAGCGCGTGCAATTTCTTGGGCACGTGATTGATAAAGACGGGATTTCGGTGGATCCATCAAAAGTGGAAGCTGTGATAAATTGGGATCAGCCGAAGACACCGTCGGAAGTGAGGAGTTTCCTAAGCTTGGCAGGTTATTATCGTCGGTTTATTCAAGATTTTTCCAAAATAGCCACTCTGTTAACAAATTTGACGAGAAAAGCAGTAAAGTTTATATGGTCAGAAAAATGCGAAGAAAGTTTCCAAGAATTGAAGAAAAGATTACATACGACACATGTGTTGTCTTTGCCGGATAATACAGGGAATTTTGTGGTATATATCGACGTATCGCATAAGGGCCTAGGCTGTGTGCTTATACAGAACGACAAGGTCATTGCGTAGGCATCGCGATAGTTAAAAGATTATGAAAAAGGGTATATGACCCATGATTTGGAGTTAGCCGTGGTGGTTTTTGCTTTAAAGATTTGGAGACATTATCTTTATGGGGAGAAGTGTGAGAAATATACAGACCATAAAAGTCTGAAATATATTTTCACACAAAAGGACCTGAAAATGCGTCAGAGGAGGTGGTTAGAGCTAGGGGTGTGCATCGGTAAAATACCGTACCGAACTGTACCGGTTATCGAAAGTGACCAAAATTGCCTACTGATACAAGTACCGGTTAGACCGGTTTTCCGAACCGATTAGCCAGTTCGGTACCGGATTGGTACCGGTTTTTACCATGTTTGTACTGGTTAATTAAAAAGCATTTGGGCTTGTCTAGTGATGGGCTTATATTAGTTGGTCTAGGTCCACATGGTATATTAGTAAATTCGTGTGGTTGAGAGAGTAGGAAATCCTATTATCTAAAATGATTTCAAGTACTTCACGCCTATCATACAGAATAGCCACTCTCTTCATCTTTTCATATTCCTTTTCCCTATTTCCCTTTCCTCCTGCTTTTTAGTTTCCACTGTCAATACCTCTGATCACCGCCATGATCCACCGAACACCACCCCACACGCCACCACTGCTGCCACACACATACACATATATACATATATATATATATATATATATATATATATATATATATTATATGTATATCACTTCTCAAATCACAACTTCCTTAAATGAGTTGATTCGAGAGGGGCATTTTTTATGTTTTTCAAGTCGAATTTAACGGTAAGACTGAATCTAAGAAATTTCAATTTTTTTCAAATTTATAAAAATCGAATCTTGCTGGTAATATTACGATCTTATATATATATATATATATATATATAATTTTTATTGATTTTTGGATATTTGGTGTAATTGATTGATTAATGAGGAGGCTGGAAGTTTGTGGATGGAATGAGAAGAGCATACTGATGATGAAAAGACAATGCTTTAATTAACCGGTACAACCGGTTCGGTCCGGTTTATACCGAACGTTCCAAACCACTTCCCGAAACCGGTCCCGAATATCCGGTATATACCGGTTCCTTGCACTGTTCCCGAACCGGTATCTATTTGTCCCGAACCGGCCAGTTCGAACCGGTTCGGTTTGATCAAAAACCAAAAAAACCAAATTTTTTGCCCACCCCTAGTTGGAGCTTATTAAAGACTACGACTGCGAGATCCTTTATCATCCGGGTAAAGCGAATGTCGTTGCCGATGCATTAAGCAGGAAGGGTCGAGAGAAGCTATTTACGTTAACTACCCAGGAGAAGCTAATCTCAGAGATGGCAAAGCTAGAGTTAGAGGTAAAGTATCCGAAGGAGAAGGATGAGAAATTATTCCAAATAGAGACTCGTCCAACCTTAGTGGACAAAGTGAAAGAAGACAACTCCAAGATAAAGAGTGTGAGAAGATAAGAAAAAGTGTGTCTGAAGGTGAAGAGGTAAAATTCAAAATCGATACTGAAGGGTTGTTGAGATTTGAAGGCAGAATCTGGGTTCCACCAGTACAAGAAGTCAGAGATGAAATTTTGAGCGAAGCTCATAGCTCGAGATATTCTATTCACCCGGGGAGTACGAAAATGTACCAGGATCTTCGTCAACATTTCTGGTAGCCAAATATGAAGAGGGAAGTTGCTGAGTGTGTTGTAAAATGTTTAACGTGTCAGAAAGTCAAAGCAGAACATCAAAGGCCGAGTGGGTTGTTGCAACCGTTGGAGATACCAGAATGAAAGTGAGAGCGTATTACGATGGATTTTGTAGTAGGTCTTCCAACTACTCAGAAAGGCTATGACGCGATATGTGTTATCGTGGATTGACTAATGAAATCAACACATTTCTTGCCGATCAAAATTGGGTTTAATCTAGACCAATTGGCAAAATTATATGTTAAGGAGATTGTTTCAAGGCACGGTATTCTGGTGACAATTGTGTTAGACCGAGATCTACGTTTCACATCTAATTTCTAGAAGAGTTTATAAAAACGCTTGGGAACACAGTTGAGAATGAGCACGGCATACCATCCTCAAACCGATAGTCAAAGCGAAAGGACGATCCAGACATTGGAAGATATGTTGAGAGTTTGCGTCATAGACTTCAAAGGAAATTGGGACGACCATTTACCACTAGTTGAATTCACATATAATAATAGTTATCACGCGAGTATTGGCATGCCGCCTTACGAAGCGTTGTATGGAAGAAAGTGCAGAACTCCACTGTGCTGGGATGAAGTTGTTGAACGCCGACTATTAGGACCTAAATTGGTACAACAAACTGTAGAGATCGTAAAAATTATAAGAGCCAAATTGTTAGCTGCTCAAGATAGACAGAAGAAGTATGCGGATCAACATCGACAGAAGCGAGAATTTGTTGTCAGAAGTTTTATTTTCTTGAAAGTATCTCCCTGGAAGATAAGATTTGGCAAAAAGGGAAAGCTGAGTCCGAGGTTCATTGGACCTTTTGAGGTGCTGAGGAGAATAGGAGAGGTAGCTTATGAAGTAGCTTTACCTCCAGAGTTAGAGCACATTCACAATGTTTTCCATGTTTCTGTGCTATGACCATACAAGTCTGATTATAAACATGTTATAGAGTACGAACCATTACAAGTTGAGAAAGATTTATCATATGAAGAAGTCCTTGTTCAGGTAATCGACCGGAAAGAACAAGTTCTCAGAATTAAAGTTATACCTTCTGTTAAGGTAATCTGGAGGAACCACAACGAAGAGGAAGCTATGTGGGAACTCGAGGATAAAATGATGAAAAATTATCCTCATTTATTTGCTTAGTCTTTGTCTAGCGATTCTGGGGACAAAATCTTTTAAGGAGGGAGGAATGTAATGGATGAATTAATTGTGTTATGATTCTGGGGACAGAATCCTTTTAAGGAGGGAAAAATGTAACGAATGTGATTTTCATAATTAATTAAAATATTTATTTAAATAAAATTTAATGAAAATTATTGTGGAATAATTTATTTGAGTAAAATTATGTTAATTGTTATTTGAGCGATCATTTTATGTTTATTCAAATTTAATTTAATAATTAAATTAGATGATTAATGATTTACTTGAATGGAATGAATTATTTGAATAGAAGGATTTATTGAATAAAGTTGTAGTTGTCTAAATAAAATTATAATTTAATTGAATTTATTAATTAATAGGTTAAATTAAATGGGACAATTGGACTATATTATAAAATAACTATTAAAATAAAGGGAAAGGAGTTTTGGGTGCAAGCCAAACAAGGCCTTATGACCTTTTGAATTTGTCAACTGATGGTTTTGGTAACTGACTAGCTAGTTAAATTTTGCGTTAAAAAAATAAAGGCCATATCAGTTTATTTTTACGTTGTTTTTAAAAAGATCAGTGTTCACTTTGAGAAAAACTTTGAGAGAAAGTTGAGAAAAATTGTGACAACCCGAATTTTCGAGAATAATTATAATAAGAATTTAATATAGAATAATTCTTATTATGAGACGTGTCGAGTTCGAATATATATATGTGTTATATATATATATATATATATATATATGTAATTTATTTGGTGAGCTTAATATGTATATATATAAATGTGAAATATATACATAAATTCAGAATAAATGAGTTATTAGTTAATAATTGTAACGATCGCGAGCCGTGAGTAGCTTTGTAATTCGGGCTTATGGATATTATTGAATAAAATAGACTTTTATTAATAATATTATGTGTTAAGCGTTTAAAGGTTATATTATGACCTAGATTATGTGTAGGTGATGATTAGTATATATGAAAGTGTTTGTTTAAGCTAATTTGGTGGTTTTGAGAAATATCGCTAGAGTACTATTTATTGGATTAAATAAATAGTTGAAGGATAATATTATTGAACGAGTTATTTGTTGTAAAGGAGCTAACCCAAAATATGAGTGGGATATATGTACGTTGGTGTATATGATTATAGGGAGTTAATCGTGAAGAGCAGCGATCGCAAATCGTGAATACCCTTGTAATTTGGGTTTATTAATATTATTAAATGGATTAAATATTATTTTTAGGTGACATGTTTGAAGGTTATTTTATAACCTGGATGATGTCAATGTATGAATTTTTATACGTTGTTGAACCAGAGGAGTGAATTATTGATTTTGCTAAAGATCGCAAAATCACTATGCACGGGCACGTTTACCGAAGCACTATTCACGCCCGAATATTTTTACGTCTTTTTCAGTTTTTATAAATTTCGTTAAGCCGTGTATGCAAAGGAATAATTTTTCCATGTATCAGAAATTTTATTTGAGCTGATACATGATTTTATCCGTATCCGAAATGTATTATATGGGTGTTCCGAATAAATGGGCAAACCTCGTATTAATTATTTTTACCTATCCTAATAATTTATGGGATAACCCATTTTAATTATGGGTAGAGTTATTTAGCAAATTGGGTACAAAAGTGGGAGTATTCAGATATATTTTTGTGCATTTGAGTATTTATTTTGGCTTGTCACCCCAAGTGGGAACCAACTCAACTCTTTGGACCAATGAGGAGTGAGTTAAGGAGAGATTGCCGACAAGAGGAGGGGTTGGCAACCTCAATGTATTGGACCTCCCATTTAGTAAAACATCCCACTTGGTTTACTCCCTCCATTCTCCCAAAGCTCTCTCCCTCCCATACCATTCCATTTCATTTTCTTTCATTCCTTCCCATGTTGGTTCTACAGAAAATAGAAGGGAGAAAATAGAGAGAGAGAGAGAGAAAACATTAAAGGAAGAAGAAGAAGAACAATAAAAGAAGAAGAAACCGTGCGGGAGAAAGAAGAGGAGAAGAAAGAGGAGCTCGGGAGGCCAAAGAGAAGAAGAGGAAGAGCTTCAAGCTCTTGTAAATTCCAGTAGCATCAAGGAGAAACATTCAAGAGGTAGTCATCCTCTTCAAACCCTCTCGCTTCCATTTTTGAGTTTTGTAAGCTTTTCAAGCTTTTGAGATGGGTTTTGAGTTTTCTTGTGATTTTTGTTGTTGTTGTTGGTTGTGGTTGTTTATATATGTTGTTAAGAGATTATATAAACCATTAATAACATGAAAGTGGAGCAAGAACGAAGAAAAATCCGTACCTATGCTTAAAGGAAGAAGAACACTAGGAAGAAGAAGAAGAAGAAGCCCACGAAAGAGAGAAGAGAAGAAGAGGAAGAAACACGGGAGCAAGAGGAGGAAGAAGAAGAGTCCTAGCCAACTCCATAAGACCCTAAGAGTGTCAAGCAAGAGGTAAATCCTAACCTCAAGCTCATTTCTTCCATTATTGAGTTTTTAAATTTTTGAAGCTTTCTTGATGGGTTTTGATTTTTTGGAAATTGTTGGTTGTTATTGTTGGTTGTGTTTGGTTTTTAATGTTACCAAAACACCTTGTAAGCTATTAATAACATTAAGGTGGAACAAAAATGGAAGAAATCCTTACATTGGCTTAATGGAGCAAGAACAATGAACTATTGAACAAGAACATGGACTTTTGGACGATTTAGAGGACTTGTAGCTATGATTTTGTATTTGTATAATTTGTTTGTTGTTATGATATTGTACTTCTATGGGTTATGAGTTTAACCCAGTTGGAATGGAGTAAAAAGAAGTTAAAACGAAGATTTGGTGATGATTCTAGTGACGAACACCAAGAACACGAGAATATAACATGAGTTGATACTTTTGCCTAAGATTTGGCCATGTTAATGTTAATGGTTAACTCTAAATTTTTGATATGTTGTAGCTCTATGTCTTAGGAATCCATAGAGTCCGGAATGGACTAATTTGAACGTGTATAGAGGAAGTTATGGTGGTTGGAAGCAAGATAGGTCTAGAATAACAAAAACAGAGAATGCTGGAAAAACGCGCACCTAGGCTGCTGCCAGTTGGGCGCGGGGCGTGCGCTGGGAAGGTCTTTTGGGCGCGGGGCACGCCGGACCTGCAGTTAGCTTGACAGCTCTGACGTATTTTAGTAAAATGAGCATACCTTTCTCATCCGAACTCGGATTGAGGCAATTCAAGATGATCCCGAAAGAGGACGAGTAGAACTACAACTTTTGTTCTTTAAGTTTTTCAATTTGAGGTCGGGATCAATTCTAAAATTGACCATTTGTATGACTGATGTGTTTTTGGGGGCAATCGAAGAGTGTCGGGCATGCGCGTAAGCACGCGTAATGCTCCCAACAATGTTAGACGATGTTTTAAGTTCTAAAACATGATTATTATGATTGATAATGATACTTAGCATTATTCAATGAATATTAGATAAGTCGAATGGGCGTGCAAGCGTCGTAACGCCCTGACAAGTGTGTATAACTTTATTTAATATTTTATTTCTAATAATAATAAAACATGATAGTGTGTTATAACCCAATGTATGAGCATGCTAAGCACATGCAAAAGAGGCGAATTAGGCGTGTGACGTGTAAACATTGAAACGTCGTGTAAAGTGTTAATGAACTTAAATAATATTTTAATTCAAATGAAACGAACATTATAAGATATGAAATGGGGTTATTATAAACCAATAAGTATTGATGATGATGAGGGTTGTAACATTTTCAAATGACGCGACGCCGTGAAATGTTTTAGAGTTAATCGCGTTAATTGTCTATAATGCGCGAACAATATGAGATAATAATTATTATAATGTGAACCAATATATGAACCTATTTTAGTGGCTAATTGGTATTTTATTGTTAAATGAATCGTGTAGGATATTTGAAGGGCGAGCCATCATAATTTGGCAAGGAACGCTTAAGGCAAGTTCTTTCAGTAACTTCTTGACTTGTTTAAATGTATTGATGTACATGAGTTGATTGCTATATCTTCTACTATTATGTGGATTATATGTGAGCATGATTAAAGTGTGCACAATGTGCAATTATGTGACTATATTGTTCTATGTGGAACTTGAATTATTGTAAATATACAATGTGAGATGCATGCGGTATGCTATGAGATGTATGATGCATATATATAGATGAATTGAATAAGATTTATAATGCATGAGTAAGATGCATAGTATGAAAATCATGATGTAGGGATAAAATGTAAACTTATGTGTTACGTGAAGCATGAAATGTGAAAATTTCTAACTCTTGCTAAGCCGTCGTGCTCATTCTTGCAAAAATAAAACTTTTACAGATTTTACGATGCAATGCAATTATCTTCATATCGTGATGATAAAGATTAGAGGCGCATGAAAACAGGAAAGTTGCTAAATGTTTCTTTATTGTAATTATTTAGCTATGATGACGGTATATGATGTACGTGAATTTGACTATGTAAACCTTGAGTTAAAAATGAAGGTTATCCTTTATAATAGTTAAGACGTGACTATGTTAGATACCTGTTTTAGTAAACTATAAGGATGTCGATGATGTATAAAGGACATTTTTTATAACTAATGTATACTTGTTGAATAACCTTGCGAATATTCAAAGATTGAATAAAGTCGGAATCTGAACCTTGCGTTCACACAGGAGATTTTGTAAATGATCAATGGTATTTACTCAACCTTGATCATAAGTGTATAAGTCAAATGTTACGAAACCTGAGATTAAGAAGAGTTTGAGCTAATAATTATTAATGCTTGTATTGATATGGACTGCTATATACAACAGGAATAGAATTATATTTGTAATGATTATTAATGATGTATTAGTTAAGGTCTTCGTTCCTGAGATTAGATGGGAACATGTTGTAATAATCTTGTAATTACATTCATGTAGTAAGATCATGTTTTAGTTATGGTTTCGAGGCTTGGGACGATAATATTTATATTATATCAATGTAAATATGTTATTATTCTATATTTCTTGATGAATTAAAATGTTAGGATTTGATTATATGTTGATTATAAATATCTATGAGTATGTATAATGTGTTATATAGCCTCTGTAAATGGTTTTCCGCAATTAAAATTTGTGTATAAGCATGAAATAGAAATAATTAGACTTTTTTGTTTCACGGTGTTCTTATGGTCTATTTAAAGTGCAAAATTGGGTGTCAATCGATGCATAAAACTGTAAATTGATGGTGTATTATTGTAATTCATTGAGAAACGAAAACAATGCAACTTGAATGGATTAAAATGGTTTAGAAACTAATTCGTGGTATTTGATTTCACTAATATGTCAAAAATATGAAATAGAACATGAATTGTGATATTTGAATTCTTAATTTGGTTACTTGAAGATTCTGAGATGTTGAAATGATTCTGTAAATGCTTAAGTTTTGTATTTGTTAAGTTCATAGCGTCTGTGATTAGCTAAATGGGATTTTAAGTGTTGAATGTATGAAATTTGGGAAGAAACAGAGTCTGTTCGCGACCTGCAGATTCTGAGTCTGCACACCAGCGCGGTCGCGCTGGTGCCAAGTGTAAAAGCAGCGCCGCTGCGCTACTACTAGAAATCTGATTATGCAGTCAGGCGCGGCCGCGCTTGAAACAAGAGTAAAATCAGCGCTGCTGCGCTGCTACCTGCTCAGAGCCAGTAATGAGTATTTATGTGTATGGTTCTAGGAATGTTAATGTAACCTTATTATATGAATGTAGCAAAGTAAAATACATGTTATAAGACTTAATAGCTCAATGTAATTGCACAAATGATGATTATAAGTTACAAGTTAATAAGTGACAAAAGTTTGTAACTCGATGTCCGTAAGGATTGGAGATGTCATTTATATACCATGTCCTGTGTTATATGTTAATAGAGAGTTCTGATTCGTACTATGTGGTTAGTTAAGAAGTTCAGATTATGAACTAAGTTGCTAAGTTGTACTAAAGTAGAAAGTAAAACCGTTAATCATAGTTGTAATGAAAGTAATTTATATTGTGATCCTAATGGTATGTAAGACATTTGGTGAACGTAAGTTGTGATTGTGTAGATTACGCATGAGGCAAGTTTCTGAACTTCACTCTTTTATTGTGCAAGTTCCTTATCTTTAACTTGTTTATTATTTCTCAAGTTTCTTAACTAAGCTTTCTAATTCTTCCGAAAGCGTTGCTTCGATATACGATGTCTATTCAATTATGAATCCTTGTGATCCTATCACTCGTTGAATCATGATTTTCTTATGTACTATTGTACAAGATTATATTGTTGTATCAAACTCTTTAGTGGCTGTGAACCCTTATTTATTCGACTAGTCCGTAGTTGATGAGCATTCTAAATGCTAGAATTTCTATTGAAGCTAATCCAAACTAAACTTCCTTTGGTACGGACCCTAATGTCAAAGCTGAGATGAACAACCCTAATATAGGGGATTATACTACGAAATAGCGTTAAAATATTTGTGCACAATACATTGTACGAAGGGCTGATCCCCCTGAGTACGAGATAGATGGTCTATAGTCTATAAGACTGTTAAAGGTTACGGTAGAGATACTTGCTAACCTAGGACATAGTTTGAGGTCTTGTGACCCTCAAATTTACTCTTGATCTTGCATTCTAAACTTCATTCAAAAGCCGAGTTTTCTATTGAGTTTTCAGTTCTTTGATTATCGTTGATTGACTTCAGAAAGGTTTATACTCCTCAGTTGAGATATATTTCATTGATCATTCATATGCTATTGTTATTGTTACTGTACTTGTGGGCAATTGTTTACTCACCCTTGCATAAAACATTGCAGCTAAAGTTGAAAAATCTGATGAGCCGTCCATGAGCAAAGGCAAGGGTAAGATGAACAAATGAAGAAGATTAATTAATTTAATTAAGTTTTTGTAACGAGACTTAAACATTATTATGTTTTTATTTCGCAAATATTGTAATAAAGGTTAGATGACCTGGGATTTTATTTGGAATGTAACCCTTTAACGGGATTATGGTTTATGAAGTTAATTATTATCCTTTACTATGGCTAGTTAGACATGAATGTGATAAATAGTGAGCATCAAATCTGTGGGATTGAAGTACCCGAATTTGGGGGCGTCACATTAGTAGATAAAAATTTTCTTCACACACTCCCTTACATGTTTCGTTCAATCAATGTATCACATAATTATGAAATCACTCGTGCATCACTCAATTGGCTTTTACCCTCTAATAATCTCACTACTCTTGCCTTTTACCTCTCTACTAATATCTCTTATAGGTTCTTTTTGAATTCACCGAACAATATCACAGATTTACTATTCAATTCAAAAATAACTTATCAAGAACAAATATAGAAGGTATGACTATGATAACCAACAAGAATTCATAATCGCCAATTATACCCTTCTTGAATGAATTCTCAACAGTCTCGAAACTTATGGGAAACAAGCAATTTGCAACAATAATAATATCCCCAACAATAAAAATCAATTGAAATAACTGATTTTTTTTTATTTTTTTTACTCTTTTTTTTAACGCACAATTTTTTTTATATAATCAATAGAAAATTAAAGATAAGTAACTAGCTAGAAAACGTAGCTCTGATACTAAATGATAGACTCCACGGTACGCTTGCGTGAGGTGGTCGTCACCCGGATCGTTTTCAGCAAGTTATAAGGTGGAACACCCACGACACCTTAACCCAACGCCTATAAAGAGACGAGAACCTTGGTACAATCGATCGCGCAAGGAAGCTGCATTGAATGGAACATCAATGACACTTTGACCCCTCGCTTATATGTAAGCGGTAACCTTGGTATAATCAACGATTGATGCGGTAGAAGACGCCACACACAACTATGAATTTTTGTATGATAAGTCAATTGAACATTCATAGACAAATCATGAATAATTCGGGAGTTCTCAAAGAACCAAAAAGAGAATAATCTCACAAAAGTTTTTATTAATCTGATTCGTACTAACTATTACATAAGCCTTGTAGCATATTTATACTAGTAACAATAAACCCTAACTTTAAAAGAAATAATAACTTGAATAGAAATCCAAATTCTAGCTAAGAAATCATAAGGAAATCAAATCCTATCTAACAAACATCCTAGTTACATTGGAATTGGAAAAGATATAATAAATTCCTAAAATTATGGAAAGAATCTGACAAAAAAAACGCGTTCCTTGAAAACTATGTCGCGTCCCTAGAGCCCCGGCGCTCCAAATTGTACTGGAACCAGCGCCCCAGCGCTGCAATACAGGAACTTCCTTGGATTCCAGCGCTGCAACAAAGGCCAAATCCAGCGCCCCGGCGCTGGTCTGATCTGACCGTTTTGTCCTTGTTCTATGCAATGCACCCTTGTGTTGTCGTGTGATCATTTGAAATCTCCTCATCATGCTTGACCTTCCACAATGTCCCGCAAACCCTAATCCCTCCATGAATTGGAACATAACTTCGTCGCGGATTAAATAACATAATTGAACACGACCTTGATGATTCATCTTGCGTTGATTTGGTCTCACTAAATAGATTATTTCTAGCAATTTCAAATCACATAATTGATCCTCTCCTCGTGGTCCGCTTGAATTGAGCTCCATTTTAAGTATCCTTGAACAGATTTTAGCCCAATTACTTTTAATCAATAGTTAAACTCCTTGAACTCGAGTCGAATCGTAGATGATTGATGCGAGCCTAATTAGGATTGTAATAGGTAATTATTTTAGAAAGTGTAATAAGTGAGATTATCTTATAATTTTAGTTAATCTCATATATTAATATATTTTATAATTATAATTCGACATAAATTTAGTCGAATACATAACATGACTTTTCTAACATTGTATTAATAAGTTCGGTACATTGTATTAATTAGTTCGATATTCCATGCCAAACATGAGATTTGACTATTGTACTCCTTATTTATTTTAAAGATTTTTATGTGTATTTGGTAGGTATATTTTTTAGAATTTTATGGAGATACCTGTCACTTCCAAAATTAGATTGATACATTTTCAATATATTAATATGTGTGTATGTGTATATATCAACATCAATCACTAAATTAATTTGTCTTTCTTTCTTCTTTTAATATATTTTTACTTTTTTACCAAAAAGAACTAATGTTTACTAAAACAAATTATCTCTCTTTTTTCCTATGTTATTAATGTCATAAGTTTTCATTCAAAATCATTTTATAAGTTCTAAATGTTAATCTCATAAGTTTATATTGAAATTCAATTTCTTAAAATGTTTGGATAATAACAAAAGAAGTATAATTAAACAAAATAAAGAAAGTTATATAAACCAATGAAAAAATTTCATGATATGTTTGGATAATGTAGAAAAAATAAAAATACTCAAATTAATACACAAATATAACAAGACAAAGAGTAAGTTATTTTGGTTTGTCTCGAGTCATCTCGATAAGGAATTTTTTTTGTCAACTCAGATATCTTTTATTTTACTATGAATCATAAAATTAGTGTAGCATTATAACATATTTATTATACTCTTTAGTTAATATAATACATTAGTTTTCTTAGATACATTGTATTATAATTTTTACTTTTAAATTTATCAATGATATTCGAAGGTGTTGTTTTTTTTTTTGTGATGTTAACATTAAACATGTAAAGTACAAGAATTTTTTAGATGTACAAATTAGTAGTTCAAGAGTTTTTTTTTTATATTTTATTTTAGTATTAGACATGCAAAGTGAGTTTTTATTTTTATTTTAGTATTAAACATGCAAAGTCTATGAGTTTTTTGTACCATTTAGTATATAAAAATATTTATTTTATAACTAGGATTATAGCTAATGCTTCCCTTTCTATAGTAACATAGATACATGGAACGTGCCATAAAAGAGAATCATTAAGAAAGATGGACTTTATCCCATTGCTAGATGTATATCGTAGTGACCGAATAATATTAAACATGTAAAGTTTAAGGGGGTGTTTGTTACAGGTCATGATAGATACCTACCTAAATACAAATAATTACTGAGTATCTGATTATCAGTAATAAAAATAGTCATATTGTGTCATTTCTGTTTAGTAAAAAATATGTAATTACCGGTGTATTCCATATATAAATTAAGAGGTTAATTAGTGATATCTGATTATCTTAACTAAATCATAATTAGTGATAAGTAACCCCCGAATTTGTTTATATCAAGAAATACAACCTCCGTTAGCAAATGACTCTTAGCGGGCCCCACTCAGGAGGCCACCTGAGCACCATATGGCACATCAACTCCCAAGGGCTTAATACCGTCATTTACATCCCTCACTATCTATCATGAATGCCTAAGAGAGACTCAAGGCAAAGCATTAACCATTTTCACCCAAAAAGGCCAAAATTGGCTACGTATGAAAAATTGGCAAAAAAATGGCTAAGTATGGGATCCTCACTATGAGAACGAACATGAAGAGAGGCCTTATCATACCACAAGGCACACACTTCACACTCCCATAAACAAGCAAGAAAGAGTGAGAAAAGAGGAGGTCAAGCAAGCAAGACATAAGAACATGCAATGAAATAGTCAAAAAGGGAGCAATTGAAGAAGGAAGCCACCATAAGGGGAAGGCACCCTATAGGGTCGGTCCCAACTGCTCCCCTCATGGTTGGGGTTGCTCTAAGTGTCTCTCACCACACCTCACCATCAATACTTTGTCAATTTAAAAAGGAATGCAAGAAAGAGGCCAAAATGGGAAGAAAGTAAGGAAGTGACCTCCATGAGGCCAAGACATCCTATAGGGTCGACCCCAACCTCATGAGGGTCGGGCCCAACATGGTGGGGGGGTGCTCCTGTGACACCCCCAAATTCAGGTACCAATACCTCGAATTTTGTGCTCCCGATAAAGTACATCCATACACCTCTAAAAAATATAAGTCAACTAATGTGGAATAAATAAACATACGTTATTCATTACAAAAAGTTTACTACGGTCCCAAGGTCTATAACCTTAAATAGAATACATCGTAGAATACAATAATATTACAAAACGATTCCACGATTACATAATGGGATAGTCATATAACTATTTCTTAAGCTTTCCTTTGCCTTTGTCCGCTTTGGAACTCCCCGGCTTAACTGTAATAAGTTCATGATATAGCAAGGGTGAGCAACTACTTTGCTCAGCAAGTTTAAAATGAATAAAGGATACATCATGAATGGATGAGAATAATAGCCGCATAGATCAACAATTTATGAATATTGATGAAATAGCTGAAATGACAAAACCAAAGTTTGAATGGAACAAGGAATATTAATTATTTACTGCCGAGTGGTCCAACCGACCATGAACTTGGCCAAAGAGTCAATCATCCCTGACCCATTTAAACTGGCCCCTATCAGTAGTACTCGAGGGGATCAGCCTCTCGTACCCCATGTATATGCATAACATTAAATCCTGACTGTATAGGATAGCCAACACCTATACTCCCCTATTAAGGGTTGCTCTCTCAGTCCAAGAATCCATACCAACAACCAGTTTGGATAGCTTTTCAAATAATAACCTGTACATGTCTAGCCGAAACAAATGGCATAGACTATCTCCTTAAACAGTTCATAAATGAAGAATTTAAACATTTCACAGTCCAACAACAGATAATGAATTCAAATGCATAAGCTATGAATATTAATAATTTATCCTTGATGTGGAGTAATTGACAATAATTAATCCACTAATATAATTTGAAAGTAATAACTCGATTTGAGTCATGAGACTTGCATAATATACAACATTTGTATAAAATAGGAAACCTGCTCAAATGAAAACAGTTGAGTAGGGAACTTGCAACAATATAGAATGGTTGCTCAATTAATAAACAACTCGCACAATAAATAAAAGTTGTACGCTTGAGAAAACCTGTCCAATATTAATTTGAGCTAGGGTAAGGAAACTTGCATTCAATATATAGAAAGAATGAAGTTAGGGAACTTGCCTGAAACGCTGGTACAATATTACAACACACGCTCCTTAATATCCTACAAAATTAGGTACATATTCACATACAATTAGTCACATACGGGATACCAAATATTTGTTTACACAACTCTATAATGTCCCATTCAAATAAGAAACAAAATATTAAACAAGGTTATGCCCACTAGTTACGGCGTTACGACGCTTGCACGTCTATACGCCCAACTTGCCTATTCGAATGCCCAAGCGACACACAATTGTGTACGCCTAACACGCCCATTCGATTTATCTAATACTTATTGGTTAATGTTAAGTATCATTATAAATCATAATAATCATGTTACGAAAGTTAGAACATCACTTTACAGGGTCGAGGGCATTACGTGTGCAAATGCGCATGCCCGACGCCCTCCGATTGACCCCAATTACGCATCAGTCCTATAAATGGCTAATTTAGGCCATGATACAGACCTCAAATCGAAAAACTTAAAGAACGAAAGTTGTAGGTCTACTCTTCCTCTTTCCGAATCATATTGAATCATCTAATTTCGAGTTCGTATGGAAAAGTTATGGACATTTTACTACAGGGGGTCAAAGCAGTCCACTCGAGCATGTCTGCGCCTGACATGTGTACGGCGCAGCTGCGCCCAATTTGGCCTTATGAACAGAGCAGCTGCGCCATGCATACAGGCCACAATCTGCAGAATTCTCCAGACGCGAATTTCTGACCTTTTTCCACTTCGATCTCCATAACTTCTTCCATACACGTTCAAATTTGTTCATTTCGGACTCTATGGACTCCTAACTCATGGGGCTACAACATATTAAAAATTTAGAGCTACTCATTAACATTAACATGGCTAAATCTTAGGCCAAAGTACAAAGTAGTACAAAAATTCAGAGTTCTTGGTGTTCTTCACCAAAATCACCATAACTTATTCGTTTTAAGAGCTTTTTACTATTTTCCAGTTGGGCGATGATCCTCACTCATAAGAGCACATCACAACAACCATAAACACAACATCTAACGTCAAATATTTACACAGTTCTTGTCCAAACAGTCCGTATAGTCCATTTCTTTCTCCTTTATGCATAGGTCCGAATCATTCGTTCATTGTTCCACTTTTGGATGTTATTAATGGATGTTTTAAGTCATTAACAACATATAAACTCATTCATTAACAACTAACAACATCACAACAACAAAATACGAAGTCTACCATTAATGAACCAAAAACTCTAGGAAAGCTTGAAATGAAAGAGATGAATTTGGTTTTGATGTTCTAACCTCTTGTAGCTTCCTTCTTAGTAGCTAGAGGGTTGTTATAGTGGCTAGCTTCCTTCTTCTTCTTCTTCTTCTTCTTCGTTCGTTCTTTCGTCCGACTCTCTCTCTCCTTCTGTTTTCTATTTCCAGCAATTCATTCTCTTTCTCTCTCCTTGTATCACTTTATCTCCTCTCAAGTCTCACTCTATACTCTCAATAATCTGCAGAACCAACCTTGGAAGAGGAATGAAATGGAAATGGAATAGGGACTGAGCACCACTTCGGGGGAATTTAGGGAGTCCAACTGAGTGGTTTAAATATCCAAGAGGAATGTTGTGAAATAAGGAATTTCAATACATGGAGCTTGTTCAACATAGCATGCTGCCGACCACCTCCTCTTTCCTTGCATTTGATTGGTTAATTTCAAATTAATGAACACTATTTGGGTGACACACAAATAAATAGTACTCGAATAGTCCCTACCTATATCTGAAAACTCCCACTTCTGTACCAAAATAGCACAATAACTCTACCCAAAATAAAAATGGGTACTCCCATAAATTATTGGGATGCATAAAAATAATTATTATGGAATTTGTTCAAATATTCGGAATACCCATATAATACATTTCGGATACGGATAAAATCACGTATCAGCCTGAATAAAATTTATGACGCTTGAAAAAATTATTCGTACGCATACACGTATTTATGAAATTTATTAAAATTGAAAAAGACACAAAAATAATATGGCATAAATAGTGCCTCGGGAAACGTGCCCCGTGAATAGTGATTTAGCGACGCTACGCGAAATCAATTATTCACTTAAACAAAACTATAACACGTAAAATTTCATACATTCGCTTCACCCAGGTTGTCACACAACCTTTAAACATGCAACAAAAATAATATTAATAAAATATAATATATTCATTAATATTCAAAAATTTAAATTACAAGGAAAAATCCAAAATTCCCGGTCGTTACATCCTCCCCTCCTTATAAGAATTCTGTCCCCAGAATTTTAACCTAGGGACGGAAAATCTTAACAAAGGTTCACTCAAAAAGATGCGGATAATTCTTCCTCATCTTCTCTTCTAGTTCCCACGTAGCTTCTTCAGCTGCGTGGTTCCTCCAAAGGACTTTAACCGAATGGATGACCTTATTTCTTAACGTCTACTCTTTCCTATCTAATATCTGGATAGGAATCTCTTCATATGACAAGTCTCGCTCAAATTGAATCGGTTCATAGGATATCACATGCTTGTAGTCGGGTTTATATGGTCGCAAAATGGAAACGTGAAACACATTATGAATATGCTCAAGTTCAGGAGGTAGAGCTACCTCGTATGCCACTTCACCTACCCTCTTTAAAACTTCAAATGGTCCTACGAACCTAGGACTCAATTTTCCCTTCTTACCAAATCTGATCTTCCCCTTCCAGGGAGATACTTTAAAAATACAAAGCTGCCAACTTCAAAGTCTCGCTTCTGACGATGTAAATCGGCGTATTTCTTATGTCGGTCCTGAGCCGCTACCAATCGAGCTTTTATCACTTTGACGATATCCACAGTCTGCTGCACCAATTCAGGTCCCAACAGTCTCCGTTCACCAACTTCGTCCCAACACAGTGGTGTTCGGCACTTCCTCCCGTATAATGCTTCGTATGGCGGCATGCCAATACTTGCATGATAACTGTTATTATAGGCAAACTCCACCAATGGCAGGTGATCATCCCAGTTGCCTTTAAAATCCATCACACATGCTCTAAGCATGTCCTCCAGTGTTTGAATCGTTCGCTCGCTTTGTCCATCCGTTTGAGGATGATACGCCGTACTCAACCTCAACTGGGTTCCCAACCTTTCTTATAAGCTCTTCCAGAAATTTGACGTGAAACACGGATCTCTGTCAGACACAATAGATATCGGCACTCCATGTCGTGACATAATCTCTTTCACATATAACTTTGCTAGCTGCTCCAGATTGTACCTTATCTTGATCGGTAGAAAATGTGCAGATTTAGTTAAACGATCCACAATCACCCCGATCGCGTCGTAACCCTTCTGAGTTAGTGGGAGTCCAGTCACAAAATCCATCGTAATATGCTCCCACTTCCACTCCAGAATATCCAGTGGTTGTAGCAGTCCATCCGGTTTCTGATGTTCTGCCTTTACCTTCTGACATGTCAAACATCGTCCAACACATTCCGCGACCTCCCTTTTCATGTTCGGCCACCAGAAGTGTTGGCGCAAGTCTTGATACATCTTGGGACTACCAGGGTGTATCGAATACTTTGTAGAATGAGCTTCTTGCAAAATCTCTTCTCTTAACTCCGGAACCATCGGTACCCATATCCTCCCTTCAAACCTTAGCAGTCCTATGCTATCCGTTTTGTACTTTAATTCCTCTCCTTCTGAGATTCGCTTCTTTATGGCAACACATTCATCATCCTTTTCTTGAGCCTCCTTTATCTTGTCTAATAAAGTCGGACTCGCCTCTACTGTGAACAGTTTCTTGTCTGCATTCGTTGGGTACTTGACTTCCAACTCCAGTCTTTCCATATCCTTGATCAGTTCCTCTTGAGCTGTCAGCATCATCAACTTATCTCTGCCCTTCCTACTTAGAGCATCAGCTACTACATTAGCCTTACCGGGATGGTAGAGAATCTCACAATCGTAGTCCTTGATCAGCTCTAACCATCGCCTCTGCCTCATGTTTAATTCCTTTTGAGTGAAGATATACTTCAGACTTTTGTGGTCTGTGTATATCTCACACTTTTCCCCATACAGGTAGTGCCTCCAAATCTTCAGAGCAAACACTACTGCCGCTAGTTCCAAGTCATGAGTCGGATACCCCTTCTCATAGTATTTCAGCTGCCGTGACGCGTACGCAATGACCTTCCCATGTTGTATCAGTACGCACCCAAGGCCTTTGTGTGATGCATCACTGTACACCATAAATCCCCCTGTATTATCTGGCAGTGATAACACAGGTGCTTTACTAAGTTTCTTCTTCAACTCCAAGAAACTCTCTTCGCACTTATCCGTCCATACAAACTTTATAGTTTTCCTTGTCAAATTTGTCAACGGTGTCGCTATCTTTGAAAAGTTCTGAATAAACCTCCGATAGTAACCCGCTAATCCCAAGAAACTTTGGACTTCTGTCGGCGTCTTCGGTTGTTCCCAATTTATCACTGATTCTACCTTCGCCGGATCCACTGATACCCCATCCTTGTCAATTACGTGCCCCAAAAACTGCACTCTTTGTAGCCAAAATTCACACTTGGAAAACTTTGCATATAGCTTCTCCCTTCTCAACGTTTCCAGGGCTATCCTCAAATGTTCGAAGTGTTCCTCCTCCGTCTTCGAGTAGACAAGAATGTCATCTATGAAAACGACGACAAATTTATCTAGGTATTGCTTGAACACTCTGTTCATCATGTCCATAAATGTTGCTGGCGCGTTCGTCAGCCCAAACGACATCACCAAAAACTCAAAGTGTCCATATCGAAATCTGAATACTGTCTTTGGAATATCCTCCTGTCTCACCTTTAGTTGGTGATACTCCGTCCTCAAGTCAATCTTTGAGAAGTATTTCGCTCCGTTTAATTGATCGAACAAATCATCAATTCTGGGCAACGGGTACTTGTTCTTAATCGTGACTTTGTTCAACTCCCGATAGTCAATACAAAGCCTAAGGGATCCTTCTTTACAAACAGAACTGGCGCTCCCCATGGAGATACACTTAGACGAATATAACCCTTATCTAGCAACTCTTGTAGTTGAACCATCAGTTCTTTCATTTCCACCGGTGCCATTCTATACGGTGCCTTTGAGATCGGTGCGGTTCTCGGTACCAAGTCGATCACAAATTCCACTCCTCTATCCGGCGGCAAACTCGGTAACTCATCTGGGAAAACATCTGGAAATTCCCTTACAACAGGTATCTGACCCATTTCACTCCCTACTCTTTGAGTATCAACCACATGAGCCAGATAACCTATGCAATCTTTCCTTAGCAATTTCTTCGCTTGCATTATCGTCAAACAACAAGATTATTTAGGCGATTTACTACCATAGAATACAACCCTCGACTTATCTGGAGTCTTCAGGTGTATACATTTCTTCTGACAGTCAATCACAGCCCCGTGACTAGACAACCAATCCATCCCAAGAATTACATCAAATTCTCCTAGTCGTATCGGAATTAAATTTACACTCAGTTTATACCCGTTTATCTCAGCACAACAATTTCTATGGATGTATTTCACAGGAATAACTTCTTTATTAGCTACTTCTACATTCATTGGAATCTCTAATTTCTCACGAGGTAAGTTTAACCGTTTAGCAAATTCATCCGACACAAATGAACAGGTAGCTCCCGAATCAAATAATACATATGCATTAATATTATTGATCAAAATAATACCTGACACCACATCCTTTGATTCCAT
This sequence comes from Aralia elata, assembly GCA_034770075.1. NCBI lineage: Eukaryota > Viridiplantae > Streptophyta > Magnoliopsida > Apiales > Araliaceae > Aralia > Aralia elata. Next base: position 73,863,461 of record CM068377.1, read on the forward strand.
CGCATCCTGCACTGTCATGTTGAAGGTGCGTGCTATTGGTCTGTTCTGTTGTGTTGGTCCTCCGATAGTCAGCTTACTGTTGTTCCCTTGGTTAGCATTGCCTGCATCACTCTTCCTCTTTGGGCAATCCTTCTTCTGATGATCTGAAGCGCCACAAGAAAAACAACTTCCTACCTTTGCCTTTGGGCATTGTGGGGGCAAAGTGCCCCGGTTGACCACAGTAGAACACAGACCCCTTTTCCTTTCATGGATTCTCCAAAGTGATTCCTTTCACATTTCTCGCATTTATTGCCTTTCTTTGCATCCCCTCTGGACTTGCTTCCGGACATTTGACTGTCGTTCCATTTTCTCTTATTTGGGTTACTTCCCCCACTGCTACCTTCCTTATGACCATCATGGCTCTTCATCTTTTTCTGATCTTGGTTGTGCTTTGTCAAAGCTTCATTTCCTCCCTCCGCAATGATTGCTTTCTCAAGTAACGTAGAAAATGTGTTGATCTACAAAACCGCAACCTTACTATACACCCAAGGTTTCAGCCCTTGTTCAAATCTCCTTGCCTTTCTGGCTTCAGTGTCTACCTGGTGAGGTGCAAATCGGGCTAACTCATTGAATTTAGCCGCATACTCTACGACTGACATGCTCCCCTGCTTGAGCTCCAGAAACTTCACCTCCATGTTTTGCTGCATACTCGTCGGGAAATAGTTCTCGAAGAACAACTCCTTAAAACGTTCCCATGGTATCACACCATCTCCAGCACGTCCTCTGTTGGCCTTCCACTAATAGTTCGCTTCACCCTTCATCATAAAAGTGGTGAACCCTGTCTTTTGTCCTTCTGCCACCCTTGCAACCTCGAACACTTTCTCTATTTCTTCAATCCAAGTTTGGGCTTCGATCGGGTCTAGTGTTCCCTTGAACTCGGGAGGTCCTACTAGCTTAAAATCCTTGAAACTAGCCAAATGCTGCACAGGCTACCACTCTGGCAGTTCTCCAACAGGTGGGGGTCTATTTCGCATGGCTTCTGCTAGCAACTCAGCAAACGCCCTCATTGGGTCTAGGTGACCCTGAGTGTTATTAACCGATTCCTCAACCCTTTGGTTACGCGGTCGTCCTCTTGGCGCCATAATCTGATAAAAGAAAATCCTCGACTTTTACTGATAGATCTAGGTCTCATGCAATAAGTCATTTAAGTCAACAATTAAAAGCAAAAACATCTATCAAACACATTTGATTTAACTAAAATAACTGCATTTATAATCATACACCACTGTTTTAATACAACATGACTCAACATGTGGCATACTTCTATAAACGCTAAAAGAAACAGTGTGCTAACCATTAACTATCCCCTAACAAACAAAAGTGGGGAATAATAACCTTCCACCCCTCTATCAGAAACAAAATTGGGGTTCAACTACTATCCCATGCACGCTATAAGTATAGGGATTTACAACATAAGTATGCCCCTATTATAACAAAAGTGGGACCTACTGCAAACATACTGTCAAAAATAACACATCACCGCCTGCTGTGGCGATTTACAACCCTGAACTCCCGTCGAGCCAGCCTGTCGACCACTCGGCGCCTAATCACGCGCCTGCTGCTCCCCTCATCCCTGGGGTACCTCCTCACCCTGTCCCTCAACCTGCCAATAGAAGTGATCAAGCCCAAACGAAGGGAATCAATCTCTGCAGTCAGGGCTGCCAACTGCTCCATAGCCTCATCTCGCTCCAGACGAGTAGTCTCCAGCTGATCCTCTACCCGCTCTATCTGTCCTACCAATACCACATTCCTCTCTAAGAGGTCACAAACCATCACACCAAGCTGAACAGAAGCCCCACGCCGACCGTGAACCTCTGCCTCTAGCTCGGCAATCCTCTGGTCCTTTTCCTACAGCTTTTAGGTTAACTCAGCCTTTTCCCCCAAAGTCTGATACGCTAATGACCTGTACTGCTCCTCTCGGTCCTGGTGATCCTGGTTCTGCTCCTCTAAGTGGGATACTGGATCCTCGAGCTCCTCATTCTTATTTGTTAGCTCTTCGATGATGTCACTAGCAGTAGTGCCCATGCCATCTGCATACTCAGGCGGCTCATCATCCTCTGTCACTGGATCCTCCTCGGGGTCCTCATCCTCCCCCTCGTCGCTTAACAACCTCAACACTCTTCCGGTAACTGGCTCCTCCTCAGAACCATACTCGGCCTCAGACTCATCCCTAGTGTCCATCATCTCTGGCTCACTCGGCTGCACCTCCACTAAATGCCCTGCGTCCACATGAATGTCTGTGAACTCCACCTCTCTAGCAGGACTGGACTCTCCCATCTCAGACATCTTACGACCACAGATAAAATAAATAGATAGCAAGATGTCAGTGCCACAATAAAATATATTCATTGATAAAATGAAATTATATTTTATCATGCACAACTCGGCTCGATGGGTTTCCACAATCCACCTCCAGACATGATCATCAAATGAATCTCCTCGATCCATCACTTAGCGTACTCAATACGAGTTTGATACTAAGGTTATAACCTAGGTTTCGCATTCTGAAAGTTCATAACCTACAGCTCTGATACCAACCTGTGACACCCCCAAATTCAGGTACCAATACCTCGAATTTGGTGCTCACGATAAAGTACATCCATACACCTCTAAATAACATAAGTCAACTAATGCGGAATAAATAAACATATGTTGTTCATTACAAAAGGTTTACTACAGTCCCAAGGTCTATAACCTTAAATAGAATACATCGTAGAATACAATAATATTATAAAACGATTCCACGATTACATATCAGGATAGTCATATAACTATTCCTTAAGCTTTCCTTTGCCTTTGTCCGCTTTGGAACTCCCCGGCTTAACTGCAATAGGTTCATGATATAGCAAGGGTGAGCAACTACTTTACTCAGCAAGTTTAAAATGAATAAAGGATACATCATGAATGGATGAGAATAATAGCCACATAGATCAACAATTTATGAATATTGATGAAATAGCTGAAATGACATAACCAAAGTTCGAATGGAACAAGGAATATTAATTATATACTGCTGAGTGGTCCAACCGACCATGAACTTGGCCAAAGAGTCAATCATCCCTGACCCTTTTAAACCGGCCCATGTCAGTAGTACTCGAGGGGATCAGCCTCTCGTACCCCATGTATATGCATAACATTAAATCCTGACTGTATAGGATAGCCAACACCTATACTCCCCTATTAAGGGTTGCTCTCTCAGTCCAAAATCCATACCAACTACCAGTTTGGATAGCTTTTAAAATAATAACCTGTACATGTCTAGCCGAAACAAATGGCGTAGACTATCTCCTTAAACAGTTCATGAATAAAGAATTTAAACATTTCACAGTCCAACAACAGATAATGAATTCAAATGCATAAGCTATGAATATCAATAATTTATCCTTGATGTGGAGTAATTGACAATAATTAATCCACTAATATAATTTGAAAGTAATAACTCGATTTGAGTCATGAGACTTGCACAATATACAACATTTGTATAAAATAGAAAACCTGCTCAAATGAAAACAGTTGAGTAGGGAACTTGCAACAATATAGAATGGTTGCTCAATTAATAAATAACTCGCATAATAAACAAAAGTTGTACGGTTGAGAAAACCTGCCCAATATTAATTTGAGCTAGGGTAAGGAAACTTGCATTCAATATATAGAAAGAATGAAGTTAGGGAACTTGCCTGAAGCGCTGCTACAATATTACAACGCACGCTCCTTAATATCCTACACAATTAGGTACATATTCACATACAATTAGTCACATACGGGATACCAAATATTTGTTTACACAACTCTATAATGTCCTATTCAAATAAGAAACAAAATATTAAACAAGGTTATGCCCACTAGTTACGGCGTTATGACGCTTGCACGTCTATACGCCCAACTTGCCTATTCGAATGCCTAAGCGACACGCAATTGCGTACGCTTAACACGCCCATTCGATTTATCTAATACTTATTGGTTAATGCTAAGTATCATTATAAATCATAATAATCATGTTATGAAAGTTAGAACATCATTTTACAGGGTCGGGGGCATTACGTGTGCAAATGCGCATGCCCGACGCCCTCCGATTGACCCCAATTACGCATCAGTCCTATAAATGGCTAATTTAGGCCATGATACAGACCTCAAATCGAAAAACTTAAAGAACAAAAGTTGTAGGTCTACTCTTCCTCTTTTCGAATCATCTTGCATCATCTAATTTTGAGTTCGTATGGAAACGTTATGGACATTTTACTACAGGGGTTCAAAGCAGTCCACTCGGGCACGTCTGCGCCTGACATGTGTACGGTAGCTGCGCCCAATTTGGCCTTATGAATAGCGCAACTGCGCCATGTATACAGGCCATAATCTGCAGAATTCTCCAGACGCGAATTTCTGACCTCTTTCCACTCCGATCTCCATAACTTCTTCCATACACGTTCAAATTTGTTCATTTCGGACTCTATGGACTCCTAACTCATGGGGCTACAACATATCAAAAATTTAGAGCTACCCATTAACATTAACATGGCTAAATCTTAGGCCAAAGTACAAAGTAGTACAAAAATTTGGAGTTCTTGGTGTTCTTGGTGTTCTTCACCAAAATCACCATAACTTATTCATTTTAAGAGCTTTTTACTCTGTTCCAGTTGGGTGATGATCCTCACTCGTAAGAGCACATCACAACAACCATAAACACAACATCTAACATCAAAGATTTACACAGTTCTTGTCCAAACAGTCCGTATAGTCCATTTCTTTCTCCTTTATGCATAGGTCCGAATCATTCGTTCATTGTTCCACTTTTGGATGTTATTAATGGATATTTTAAGTCATTAACAATATATAAACTCATTCATTAACAACTAACAACATCACAACAACAAAATACGAAGTCTACCATTAATGAACCAAAAACTTTAGGAAAGCTTGAAATGAAAGAGATGAATTTGGTTTTGATGTTCTAACCTCTTGTAGCTTCCTTCTTAGTAGCTAGAGGGTTGTTATAGTGGCTAGCTTCCTTCTTCTTCTTCTTCTTCTTCGTTCGTTCTTTCGTCTGACTCTCTCTCTCCTTCTGTTTTCTATTTCCAACAATTCCTTCTCTTTCTCTCTCCTTGTATCACTTTATCTCCTCTCAAATCTCACTCTATACTCTCAATAATCTGCAGAACCAACCTTGGAAGAGGAATGAAATGGAAATGGAATAGGGACTGAGCACCACTTCGGGGGAATTTAGGGAGTCCAACTGAGTGGTTTAAACATCCAAGAGGAATGTTGTGAAATAAGTAATTTCAATACATGGAGCTTGGTGAACATAACATGCTGCCGACCACCTCCTCTTTCCTTGCATTTGATTGGTTAATTTCAATGAACACTATTTGGGTGACGCATAAATAAATAGTACCCGAATAGTCCCTACCTATATCCGAAAACTCCCACTTTTGTACCAAAATAGCACAATAACTCTACCCAAAATTAAAATGGGTACTCCCATAAATTATTGGGATGCATAAAAATAATTATTATGGGATTTGTTCAAATATTCGGAACACCCATATAATACATTTCGGATACGGATAAAATCACGTATCAGCCTGAATAAAATTTCTGACGCTTGGAAAAATTATTCGTACGCATACACGTATTTATGAAATTTATTAAAATTGAAAAAGACAAAAAAATAATATGGCGTAAATAGTGCCTCGGGAAACGTGCCCCATGAATAGTAATTTAGCGACGCTACGCGAAATCAATTATTCACTTAAACAAAACTATAACACGTAAAATTTCATACATTCGCTTCACCCAGGTTGTCACACAACCTTTAAACATGCAACAAAAATAATATTAATAAAATATAATATATTCATTAATATTCAAAAATTTAAATACAAGGCAAAATCCAAAATTCCTGGTCGTTACAGCTCCCATGGCCTCCCATCACTGCTCAAGCTCAACACTTAGTCAAAAATACAAGAAGGTTGCACAACGAAGTATCCAAGCAAGAAGGAACCAAAAGAATACCATCATGAGGTGGGAACCAACCAAAAGTTAACCCCACTCCTTCATGGTCGGCCTTAACTCCCCCATGGTCAGCCCCAACATGTCCTCCCTCAAGAGGGAGGTCTTCACATGCTCTACCATCTCTAACACTTACTCAAATACAAGAAGGTATGCAAAGAAGGAGCAAAACAAAGGAAGATCAAATGGGAGGCCACTATGGGTTGGAGACCACACCCAAGGGTTGACCCCAAGGGTGCTCCACCCTATTTTAGGGCTGCCCTCAAGTTCTCTGTGACGCCCCCAAATTCGGGTCCCTTGAACCTCAGACCTGGTGCGTAACGGTACTACTATCATCTCAAAATATACAACCTTTATTCATAAATAATAAATATAACCTTGTTTTGATACCAAATAATACATTAATCATTCTATTCCAGAATCAGTAACCTTAACAATTGGTTATTACATCTGTAGATCTTACATAATTAAATCAGTACATCTCAATTATAAACAATACGCCTTATATTGATACATTAATTGCGAGTCTTCCTTAACTCACAATTCAAACTTAAATATTCTTCTGTATAGTGTCCTTCCACAACACCACTACAATGTACAATATTAATGCTCACTTAGTATAGCTAGAGACTGCACAAATAAGAGTTCTATCATTTAACCTATTCGAGTAAAAAAGGATTTCACCAATGTGATAGTTTATTACTATAACACAAGACATCTTCAATCATTATTCCTTCCTGCGATATCCAACAAGTATTTCCCGCTCTTTGGTTCTTAGCAGAACTCAGATGCTTTGCATATAACTGAAAATGTTTATTTGGGGTGAGCACGACGGCTAAGCAAGTCCAACAGTCTACACATTTCATGCTTCACATAACATACATGTTACATTTATTCATGCATTAAAAATTTTAGTCAATGCATCTACACATGCTTCATGCATCTCATGATATGCATTTCTATACGCATCATACTTATCACACACCATATTATAACTTCATATGGTATGACTAACACATACTTCACAACTTGCATGCTTTGCATTTAATCACATGATATTCATATAACCAATTTAGTTCAACTGAAGCAACATATTCTATTAATTACCTTAAGTACATGGTTTGATACACATTATCACATAAGAGCAAGTTACTGAAGAACTTGCCTGATCTGCTGCTTTCTATTAACTCTACGATGCTACTCTTGCAAGTAACCTCCTATAATTTATAAATTTAACTTCTGATTAGCCATAGCTAAGCATCAATAAGATACTAAATAAGCTTGCTCAAGAGACTAATGAGGCTTGCATTATGGTCCCTTCATACTACTCACGACAGCTCTACGATCAGTAGTGTTTTAACACCTTCGATGGAGTCACTCTACGATCGATGGGGTGACTTTACGATCACTGACCAAGCTCTTAAGATCTAGTCATGTAACTCTATGATCAGTAGTGAAGCTCAACGACCATTATGGTCTCACTGTCTTAATGAAGTTATGCCAAAAGTTAGTTGGCTAAACTTAGTAGTATTCTGTTGTGGCTCTATGACCACTGGCTAAGCTCTATGACTACCTGATGAAGCTCTACGATCGCCTAGCGAAGCTTTACGATCAGCAAAGTTCACCCTACGATTGCCTCTAAGACTAGTCAACGCACTCTACGATGGTCGAGTGAAACTCTACGATGGTCGAGTGAAGCTCTATGATCGGCAGAGTCCACTTTACGATTACCGAGCGATGCTCTACGATGGCCTAGAGAAACTCTATGATGGTCGAGTTCACTTTACACTTGACTCCAGGGCTTACCCAACTTACTTTATGCTATGCAAGTAAGCTCTACGATCGGTACTAAGACTGGCCAACTTACTCTACGATGCGTAAGTGAAACTCTACGATCGTAGGGTCCGTTCCACTACTTTCCTAGTCTCAAGATGACTTCATGATTTCAGCTTAAGGAGCATTCCTTGGCTGCTTGGACTGGGATCATACAGGTCTAACAACATGGTTTGGGCCTGACTCATGGTTTTTGAACTCAAAGATTGACTTAAGCTCAATGCCAACTATTGTGTCTGTTCACAAATGACTTGACATAAGCTTTGGGTCTGCCTTATTAGAAAGATCGTGGTGTATACTCAGATACACTCTCTTCTTTTATTTTTTACTAGTATTTAATCAGAGGTCCTATAGTCTTCCTCAATGGTCTATAAACACCAAGCCCTGAGATTACATTATAAGAAATATCTCAAGTTGGTCTTACTGCTGCAGTTCTGATCTGAGCTTAGCTCATGTCAATAACTGGTCTCAACAACTGGACACATTGCCAAATAACTATAATTGTCTTTAAAAATTACAATGCTACCATTCTTATGGTTTAACTAAGGTTCAGTCACAAGTCCTATGGACAACATTCATGGGCTGTAACGACATGATCACAGAGCACTGAGCTCATGGACCATTTCAGACCCTTAAACTAGTTCGCACATTTAACCCACATGCAAGGTAATAAATGAATAAACCGTAACTATTGAGATTAAAACTTCTCACCTTTTTGATTTGGTTGCACTTCTCCTCTTCTTTCCAAAATATGGATTAAATTTGAAGGCATGCACTGAATCTCCTCTCCAAGGTCTGCGAACCTTCTTTCTTTTCTCTCTCAATTATTTTGTGCTCTCAAACTGAGGAAGAAAAATGAAAGTAACCTTTTCTAGTATATGTGAGGGTTCCTATTTATAGGCTCCATACTTCTTACTTACCTTATCTCTTATCCATATCATCCCACGATTTTAGAGATTTCCTTCTTGTAAGGACAAAGGTTGGTAGGAGTTGGTAGAAAGTTAGTAAGAGTTAGTAAGAGTTGGTAAACAACTTGTACCCATGGATAGAAATAGAATCAACATGGCCTCCACATTCTTTATCTATACAAAAATCTTTATCTTATTTATTTCCTTGATATCCCCCCCCCCCCCCGAATTTAAGGATTTCCCCTTTCTTTTCCCTTGATATCCCACAATTCAAGGGATTTTCTCCTTTTTACTAGATATGAAGTACAAGAGTTGGTAAGAGTTGTTCACCAACTTGTACTTAAATGTAATAAAAATGGACATATGACATCGTCACTCCTCCATGACCCGTCCCTCCCCATGAATTCAGTCTGGGTCTATTTGCTAAGGTTGGTTCACTCAATAATCTCAAATGTCCAATACCACAAGTCCATAATCACTTACCTCATATTGACTTGTTTAATAAATAAATTGGACTAGTCTACTATTAATAACTTCTAGTGGGGTTATAAGTCATTATTATTATTAATCAAACTGATGACCTCACATAACTCAGTTAAACTTACTATATTCAATTTAATTGAACATTTAATTAACTTATCAATTCCTTGATATTAAACACTTTAGGTTAGTCCACTAATTTAAATAAATCTATTAGTGAAACTAGAAATTAGTCTCATCAACTTACTTCATCATAGGTATTATCCTGCTTTGTTTCTTTTTACCAACTCAGCTCCCTCATGCAATATATAATAGTCATGATATATATTATATATTACCCCTTAACATTTATTAAATACATATGTACTATGGTAAAATATCCATAAATCACTTTCGTAAAAACAAAAGCTATTTTATTAAAAGTAATCTATTTAATTAATAATTTTATCATATTAAAATAATTTACTGTCATTATTATAATACACCATTTTTAATGCACACCGGTAATTCGGTATATGTAAATTTAATTATCTCCTTTTTATTAATAAATTGTCTCCAATAATTTATTTATATACATCAAATATATTATTACTTAATATATCCACCACCTCACATGCATACTCATATTAGACCGCATACATTCACACAGACAGTTAAATATTAAAATAATAATTAAAAGAAATAATTTGTATCATTTAATCACTTCTTTTCCTTTAATAAATTGTTTTTCACAATTTATTAACAAATACATAAAAATATCTTTGCTCATTTCCTTTTCCCCTCAATAACTATTTAATAGGAATATATTTATTGTTTTTAAATTATCACATTGCACAATACCTAATTACTTATGAAAAATCCTATTTACATAATAAATCGAATAATAAGAATTATATATATATATATATATATATAAATTCTTATTATAAAATTTTCTAAAAGCTCGGATCGTCATATTCTCCATCACCTCTTATGTTCAATACTTAGCCAAATTGAAGGAAGTTATGGAAAATGTGACTAAAGCATGAAGGAGTGAGAAGGAGGCCACCATGAGGAAGGGAGCCACCCTAGGGTCGGCCCCAAGGTGGGCTTCCCCCTCATGGAGGCCCTTGCACTCACCATATGATGTTAACACTTAAGCTAACTTTTGGAGATGTTTTCGACCAAGGGAATTTGAACGAAGAGCAAGACAAGACTTTACATGAAGACATGTACCTCCAAGTTCACACAAGTAGGCCCCAAGTTTACACAAGTAGGCCTTAAGTTTACACAAGTAAGCCCCAAGTTCACAGAAGTAGGCCCAAAGCGAGGAAGTCAAGTTTTTAAGCCACCAATTGGCATTATGAGCACAAGGAGTATGCTAGAGTTTTAAGAACAATGTCCTTTGCTAGGATGATGATGTCATGAGCCACCATAGTGATGTCATGCCAAGAAGATTGTTCTTTCTCGACTGTTCTCGATTGAGTCGAAATAAAAAATTATTGTCAGAGACGACTACATTAGACAAGACGAATTACCTCTCTAGCCTCCGACAGAGGGTTAGAGAGGTCTTTGAGAAGTGGGATTCGGCAAAGGTTTTAGACTGGCGGATGGAGACGTAGGGCGAAACAGACTCCAAAAGGCAGTATTCACACCTAGACCTATATTATAGTCACAGTTTATAAGTAATACTTAGGTCATGTACCCGGCACATGGGGCGCCCCTTATGGAGCCTATAAATATCCCCTCTTTCTCATTTAAGAGGAGGTTGAAATCTTTGAGAAACTTGGAAGAGTTAAGAGTTTTTCTATCTGGAATCCACTTTCTCTCTCTAGAATACATAAGCCCCAAATTACTCCTACCAAAAAGACCTACCTTGTTGGCTTGGTTGGTTAAGTTCCATACTTAGTCTCTACAAGCCTTAAGTTGGCTAAGTTCCGTACTTAGTCTCTGCAAGCTTCAAGTTGGCTAAGTTTCATACTTAGTCTCCATAAGCCTCAAGTTGACTAAGTTCTATACTTAGGCTCCACAAGCCTTAAGATGGCTAAGTTCCATACTTAATCTTTATAAGCCTCAAGATTCACCTTTAAGGACTTAGCCTCCACGGAGCTAACTTCCCAAGCATATCCAAGCCCACACATATACATACATGACCCTAGCGTTAAAGGTTTTGCCATATTGTCTCAAGGAGTTTGCCCATAATCTCTCCCCTCGTCCATCATTTTGTTCGAGTCTCACATGCCCTTGTGGAATTCTAACCTCACCTGATCAATTAACGAACCCTACCGCAACGGAATTGTAATAGTATAGGTCATTGGTGTATTGTACCCCAAAGTTATATTCAACATTTGTAATGATCATGATTGATGAAAGTATTGTTTATTAGTTAATTTTGTTCATTTTGTTGTCTAAGTCATACTTTATATTTTTCGATCCTACATTTTTGGCGACTCTGCCGGGGAGGTGTAGATTCCGTGAAGGTTATTCTCGTTACTAAAAGTGGAAGGCCTAGTTTCAATAATTAAGAACAACCAACAAGAAGCCAAAACTTTAGTTTGACTTCTCCAACACCAAATCAGGATCCTAACAACCTTGACGTCCCGACGCCTCAATCACTAAAGGCATATTCGACAACGATAGTAGTGCCCCAATGACAACCCAAGCAAAGTATGAACCCAACCTCATCACAAGGAAATGCCAAACTTTTGCCACCCTTGGCATGTTCGCATAAGATATTGAAGGAGTAATACTAACATCGCAAGGAGATGAAGCGACAATGATATGGAAAGATAAGAGAAAGTCCTCAGTAGCAGTGGTAAATGCCCCCTTGAAGCCAAGAAAGAAATGAAGGTGGAAGAGGTCGATATACGTGAGTACACCACCTCCACTGCCGATCACTTGTGGGAAGAAGGCCTTTGAAGAGTTGGTCAAACAATGGATTGACACGAAAGTACTTGACATCAGGCCTCCAGAATCACTCTTACTGAAAAGATGAAGGCAGGCCAGATTATTGTGTGTTCCATCAATACTTGGGGCATTCCACAATAGTCTGCTATGCTCTAAGAAGAAAGTACCACTAAAAGAAAATTGGAGAAATGGAGTCAAGGAAGAAGGATGAATATAAGGCAAATTATAGCTGATAACAGACTTCGAGAAGGTGAAGGCCAAATTTCAAGGGATACCACCTTCCCTAGAAAAAGTACCAAATCCTGACACGCATGCAGAGGCCATCTGGAAAGAAGAGGAAGTAAGAGTATCTGCAATAAAGAACCTGTTCTCAAGGGAGAGAGCCTATATGAGTAAGGCTGCCCAATTTGAAGACCCCATAGAAGGATAGGAGATCTTAGGAGCCAAGCTAGTAGGAATGAAGTTTCCTTGGTGGGAAGAGGTTCAAAATGATGATTACACCCCTAAAGAAAAGAAGAACAAAGTTGTTATCAACCTCGAGGAACGTGCTAGGGAGGTGCTCGACAAACACAAAGCTGTAAGGGAGGAAGCCTTGGAATTATGCTAAGGCTAGATTTAAGGACCCTGACTCCATTACTAGGCTCACATGAATCGAAATCACAATGAACAAAACATCGAAATGAAAGTTAAATTCTAGAAAAAGGGCTCCCGAGGACCCTTGTCCATAGATTGCATATCAAGGCCGACATTTCAAGGGACTATTATGTATCAATAAGGTCCATCTGAAGGGTTCTAAGATCGTGGAAGTGAGATTCTTTGATTTATATTCCCATGGATCTAAGGATAACGTAATCGGGATCTAAATGAAGATGTATCCCAAATTAGGTATCAGACGATTCAATTTATTAGAATCCCTTGACGGCCAAAAGGTAATACCCCCCTCACCACTAGATATAGATATAGGATTTTTCAGGGAAATTCAAATTCAAATGAATCAACTCCCAAATAAAACAATTAATAAAATGGAGTTAATTCCAAAATATTATAATAAATCATCGATCAGGCATCATGGGGTGATTAGGAGAAAATTACTTAGAAAACCCTCTCTAATCACCCTAGCCTAGCAATTGATGAGCTAAAAAGCTTTAAATGAGAGTATAATTATAATACAAGGAAATTCCAAGCACAACAATCAATACAATGTATTAGATCTAACCTAAATCTATACAAGGATTACAAAAAGATTGGATGTTTCAACTTGGGGTGAGCAAATTACACCTTCTTGAACTTGAAATTGGATGAAGACACTCTAATCTAGCTTCAAATTTGATATAATATATTAGAGCTATATTAAATCTAATATTTCTCTCTGTAAGATTCTCCTACTTCTCTCTAAATTATCTTCCTTCTTTCTTCTTTTTTCTCCAAAAATTCTTTTCTCTTTTTTCTAAATATGCTGAAAATTACATTATATAGGCTCCGGGCCTAGCCGCAGGTCTACCCGCGGCTGGACCCAAGTGGCCCACCTGCCTCAATTTTCGTGTCGTGTAGTCAACTTTTCGTGTTATGTGCTGAAACGTCAATAACTTTTAATTCAAAAAGTTGGGAGACATGTCATGCCATTCTGGAAAGCTCTTTTCAAGAGCTACACAATGACATAAAGTTTGATCAATTTCGGATTCGGGAAGATAGAGAAAAAAGAAGATAATTATCTTCTTATAGATGCCAACTAGTCAATCGTCATGCTTTGCGTAGTTTGTCACTCGATCATCATTGTGATAGCTTTGTATGCTTGATTTAAGCCTCGTAAGCTATTTTCAATCGTCCTAACGTTAGGGTGAAATGGCATTTTTGCCCTCCTACCATGGTTAGATAACAAGTGCAAAATTTCGGGTGTCTACAGATGCCCCTCTTTATCATGTTTATGCAATGTAATGAAATGAACATGACAAAGATATCTACACCAGATGCATGACAAGATATATCGATAGTGCAAATTAATGTATAATGATGCAACATTTATAACATAATGCAGAAATGTAAGTTAATTATAAGATGAAGCAATCAAAGTAAATATCGAACCTCATTATAGAGTTACTCTATTGGGGAATAACTGCTATCTTATGGCTATCACTGGGTGTCGTCTCCGATACCATCGCTAGGTATCTTCTCCAAGGGATATATCAGCAGGTGTCATCTCCGATGCCATCGCTGGGTATCATCTCTAACAGACATATCACCGGGTATCATCTCCGACGTCATCGCTGGGTATCGTCTCCAACGGACATATCACCGGGTATCGTCTTCGATGCCATCACTAGGAATTGTCTCCAACGGACACATCGCCAGGTATCGTCTGTGATGCCATCGATGGGTATCGTCTCTAACGAACACATCACCGGGTGTCGTCTTCGATACCATCGCTGATAGTCTCCAACGGACATATCACCGGGTGTCGTCTCCGATGCCATTGTTGGGTATCGTCTCCAACGGACATATCACCGGGTATCGTCTCTAATGAACACATCACTGGGTATCATCTCTGATGCCATCGCTGGGTATCGTCTCCTACAGACACATCACCGAGTATCATCTTCAATGTCATCGCTAGGTATCATCTCTGACGGACACATCACCGAGTATCGTCTCCGATACTATCGCTGGGTATCGTCTCCAATGGACACATCACCGGGTATCGTCTCTGATGCCATCGCTGGGTATCATCTCCAACAGTCATATCACTGATTATTAATAACGTCATCCTTTCTTTATTATTTGACCATTTTTCATCATTTTTGACCCATTCTCTTTCTTTTTTCTTGCTTTCAGATCTCAAGATACCTTATCCTCATATCTCAATTTCTCGTAAATGTCAATGCCCATAAACGACGATTTATGATTCAAAAGTGCAACTTTCTTCTCGAGTACACCTATTTGGACTGAAAAGGATACATTTTGACCTCAAGTGCACTAAAATGGGTGGGGTGAGACCCACCTTATACCCCACACGGGCCCTTTTCTTTTCTCATTTCTCCTGCCTTCTTTGACACTCCTCTTTCATATTATCTTGTATTCTCGCTTATCATCTTTCTTAATATTCCGCTTCGTAGGGTTTGATCTCGCCAATTTCGTTGTCATATATTTATTCGTTGCATTGCAGGTACAATATTCATCTATCATTTTCATGTTTTTGCTTTTGTGTCGATATACTATGATGGCAAATTAGTTTAAATATAATTTACTCAAAATATTTGCTTGAACGACTTGATAAAAATATTCTAACTCGATGCATACATGTATTTCATTATGCTGAACGTGTAGGTGTAAGAATTTTTCATAACCTAGGACCATATTTTGTCGTACCTTTTTGATAATAATAATAATATGCTTTATTGATGAAATTCACTTTATATACAAATTTCTAATTTTTTTGATATTTTTACTGGACTTGCATACTTTCGTTTGATTCTTTTGGTATTTTGATCCTATTATATCGTGAACCGTATATCTTTCTTGGATTGTGCCTTGGGTGCCTATAAATGGCCATATATGCATGCTATTTTGCATGGGGGATAATCCATATTATAGGAAAGACTCTGGCAAAAAAAATTTGTGGGTCGGATAACTGAGCAGATGTGTTCATTATGTTAGTTTCTAGAGGCACAAAAGATATCTAGGGGGTTGAATAGATACTTTAAAACTTTTTAACACTTCTTTTGAAAAGACTAGATTAATGAACAAGTTAATTAAGCACAACGAAATATACGATTGATTTTAATCTCCCTTAAAGATAAACCAGTTATAGCAGATATGGTGAGGCAGTGATATAACAGTTATAACAATTTATGGAGTGCAAAGAAAGAGAGAATAAAGGACACATGGCTTTAAGTGGTTCGGAGCACACAAGACTCCTACTCCACTGTTCTACTCCTTGAGTAGCAAATCCACTAAAGATATCTTTACAACTTGAATCACTGAGATTCCTTCAAGGCCAGCAGCCTTGGAACTTCAGTACACTAAGTACTCTTCAAAGCCAGCAGCCTTGAAACTCTGTAGACTAAGACCCGCAGCCTTAGAATCTCTTGTACCCTTGGTACTCAGCAAGTCCAGCAGACTTGATTTTGGTTGGTCACCTGTTGACCTTTTCACTTGATTGAGAGTGTTTGTTTTGTTACTACTGAGTTGCTCGAAGCATACAATCTGATGAACTTAGTAGCGAAGCAAGATGTTTGTCTTTGATAGTAGAGTAGGACTTTGACAGATTTGATTTCCTTTTCGTTGTTCTTACTTGGTTGGTTTCTTCAATCTGTTTGCCTTATATCGATGCCTCTAAATCCTTCTATTGAATATGAGACCGTGGCATCTGATATTTCCGTTGAGACTTGTTGCTGAACTTAGGAGTAGTTTATTCCTTATTCTGCGCGATAGTGGGGTGAGTCAGCATCCATTATCTTGCTCCAAGATGATGGTAAGGATAGTGCTCTGAATATCTGTAAACCATAGTTGTTTGTTCCCCACTGACTTTAATTATTCATTCAGTTCAATTAAGTATTCAGCAACTGTCTTGGGTAGGTCATTCTACTGATCAGTCAATATGGGCAACGCAGAATATCAAATTCAGTTTTTGGTTGCTTGTCTGAATTAGGGTCATAGAGTGTTTGGCTGACTATACGATCTTTTGGTGAGACTTGATTCTTTTCATGTTGCGTTAGGATCACTTAGAGATATTATCAAACTTTTACTCCTTTATCTCTTTGAGAACTATCGTCTTACTAATGCAGATGTGACTCTACAATCGATCTTGCCTGATGATAGAATTAACTCTACGATCTGCCTAGTCACTCCTCATTTGTCTGGCCGAGTCTCACTCTACGTTAGTTTGGTCCAACTCTACGACGCAACCGGCCGAGCTTCACTCTAAGTTAGCCTGGTCCAACTCTACGATTCTGAGAGAGAGAGCTTTGTGACTGACCGAGCCTCACTCTACGTTAGCCTTGTCTAACTCTACGATTCAACTGGTCGAGCTTCACTCTACGTTAGCCTGGCAGACTCTGCGCACCTTCAAGCTGTTTGAACTCCAAGTTGGCTGACTGCTCTACGATCTTTTATTGGATGATGACTTGTGTAGGACTCAACGATCAGTTTAGCCTTTGCTTTTTACATATATCAATTCAGTTCATAAGATCAACCTAACAAGTTTGATCGTTTCTATCTAAGTTCTTGTACATCAAATCTTTGTAAGGACTTTACAATTCAGCTACTGAATCACGTATACATTAATATCACAACATTAAATTAAAACATGTGATTCCTAACAATCTCCCCCTATTTGATGTTGACATAAACCAGTAGTTTTGAATCATCTCATCAATTCTAATGCAATTGCTTATAAAGATAAACGTGTCTTATAGTACAGTGAGCGACTGTATTTCTAGATAAAATTATGGATTTTATTAAAGAACATATGAATGTTATAATAAATGATAGTTACATCAATAAGGAGAAAGAAGAATAAAAAAAATCATGTTTTTCAGACCTTAGTTCCTACCTCTTCCTCTTGTTACTCTCTTTTTGATTCTTGGAGGATTTGCCCGCACATAAGCCACTCTTTGTCTGTGCCTTTCCCTGCATTCTTCAGTCATACGCTAAAATTCTTCAATCTGTTCTTGATGGAGTCTGGATGATGGCCTATGACTTCCTTCTTCACTATAGTGGTGAGTCCCATGCAAATGGTGATTCAAGAGAGCAGGATCTCTTGATGGTATGCATACTCAGTGGTGGTTACATCAGGTTGTCTTCCAAGGACTTCACTCCTTATTAGAATAGCATTGACTGGCTATGGCTCATGATTAGGATTGGATGGTCTCCTTCTCTGTTCCTCCTTACTTCTGCTTGATTCTCCCCTATTCCCTTTATGACTATTCTCCCGCTCAGCATCCAGGGTTCGAACATCTTCAGATAATTGTTGTACTCCTTGCACTAGTTCTTGCATTTGCGAATGAATGTTATTTCTGTTTTCTTAGACCATTTCTTCAGTTTATATTCGTTGGTGATGTACCATGGCCAAGGTCGCATCTGTTCGTTACATTTGCTGAAGGGAGGCTTCCTTGAAATGATGAATAGAGTCTTGAAGCTCAAGGATGCGTTCATTTGTTGTCTTGTTAGTTTGCTCCATGACCTGCTAAAGTGATATGACTGTGGCTTTGTGTTTGGCAATTTTAGCATGATAAAGTTTATCCCTTTGATTGATGCTTGCCATCAATTCTTTGAGTAGCGCCCTTAGCCGTGTGGTCAGTACAGTACCCAAACTGTTAGAGTGATTATTCGCAGCATCAATGACATTGTCAAGTTTTCGATGGATGGCTAGAGAATTCGCTTCAAGATTCTCCTCCATATCTGTTGCCATGTGGCCTGTGAGGTCGGCCATTTGATCCTTAGTGGGTAGTTGGTTGACTCGATCAAGAATTTGTTTTATCTTAGTTGAAGGTCCTTCCTTATTACTTCTTTGAAGATTGGATAGGGCAGTAAAAATGTCAAAGAATTCATTACTTGAGGAAGATGGAATATCAGACTGAGTGAGTGGGGCAGATATTTGTTGTGTGGGAAGGGATACTTGATCAATCGTAGAGTCAGGGTATTCTACATTTGTGGACTCTACGTTTTGGGTTAGGAGTTTGGGTTGTGTGTCAGTTGTAGAGTTTAGGGACTCTACGACATGAGGTAGTTGTTCAGTTTGTCCATCAGTCACAGAGTGTTGAGACCCTGTGACTAGAAGTTGGTTCTTTGGGTCAGGAATGACCTTAATCCATCTGGGTAATTCATCAAATAGATAGAAGATTGATGATGGAGAGTGATTCAGCTTGAAGGATGAAGGAATATAATATACCTTTTGCTCGTTAACTTGGAATGAACTGTTGGTAAGCAGCTTCTGAGCAAAGGGCCAATTCTTGGAAATTCTTGGGCAAGCACTGAGATTGCTTGGTAAGTCTTGAAGGCCCAGAACATGTGATCCTAATAATTTAGGATTAAAGCCTGGTGGAAGGACATCCTTGGTAACTAGGCAAATAAGTAGTTATAATTGAGGTGCATTTCTTCATTTATGCCTTTATCAATGATTTCCACACTTTCATCTTCACTCTCATCACTTGTTCCATCACAAATCTCTATAGCCTCAGCTTCTTTAACCAATAGTTCTTCTTCAGGTTCAGTTGCTTGAGGGGTTGAGAAGATTTCATCATGAGCCTCTAATAGCTTCCCCTCAACCTGAGCATGTACTTGCTCAAGGACTTTAGGAATCTCCCCATCAGTTTGATCCTTACTTGATTCACCAGCTTCTTGATACTCCCCCTCAGTAGGGACTTCTTCCCTTTCTGATGCAATTGGGGTTCTTTCCACACTATCAGCTACAAATTGATCAGAGGACATTAGCCTTCTTTCTTCGTCCTTGATCCACATCATTGTTTCTCTGAGCTCCTTTTGGGCTACAGTCATCAGCCTTTTCTTCATTTTCTTTTGCTTGGGTTTAGTAACCTTCTCATCCATCTCTTCACGTTCTTCTTGATGCTCTGGTGTGCCAGCCATCCTAGCTTCCTGCTTTTCAGCAACATCTTTAATGTTAGGCTGACCAGCCTCATTAGCAGCATCTTCAGCTCTTGACTCTACGAATCGTAGAGTTGGGGTCTTCAACGATCGTAGGGAGGCTTTTCTTTGAGCGGCGTTTTCCTTTCTTATGATACACCTTAAGGATAGGTGTATTTTCATCAAATACTTCTCTTTTTTTTGCTTATGCATCCTTTTCTTCACTGGTGGTTGTTCAATAGGCAGAACAGGAGTTTCTGGCTCTTGGGAAGTCACATTTGTTGATTATTGAGGTTCATCCTCCATTTGGGACACCTCTTTAGCCTTTCTCTTCCCTTTATTCTTCCTGCTCAGGGCTGGTTGTTCCTGCTTTACCTCTTCAGTATCTTCAATGACTGACAAGTTTCTCATTAGGGGCCTCTTTGCTCCACTTGTCCGTCCACTGGATTCAAACGGGATTATCCTCAAATTTTCTACTGGATTTCTCTTCCAGTTTACAAACAGCTTCTTTGTGATCATCTTGTTGGGGTTGAGGGTTTCACCTGCATCATCCTCAATTTTGTCACCAAGTGCTGATTGTAGAAGGATGCTTATTATGAATCTACCGTAGAATATTTTCCCGCTTCCCTTGGATTTTTCAGCACTTTAAACTCGGTTGCCAATCCATTCCATTTACAAGGCTCCGAAGTTGATGTCGATTTTGAAGACGATGGCAGTCATGATTTTCAGTTGAAGTTCACTGACTGAATCATGAGCTGTATCTCTGCAAAGGATACACTTTCCTATAATATCAGCGAGAAATTCATACTTTTGAGAAAACTCCTTCTTTAACCCTCTTAACTTAGGATTGTCCTTGTGATGCATTCGCTTCAGCCCTGCTTCTCTATCGATGCAGCTTAGAGAGGTGAGGCCTTCAGTGTTGAAGCCTAGGGCTAGATTTACTTCTAACGGACTGAGTTGAATGGATGTGCCCTTCACCTTGGTGGATAAAATACCATCAGCATAGACTCCATTGTCGTAGAATTCTTTTACCAATTTAGAATAAATTCTTGTTTTGGTCTCAAGAGCCTCCTGTAGTCTAGCACGCTTTAGGAGAGAAATGATCTTCTGATACTGCCTCTCAGCGTTGGAGAAATGGTTAAAATCTAGTTCATTGCCTGGAACGACTGGAGATAGTGCCATTGTTGATTCCTAAAACAAAAACGAAAGTATCTGAGTGTATGTCTGTACTTTGAATAATTAGGGTTTTGGTGAGAGGGAGAGACAATTGAATATTTTGAAATCATAATGCGTAAAAGAGTGGTAACTGTTACGAACTGAATTTGAAAACTTCCCTCTTAGTGATCTGAGTAGGACGCGTGTTTTGTTCTGCGTGAGGAATGTCTTCTATTTTGCGGGATAAGACCTGTTTTCCCTTAGCTCCCCCTGAGCTCTATATTTCCTCCTTGAGTCATTCTGACTCTACGAACGCTTGCGCACTCTACGATTGGTTCTTGTCCCACTCTATGAATAGGCTATACCCTACGACTTCTTCTGTGTTTGGCTTACATTCTGCAGAGTTAGTCGGTTTCAACACAAAGTATTATGAATGTAAGTTCAACATTCCTAGTTCACTTATCAGCATATTAAACCTTGACTATCCAGTGGCTTTGTAAATACATTAACAAGCTGGTTTTCAGTTGGAATATAGCTTAATGAAATGTTGCCATTTTACACATGATCTCTAATGAAATGATATCTTATATCTATGTGCTTAGTTCTTGAGTGCATGACAGGATTATATGTTATAGCAATAGCACTGGTATTATCACAATGTACAGGAATAGATTTAAACTCAAACCCATAGTCAGCTAGTTAATGTTTCATCCATAGGATTTGTGCACAGCAACTGCCGGCTGCAATGTATTCAGCCTCTGTTGTTGAGGTTGATACTGAGTTTTGCTTTTTGCTAAACCAGAAGACAAGTCTATTTCCAAGAAGTTGATAGGTTCAACTTGTGCTTTTTCTATCAATTTTACAACCTACATAGTTAGCATCTGAGTATCCTATAAGATCAAAGGGTGACTCCTTGTGATACCAGAGTCCCAAGCTAGGAGTGCCCTTAAGATACCTGAAAATCCTTTTTACAGCCATTAAATGTGATTCCCTGGGGTTTGCTTGAAATCTAACACAAATACAAGTGGCAAACATGATATCTGGTCTGCTAGCTGTTAAGTATAGGAGAGAACCTATCATACCTCTGTAGTGAGTAATATCAATACTTTTACCTTTCTCATCTTTGTCAAGCTTAGTTGCAGGTGCCATGGGAGTTTTTATGATGGTGATTGAGTCCAAGCCATATTTCTTTAGTAAGTCTTTAATGTACTTGACTTAGTTGATGAAGATACCTTCATTTGTCTGCTTTACTTGAAGTCCAAGAAAGAAGTTCAGTTCTCCCATCATGCTCATTTCAAACTTACTTTGCATTAGCTTGGCAAAACTTTCACACAACTTTTCATCAGTAGAACCAAAAATAATATCATCCACATAGATTTGAACTAGAAGTGACTTATCCTTGTGTTTTCTTAGGAATAAAGTAGTGTCTACTCTACATTTAGTGAATCCCTTTTCAGTAAAAAAATTTGTAAGAGTTTCATACCATGCTCTGGGTGCTTGTTTTAAACCATATAAAGCTTTATCTAATCTATACACATAATTAGAAAAGGTTGGATTGATAAAACCTGGAGGTTGTTCCACATAGACTTTTTCTTGAAGTTCTCCATTGAGAAAGGCACTGACATCCATTTGGATGACTTTGAATTTCATGTGAGCTGCATGGGCAAGGAATATTCTAATGGCTTCCAATCTTGCAACAGGAGCAAATGTTTCATCATAGTCAATCCCTTCTTCCTGTGAGTAACCTTTAGCTACTAATCTTGCTTTGTTTCTTGTGATGACACCTTCTACATCTATCTTGTTCCTGAAAACCCATTTGGTGCGAATGACTGGATGTTGTTTTAGCCTTTCAACTAGTCTCCAGACTTTGGTTCTTTCAAATTGGTTGAGCTCCTCTTGCATGGCCTCTATCCAGCTTGAATCTCCTAATGCTTCTTCTACCTTCTTGGGCTCTATTTGAGAGAGAAAGCTTATATAGATGCATTCATTTTGAGTTGCTGACATTGTCTTCACTCTAGAATTAGGATCTCCAATGATAAGATCTTTAGTGTGGTCCTTTGTCCATTTTCTCCTTCTTGGGACATTTGTTCTGATGCTCTCTTGTCTGAGTTCTTCTAGATTGACTTCAGGTTCAGGTCATAGAGTCTCAATGTCTAGTATTGTGAACTCTACGATTTCTTCTTCTTCCTCAATGTTTTCTAGTTCTGGCTCTTCGTTCGTAGTGTTTAACTCTACGGTTTTTGATTCTGCAATCGTAGAGTTCTTTTCTGCACTTTCGTTGAGTGGAGCATCCTTCCTTACAGGGTCTGATTCGTCAAAGGTTATATGAATGGAGACTTCTACAGTCAGAGACTCTTTATTGAATACCCTGTATGCTTTACTATCCATAGCATAACCAAGGAAGATTCCTTCATCTAACTTTGGCTGGAATTTGGTCAGGTACTTCTTTCCATAATTGAGAATGTAACACACACAGCCAAATGCACGAAAGTAGCTGAGGTTTGACTTTCTTCCTTTCCATAGCTCATAAGGAGTCTTCTTGAGAGTTGAGTGAACAAGAGATCTGTTTTGAGTGTAGCAAGCAGTGTCAGCGGCTTCTTCCCAGAAGTACTTAGGTAGGTGGGCAGCTGTAAGTAGAGTTCTTCCTACTTCAATCAGAGTCCTATTCTTCCTTTCAGCTACTCCATTTTGTTGAGGAGTTCTTGGGACTGAGAAGTTATGATTGATACCATTTTCTTCACAATACTGTTCTACCTCAGAGAAATCAAACTCTCTTCCATGATCACTTCTGATAGCTTTGATTTTCTCTTCTTTCTCATTCATGACTAGTTTGAACAACTTGATTAGTTAAGAGCAGATTTCATCTTTGGGGCTTAGAAAGAATGTCCATGTGAATCTGGTGCAGTCATCCACTACTACTAATGAATACCTCTTTCCTCCAAGACTTGCAGTTGGGATAGGCCCAAATAGATCCATATGGAGTAACTGTAGGGGCTTATCATTTGAGTTGACTGCTTTGCCTTTGAATGAGCTTTTTGTTTGCTTTCCAAATTGACATGCTTTGCAAGGTTTTTCTTTGATGAAGTTGAACTTTGGCAATCCTGCTACAAGGTCTTTGGAGGCTAGTTTTGTCATATTTTTGAAGTTTAGGTGAGACAGTCTTCTATACCATAGCCAGGAGAGATCTTCAGAAGCTTTGGCAAGGAAGCATATTGTCTCATCATGACTTAGCTCAGCTAGGTTGACAATATAGACATTTCCTTCTCTTGATGCTATCAGCTTCAATGAGTTGGTGCTCAAATCTCTGACTTGGCATTGATTGTTAAGGAAGGTGACTTGATGACCTTTATCACATAGTTGGCTGATACTGAGGAGATTGTGTTTTAGACCTTCAACATATGCTACCTTGTTGAATGACACTGCACCGTTCCCAGCTGAGTCATATCCTCTTGTTCTTATAGAGTTGTTATCTCCAAAGATGACTGCAGGACCATCTTTTTCCATAAAGTTTGACAAGAGGGCTCTGTTGCCTGTCATATGTCTTGAGCATCCACTATCAAGGTACCACGTTAACTGAGTGGTGCTCTGTACCTGCAGAAGTGATTGACTTTCATTTTGGTACCCAAATGTGCTTGGGTCCAGATTTGTTAGTAGCCTTTGGGACCAAGATCTGCTTGATTTTAGGTCTTCTTAGTGCAGAATAGAAATCATTGAAATAGCATTCTGCTGCTTTATGACCGTATTTATAACATGTATAGCATTGAATATAATTTCTTTTTATCTTGGGCATATATGGATAGTAGTGGCCCACAGCTTTTTCTTTTGGCTTATAATTCTTTTGCTTCCACACAATTCTATGATTCATAGTTTTCATGGAGTTAAAGAGAACTCTACGTTTTTTACCAGGATGGTTCATAAGTGGGTTCTGTCAGACTCTACGATCCTTCGAGGCTTAAATGTAGAAGTTGACTTACTCTTTGATCTCTTAAATCCTAGACTTATGTGTGATTCAACAGAGTTTGAATAGCTTGGCCCTGCTGTTTATGAGGATTTGACAAATATAATTCCCTTATTAAACTTAGAGGAACTGTTGTTATTTGCTTCCATATATTTATCCATGGTATGCTCTGAAGTGGAATTATGGAACCCCAGACCTGTCTTGATAGCCACAGATCTTTGGCTAGAGATCAGAGAATCCATAGACAGACAAGACTTGTTCCATACTGAAATAGTCTTTTCTAATTCCTGAATCTTAGAGACTAGAACAAATTCTTTCTGAATGTAGAGTTCATTTATCTGTTTTAAGTTAACATTCTCAGCTTCAACACTGGTGCAAGAGTTAGCCGTTCGTAGAGCAGTTTCCAGCTCTATGATTGCTTTCTCTCTTTCCTCTTGAAGAAGAGAATGGTCTTTTGATAGAACCCTAAATATTTTCATATATTTATACAGTTCTACGATGGAGTCATGCATTCTTTCTCTCAGATCATCAATAATTAAATCAGGAGAGTAAAAATCAAATACCTCATCAACGTTGAATTCTTTGATTTTTCTTTCCTTGGCCATTAAGCATGGATTTGCTTTGTGTGGTTCCTCATCTTCATCCGACTCACAGTTTGAGTCATTGTCTGAGTCACTCCATGAGCTCTCAGCTACAAAGCCTTTATCTCCCTTTTTGGACTTATGATGGCCTTTGGGGTTTTTCTTTGAATGTGGGTTCTTCTTGCTCTTTCTTAATTCTTCTCTTAGAGGTTTGTCCCAGTTTGCAATGAAGTGACCTGGTCGTTTACAGTTGTAACATAAAATCACTTACTTGTTCTTTATTGCTCCTGCTAAATTTCCTTGATCTGCTGTTTCTGCTGATGAACCTTTTGAAGTGTCTGACTAGCATGGCAGCTCCTTCATCACTGATTTCTTCATCATCATCTGAGTTATTATCTGATTCATGTTTGTCAGCTTTCCTTGATGTGGATGCCTTGAGAATAATTCCTCTTTCCTTCTTCTTTCCTTCTGATAATGTTTCAGCTCTTTGAGTTAGCTCCAATTCATAGGTGAGAAGATTGTCATATAACATCTACACAGTCATCTCGTGGAGATTCTTTGATTCTCTAATGGCGGTGGTTTTGGCATCCCACTTGCTAGGCAAGGCTCTCATGAATTTGATGATGAGATCTTTGTTTGGATAGACCTTTCCATATGCTCGAAGAGAGTTGAGCAGCACGTTGAACCTCTCATATGTGGAGGTAATGTTTTCCCTAGAGATATGGGTAAACAATTCATATTGTTGTGTGAGTAATGATTGTTTGTTTTCTCTTACTTCTTCAATCCCTTCATTCATGATTAACAGTACATCCCAAACTTCTTTTGTTGTTTGGCAGTTGACGACGTTTTCAAACAGCTCATCTTTTAGAACCATGAACAAAATGTTTTTAGCTCTCTTGTCCAGCTGAACTGCTTTCTTCTCTGCATCAGTCCAATCTTTTCTTAACTTGATTGAGACTTTGTTTGGGTTGTCAGTAGTTGGTGTTAGCTTCGTTGGTACGTAAGACCCACTGATGACAGTGTCAAATAGATCCTCATCTATGGCGTCCATGTGTTGGTCGATTTTGCAACCGAAAAATACGTGCAAGTATACGCGGTCAATAAGTAATATAATGATAAGAGAGTTGTCGAACCCACAGGAAATTATCTCTAGTGTATCCCAAGTACCAACTATATATCATCTCGATTTTATTTAGACAATTGATGATTTGAGTTTTTGTTGTTTTGTAATAACTAAGATAACATAATCAAGTAAATACGGAAAGCGTATAAGATAATTAAACTCTAATATTAACAAGTCTAAGATTGCAATTTCCCCCAACACTTCATTTGAATATCCTAACTCTCTAATTTGAACTAATTAACAACATAGAATTGTCAACCGAGAAATCAAAGTTACTTATAAGCCTCTGTCGATGGTCAAATTTGAATCTTCCTAATGCGGCATGTAGGTATATGTCTATCCTACACACTATCAAGAGACCAATTTCAAGAACAATTAACAAGACACGTGTCACTAAATCTCATTAACCACCCTTTCAATTACCAACTTTCACATAGGAAGTCATTAAGAATAGATTCTCCATTGGTTGCACACGGTATCTAGGTATATGTCTATTCTAAATACTATCAAGTTACCTATTATCGAGGATAATTAACAAGACACACGTCACTAAATCTTTATCAATTACCCACAACAATCTTTAACTTTCGCATGATATCATAACAAGGTCTCAACACTATAATCCGTTCGTCAAGTTCATATAGGTTCCCACAGTAATTACTAGCTAGGCAATTAAGATATGATGCATAAATTATGATATTCAATTCACACATGAGTAATTAATAACAAAGAGAGAGAAATCCATTCAAACTATGTGTTAGGTTCCATTGAAATCTTAGAATACAAGCTCTAGTTCATGGTAACTAAGCAAAACATCAAACACATGGTGTTCATCATGTAATAGAAATACAAATTCAAAGGAAAGCTAGAGATAATAAAACCCATTTTGAAGATATTCATATGTTGCTTGCTTGGTTGATGTTAATTTCTAGCTTTTCCTCATCCTTTGGCAATCTTTTCTCCTTTTGCTCCTTAGCTTGTTGCTGGAAATTTCCTTGAATTGCAGCCCTCAAGCTCTTCTTGGTGATGTATGTGCAGCCTCCCTAGGTCTAGATATCCCTTTCACAATCCTCTCCTTCTTGGTTTCTGAGGCTTTTGCTGAGTTTTCCTTGTATTGCAGCACTTTTGCTCTCTATTTGATGTTTTATTGTAGCCTCCTACTCTCTAGATATCAAATATGAAGCCCCAAAGAGATATTATATAGTGCCTCCATAAAAACCCTATCCAAGCATCGAATTTTTGGTCAAAAACCCTCTCAAAACGCACAAACCCGAAAGCTGGAATCGCACTCAGCAGAGTTGGCGCAGCCTCCGTGATTCGCACGGAGGCCTCTGTAGCTTGTTGCAAACTCCCTGGATACCGGTGCAGCCTCCGTGATTCGCACGGAGGCCTTCGTGGTCTGCCTGGCGCAACCTTCGTGATTCGCACGGAGGCCTCCGTGGCCAGCTGCTGGTGCCTGTGTCAGCACTCTTGTGGCTTGGTCGACGCCGTGCACGTCGTGCACACCCAAAGCTCAAATGACATCAACTTCAATATCGAGCGTCACCATACGCTAATTTCCAAAACAATACCAACCAAGCACGGATAACGAGCTACGGGCATTAAGACATTACAAACCACGATCTGGACGGCATTTATTTCAAATCCTACAAGAACACAATAGAATACGTAAAAGCCATACAAAACATAAAAGAGTAATGTAAAACCATGATAACTAAAAATACGATTAAAATGCATAAAAACCACTATAATTATTATAACACTTACAAATTATCAAGGCCAAAAATATATAAAATGAGTGTATAAAACACATTCATCACCATGTAAGCCTGTATGCGAACTTTCTAGTTTACAAATTTTTTTTTGTTGCAAAGAGGTGGTTTGTTTTCTCCACCTAGCTCAGAGCCATTTTTGGTTTGTGCCATTGATCTACTCAAGCTAGTTAAGCTTTCTTAGTAAGAACCTGCTCTGATACTAATTGTTAGTTTCTAGAGGCACAAAAGATATCTAGAAGGGGGGTTAAATAGATACTTTGAAACATTTTAACACTTCTTTTGAAAAGACTTGATTAATGAACAAGTTAATTAAGCATAGCAGAATATACGATTGATTTTAATCCCCCCTAAAGATAAACCAGTTATAACAGATATGGTGAGGCAGCGATATAACAGTTATAGTAGTTTATGGAGTGCAGAGAAATAGAGAATGAAGAACACAGGGCTTTAAGTGGTTCGGAGCACACAAGACTCCTACTCAACTGTTCTACTCCTTGAGTAGCAAATCCACTAAAGATATCTTTACAACTTGAATCACTAAGATTCCTTCAAGGCCAGTAGCCTCAGAACTCTAGGACACTTAGTACTCTTCAAAGCCAGCAGCCTTGGAACTCTGTAGACTAAGACCCTCAGCCTTTGAATCTCTTGTACCCTTTGGTACTCAGTAAGTCCAGTAAACTTGACTTTGGTTGGTCACCTGTTAACCCTTTCACTTGATTGAGAGTGTTTGTTTTGTTGCTACTGAGTTATTTGAAGCATACAGTCTGATGAACTTAGTAGCGAAGCCAGATGTTTGTCTTTGATAGTAGAGTAGGACTTTGATAGATTTGATTTCCTTTTCGTTGTTCTTACTTGGTTGGTTTCTTCAATCTGTTTGCCTTATATCGATGCCTCTGTATCCTTCCGTTGAATATGAGACCGTTGCATCTGATATTTCCGTTGAGACCTGTTGCTGAACTTAGTAGTAGTTTATTCCTTGTTGTACGCAGTAGTGGGGTGAGTCAGCATCCATTATCTTGCTCCAAGATGATGGTAAGGATAGTGCTCTGAATATCTACAAACCATAGCTGTTTGTTCCCCACTGACTTTGATTCTTCGTTAAGTTCAATTAAGTATTCATCAACTGTTTTGGGCATGTCATTCTACTGATCAATCAATATGAGCAACGTAGAATATCAAATTCAGGTTTTGGTTGCTTGTCTGAATGAGGGTCATAGAGTGTTTGGCTGACTATACGATCTTTTGGTGAGACTTGATTCTTGCAGACGTTCATGGTGATCTTTCATGTTGTGTTTAGATCACTTAGAGATAGTATCAAACTTTTGCTCCTTTATCTCTTTGAGAACTATCGCCTTACTAATGCAGATGTGACTCTACGATCGATCTTGCCTGATGACAGAATTAACTCAACGATCTGCCTAGTCACTCTGCATTTGTCTGGCCTAGTCTCACTCTACGTTAGCCTGGTCCAACTCTACAACACAACTGGCCGAGCTTCACTCTACGTTAGCCTGGTATAACTCTACCATTCTAAAAGAGAGAGCTTTGTGACTGACCGAGCCTCACTCTACGTTAGCTTTGTCCAACTCTACGATTCAACTGGCCGAGCTTCACTCTATGTAAGCCTACCAGACTCTACGTACCTTCAAGCTGTTTGAACTCCAAGTTGGCTGACTGCTCTACGATCCTTTATTGGATGATGACTTGTGTAGGACTCAACGATCAGTCTAGCCTTTGCTTTTTACATATATTAATTCAACTCATAAGATCAACCTAACAAGTTTGATCTTTTTTATCTAAGTCCTTGTACATCAAATCTTTGTAAGGACTTTATAATTCAGCTGCTGAAACATGTATACCTTAATATCACAACATCAAATTAAAACATGTGATTCCTAACACATTCGATATCACACCTAGGTGTAAAAAAATGATATAGACTCGTCTTGATGCATATGCAGACCATGCATAACGCAGTGAATTATATTCGTGCTCTAGGAATACCGTATTGTCTATCGCTTTTTATGTCAATGCAGATGATTATTTGAAATACATAGGATAAAATAAAAGTATACCTCATTCATATTGCCTGATTCTCGTTTAGACATGGATCCGAATATGCAGAGCAGTTCCACGTCCCATCGGGCTTCTTCTCGGGTTCGTCCTTGTAGGACGGCTCCGACAGCCCTATCTCTGCGTGTTACACGACAGACTCGATGGCTCACAGAGTCATGCATTCATCCAATTCATGTTGACCCAGATGATGCTACCGACGCAGCTGATGACTTTCTTGATCTAGACGTTGTCGTTCTGCCTGCTCGAGGATGAACATTTCTTGGAGCTCGAGTGACCACGCCCGATCGTCTAGGTTTAGGACTGAGTCGTCATCCATCAGCATATTTGTGCGCTAATAAGGTATAAAAGAACTTGGCTTATTTTCCCTCTTTCAAATGAAAGTCAACTTATAAGTACAAAAAAAGGGTTTACACAGAGTTTACACAGCCTCGAGGCAACTAGTTTACACAGCCTCGAGGCAACTAGTTTAGTGTTTATTCTTTCTATCAGACATATCATGTTGATTACTAGGAGTGGGTTGATTCTCTTGAGGTTTTGCGCAGTTCTTTACCATTGCTCCACGTCGCTGCCTCTGTGGCTACCTCCGAGCTTTGTTCGAGAGGTAGTTTCATCAGAGCTAGTCACTTCATCTATTGGACTGCGAGGTGATGATGACTCCCCTAGATTGGCGTTATATTACTGGTATAGAGTTTTCTTGTCAGTAGGTGCCTTTGGAGGCTGACATTTCGCCCATTCCCATTCGCGCATTATTAGGATTCTCTCCATGGGATCGGGTCTTCAAGGCCCATAGTATTTGCTCTGGTGCTTTAGCGTTTGATGCTATTAGATGGATATTATCTAAGCTATTTCCTGATGACCTTGTTGAGCGTGATCGGCTCTTACACTGCCTTTTTATGATCATCATGAGGGGTTATTTCCTGGTGAGTAACTCCTCTATGGTTCATTTCAGTATAGTTGGAGCCCTTCGAGATGTAGATCGCATCAGGGACTACAACTGGGGATCGTTCACATTTGCCTATTTCCTTCATGGCATGCGCCTTCGTTCGGACTTGGCTCGACTTCTATCCATTCCTCGTGGTAGGTTTTCTTTCCAATTCTCTTTCTTTTTTGATCTATTTCCTTTTGTTATTTTTTATTAATGTCGTTATTATTTCTTTTTCAGTTTTGGGGCTATGAATGACTTCCTTGTCTTCGACCTGTCACCACTTTGGTCTAGACACTTACCTTCGGGGCCGTCGTTGGCATTAGACTACTTTGGAGGAGGTCCCGGTCTCTGATAGTTTTACCCATTGTCGTCTTCAGCTAAAGTTGATCACTGTTATTAACGTGACTTGGGTTCCGTATACCTCAAAGTACTTAACAGTGGGATTTGATAATGGCTTTCCGAATGGTTCAGAGTTTGCACTGTCCACACGCAGGGTTCCTCTGTTGACCTACGAAGGTTAGAAGCTTTATCTTGGGGAGAGGGCTTTTAGATGTATCTCGGGGGAGATTTGTATTCCTTTCCATCCTCCTACCCAGAGGTCATGGCTTATCGAGATGCAGATTACAGAGATTCCCTTGGATGGTGTAGATGGTTTCTTGTTAACAAATGGTCCCAACACTACAAAGGCTTTTACCACCTGGTGGAGGCCTTAGACTATTGGTGCACAGACCCGGGCTACCCACTTCTTAGGAGATCTTGTACCTGGATCTGTGATGATGACTGATTGGATGGCCTGTGTTAGAGAGCCGACATATTTGGATCAAATTGCTAGCTTGACTCGCCAGGTGGATCAATTATCATTTTTTATTCGTCAGCTAGGTAGGGATCCAGCGGAGGCTTATTCTTGTTATCCTCCTGGATTAGGTTCTGGTTCGGCTTCCAGTCCTGGTGCTGCTGAGGTTCCTAAGGGAGGTTCTCTGACCTTTCACTGCCCAGACCTAAACTTTGGCACTGAGGCTCCGAGCCAGGAGGATTTGGCCAGAGTAGATCGGTTTGATGATGCCACGGCTTTTGTAGATAACATTAACTTTATATAGTAGATTGTCTCATTCATCTGGGCGTTTGTGCTCCTTTTCCCTGTACATTTTATTTTTAATGTATGCATTTAGGGATGATGCATGTATATTAGAAAGATGATGTATGTATCACAGTCTTTATGTACAGATTATTTATATATTTTTCATGTTATCGCACAGACTTGTTTGTTTCTTTTTTATGATGTATGTTTATCATATATATATATATATGCATGATAAAAATCGACCCCCGTATATTCTTTTTTTGATACTATTTTTTTTACAGATGGCGTCGTCCTCGGTTACCCGTTTGGATCATTTTTCTTCAGGCAGCACTGCCTCTCGGTTGAGGGGTGGTTTAGTGATCTTCTTGCCCCAGACCGTTTAATTGTAGAAAGGCTTCTAGGGCACTCGATGTCTTATTCGCTATTCCAGGTGTCCAATGGGTTTATTGAGGGTATGATTTACCATTGGTTTCCTAATCGACACATCTTTAGATTTGGGACCCATGACCTTACTCCAATCTTGGAGGAGTATACTTGCTTTATAGGTTTATCTTTGGTGGGTCCTTGTACCTAAGTTGTAATTGGTCATATACGTCACCAGTTTTATGACAACTAATGGATTACGACACACAGTTATGTTGGCTGAGGTTATTGCTAGACATATCATATCTTTGGATTTTTTGCTTGATTGGTTTGGTCCTTTTGATAGTTTTGCCATCTTTTGGTATGACTTTGCCATATTCGAGGATAGATGGAGAGTAGCTCGAGTTGATGTTCTCATGATATGCATTATCTCATATTTATATATACCTATTTATATGGACCATATGGATGTAGGCGTCGTGATGGTAGTCAGGGCACTCCGGGATGACCACACTATTCTGCCCCTGATTCTGGCTGAGACATATATATCTGTTTCTTACTATCGGACTTTTGGAGGCAGGCAGTTTCAAGGCAGCTCAATTTTGTTATATGTTTGGTTCATGACACATTTGAAGCCGATCGACAGCTTCCGTCACCACAGCTTCTGTTTTGGCCATAGTGTTGTTATGTCGTACTTGTTCCTCCATTTTCATGTGTTGATTCGGCTTCATGGATTAATTTTATTTCGTCTATTGAGGAACTGTTCTCTGTACTGATGTACTCTGGTTATTGTTCACCTTTTAGCTTTATTACTCACGTAACGGATTTTGATTTTATGCCCCCGGCTAGTTTGAGGGGTGTGACTATGTATCATCCCTTGGTTGTGATGGGACAATTTGATCAGAGACATGAGCTACATTTTTTCACGGATGCTTCTGATTATCGGTTTTCGATTCTCTCATCTACTGAGATAAGTTTGGCGAGAGTTTATGGGTTTTAGGCTCATCGTGTTACAGCCGAATTCAGGGATAGTCACAAAGGTCAGTCGTCTGAGTATTTAGCTTGGTTAGAGGTTAATTTGGCGGCGGCTACTGTCGGCCATACCGAGCTGGAGGACGGGTCTTTCAGTGAGGAGCCCATAGAGGATCCAGGGGATGACCAGGTGGACCCGTCTGAGGAGGAGTTATTTGCAGGCTTGACAGAGGCCTTAGCTTAGGGTGACCCTTCTTCTGCTTTTACTCTTGTTGCAGCATCGAGGTCCGAGCTCGAGCGCCGGGTACATAGTCTTACATTCGAGAGGGATCAGGCGTGGGCCCTGATGTTGACTGTTTTATCTGGCAGAGATACTACTTATGCTGAGAGGGACACAACATTTGTGGTCAGGGATGTTGTTATCACTGATAGGGATGCCCAACGGGCTTATGCTGAGGAGGTCATTGATCAAGCCCGGCAGGTTCTAGAGCGTCAGGATAGCACCGTTCGCACAATGACAACTTTACTGAGGCAGATTAATGCGATGAAGCAGGAGCTTAGAGATGCTGCTCAGACTGCGGAGACCTTGGGCCATCTGACCCTCTTAGCTCACCTAATTTCTGATTTATAGATCATATCTGACTTTATTTCTCTGCATAGACTAGTTCACATTTATCATTTACCACAGAAAATATTTGTATATCAAAATAGTTTTATATGTATATATATAAAGATTTATGTTTCGGTCAACTTCCCTCTTTGACGCACTTTTGCCTTATATCTGATCGCCATTTTATCCTGATGACTGTAATTTTGATATATCACTATTTTCCTTATTTCAGGTTCTCACGTCAGATTTGATGGACAATTATTGAGATGCCGTTAGAATTCATCGAATCAGATCTCTGATCTGGGTAACGGTTGGTTGAGGTTATCGGGCGTTGGGAAGTCTGAGGTTAACTTTTCGTATTGAGTGTAATGGGTTGGCATTTTAGGTGTAGACTATATCAGAATGATTGTTTTATGCACTCTAGTCGATCAAGAAGCGATTAGGTTCTTTTCGTAATTTGAAGGATTTCATGATTGTTGAATTATTGAAGGGTTTTAGGAATTTTACAGGGAATAGACCACACCATAAATGCCTGCCTACGTACTCCTATTGGGCGAGAAGATCAAGTCTTACGTAGTTCAGATAAGATAGAGTGTAGACTTCTTTTTTACTAGAGGATGCTCGCGGATCGTCTTCAAGCATAATATCGTTTTACAGAATTTACATTGATTAGTTGTGGAAATACTTCGCCACCTATTTCTTAAAAGGAGTAGTGATCCACCTGACAATATCATTTTGACAACGAAGGGCCCTTCCCAATTTGAGGCGAATTTCCCTTTTGCCTCGTCTTGACATGGAATGATTGTTTTAGCATCAAATCATTCTCTTTGAATTCTCAAGCTCGTACTTTCTCATTATATGACCGGGAGATTCGTTGTTGATATAATTGACCATAAAATATAGCGGCCATTCTTTTCTCGTCTATTAAAGTTAATTAGTCGTATCGGTCCTGTATTTATTGCTTTTCGTCGATCTGTGCATCTAATAATATTTTGAGGGATGACATCTCGACCTCGATCGGTAATATGGTCTCCATGCTATATACTAAAGAGTAAGGGGTTGCCCCATTAGAAGTACGCATTGATGTCCGGTAAGCCAATAAGGTGAGAGGCAATAAATCCGGCCATCCTCGATAGTTAGCTGTCATCTTTTCCATGATCTTTTTGATATTCTTATTGGCAGACTCTAACGCGTCGTTCATTTTTGGTCTGTAAATGACAGAATTGAGATGTTTGATCTTGAACCCGTAGTATAATTCCTTCATCATCGCGTTATTCAAATTCTTGGCATTATCTGACATTAAGTTCTCTGGTTATCCATATCGACAAATGATGTTATTTCAGATGAAGCTGATAATGACCTCCTTTGTCACCTTGGGAAAAGACGCTACTTCTATCCACTTGGTGAAATAGTCAATCATAGTGAATATGAATCGATGTCCGTTATTTGTTGTGGGCTCAATCGGACCAATTACGTCCATTTCCCTACATAGAAAACGACCAAGGCGAGGCCATACAATGTAGTTTGTTAGGGGTGCGTGGATAACATTGGCATGAATTTGGCATTGATGACATCGTTTGATGTGGTCGTCATAATCCACTTTAAGCGACAACCAATAATGTCCCGTCCTTAGAATTTTCTTGGCAAGAAGTGGGTCGCTCATGTGTAGCCCACATACTCCGCCATGTACCTCATTCATGAGCCTTTGAGCCTGATCTCTATCCAAACATCTCAAAAGTCCCATACCAATATCTCTCTTATACAAAGTATCGTCGTTTAGATAAAACTTCATTACCATCCTTTGGATTCGTTGTCTTTCAACTCGATTCGCCCTAATAGGGATGGATCCATCTCGTAACTATTCTTTTATGTCGTGGTACCATGGCTGGTTGGGTGGAGCCATCTCATTTGAAACTTCCCCAACGAAGTTCTCATAGGCTGGGGCGTATTATATTTCTAATTCGACGGTAGGGGCGCCTTTACTTTTAGATATATGGATTAATGCTGCTAATGTGGCCAATCGTCTACAAAGTCATTTTTATATCGTAGGATGTGTTTGAAGGCGACATTTTTGAATTACTTAGCCAATTTGAGAACGTATCAATGGTAAGGTAATAAGTGCAATTCCCTGGTGCTATACGCCTCCATAGATTGTCGAATGACTAATTCTAAGTCTCTAAAAACGGTTAATCGCTTGACTCCCCTACTTCGGGCTAGTTTTAACCCCAATATGCATCCTTCATATTTAGCCGTATTATTAGAATTGCTGAATTATAACTTAATCGTTGTGGGGTATTGCTCCCATGAAATGGACATCAGGACTGCCCTTGCTCTGGCTCCTTTCGCATTCATAGCTCTGTCGAAATACAATCTCCAAAATTGGCCTTCATCCTTGCACCTTATCCACTGGATTGCCATTACTCCTTCATCAGGAAAGTAGGTTTCCAAAGGTTTGAATCCTCCCGAGGGTGTCTCAGACAGCTAATTGGCGATCCCTTGACCGTTTATGGACTTTTGGGTCACATAGACGATGTTAAACTATTGGAAGATTAACTGCCATCAAGATAATCTATAATTTAGCATGGACTTTTCGAATATGTTGCAGTCTCATGGCGGTCCATGCCAATCCACAACAGGTCTTTTCAATCAGGGTGAAGTTTTGTTCACAATTACTAAATCTCTTGCTGAGATAGTATATGGCTCTCTCCTTGCCCATGTCGTCTTTTTGCCTGAGCATGCATCCCGTGGCATTGGAATTGACAGATATGTACATAAACAAGGGAACGTCATCCCTTGGGGGCACCAATATGGGCGCCTTAATTAACTACTGTTTGATAGCCTGAAAGGCTTCTTGGCATTCTTCATTCCATTTCTCGGAGGAATTCTTCCTTAGTAGTTTGAAAATCAGTTCACAAGTCATAGTCAACTATGATATGAACCGACTAATGAAGTTGATTCTTCCCAAGAACCCTCGTATTTCTATCTCAGTTCGTAGTGCTGGCATTTCTAAAATGACATTTATTTTAGCAATGTTTATTTTAATGCCCCTGTTACTGACAAGAAGTCTTAACAGTTTGCCCGACCTAACGCCAAAAACACATTTTGCTGGATTTAATTTCAGGTTATACTTGCATAATCGGTCAAATAATTTCTTGAGATGGGAGGTGTGATCCCCTTCCTTGTTCGATTTCACAATAATGTCATCTACGTATACCTCAATTTCTTTGTGCATCATATCGTGGAATAAGGCCATCATTACTCGCTGGTATGTGGCACCAGCATTGGTAAGGCCAAAAGCTAGACATCTGTAGCAAAACGTGCCCCATGGGGGTAATGAATGCCATTTTTTCCCTATTTTCTTTTGCGACCATGATTTGATGATAGCCGGCAAAGTAGTCGACGAAGGAATACATTTCAAATTGAGTTATATTGTTGATAAGGATGTGAATGAAAGGAACTGGAAAATCGTCCTTGAGGCTGGCTTTATTCAAGTCTCGATAATCCACGTAGACTCACACTTTTCCTCCTAGCTTTGGCATGGGAACCACATTGGAAAGCCATTATGGGTAAGTGGAGACCATGGTGATACCTGCTTTAAATTTCTTGATTATTTCTTCTTTAACCTTCAGGCTCCATTCCGATTTTAGCCTTCTTAACTTCTGCTTGATTGGTTTAAACCCTTCTTTGATTGACAATCGATGAACGACTATATCTGTGGATAGTCCAATCATATCTTCGTGTGACCAGGTGAATACGTCTTCATATTGGATTAAAAGTTTGTTCATTTCGTTCTTTTGGTTTTGGGTGAGATCTGAGCCTATTTGGAGCTCTATAGGTTTGTCGGGGGTCCTCATGTTGATAGTGGTGGTCTGTTCGAGGTTGGGTTTGGGCTTGTCTTCGACCCATCCTTTGATTTCCTCAGGCACTTCCTCGTTATCCATCTCCTCACATTCGATTCCCATTAAATCGAAATCCAGTTCTATGTCGAAATCGTAATCATCTTTCAAATTTGGACAATCATCAATAAGGCTAGAACTAATCAAATTAGAACACCTAATAATAATACATAAATACTCATTATATATATCAACCGTTTTCAATACATAATTTTTTTTTCATTAGGTAAGCGATAAACGTAACATAGATATGCATTATAAATAAAACAGGAAAGATAACACCCTCGCACTCCACGAGGTCCAGGATCACATCTCTCGATTTTACCCTTTTCATTTGAGGCTCGACCATCCAGTTGTTAGTAGTCATGTTCTTATCAATACTATAAATGGAGGTCACTTCCCTATCAAGGATATCCTCAATAATTGTTGCAACTGGTCCTTCTCTTAGTCGGGTATACTCCTTAGGGATGTTCACATTGGCCCAGTTAATGAAGGGCACAATTTCTAGACTAGTTTCCTTCATATTTTCCCCTTCTTCTTCGGGAACCTTCTTCTTCGGGAACCTTCTTCTGGTCCTAAGAGACATGGAGTTACTGCTCAAATTATTATTGTATTTCCTGTAAGAATTTTTCTTTCTCAACTTTTTTTTTCTCGGACGAGATTAACAAATCTTCGACACCTCTTGAGTCATGAGTTGGGATGCCAACCTTGGGCATCAAAATATCTGATAGATATGGGGGGGACCTTTCTCATTGGATTCCTGAAATTTGCCTTGTTAGGTTTCGACAATAGGATAGCTGCTAGCTAGGGTAAAACTCTTTTATGAGGGTTCTTTTGCTTTGAACCACGATGATAGCCTAAACCCGTTATTCCCAATTGCGTGGATATTTAAATTGGATCTCTTATCCCTTAACCGTTTTTCCCAATCCTTAATCGGGTTGAAATTGCTTTGTAACCATCTCCCTAGCTACCGACATCACTTCGGGCGACATTCTTGGCTTCAACGCTGGAGATCCCAAAGATCGGTACTAGGCGGTGCTTACTTCGAAAGCTTGAAAACTAGCCGGCTCGACAACCCCATCCAGACTGATCATAGGAATGTCCCCCTTGATATGAGAAGGGTACTCTAGCTCTATAGAGATGGTTACCAGATTCCTGTTAACGATATACTTGAGCTACTGATGGAAAGTGGATGAGACTACCCCCGCCATGTGAATCCACGGTCTCCCCAGTAGCCGATTGTAGCTGGTGGTGATATTCAAGACCTGAAAGGAGACGCCAAAGGTATAAGGACCAATCTCTATAGGTAGCTCAATCTCTCACACCGTGTCTCTTCTTGACCCGTTAAATGCCTTGACCACGATGTATCTGCTTTTGATTCGATTAGGATTGATGTTCATCCTCTCCAGGGTGTCGTAAGGGCAAATATTTAAAGCTGACCCTCTGTCAATCAGCACACCACCCAATATATATCCTAAAAAAATGACCGCAATATGGAGGGGTTTGGGGTGCCCAGTTCCTTCAGCGGGTATATCGTCATCAGTGAAGGAGATCACATTACTATCCAAGATATAGCCAATCAGGTGGCTAAATTTCTCTATATCAACAGTCTTAAGGAGATGGGCTTCCTCCAATACTTTGACAAATATTCTTCGATGGTCTTCGAATTCCAACACCAAATCGAGGATGGAGATTTGAGCTGGTGCTTCTTCAAGTTTTCTCACGACCTGTGCTTCATTATGCCCCATCCTTTTGATGAACTCCCTCAATTTTTCTTCCGATACTTCCTCAGTTGGCTTTTTCACTAATTCAGTCACTCGTTTTGGCAGGAACAGAGGATTATTTTTTGACAAGACTGTCATGTATTCCGAGGTTTCTTCTAATTCGGTCACATAATTACATGGAACTGCCTTCAAGCTTACGACGGGATACTGAGATCTAACCGTCAGCAAAATGGGTTAAGATGTAGTTATTTCTACAGGGATCTTTCCGTTTGCTACTCCTTGAATCACAAGAGGTCCAGCTTGTTCCTCCTCGAAGCTGGTGATCACTACTACCACCTCGTCTGAACTCTCTATTTCGGGTAGAGATGTCGAACTCTTCATTTCCATCGTGTTTTCCCCAATAGTGATAATCTCAAGATTACTCGCCACTTTTAATTCTCCGCTTTCGATGAAATTTTGAATCTTGTGCTATAGCGCCTAACATTTTTCTGTAGTATGCCTAGGAGAATTCGAGTAATAGAGGCAAATCTTTGTGGGGTTATACATCTTTGCTTATGGGTTTGGCTGCGGTAACAATTCTGTGATCTTTCCCCTACTTATGAGGAGGTGGAGTACTTCCTCTTTTGATTGGTTCAACGGAGTAAATTTTTGATTTATAGCCAAGTAATGATTCAAGTTTTCTTTTCTTAGAAGTTGCGATTCCCTAGCTATCTTATCAGCCCATCTTTCCTACTCCTTTAGTCTGGCTTGATCTTTTTTGGTCAATAAGATTGTTTTAGGAGGAATTGCAGTCGATCCGGACTCATCTATGCTTCTTGCTCTTGATATTTGATTGATCAGCTGACGGGTGATTTGGTGCTGATATACGATTAATTCTGCCAATTGGTTAACTTGATGTTTAATCGTTCCCAACTCATGTTCCCCCGGTTGGCATCCTTCTGGATATCCCCATTCTAATACATTTGTCCCGGACCTCTGAGGATACTCTTCCATTCTTCTTAGATATTTGTGGTTTGGATCCTTTCCAATGTTTCTTGTGCTAATCATATTAACATTGTCTGCATTATGCTGTAGCAGGGGGTTATCGTGGACGTTGGGCTACTCGGGTTGTTTCACTACAATGTCCCCACTTTCTATCATATTTTAAATTTTATGTTTTAAGGAGTAACACTCTTGTGTGTCATGTTCGGGGGATCCAGAATGGTTGGTGCATTTCTTACTAGGATCGTATCTCTTACCTTTGGGATCGGCCAGTGGAGCGAGTTCAGTGATTTTCTTTTGAGCCAATAATAGGGCTAATATGTTCTCAAGGGAGTCACCTAGAGGAGTGAATTCTTGGTTACGTTTATTCTCGAAGTTCTGTTGCTTGCCTTGATTCTGATGGAAAGTTAGTTGTTGTGGCTATGGATTCTTTCCTTGCATTCGTATGGGTGGATTGTTGTTATTTCTTCTGGATTGCCCTTGCAACACAAGGGATACATCTTCTTCCTTCTTTTTATGGCTTCTCTTAGGTGCACTGCCATAGTCACCAGATTGAAGGTGTTCAGCTACTGCCTCCAATGTTATAAGGTCCTTGATTTTGTCTGCTTTCAAGCCCATCTCAACCATTTCCCCATGCTTTATCATCTCAGAATATAGTTTGCCTATGCCGGCTAGCACCATTTCATAATATGGTGTTTCTTGAATATCGATGAAGGTCATCACCATTTCATTCTCGTCCATTGGTGGGTTTACTTGAGCAGTCATCCGTTTCCACCTTTGAGCGTAATGCTTCTTGATTTTGGTCATTTGATACCGATCTGGTGCCATATATGACTAGAAAAACTCTTTCCGTCTATAGATCTTGGTATTGTCTAGTCTAGCATACCAGGTTCTAGCTTCCCCGGTCAAACTTTTTTAAAAAAGTTACATCCTAAGGCTTTCGTCTTCAGCATAAGATCCAAGTTCCCCTATGTATACCTTCAAATGTGTATAAGGATCTCCCAGCCCATTATATTTCTCAAATTCAGGCACTTGGAACTTGTCTGGATATTTGGCCCCTAGAAATATGCATAAGTTTGAGTAGTTGACGCTACCATAGGTCCTTACTCTTTTCATTGACTGTATAGCTTCCTCCATTTGCCTCATTTTCTTTTTGATTTCCCCCGCTTCCTTATCATCTTGGTCATCAATTATCTCTTTGGTCCGGTTTCTACCTGCAACATCTTTGGTGTTCTTGCTACCAAGCTAGAATATAAGGATGGGAATCTGCATGTCACCGGCCTTGAAAGGGATTTAATTTCCTCCCTTTTGCCGAGGATTCGGGTTGAGTAACTAATTTGGGGTCTTGGTTCATCTTACTTTGCTCCTTTAACAGATTGACCATTTTGGCGATTTGTTTCTTGAAGCTTTCAAATTCCTCCTAAGAGACAGGAATCGGTTCAGGTATAGGATTTTCAAACATTCTAACTAGCGGTGTTCTAACCTTTCGAGCTCGAAGTCGAGTTCTAGGACCAATCTATATATACAACAGGATATAGTTTAGTTTTGAGAAATGGTAAATGAGGATGCATGCTCATGCATTGTGTATGTGTTAAGGGGTTTTTAATCTTTTTATGCAAAACAAGGTTAGAGGTTTTGTTATGACAGGATGAAAAGGATGCAGATGACATCTTGCATATGAGAAATAACAGGGTATGAAGAGACTTTATGTAACGTTGGGTTTATCTGAGGCTGACTTACCCTAGGGTTACTCTCACGGGCTTTTCGGCATGAAGGTCCCCAGATCTTCGCAACCTACTCGATGGGAATGGATCCGATCTTTTAATTAGAGTGGATATGAGTGGTGCCTTTCTTGAGTCTCGTGGGGGAACGCCCCCTTGAATCCAGTAATCAACAATTGACGGGTTCGCCTCCTGTTGGATGAATCATATAACATACATTCATCGTACCTTACCGTATGCATATAATGACATAAAGCATTTAAAAATTAAGGCATTCATTACAACATCCATTTAGATCATTTACACAACACATAGATAAGAAAGGAAAATGACAAGATTGAATGCGGCTTAAGCCCTCTAACATCCCCAGCAAAGTCGCCATCTGTCGACGCCGAGGGAGTTTTTTCCTAGGTGTTTCTACTCTTTTTAAGAAATTACGATTTTATTTAAAGGGTGATTTTAGGAAAAAACCGACATAAATGTCGACGGAGTTTTGAAAGATTGATTTTAATGATGGGCTAATTAGATAATGTCGCCGGTTGGTAAATAGTTCAATGGATATACTAACTCGTCTGGATTTTAGATTTTTTTCGCAATATGGCCCAATATGTGACTCCGTGAAATTGGTCTAAAATCGAGATTCATAGAGAGGGACTTGCTTAAGTGAGGGGAAGGTGTTAGGCACCCTCCAACTTCCGTAAAAACACGGTTATCACTTTTTGATTACTTTCCTTAGATGAGAGGGGTGTGTGTGTGTATAATTTAGAAAAAAACCAAGGATATTAGTACCGAGCTTTTAATAAAATCGTGGGAAGTGCGTTATTTTGAAAGCAGCTTCGAGCCCCTTTGAGCCTATGCACAAAGGATTTTGATTTGAGGAAAAAATTCATTTTAACTTTGATTTTGGTAAAAACCTTTTAGGGTGACGCTTTTGAAAAATATGGTTTTCAAACCCTTTGTCAAATAGGAATCGAGGTTCTCCAATACTTTCAATTTTACTCCTAAGGTCGTTTTATCAACCCGGATCTATTGGATTT
This sequence comes from Aralia elata, assembly GCA_034770075.1. Lineage (NCBI taxonomy): Eukaryota > Viridiplantae > Streptophyta > Magnoliopsida > Apiales > Araliaceae > Aralia > Aralia elata. The sequence goes on from CM068377.1 coordinate 73,907,169, forward strand.
TAAAAAGGTCTTTATCATTTTATTCGAAAATCATTTTTAGTGATAACTAGAAGAATTAAGCATCGAAATGGGATTGGAGGTCACTCGTGGGCATGAAAGCCATCTCAATAACCCCGAACACCCGCAACCACAATCTTCACTATCACGGGACCTTAAATCCGATTCTCTCAGGTTGAAACCCTCGATACCATTTTAAGACCCAAATTTACATGTACAATGATAGAGTAGCCATTTTTACAATCGAAAATATGTTCATCGTAGGAATTACACCAAGGCTAGATTTAAGGACCCTGACTCCATTCTTAGGCTCACATGAATCGAAATTACAACGAACAACACATCGAAACGAAAGTTAAAATCTAGAAAAAGGGCTCCCTATGACCCTTATCCATAGATTGCATATCGAGACCAACATTTCGAGGGACTATTACGTATCAATAAGATCCATCTGAAGGGTTTTAAGACCGTGGAAGTGAGATTCTTAGATTTAGATTCTCATGGATCTAATGATAACGTAATCGGGATCTAAATGAAGATGTATCCCAAATTAGCTATCAGGCGATTCAATTTATTAGAATCCCTTGACAGCCAAAAGGTGGGACCCCCTCACCACTAGATATAGATCTAGGATTTTTCAGAGAACTCGAAATGAAAATGAATCAACTCCCAAATAAAACAATCAATAAAATGGAGTTAATTCCAAAATATTATAATAAATCATCGATCGGGCATCATCGGGTGATTAGGAGGAAATTACTTAGGAAATCCTCTCTAATCACCCTAGCCTAGCAATTGAAGAGCTAAAAAAGCTTTAAATGAAAATTTAATTATAATACAAGGAAATTCCGAGCACAACAATCAATACAATGTATTAGATCTAACCAAAATTTATACAATGATTACAAAAGGATTGAATTTTTCACATTGGGGTGAGCAAATTACACCTTCTTGAATTTGAAATTGGATGAAGACACTCTAATCTAGCTACAAATTTGATATAATATAGTAGTAGATCTAGATTGAATCTAATATTTCTCTCTCTAAGATTCTCCTACTTCTCTCTAAATTCTCTTCCTTCTTTCTTCTTTTTTCTCCAAAAATTCTTCTATTTTTTTCTAAAAATGCTGAAAATTGCATTATATAGGCTTCGGGTACCTGCAGCTGGCCCAAGTGGTCTAGGTGGGGCCCACCTGCCTTGATTTTTGTGTTGTGTAGTCGTCTTTTTGTGCTATGTGCTGAAACGTCCATAACTTTCAATCCGAGAAGAGTTAGGAGACGTGCCATACCATTCCAGAAATCTCTCTTCGAGAGCTACGCAATGGCATAAATTTTGGCCAATTATGGATCTGGGAAGATAGAGAAAAAGTAAATAATTATCTTCTTGTAGATGTCAGCTAATCAATCATCATGTCTTGCGTAGTTTGTCACTCAATCATCGTTATGATAGCTTTGCATGCTTGCTTTAAGCCTTGTAAGCTCTTTTCAATCGTCCTGACGTTAGGGTGAAATAACGTTTTTTCCCTCCTGCCATGGTTAGATAACAAGTGCAAAATTTTCGGGTGTCTGCATTAGGTACTTATTTTTTTATTGGAGAAGAAGGTGCGAGCAAATAGTTTCAATTGATTAGTATTACGTCGATAATAAAAAATTAATTTTGATTAATTCACTGATTATTATTCACTTTTTTTTCTTGTTACATATCATGTTTACTTATACACAATTGAAACACTATTTATAATTTTTTATTAACAAAATAATATTGAGATACCCGACATCATCTTTTGTAGATAGTTCAATTACAGATGTTAAAAAACTAAAAATTAATGATAAAACATAATAATTTCTTTCAATTGAAATATCACAAGTAATGTACAGTTAAGATAGATGTACTAACTGTGAACCAGCCACGGATGGGCTGGCCCGCCCGTGGGCCGGGTTGATTTAGGTTGGCCCATCCGTAGTCGGGCTGATTTAGGATGGGCCAAAAAGACCTAGTTTTTTTGGGCTTAAGAATATAAATTCAAAGTCTACTTTTTTGTGAGTGGGTAGGCTGACACGCGGGTTTGGGATGCTTTTGTCAAGTCTACCATCAAAAGTTGTCTAAAGTATACTATCTAAATTCAAAATATTGTATGAAAACTATTTTATCCTTAAAAAAATACTTAAGCGGGGGTTTTTACTTTAAAAAAAAGATAGAATTATGGAATCATATTCTTGGGTCAAAATTAATCTTTTTTTTAATTCCAATATTTAATTTTTCTTCATTTCTATATAATTGTGATTAGGTCATCGTTTACTAGACGGAAAAAGTATAATATAAATTCTTGCCATCTGTTTTAGTTTCTTAGGAGGGTTGGTTAGGAATTAAGGAGCTCATCCTAAACCTCCAACTTCACTATTGCAAGAAGCCAAGAATATACACTTTTATGCAAAAGGAGACATGAACCAACAAAAGCATCATCCAACATAGAGGACAGGTGATACCTCAGTAATGGATGATTCTAAAAAAAGAGGTGGGCTATTTTTGTAGAATAAGATGAGTATTATTATACAGTAACATCATTCAGAATATGTATTAAAGATTCAAGAGAGATATATAGCAAAGTAGATATTACAGAGGTGCATCAATGGTGCTTTCATTTTGGAGTAATGAATTGGTATCTATGTAGAGTTACGTCAGTAGTGTGGATTTAATGTAGTGTTGCAAAGTTACAATTAGGTATACTACATATTATGTTCAATTTTTGTAAGAATTATCAGTGTATCCAGATTGATGTAATTTGGTTTTCCATATCCGTAACTTTTGGATTTGTGAAACTTTTTAGAAATAAAATTTAGGCTTTTGCAAAAAATAAAAATAAAAATAAAAAATTGCATTTTCAGCCGGCAGTACAAGATTTTTCTATACCCTTTATTGTAGACTTATGCTACTGACATGAGAAGGGTATACGTTGAATGTTAATGCAAAGATGATAGGCCCATATCATTCTAAAGTAAAGCATTGGCTCCCAAGCTATTCTTACTAGGCTCTTTAACCCCATGAGGCTGATTAGATCACCAGGTTATGATTATCACTAAGTTGATAGCTATTTTTGTTAATTATCAAAATTACAGATGTATTAACAAGTTTTAAGTAAGATCTTTCTTTTTATTGTGGATGATCAAATGTTTGAAGCTATCCAACCGGCAACAAAAATAAACAAGACGTTTCATAGTAAATATAAGTTTTTTAGTTTTTTCCCGAGTTTTCCTCTTATCTCTCTTCCAAATTTTCCTCCCTAGACATATAGATTGGAATGTAATACTAAGCATAGATTGTTTAAATAAATAAATAAAGTCCAAGTTAAAGTTAGTAAAGAAAACAATGGCAATTGAAGATGAATCATTCAATGATGAGTAGCTACTTTGATTCCATTTGTAATAATTCAACCCTACCTCGAGTTGGATCGAGACTCAATCTATTGTCAACAGAGTACTAATTAAGTCATCGGGTTAAATACATTTTCCCCTACTCTACTTGTGACGCCCCCAAATTCGGGTCATCACGATCCAATACAAACATTCACCTCTAACAACATATGATAACTAAAATGCGGAATATAATAAACATACGTTGTTCATTACAAAGGTGTTAATAGTCCCAGAATACAAAAACCTTAAACACTTACACAAATCCATACCCTAAATAAAAGTTAGGGTTTAAATTACATTAACAGCAATTACTATACGTAAATTTAAAATCTGCTACATGAAGTTTATTACTTCATCTTTTCTTTTCCTTTATTCTTCCCTGACTTCTCGGGTTTAGCTGCAATAAAATCATGATATAGCAAGAATGAGCAACGAGTTTGCTCAGCAAGTTTAAAGTACAACAATAAGGATATATCATGATGAAGGGAATATAGAAAGAGAATTCAGCAATTATCAGAAGCAATAACAATAAATGCTTTTAGAACAATTGATAGTCGAATAGACTTTGAACAATAACTTCCAAAGGAGTCAATAGCTAGTCGACCCTCTGGTTACTGGCTACAGAATAAGTACTTGAGGGGATCAGCCTCGCGTACGCTATGTATATGCATAACATTTAACTCTGCAATTTGTACCTTATTTACGGTACATGGGGGTTACGAGATGGGTGACCGGCGACGATACCCGGCCCCGACAGGACAATCGACTGGCGACGATAACCGGAGATTACGAGATGGATGTCCGGCGACGAAAACCGGCTCCGACAAGATAACCAACCGGCGACGATAACCGGAGGTTACGAGACGGGTGACCGGCGACGATAACCGGCCCCGACGAGACAATCGAACGGCGACGATAACCGGCGATTACGAGATGGATGTCCGGCGACGAAAACCGGCTCGGACAAGATAACCAACCGGCGACGATAACCGAGGGTTACGAGATGGGTGACCGGCGGCGATACCCGGCCCCGACGAGACGATCATCAGCCTCAACACCCTTTTCTGAATGATTTGCATCAATTGCATCTTACGTGGCATCATAAATCATATTTGTTGCATCATGTATGTACTGTCATTCTTATGCACTGTCATTCATGCATCGTGTGTCTACTTCTTTATCATGTTCATTTCATTTAACATTTCATAAACATGATAAAGAGGGGCAGCTGTAGACACCCAAATTTTGCGTTTCCTATACTAACCTTGACAGGAGGGCAAAATCGTCAATTAGCCTAGCCTACGAGACGGAAGGTGGACATAAGTGCGAACACTCAAAACCACCACGACGACTTGTGATCAAGGTTGACACGACGACGGGCGAAGCAAACACCCATGAATGATGTGGCACTTTTCCCAGCGGTTCCCGGACTGTAAAATGCAAGCCTTTCAGCAGAAACCGATGATTCGACACGAGAATCGAGGTGCGGTTCAGAAAATGAGAAAATCAGCCCACCCGGCCGCGGATTGATCTGCGGCCAAACGATTAAAATAATGGTAGTGCGCGAGACGGTTGAAGTGCGCGGCGGGCGCGGGGAAACCGAGGCCAGCCGCAGATTGATCTGCGGCCAGCCGCAGATCAATCTGCGGCTGCCTAGGGCAGCCCCTTATCAGGCCATTTTGCATACAGAAACAGAAAGAAAAAGAGGAGCAAAAGGGAGAGGCGGCAGCAGCTCGGGAAGAACAGCAAAATCAGCAACAATTAAGAGAGAAAAGAGAGAAAATAGTGAGGAATTGTATCCATTTTGTGAGACTATATATCATATATTTTTACTCTATTCAATACAAAAATTCATATATATCGTGTGGGTTATTTGCAAAGTGAAAAATTCTTTGTTTTAGCATTTTGTTTTACCATTTTTGTTGAAGCTTTTTGTCATCCGAATTATATTAAATGTAGTTGTTCTTGTATATTGTGGTGAATCCGTGGATTGAGGGCTATTAGTGAGGGTTCCAAATGGAACGAAATTCCTCCTAATGGCCCGATGATATCCGTTTGGTGAATTTTTAGCTCGTTGTAATGATGTATTGTGCATAGATTGTTTAGATTGCTATTTTTAAGATCTTGTGGGTGTGTAGCGATTTTGGATGTGAGCCTAGGAGCGCGACCCCGTGGTCCAAATCCGATGATGGACATCTTTTGATGTATGTAATAAATTCGATGTACCTTTCATTGTAAATATGTAATCGTCGGGCCTTAAAACGACGCCAAGGCGAGAATCGGGTTTATGGCCCCGTCATAGTGAAAATATGCGATTGTGGGCGTTCGGGGTTATTTTGATGGCTTACATGCCCATGAATAGCCCCGACGCGTGTTTATGCTTGATTTGATTTATGAGACGAAATTGATTTCAAAGCTAAACGATAAGATTTTCATAAAATCAAATCAAACTAGGTTATTAGAATCACGAGGCTAAAATTGGGAATGCTAATGGATGTCGATTCCTATTTAACGAGAAGGCAAAAGAAAAAATCGTTTTTCAAACATCACAAAATTGATTTTATAGAAATAAGTAATGTTTTATTAAACCTTTGTGCATAGGGTTAAAGAGATTCTAGAAGTTGCCCATCATTTGAGTTACGAAAGCAACGTATAGATCTCGATTCCTATTTTTGACGAAGGTTTAGAAAACTCTTGTTTTTGCCAAAACGACACCTAATGAAAATCTCATGGTTTTTGACAATTAAAATCAAACATTTCTCATAAAGCTTTCTCGTGTATGCCGAAAAGACATTCTGAAGCGTTCTCAAATTAAAACACGACTTTCCCTAAAAATCCAAATGATTCGTTCATACAAATTCACCACAACGTTCACATAGGCACACACACACACACACATACACACACACATTCGAGGATTAAAGGATAGGAAAGCATCAAGATTGCGGTAACCGTGTTACACGGAAGTCGGGGGTGCCTAACACCTTCCCCTCGCTTAAGCAAGCCCCCGAACTCTATGAATCTCGGTTCGCAGACCAATTAACTCGGAGTCACATATGAGCCAGTGATTTACGAAAACGAAACTCGGATGAGTTGGTACGTCCATTTCAAATATACCAACTGGCGACTCTGGTTGATTGGCTCATCATAAAAAACGATCTTTCAAAACCCCGTCGACACTCATGCCGACCTTTTCCAAACATCATCTAATAACAAAGGCTAAAATTGGAAAAGGACAAAAATCGGGAGAGGCGAAAACCCGGCGTCGACAGCTGGCGACTCTGCTGGGGACATTAGAGGGATTAAGCCGCGTTCAAATCTTGATGCTGTCCTATCCTTTAAAATTTATGAATGTGTATGTGTGTGCGACATTTTGACCTGTTCTACTTGTTGTTGTGTGAATGTGTGTTTTTGTCCAATGAATGAATGATTGAATGGGATTGCTTTACTTTAAAGTAATCATGTGCATACGGTGAGGACGATGAATGTGAATGTATGTTGAGAGAGTACCTCCTCCTGAGGCGAACCTGTCGGTTGCTTATTACTGGACTCGAAGGGGCTGCTCCCCGGAGATGGCTCAGGAAACGCACCACCCAGATCCGCTCCAATCGAAAGGATTCAGACGAGTAGATTGCGAAGATTTGGGGACTTTCATGCCGAAAAGCCCGCGAGAGTAACCCTAGGGTAGGTCAGCCTCTGATAAACCTAACGAAAGGGAAGCTTCTTCATGCCCTTTTATCGTTCAGTCAAATAAATAAATATCGTGTAAATGGCATATAACTGTCATACCGGCATCATCGTAATAAATATGTCCTGTATCATGTGATTACATCACCTGCACATATAAAGAGAATACTGACATGGTTTTGCAGGAGGGCAATCCGTGCCACGTACCAAGGCTTTCTAAAAACTTCTAAATACTATCCTGTCATCAAACACTGACCTTGTTTTGCAGGATAAGATTAAGAGAACCGTGAAAGCGTGGCATAACGATCACAAAGAACCCGGAGTAGGGGCATATTCGACCACTAAAAAAAAAAAAAAAAAGAAAAAATAATGATAAACATGCATCAGTGTTGACATGCATCTGCCAACTTGTAACTGGCACAGTACTAAACTACGGCCCTGGTTTGTTTTGCGAGACTACCCCTAAGACCCAACTAAGAGGCCGTAAAATCCATACTCCATCCATCCAAATGGCAGAAGCCGGTAGCCATGAAATACACTGGTTTCCCTGATTCACACATCACGGTACGAGATGAGCTTTAAGGGGGAAATTGCGGTACAGACTTGTCCGGCCTGCGAGGATCAGATCGAAGGGATCTCCCATAGTGACGCCCCTCCTAAATGGGCTTGGTATCAAAATATTAAAGAGTTCCTTCGATATAGATCCCCTCCCGAAAATGCAGATCTGACCAAGGAAAGAGAATCCAAGGATGGGCAGTGAAATTCGTCCTAAGCGGAGACGATTTGCATGAATAGGACCTAGCTACGGGACTGCTGAGATATCTGGAAGCCGAAGAAGCCCACAGATTAATGAACGAAGTACATGGCAATGTGTGCAGAGCCCATATGAGCAGAACACTTTTTGCAAAGAAAAGCGTGTGAACGGGTCGCTACGGGCTAACCATGAAAACTGATTGCGATACTCATGTCAGGAAATGCCATCAATGCCAGATCCATACCAATGTGATCCATGCACCTCCTAATGAGCTCCATTGCTTGACCTCACCGTGGCCAGTTGGACCGTGCATCAGGTGATATCCAAGAAGGGAAAAATCCCGGAGTATGGTAGTGAATCCCGGCCAGTAGAAGATCAATGGGTTTTAAAATTTTGAGTTTTATTTCAAATCCCTGCACGCTCATGTCATTTTGTCATGTTATCCAAAAGAAGATTATGTGCTGAAATGTTTTATATATATGACAAGCATTTTTGTTTTATGTCAGGTACCCCGATTTGAGGCACTCTAGCCTGATAAGCAATAGGCCAAATTTGAAGGAGGATCACGATTTTGGTATAAACCTAGAGTTCGATCTGATGGGGATTGAGCAGGACGAGGCAGATATCGACAATACGCCTGACGAGATCAAGGGAGGGGTCGAGGAATAAACCCGAACCCGACTTAGACCAAACCATCGCCATCAAACATCAGAACCCCTAACGATCACAAAGAGCCCGGAGTAGGGGCAGATTCGATATTAAAAAAAAAAATGGCCGAGTTGTTGAGCCTGTATGGAGATATGTTCGCTTGGTCCCGTGGCGACGTGATTGGATTGTCCACAGACGGTATAGGACATCGACTGCCCATCAAGGAGGGTTCCGACCAATTAAGCAAAAGTCGAGAACGTTGAAGCCTGAATGGAGGTTGAAAGTAAGAGACGAGATTATCAAGCGGTTTAAAGCAGGAATCATCACGGTGTCTATTTACCCTTAATGGCTTTCCGACAAAATCCCAGTACCACAGCCTGGAGGAGAAGTAAGGGGCCACATCGACTATAGAAATCTGAACGATGCCCTCAAGGAGGAGATATACGACAAATTCAAGATCAAACATTTTGATTCAATCATTTACTGGCCCAAAATGAATGGGGCAGTGGGGACTGCAAATAAAACACAAAGACGATCATGGGAAGAATGTCCGCCAATCATTGGGGATGGCCGGATTTATTGTCGCTCACCCTGTTGCCTATCGAACCTCAGTTCGCACATTTATAGGGGCGGCCCCTTACGCATCTCCCGGGCATACGACAGGAGGGTACGATCCCAGAAATTCAAAATAAACGATTTAGTCCTCAAAAGGATCGCGCCCTGCCAAGACGAAGCTATGGGGAATTTTGCTTTAAATTAAAAGGAGCCGTCACGATAAAAAAATCCTCTCTGGGGGAGCCCTCATCTTACAAGGAATAGACGGGAAGGCATTCCCCAGCCCGTTAATTCTGACTCTGTGAAACAACTCTGTGATCTAAAAAAAATAAATAAATAAATAAAAATAAATAAATAAATAAATAAATAAATAAAAAAGAAGAAAAAAAAATAAAAAAATCCCCCGAACCTTTCAACAAGTCAAAGGACCGGATCTTTTGTCAGCCAGCAAGATACCGATGCATCCAGTACGAGGGAGATCACAAGAAAAGCAACTTAACACTGGGGCATTTGTCACTACCCAGGAAATGATGACGTGCAAATTGGCACCCATGCAACAATCCCATCAACATGCACCATCATCATCAAATGCTACCGCATGGCAATTCAATCTTCAACGGTACGATCATCTGGCACTTGTCAAGCATAGTTTTCCCGGGATACGATGATCCGCGTGAAAGGGGTTTCTATTTGACTTAATAGGAATCGGATTAATTCTGACAAGTAACCGTGGAGCACGATCGTGAGAATGATTAGACGAAGAAGGCTATTCAACCTTTTGATCAGGTACAAAGCCTTAATTCAAAGCAACGTTTGCGACAGAATCGACCTCATGTGACAGCCTTCACTTTGCATTTGCACAAACTTTCAGTTGTGGGGTATAAAACTATGACGACGTTGATGGCGATTAACACGTAGTCAGACAGTCAATAATTATCAAGCTAAAATCAAGAAGTCGGACGATAAATGATCATCAAGCTAATGTCTCGAATCGTGGCCTGGGTTATTCGAGTAATTAAGCCCGAGGGGTGTCTCTACACCTGGTGCCCTAAAGCCATCTGGTTTGGGAGTCGCTGGCCCAACACTCGTTACATGGGTAACTCAGAGCCTAAGAGAACGAGCATTACAGTAGAGGAGGCCCGAGCATATTCGAATCGTGGCATGGGCTACTCGAGTAATTAAGCCTAAGGGATGTCTCTACATCTGGTGCCCTAAAGCCGTCTGGTTTGGGAGTCACCGGCCTAACACTCGCTACATGGGTAACTCAAGCCTAAGAAAACGAATCTTGCGCAAGGTCAAGCAAAGAATGAATGGTGCAGACCACCAGCTTGTCTCGAACCGTGGCCTTTGTTACTCGAGTAAATAAATCCGAAGGGGTGTCTGTACACCTAATACCCCAAAACCGTCTGGTTTGGGAGTCATTGGTCCAAAACTCGTTAAATGGGTAACTTTGAATAGCCTAAGAAAACGAGACAAGTAAAGTGGGCTAATAAGAAAAAAGATAATACGAAAAAAAAAAAAAAAACTCTCGGCCTTAAACAAAAGGTCATGAAAGAGAAACCCCTACTGAATGCTGCATCGCACAGTGCATTTGTCATATGACGTCAATCCTGCTAAGAACGTTGTCGAGAATGGAGACAGGATACCTTTGACGAGGGAAGGTAGTTCTTTTGAATTCGACCTTACTCACGTACAATGACCATGAATGCTTGAAGGTGTTCTTACGATTTCATAACTCGTCAAATAGAAAATCATCAACTCACGAGGGATTGAAAAAAAAAACAAAAAAAAAACTTCCAATCTAGTACATTCACGGTTCACAATTTGCTAGATTGTGCGATCAATAGATATTCAATTTCATGTGCTTTAACTGCATTTTTTTTGAGATTATAATATCTTTGTGTTGAACTAACACTAACGGGCCGAGCCTTCAAGTTTTGGCATTTGTTATTCATCTGATATGCAGGATCTTGCAGAGCTATGAATAACTCAACACAGTCAACATCGCGAGTTTTCGATAGAAATTCTTGGCAGCGACACGCGCCAAGGCAGGGGCAGTTAAGAATCGTGAAATGGAAGGAAGCTGAGGCTGTACAGAACTTCTCGTCATTGGGCCTCTCCCCAATCCTGACTATCACTGCCTCAACATCCAAATGATCCACGTGCATGAGCATATACAAGGATGATATAATGCGGGACAACAGCATATCGGCCAGCAGAAATGATCAAAAGGCCAAAGAGCCCAACATAGCTGTCGATCATCGCAGAGAGCAAAACAGACTGCCTCAACTCGATGAAATGAAAACGACCAAGAACAGGCAGAGTACCAAACTAATGTTGAAGTCTAGAAGCTACACTTCACGACGAGGCGTGATCCAGTCAAATGTTGGCAAAAAGCAACGACTGTCGAATCGTATCATTTGACTGAACAGGGGTCATTTCTATCTAAACATATGTGTGCACATGCATCTGTCCATAACACATCTGCCAGATCATGCTTAACATCTTTTTCATGCATACAGGTACGATCAAAATGAAAGGAAAGTACAAGCACGTCGCTGTCAGCCTCACAAATGATCAGACCGTGATGGTTTTTGCAGGATGATACGTAGACGATGTTGGGGGGAGATCCAGGACAAAAACCGATCACACATCCCACCTCAAAAAAAAAACACTCAATCAAATCAATGATCCCTGGGAAGGGCTGGTATCCAAGCAATCAATGATCCCTGGGAAGGGCTGGTATCCAATCAAATCAATGATCCCTGGGAAGGGTTGGTATCCAAGCAATCAATGACCCCTAGGAAGGGCTGGTATCCAATCAAATCAATGACCCCTGGGAAGGGCTGGTATCCAATCAAATCAATGGCCCCTGGGAAGGGCTGGTATCCAACCAATCAAAGATCCCTGGGAAGGGCTGGTATCCAAACAAGGAGTGAACCTGGGAAGGCATCCAAGCAAGCCACAACAAGGTGGTGAACAAACCCTGGGAAGGGCTGAGATCCACGCGAACCACAACAAGATGGTGAGCAACCCTGGGAAGGGCTGATATCCACACAAAAAAAAAGACAAAAATAACAAACCCTGGGAAGGGCTGAGATCCACGCGAAACACAACCAGATGGTGAGCAACCCTGGGAAGGGCTGATATCCACAAAAGAAAAAAGACAAAAAATAACAAACCCTGGGAAGGGCTGAGATCCACGCGAACCACAACAAGATGGTGAGCATCCCTGGGAAGGGTTGATATCCACAAAAGAAAAAAGATAAAAAACAACAAACCCTGGGAAGGGCTGAGATCCACGCGAACCACAACAAGATGGTGAGCATCCCTGGGAAGGGCTGATATCCACAAAAAGAAAAAAAGACAAAAAACAACAAACCCGGGGAAGGGCTAAGATCCACGCGAACCACAACAAGATGGCAAGCAACCCTGGGAAGGGCTGATATCCACAAAAGAAAAAAGACAAAAAACAACAAACCCTGGGAAGGGCTGAGATCCACGCGAACCACAACAAGATGGTGAGCATCCCTGAGAAGGGCTGATATCCACAAAAAGAAAAAAAGACAAAAAACAACAAACCCTGAGAAGGGCTGAGATCCACGCGAACCACAACAAGATGGTGAGCATCCCTGGGAAGGGCTGATATCCACAAAAAAAAAGACAAAAAACAATAATCCTTGGGAAGGGCTGATATCCACAAAAAAAAGACAAAAAACAACAAACCCTGGGAAGGGCTGAGATCCACGCGAACCACAACAAGATGGCGAGCAACCCTGGGAAGGGCTGATATCCACAAAAGAAAAAGACAAAAAACAACAAACCCTGGGAAGGGCTGAGATCCAAACACTAACACCTTGGGAAGGGCTGATATCCAAACAACTAACACCCCTGGGAAGGGCTGAGATCCAAACGATCGACCGACGACGATAACCGGCGATCACGAGATGGGTGACCGGCGACGATACCCGGCTCCGACAAGACAACCAACCGGCGACGATAACCAGGGGTTACGAGATGGGTGACCGGCGACGATACCCGGCCCCGACAAGACAATCGACCGGCGACGATAACTGGCGATTACGAGATGGATGTTCGGCGACGAAAACCGGCTCCGACAAGATAACCAACCGGAGACGATACCCGGGGGTTACGAGATGGGTGACCGGCGACGATACCCGGCCCCGACAAGACAATCGACCGGCGACGATAACCGGCGATTACGAGATGGATGTCCGGGGACGAAAACCGACTCCGACAAGATAACCAACCGGCGACGATAACCGGGGGTTACAAGATGGGTGACCGGCGACGATACCAGGCCTCGACAAGACAATCGACTGGCGACGATAACCGGCGATTACGAGATGGATGTTCGGCGACGAAAACCGGCTCCAACAAGATAACCAACCGGCGACGATAACCGGAGGTTACGAGACGGGTGACCGGCGACGATAACCGGCCCCGACGAGACAATCGACCGGCGACGATAACCGGCGATTACGAGATGGATGTCCGGCGACGAAAACCGGCTCGGACAAGATAACCAACCGGCGACGATAACCGGGGGTTACGAGATGGGTGACCGGCGGCGATACCCGGCCCCGACGAGACGATCATCAGCCTCGACACCCTTTTCTGAATGATTTGCATCAATTGCATCTTACGTGGCATCATAAATCATATTTGTTGCATCATGTATGTACTGTCATTCTTATGCACTGTCATTCATGCATCGTGTGTCTACTTCTTTATCATGTTCATTTCATTTAACATTTCATAAACATGATAAAGAGGGGCAGCTGTAGACACCCAAATTTTGCGTTTCCTATACTAACCTTGACAGGAGGGCAAAATCGTCAATTAGCCTAGCCTACGAGACGGAAGGTGGACATAAGTGCGAACACTCAAAACCACCACGACGACTTGTGATCAAGGTTGACACGACGACGGGCGAAGCAAACACCCATGAATGATGTGGCACTTTTCCCAGCGGTTCCCGGACTGCAAAATGCAAGCCTTTCAGCAGAAACCGATGATCCGACACGAGAATCGAGGTGCGGTTCAGAAAATGAGAAAATCAGCCCACCCGGCCGCGGATTGATCTGCGGCCAAACGATTAAAATAATGGTAGTGCGCGAGACGGCTGAAGTGCGCGGCGGGCGCGGGGAAACCGAGGCCAGCCGCAGATCAATCTGCCGCTGCCTAGGGCAGCCCCTTATCAGGCCATTTTGCATACAGAAACAGAAAGAAAAAGAGGAGCAAAAGGGAGAGGCGGCAGCAGCTCGGGAAGAACAGCAAAATCAGCAACAATTAAGAGAGAAAAGAGAGAAAATAGTGAGGAATTGTATCCATTTTGTGAGACTATATATCATATATTTTTACTCTATTCAATACAAAAATTCATATATATCGTGTGGGTTATTTGCAAAGTGAAAAATCCTTTGTTTTACCATTTTGTTTTACCATTTTTGTTGAAGCTTTTTGTCATCCGAATTATATTAAATGTAGTTGTTCTTGTATATTGTGGTGAATCCGTGGATTGAGGGCTATTAGTGAGGGTTCCAAATGGAACGAAATTTCTCCTAATGGCCCGATGATATCCGTTTGGTGAATTTTTAGCTCGTTGTAATGATGTATTGTGCATAGATTGTTTAGATTGCTATTTTTAAGATCTTGTGGGTGTGTAGCGATTTTGGATGTGAGCCTAGGAGCGCGACCCCGTGGTCCAAATCCGATGATGGACATCTTTTGATGTATGTAATAAATTCGATGTACCTTTCATTGTAAATATGTAATCGTCGGGCCTTAAAACGACGCCAAGGCGAGAATCGCGTTTAAGGCCCCGTCATAGTGAAAATATGCGATTGTGGGCGTTCGGGGTTATTTTGATGGCTTACATGCCCATGAATAGCCCCGACGCGTGTTTATGCTTGATTTGATTTATGAGACGAAATTGATTTCAAAGCTAAACGATAAGATTTTCATAAAATCAAATCAAACTAGGTTATTAGAATCACGAGGCTAAAATTGGGAATGCTAATGGATGTCGATTCCTATTTAACGAGAAGGCAAAAGAAAAAATCGTTTTTCAAACATCACAAAATTGATTTTATGGAAATAAGTAATGTTTTATTAAACATTTGTGCATAGGGTTAAAGAGATTCTAGAAGTTGCCCATCATTTGAGTTACGAAAACAACGTATAGATCTCGATTCCTATTTTTGACGAAGGTCTAGAAAACTCTTGTTTTTGCCAAAACGACACCTAATGAAAATCTCATGGTTTTTGACAATTAAAATCAAACATTTCTCATAAAGCTTTCTCGTGTATGCCGAAAAGACATTCCGAAGCGTTCTCAAATTAAAACACGACTTTCCCTAAAAATCCAAATGATTATTTCATACAAATTCACCACAACGTTCACATAGGCACACACACACACACGCACATACACACACACATTCGAGGATTAAAGGATAGGAAAGCATCAAGATTGCGGTAACCGTGTTACATGGAAGTCGGGGGGTGCCTAACACCTTCCCCTCGCTTAAGCAAGCCCCCGAACTCTATGAATCTCGGTTCGCAGACCAATTAACTCGGAGTCACATATGAGCCAGCGATTTACGAAAACGAAACTCGGATGAGTTGGTACGTCCATTTCAAATATACTAACTGGCGACTCTGGTTGATTGGCTCATCATAAAAAATAATCTTTCAAAACCCCGTCGACACTCATGCCGACCTTTTCCAAACATCATCTAATAACAAAGGCTAAAATTGGAAAAGGACAAAAATCGGGAGAGGCGAAAACCCGGCGTCGACACCTTATTTATTATTTATTGTCGAATAATAAATAATTATTTCATTGATTTATTGTTAGCAGTTTTCCTAATAGATCCCTTTTCAACAGCAGGGTTCGATTCCCAGTCAATATTACCAATCCCTTTAATCCAATACAAAGAATTACAATATCCCAATACAGAGATAGAGTTCAATTCAATCCCAATACTCAAAACGAAATAACCCAATACAAAGAAGCAATTTAACCCAGTACAGAGAAGGTTTTGAACTTGATACCATACCCAGATTTCCAAAAGAAAGAAAGACAGAACCAATTACAACTAACAGAGGAACATACTACCCAGTACCATTAATATTCCAATACCAGATTTTCTTAATCAAAATAAAGTCATACAATACAATACCATATTTCCAGTTATACTACAACCCAAACAGTATAGTACCAAACTCATGACCCCAATAGAAAAATTCTAACTCAGTACAGATAATACTAGAGTATCCAGAATCCAATTTCCCCATACAGAGGAACTATTTGATTCAATACAGTACCAAAAATCCTAAAATTCCCAAGCACGGTCATGGGAAGAAAAGAAAATCGACTCAACAAAATTATCACAATAAATTTTGGCATAACCATCGAGCCATTGTTATACCTTGAGGTCGAATTGGGTCGGATTAGTGTCCTAGCTGCTACCCTCCTCCTTCTCCCAAAGTAGGTGACGAAACCAGTGGACATTCACGGTTTAATTTCCCCTCCTTGCTGCGACCTCTAATATATATATATATATATATATATTCTCCAATTTGGATTTACCAACAAGGAAATCAGCAGCCTTGGCTTAGGGTTTAGGGTTCAATTTATAGACAAAATTTTACCCAAATATTGGGCAATACCCTACCTGGCCGAGTTATTAACCGACGGTAGGGAAAGAGAAGCTGTCAACCGGTTGTCAACTCAACCACTGACCTGCCGGCAACCCGTTGAGCCGTGTGCACTCACCAGTCAAATCGCCGGTCGTTGGGATCCTTTGGTCCGAACGTCGAACGCTCGGTCGCCACTCAAACCCTCAATTAGCCAGCCGGTCAGTTGCTTCGTGATGTCGCCGGCGATTGACAACCCATTCCTTCTCCCGTTGCTCGTTTGACTGATCCGATTGATGGAGGGTTTGGGGTCTAGCTAGGTTCGGCTAGCCTACTCCCTCTACTTGGTTGATCTGATTTGAAAAGAACTAGAGCTTAGGATTCCCTTTCCTCGACTGATTTTCCCCCAAATTGGTTTTGCTGTTTTGAACCCTTCTTAGACGAATATGCCGGTTGTCCTTAATTAAACCAAACGGATCCAATTTCGGTTACCAAAAGAAATGGCTTAACCCGGCTGGAAGGTTTTTGGGCTCAACCCAATAGGGTTGGGCCGGTTGACTTGATTGAAGGTGGCCCAAAAGGAAATAAAAAGGAAATTGGGCTTTACCCAATTAAAATTTGGGTAAATTGAAATAAAAGAAAATAGCCCAACTTGTTTATTAAAATTATTAACATTATTCTCCTAATATTTAAATTGAATTAGTTACTTAAATTAATTAATTATTTATAATATTTATTTCAACAATAATTCTTCATACGAATTATTTAGATCCGATAATAGTAACATAAATTAATTTCCCAAATTTTCTTGTAATTAAAAGTTAGGATAAATTTATAAATTTGAATAATACTACTTGCATGGATCCAATTAAATTTATAAAATTATATAAAAAGGAATTTATTTATAAAAATAAATTTGATACAATGTTTAAAATTTTCGGACATTACACTACTCGACCTCGGTTTACAAATACATTACTGAACTGAATTTTTTTACGGTCAACTCATTGAACTATACGTTATTTGCAAAAAGTGATAAAACCGTCTGTGTTCGTTAACCATTTAACAGAAAATTGACGTGACAATACGTGACAATATATTACATTAAATATAAAATTAAAATATTTAAATCATGATGTGGCAGCTTACTTAGACTATTTAAATCATGATGTGGCAGATTAAATTAAATCCATATTATTTAATTTTTTTTTAAAAAAAACTATACCAATTTCCTTTACCTACCGCCCCCACCAAGTTCATCCCCACCACCAAATTCATCATTCACCACTTCTTCTTCTTGCAATTCCTACGCGGTGGCGGGTGGCGGACGGCGGAGATGGTTGTGATACATGGATGGATAGGATGAAAGAGGAATTGGATGGATCTAAAATGACAAGTAGGTTGTACTTGAAAAAAATTGGGGTTTCAAATGGGTTTCTAAACCCAAAGAGATTGACAGAGAGATGTTCTACAAATTGGGGTTTCAAATGGGTTCGAACAAATGGGATTTGAAATTTAAATTTTTGAAAGATTTGTTGCCAATATTGTGACTGCGGGCGGATCCGATTACTTTTCTTTTACCAATCACAATGGTATCTCTCTCTCCTTCAATCAGATTCGAAACCCAGAAAAATAAATATGATTATATGTAAAGGGATAGTTATATATGTATATATATGCATCTTTGGTTTGTTTACAACAGTGGTGGTTATAGTGATGGTGTAGTGGGATGTGTGTGTGGATGGATCTTGGGTTTGTCTAAAACAATGGTGGTTGTGATGGTGGTGCGGTGGTGGGGGTAGAGGGAGGAACAGGAAATGAAGATAAAATATTAATTTTTTTTAGCCTTTCCGTAAAGCATTCTCATTTTTTTTCCTCTCTTTTTTTCCCCATTTAAGAGTAAGTTGTTGAATTTGTTAAAGCTTGTTTGGTAGGCTTTAAAATTTTTGTCATATTTTTTATTTTAAATTTAATTTGTTTGATGTAATTTTTAAAATTTTGTAATATTAAAAGATTATCAATGTATCAAATTTCTTTTCCACTAGGTGATGGTTTTTAGTTAATTTTAGTATTAAAATATTATAAGTTTTCCACCTTGGCAGACTATATAGACAAATGTGCAAAAAATTAATTTCTCTCTCACGTGTGCAAGTCACATGTCAGGTTTCTGTTAAAAGTCAACTCATTTAACGGATTTTGTAACGATTTGACAAATATTTGTAGTTCAGTGACTCGATTGTAAAAAAATTCAGTTCAGTAATGCATTTGTAAACCGAGGTCGAGTAGAATAGAGAAAAATGTATTTAACCCTTAAGTCATCTTGATCCAAACGAGATTCATGACAACCTGGGGTTTGGTTCGTGGAATATGGTTCTGATATAATTTAATGACTTTTGTAATGCAAGAACTATATAATGCAATAATAATAGCCTATTACTATTATTTTGTTTAGTTCAATCTTGAGTTTTGTACAAAATACGTAATCCATTTATATTACATTATTATATTGTTTTGAAGTTAAACGTGTAATGCTATAACTATTAATATTTAAAGATTATATTATCCTTGTTATGCAATAAATAAAATTATTTTTATTTATATTATAAGGATTTTTTTGGATGAATTGTGTACAAAAAGAGTGATAATGATTAAATTGACATGATTACACAGGATAATGGACCAATACATTTAAGTGGAGAATATAATGAAAAACTTAAAAATTGATATAATAACGTTCTTTATGTAATGAACTAATACATATATTAAATGAACCAAACATAATAAATACAAAATTACTAAACGCTACCTTAGTTATCATGATATTAGAGTTGAGACTTTAACTATGTTCAGTCCAAACACATTTGTTACAAGTTTAATGTGGCAATTGTTTAAAAAGATATAATTCTGAAATTTTATTAATGGGGGTAGTTGCGTTTATTTGGTTATAAAAATTTATAGAGTTTACAAATTCAGAATTGTATTAATTAAAATTAAAGCAATTTATGCTAATTATGAGTTTAAAATGTCTTAAATTAACTTCAAATAATCAATAATGATTTTATATTTTAAATTAGATGGAGTACTAAATAGGAATTTAATAATTCAACAAGGGAAATTAATAAATAATGCATAATAATTACTCCCTCAATCCCAAATTATCTGATATTTTAAAGAATTTTTGTTATATCAAAATAACTACACTTTGCTCTTTTCTAAACAATTAAAGTGATTATGTTACAAGTTTACTCTATTCATTTATTCTTTCTTCTCATAAGTGTATAATTCCCAAATTGCATAATTATTGATATAATTGTGCTTTTAGTGATAAATTTGACATAATAATTGTATTTCTTAATAAGTATATAAATGGTCAAAAATGCAGATAATTGAGATAGAGGGAGTAATAATTACATAATATTCCACCAAATAAAGCTAAGAAAGTTTTAATAGACTTCAATTTGATTTCATCCAAATTCTACATCCACTAAAATCAACATAAAGTTAAATCCGAACCCAAAATAATCACATGCTAAAAAAAAGCCCCAAGGATGTGGTACCTATAATACTAAATAGAAAATTGATACTAACACAAGAAACATTAATAATTTTGCAAAGATTCCAGTCACGTGAATAGTGAGTGAAATTTTATAAAAATATTAATTTTTTTTTAATGAAAATAACAATTTTCGACAATTCTGCGGCAGAAATTAATGGCCGGCTATAGACATCCTGGAGGCTGCTGTGTTCCGATGGATTGACCGTTGACATTAGAACACGATGATGTTACTTGTACGCTGGGCTCATTGGATACCAAATTGATATTCTCCAGCTTGAAGTTTTTGCAAGGCGCAGCTCCGCTACATTTGATATTTACCGCCACTTTTGAACGTGATGTGCCCCAAATGTTTCTTAGTGTCACATTGCTTATTTGAACTGCCGATTGCGCCTATAAGCCAAACCTTATGTTAGTAATTATATACATACATATATATACCCACAATTAAAAAAGAATTTTAAAACATGGATAAAAAAAATATAGGAGAAAAATGCAGTTAAAAATGAGGCACACTTTTATCAAAAACAATTATTTTTTTTCCCTATCTCTTCATAATATATTAATATTTGTGGCACACAGTATGTATGTGTAATGAAATATAAAAATTAATAGGTGAGTAAAAATGTGTGAAAAATAGACAAAAATTAGGGATAAAATGTGAGAAAACGAAAAGGAAATTAATTTTAATGTGACACGGCTTTATCAAAACAGTTACTTATGCTCATCTCCCTTAATATAATATATATATATATATATATATATATATATATATATAAAATCATAAAAAAAAAAGATGGACAAAAGAATATAAATCACACCTTATGTTGATTCTTGCATATACATCTTAATTATTTACATATTTTGCTAATAAAACTCTTTTGTGAAACTAGTAGAATACTATTTTTGCTTTATGTATCAATAATAATAAGATAAAAAGTAGTTAAAACTCTGTATATTTTGATTAGTGCTATGTTTTAGAAAATAACATCATAAACGTGCCTTAAATGGACATTAATCAGTAAAATGATTTATGTTGATCAATTACGCTTAAAAATAGTAATTTAAAATTGAACAATATATTCGTACCTGGACATTGCAAGTAGCATGTGGGCAATAGTTTTGATCAACAATAATCGGGTTATTAACATTTTGCATCGCAATATTTTCAAATACAAAATTAGAAGCAGAGCCAGGCAAGGAAGGTGCCCACGTTTTGATCCTCACTCCGTTTTGAGTGCCACTAAAACTGCAATTACGTACATTTATTCCACTAACAACATCATTATTTTTTTTTCCCAGGCTACCAACACTTATGCCATGACCAGGTCCACAAGATACGTTGGATATGTCGACATTTTGGGTACCGGTGATCATAGCAATGCAGTCATCACCGGTACCTATAACGCAATTTTCAATCTTGATGTTGGTGGATTTGGCGAGATGGATTCCGTCGGTGTTTGGGCTATCACCCGGGCATGACAGTCTCAAGTGACTAATGTTCATGTTTTTGCATCCGAAAATGTTAAAATGAACATTTTTGCTGTTGATGGATTTCAAGTGGTGAACGTT
Organism: Aralia elata; assembly: GCA_034770075.1. Lineage (NCBI taxonomy): Eukaryota > Viridiplantae > Streptophyta > Magnoliopsida > Apiales > Araliaceae > Aralia > Aralia elata. The sequence goes on from CM068377.1 coordinate 73,929,014, forward strand.
TGAATTGGTGACAAAATCAAATCTCATCGTCTGATTAAACCAAAAAAGAAGAAAAACATTGTTAGTATATTTAAAATAGAAATTCAAATTAAATTATAAGAAAAAAAATATTATAAACTTGTTTGATTTAATAGTATATGAGACCACTGCTTTCATTAAGGTATACAGAGTTTACTAACCCTTATAGGCCTTATAAGAGACTGTTTTTCTTTTTTAACACGTACTTTTATTTCAATTTCCCTCTTTGTTTTTTAATGTTAAAAATATATCAAAAACTGTTCAATTGGTAATTGGTTTTACTTTTAAATTTTGTTTCTATTTTTACTTTTTTGAAATCAGCGGCAAATATGGTGTTTGATAACTGTTTATATATATATATATATACATATATATATATATATATATATTGGCAAAACAAAGAGTCAGTCCAATTCTAATGAGATCCAGTCATCGGATTTTTATTAACAACAAATTTCAAACAATATTTTTTTACATAAAATAATACTCACATATTTAAATATAGTTACCAAATAATGTAAGGTGATTTTTGTTTTCACAATTTAAAATAAATAAAAACAAAAACGTATTAATATAAAATAAAAAACAGAAACATGAAAGCAGAATCAGTTACGAAATGTACAGGAGGAAGGCGCTTGCAGCGGGGATTATTCTTGCAATTGTTATACTGCCAAGCAGAAGCACCTTGGCCATCCAAATAACCATCACCTTCCACCACCAACTGATCCACATATCGAAAGCTAATCCAATGGTCAGTAAAGAAAATAGCAGGATCAGATGGAGCCTTTAGAGTACCTTTAATCATAACTCCAGTGGGGCCTTTACATGGCCCAAGAAAAACAACCGGATGGAGCATATACGTTCCCCATGGGATAAATACCCAACTAGCTCCATTCCATTGGCATGCATCACTCCACGCTTCCAAAAATGCCTAGAAAAATACAAAATATTATAACTAAACAAAAATTCATAGATATACACTCAATGAAATTGCACAAAACTAGACTATATAGTACTCCCCCCATAATTATTATTATTATTTAAAAATTAATTTCAGACTTTTTCAAACTTAAAATTAACATAAATTCAAATTCAGTTAATAATAATCATTATAATGAGAAATATCATAAATTATTACAAAAGTATTAATAATAAAATTTATAATTTTATATTTTTTAAATAAATTTTATTAATTTTATATTTAAAAAATATATTAAATTAACTTTCAAAATTAATATCGATATTAATAATTTGAAACGAATACACTATTATGTACCTTAGAGTTATCAGTCTTTTCATCGGCAAGAGCACCATAACTTCGGACGTTGAAGGTTTTGAAAAATGGACCACTGATAGCATTAGTGATGCACAACAATGTGAACACCGTAAAAAGATGAAGAGTACAGAAAATCACCATTGAAGCCATTTTTTGTTCTCTTAGTGATTCTAAGTAATTATGTTTCTTAATAAATCTCACAGTCTTGTATCTATGCAAGTATATATAGGGCTTAATCATAAAGGTAAGCCACCATTCATTCAATCCCCTTATTGTGAAGATTTGATTTTTTGATATGATTTGACAAATTTTAGCCGCTGATTTTGGTTAATTTAAACAATTATGATTTTGTTTCCTTTGGAAAACTTTGATTTGAAAATATATAATTGATATGTCAGAATTTGAAATAAAAAATAAAGAAATTATTGGGCTTTCCCGCCAAACCCTAATTAATTTATGTGGCTTAATTAGATCAATTGAACATCAATTTACAGTGGTAAATGATATTGAATGAGAATATAAAGGAACTAAGGAATTAATGAGAATATTCCTCTAATTTGTCGCCCATATTCTACCTTATCCAATTTTTCACATGCACATTTGCATTTATAACAATTATAAATTCATGTTACCGATTGATATATTTTTATATTCAAAATTAAGTGTAATTCATTTAAACTTCAAAAGTAATAAATCTTGCAATTAGTTTTTGTACTTTCAATAACTTACAATAATAATAATTGTATTGACTAAAATTGAGTAAAATCATATTTTTATGAACTCTAAACTTTGTCAAACTAATATATTATTATATTATATTATATTTTGAGACGGGTAGATTATTGTTTTTATAATCTCTATTATTTAAAGAGAAAATATAAATATTCTACATTTTTCTTTAGAACATAAACTAATTCAATTTTAGGGATAATATGTTTCAGTTCTAAAGAATTAGGGAAAAAAATTTACCTTCAATATGTCACGTAGGAATGTACTCAAATCTATGACGGTAAAAGAAAAAAATTATCACTAAACTATTATTTTTGTCTAAAAATATCGTATCTGATACTTTAAAAGATGTATAGAATGTGAAAACAAATTAATATTTATGAACAAGATACAATATTACTGTTCATTTTTTGTCCACATTTTTTACTGTTCAATTAGGGTTGAATTACTTCATAAAAGATCTGTACTTTTAACATTATTAATTGGCCTTGGGACATCTTACAAAATGGGAAGATCTCTTACAAAATAAGTGAATTACTCCTTCATTTTAGCCAATTATCTGTCTCTTGCTTTTGAAAGGACCCTTCTCACTCGCACAGTCCCACTTCTAACGAATCTCACCGTGTAATATTCACAATAACATTAAATTTGAAATGTAACAATTAATAATCTTTTTATCGTATGAAATTTATAAATGCAAAAGCTTCACTTAAGTATGACTATAATTTTCTAGTGGTTGTGTAAAAATTATCTTTTGTGCTTCACAAGTGGACTCTCGTTAATCTATTATCTATTACTATTACTTATTATAATAACACATCTAACATTTCATTGTATTTGTATAGTCAATTTGAGATATTTGATTGGTCCTGAATAGACTCATATAATATTGTACACGTTTGATAACTTGTGCAAAGCAGCACAACAAAACTTCAAAAACTACATATCGGATAAATTTTAGATACAACATATTTAAACGAATATTTATAATAATAATAATAATGCATATCTCTTCATCTAATAGGATGATATTAGTTTTGAGTGTCGACAATCATGTATAATAATAATGCATATCTCTTCATCTAATAGGATGATATTAGTTTTGAGTGTCGACAATTATTTTTGTACAGTAAGATCATCACTTATAGAAAATAGTTTGTCCAAGAGATTGTTGATCCATACGAACTTGTAAAAAAATTGGGTGTAATTTGATATGTAGTGAGAGTCCTATTTATAAGAAAATGAGATAACTTTATATTAATTAGTTTCACAAATTAAGAAAATTAAAGGTCCGAATACTACAAAATATCATTGGTAAGTTCAAAAGAAAATGTTTGAATATAATGTAAAAGTAATACTAATACAAAGGATACATTGAAAGTTTAATAATAAAACCAAAAAATATTCTGAGAGCGTTTGTTACAGGTTATCTAAAGTGGTTATCTTAAATACTCAATAATGTAAGTTGGTCAACTTTATAGATGATGTTTGTTACACAAATAATCTTACATTCCCAGTAATCAGATACTCGGTAAAATGTCAAGATTACTGGTAATCAGATTACCAAAAAATAGGTGGTAATATAAGACTACCACATAGTGGTCATCTTGAAATTCTTATTTAGACAAAAATAACATTTGTATTTAATAATTGGGACATAAATATCCTTATTAGTCAAATAATTTATATTTATTTTTTAATTTTTGATTTTTTTTTGTCGACATATTTAGTTTAACTAAAATAACTTATTGTCCATACAAAGTATACGGTGTTATTTGTTATTTATTATTAATAACATATTTGAAAATTTTGTGCTTAGTAATTGAATCGATCATGAATTGTTATTTTATAAACATATTAAAAAATTTAATACGATTTACTAAGTAATACATAATTAATTAGTTCGATAGTACTTTGATGTCTGTTGATTACATTTGACAATAACCATACGGGCAAATCATCAACTAAAATTAGTACAAGGATATTTGAGTAAAAGATTAATATTAGAAAAACTATACCTAGTAATTTTGAATTCATACCAAACACTCACAATAGCAATTATCAGTTATAGGACCGAAAAATATAAAGTATTACTTAGACAACAAAATGAACAAGATTAACTAATAAACAATACTTTCATCAATCATGATCATTACAAATGTTGAATACAACTTTGGGGTACAATACACTAATGACCTATACCATTACAATTCCGTAGCGGTCAGGTTCATTAATTGATCAGGTGATGTGAGAATTCCACGAAAGCGTGCGAGACTCGGCGGAGTGATGGACGAGGGGAAAGATCGTAGGCAAACTCCTTAAGACAATATGGTAGAAGCCTTGGTGTTAGGGCCGTGTGAGTATATATATGTGTGGGCTTGGATATGCTTAGGGACTTAGCTCCGTGGAGGCTAAGTCCTTGAAGCTGAATCTTGAGACTTATGGAGACTAAGTACGAAACTTAGCCATCTTGAGGCTTATGGAGGTTAAGTATGAAACTTAGCCAACTTGAGGTTTGTGGAGACTAAGTATGGAACTTAGCCAACTTGAGGCTTGTGGAGACTAAGTATGGAACTTAGCCAACTTGAGGCTTGTGGAGACTAAGTATGAAACTTAGCTAACTTGAGGCTTGTGGAGACTAAGTATAGAACTTAGCCAACCAAGCCAACAAGGTAAGTCTTTTTGGTGAGAGCAATTTGGGGCTTATGTATTTTAGAGAGAGAAAGTGGATTCTAGAGAGAGAAGCTCTCAACTCTTCTAAGTTTCTCAAAAATTTCAACCTCATCTCAAATGAGAATGAGGGGGAATTATAGGCTCCATGAGGGGTACCCATGTGTCGGGTACATGACCTAAGTGTCACTTATAAATTGTGACTACAATATCAGTCTAGGTGTGAATACTGCCTTTTCGGAGTCCGTTTCGCCCTACGTCTCCATCCGCCAATCCAAGACCCTCGTCGAATCCCACTTTCGGATGACCTCTCTAACCCTCTGTCGGAGGCTAGAGAGGTAATCTGTGATGAGGACATCCTTAGTTCACAAGCCCTTGACAAAACACAAGTGGATCCATTGCATATGCCACTTGGACCCATTACGAGGACACGAGCTAAACGCTTCAAAGAAGGACTTAACGGGATGATTCATAAATTATGGACCGAGGTTGAATCGAGCATAGAGGTTATAGAGACGGGTTACAAGCACGCGAAGTTCATAAACACATTAGAAGCAAGCATACCCGAACCGACACAAAAAAATCAGCATTTTCGCACTTTTGGACTAGTTTGACATCAGTTCGTATTTTGGCCATAACTTGAGTTTCCAAACTCCAAATGAGGTGATTCAAAAGCCTAAATTCATTAGAAACTCCAGGACTACAATTTTCATTCTTGGCCCAAGTCCAAATTCGAAATTTATCAGGTGTGAAAATAGCTTGCAATGTGCTGATCAGTTTATAGTTGTCTGATTTGGACTTTTAACACATCACATGTTTTGGATTGTTAAATTCTTTGGGTGGCTGATACATGTGATGTGATTAGTTGTTAGATCTTGACTTGTGATGATGGTTTAGCACACCATGAGTTCCTATAAATACCAAGTGATGCTAGGATGTAAAATCATTCATTCATATCAATTTTCAGATTATCAATACTATTGTGAGTTTGTTTCTCTACTTGTGGTTCTTTGAAGAATTCCTAAGTGTTCCTTAGTTCTTCTTTTTAGATTCATAATTGACTTATCATACAACCATTCATAGTTGTGTGTGGCGTCTTCTACCGCATCAATCGTCGATAGTACCGAGATTACCGCTTCAATATAAGCGAGGGGTCGAAGTGTCGTTGGTGTTCATCCTCCGCAAATTTCCTAAGCAAGCAATTGTACCAAGATTTACCGTCTACATATAGGCGAGGGGTTAAGGTGTTGCAAGCTATCCATCCTATCAACTTGTTAGAAACGATCCGGGCGACTACCACCTCACGCAAGCGTGCCGTGGAGTCTATCATTTGGTATCAAAGCTAAGTTTCTTATCAAGTTACTTATCTTTACTTTTATTGTTGAAATATAGTCAAAAAAAAAAAAAAAAAAAAAAAAGTCATAAAAAATATATCAGAAAATTTTTATTTTTGAATTGCTATCATCGGGATTTTCATTTGCAAGAATCATATTTGGCGTTTGAAAGTCTTGTGGAGAGTCGTACCTTCTATATTGTTTTCTTGATAAGTTATTATTGGATTGTAATTAGAGAATTGAGGTAATATTTGTGAGAATTCAAAAAGAACCTATTAGAGAGAACTACGAGCGGAAAAAGGCAAGAGTAGTAAGTTTAATTGAGGGTAAAAGCCTAATTGTGTGATACACGAGCGTTTCCTACTTATGTGGTATATTGTTTGAGTGAAACACGCAAGGGAGTGGTGAGGAACTTGTTTTCTACTAATCTTTATTTTGCAGGAAATATGTCTAACACAAGAGATAAGACAATTGAAAATGAACCTTCTACATCGAATTTTGACCCAAAACTCATGATGGAGGCTATGATGAAAGAATTTTCTAGACAATTGGGGATGGCTATTGAACAAGTGCATGATCGCATCGATCAATTGAGTGTCACTCGAGGGGAACAAAACTCAAATCCCTCCGGGTGGGCGCCCAAAAGGAAAGACCCAACAAAAGGAAGCAAGGCTAGCAGAGACAAATTACTATGATGAAAGGTTTAGCGAGGAAGAGGATCGGGAAATTGACCTTATCCCTAGGAGACATTTTGCAAAGGATAGAGGCGGCCGAAATCGAGAGGACAACAATCTCGATAGCATCAAAATGAAAATTCCCACATTCCAAGGCAGGAGTGACCCCGAGGCATATTTAGAGTGGGAGAAGAAAATGGAGTGGATCTTTGACTGTCACAACTACTCGGAACTCAAGAAAGTTAGGATTGCAGCTACCGAATTTTCAGAGTATGCAGTTACTTGGTGGGATCAATTGATGACCAGCCGAAAGAGGTGCAGAGAACGTCCAATAGAGACTTGGGCAGAAATGAAAGCTGTAATGAAAAAGAGGTTTGTCCCAAGCCACTACTATCGAGATCTGTTTCGAAACTTACAAAATTTGAGACAGGGAAACAAGAGTGTGGAGGACTACTTCAAAGAAATGGAAATGCTAATGTCTAGAGCTGACATCGACGAGGATAATGAGGCAACCATGGCCCGATTTTCAGCAGGTTTAAATTGGGATATTGCAGATTTGGTGGAGCGTCAACATTATGTGGTATTGGAAGACATGGTGCACATGGCTATCAAAATAGAGAAGCAACTTAAGAGGAGAGGTGGCCAACGAATAAACACTACCACAGGTTCATCATGGAAATCCAATAATGTGAAGCGTGAGGAAAAGCCAACTGTTTTCAAACCAAAGCCAGAAATCAAGCAGGGAGCGGCTAATCAAGTGGTGCAAGGTAAAACTAATACACCTTCTACTAGTCGTAATCGAGATATTGTATGCTTTAAATGTCAAGGCAGGGGACATATTGCAAATCAATGCCCAAATCAAAGAACTATGTTATTGCTTGATAATGGGGATTTGGAGACCGAGGAAGAAGATAGTGACAATGACTCTATGCCACCGTTGGAGGAAGATAGAGAGGTTGCTATGCATGGCGAAGTGTTAGTTACACGGAGAATGCTTAGTACACAGGTAAAGGAAGAAAGCAGCGAGCAAAGAGAGAATCTATTTCATACTAGATGCATGGTAAATGGTAAGATCTGTTGTGTTGTAATTGATGGTGGGAGCTGTACAAATGTGGCAAGCATCACAATGGTGGAGAAATTGGGACTTACAACATCCAAACATCCTCACCCATACCGATTGCAGTGGCTCAATGACAGCGGCGACATCAAAGTTACCAAGCAAGTATCAGTACCGTTTACAATTGGGAAGTATGTTGATGAGATCCTTTGTGATGTAGTTCCTATGCAGGCAGGTCATTTACTACTTGGAAGACCTTGGCAGTTCGATCGGCGAGTAAAACACGACGGTTTTACTAATGAGTACTCTTTTGTTCACAATCAAAGAAAAGTTACCTTGTGTCCTATGTCACCAAAACAGGTGCATGAAGATCAAATACACTTACAGAGAGATCATGAAAAGAAAACAAAAGAGAGAGAAAAAAAGAAAGGAGAAGAGAGAAAAACAAATATTTTTGCAAAAAGGAGTGATGTAAGGCGAGCTTTGGATTCTAAAAGGCCAATGATTGTACTTCGGTATAGGGAGGCACTTTTGAATACTAACGCTAATAAAACTTCATTGCCTAGTGTTATTTCTACTCTTTTGCAGGATTATCAGGATGTATTTCCCGAGGAGCTTCCCCAAGGATTACCACCAATTCGGGGAATTGAACATCAAATTGACTTTGTCCCCGGCGCGGACCATTCCAAATCGCCCGGCATACCGAAGCAATCCCGAGGAAACGAAGGAATTGCAAAGGCAAGTTGACGAGCTAATGGACAAGGGGTTCGTGAGAGAAAGCATGAGTCCATGTGCGGTTCCAGTTATTTTAGTACCTAAGAAAGATGGGAAGTGGCGCATGTGCATTGATTGTCGAGCGGTAAATAACATCACGGTAAAGTATCGGCATCCCATTCCTAGGTTAGATGATATGTTAGATGAATTGCATGGATCTTGTGTGTTTTCTAAAATAGATTTAAAGAGTGGTTATCATCAAATTAGAATGCATGAGGGTGACGAATGGAAAACTGCTTTTAAAACAAAATATGGATTATACGAGTGGTTAGTCTTACCCTTTGGTTTAACTAATGCTCCTAGCACATTCATGAGATTAATGAACCATGTTTTGCGATCCTTCATTGGAAAATTTGTAGTTGTCTACTTTGATGATATCTTGATCTACAGTAAAGATTTAGGAGAGCATGCATTGCATATAAAATCTGTCCTAGAAGTGCTTCGGAAAGAAAAATTGTATGCTAATATGGACAAATGCACATTTTGTACGGATCGAGTTGTGTTCCTTGGCTTTGTTGTTAGTGCACAGGGAGTACAGGTTGACGAAGAAAAGGTACGTGCAATCCAAGAATGGCCAACTCCTACGAATGTCAGTCAAGTTCGTAGCTTCCATGGGCTCGCAAGTTTCTATAGACGGTTTGTAAGGAACTTCAGCGAAGTCACAGCACCACTCACCGAAGTAATCAAAAAGAGTGTAGGATTCAAGTGGGGTGATGCACAGGAAAAAGCGTTTAATTTGATTAAAGAAAAATTAACTAACGCTCCTTTACTTGTATTGCCTAATTTCACTAAGACCTTTGAAATTGAATGTGATGCTTCAGGATTAGGCATTGGAGCTGTGTTAATGCAAGAAGGAAAGCCAAGTGGCATATTTCAGTGAAAAATTGAGTGGATCAGCTTTGAACTATCCTACCTATGACAAGGAGTTATATGCTTTGGTTCGATCATTGGAAACTTGGCAACATTACCTGTGGCCTAAGGAATTTGTGATTCACACGGATCATGAATCATTGAAATATTTGAAAGGCCAACACAAGTTGAACAAGAGACATGCACGATGGATGGAGTTCATTGAGACATTTCCATACGTCATTCGCTATAAGCAAGGTAAGGAAAATGTTGTGGCCGATGCTCTTTCGCGAAGGTATGTGTTATTAAATACTCTTGACACAAAATTACTTGGTTTTGAACAAATCAAAGAATTATATGATAATGACCATGATTTTTGTGAAGAGTTTAAAAATTGTGAAAAGAATGTTGTAGGTAAATACTTCAAGATGGATGGATTCTTGTTTCGTGAGAATCGATTATGTATACCTGCATGTTCTTTGCGTGAGTTATTGGTTCGAGAGTCACATGGGGGTGGTTTGATGGGACATTTTGGCGTTGATAAGACCTTATCTGTGATAAAAGAACATTTCTATTGGCCCCATATGAAACGAGATGTAGAAAGAATTTGTGATAGATGCATTACATGTCGTCAAGCTAAATCTCGTGTTCAACCCCATGGGTTATACACACCATTGCCTATTTCGAGTGAACCTTGGATTGATTTGTCTATGGACTTTGTATTGGGTTTACCTAGATCTAAGCATGGTCATGATTCTATATTTGTGGTCGTGGATAGATTTTCAAAAATGGCACATTTTATCCCATGCCACAAAGCTGATGATGCATCCCATGTTGCTGATTTATTTTTTAGAGACATTGTACGTTTGCATGGCATGCCCCGAACAATTGTTTCAGATAGAGATGCTAAGTTCTTAAGCTATTTTTGGAAAACTTTGTGGTGTAAACTAGGAACTAAACTGCTGTTTTCAACTACTTGTCATCCACAAACTGACGGCCAAACGGAAGTAGTTAATAGAACTCTATCTGCTTTATTGAGGGCTATCATTAAAAAGAATATTAAGCTTTGGGAAGAGTGTCTACCACATGTTGAGTTTGCTTATAATAGGTCTGTTCACTCTGCTACTAAATTCTCACCTTTTGAAATTGTGTATGGCTTTAATCCTTTAACACCCTTGGATTTGTCACCATTACCTGTTTCCGAGTATACTAACATGGATGGCAAAAACAAAGCTGATTTTGTTAAGCAGATACATGAGAAGACAAGACTCAACATTGAGAAGAGGACGGATCAATATGCCAAACAGGCCAACAAGGGTCGGCGTCAAGTAATCTTCGAACCCGGGGATTGGGTATGGCTACACATGCGTAAGGAAAGATTTCCTGCTCAAAGGCGTTCGAAATTACTTCCAAGAGGAGATGGACCATTTCAAGTGCTTGAACGCATTAACAACAATGCTTACAAATTGGACTTACCCGGTGAGTATAATGTTAGTGCAACTTTCAATGTTTCTGATCTAAGCCCGTTTGATGTAGGTGAAGATTTGAGGACAAATCCTTTTCAAGAGGAGAGGTATGATGAGGACATCCTTAGTTCACAAGCCCTTGACAAAACACAAGTGGATCCATTGCATATGCCACTTGGACCCATTACGAGGACACGAGCTAAACGCTTCAAAGAAGGACTTAACGGGATGATTCATAAATTATGGACCGAGGTTGAATCGAGCATAGAGGTTATAGAGACGGGTTACAAGCACGCGAAGTTCATAAACACATTAGAAGCAAGCATACCCGAACCGACACAAAAAAATCAGCATTTTCGCACTTTTGGACTAGTTTGACATCAGTTCGTATTTTGGCCATAACTTGAGTTTCCAAACTCCAAATGAGGTGATTCAAAAGCCTAAATTCATTAGAAACTCCAGGACTACAATTTTCATTCTTGGCCCAAGTCCAAATTCGAAATTTATCAGGTGTGAAAATAGCTTGCAATGTGCTGATCAGTTTATAGTTGTCTGATTTGGACTTTTAACACATCACATGTTTTGGATTGTTAAATTCTTTGGGTGGCTGATACATGTGATGTGATTAGTTGTTAGATCTTGACTTGTGATGATGGTTTAGCACACCATGAGTTCCTATAAATACCAAGTGATGCTAGGATGTAAAATCATTCATTCATATCAATTTTCAGATTATCAATACTATTGTGAGTTTGTTTCTCTACTTGTGGTTCTTTGAAGAATTCCTAAGTGTTCCTTAGTTCTTCTTTTTAGATTCATAATTGACTTATCATACAACCATTCATAGTTGTGTGTGGCGTCTTCTACCGCATCAATCGTCGATAGTACCGAGATTACCGCTTCAATATAAGCGAGGGGTCGAAGTGTCGTTGGTGTTCATCCTCCGCAAATTTCCTAAGCAAGCAATTGTACCAAGATTACCGTCTACATATAGGCGAGGGGTTAAGGTGTTGCAAGCTATCCATCCTATCAACTTGTTAGAAACGATCCGGGCGACTACCACCTCACGCAAGCGTGCCGTGGAGTCTATCAATCTGTCTTGTCTAACGTAGTCGTCTCTAACAGTAATTCTTTATTTTGGCTCAATCGAGAACTATTGGGAAAGAATAGTCTTTTTAGCATAACATCACCATGGTGGCTCATGACATCATCATCCTAGCAAAGGACATCATTCTTGAAGCTCTAGCATGCTCATTGTACTCATGATGTCAATTGGTGGCCTGAAAGCTTGACTTCCTCACTTTAGGCCCACTTATGTGAAATTGGAGCCTACTTTTATAAACTTGGAGCCTACTTGTGTAAACTTAAGGCCTACTTGTGTGAACTTGGAGGCACATGTCTTCATGTAAAGTTATGTCTTGCTCTTCCTTCAAATTCCTTGATCGAAAATATCTCCAAAATTTGGCTAAGTGTTAACATCATACAGTGAGTGTAAGGGTCTCCATGAGGGGGAAGCCCACCTCAAAGCTGACCCTAGGGACATTGGAGTTGACCCTAGGGTGGCTCCCTTCCTCATGGTGGCCTCCTTCTCACTCCTTCATGCTTTAGTCTCTTTTTCCATAACTTCCTTCAATTTGGCTAAGTATTAAACATGAGAGGTGATGGAGAACATGAGGGCAGCTCTACTATGGGGTGGAGCACCCTTGGGTCCGACCCTAAGGAGGTTGGGGCTGACCCTTGGGTGTGTTCTCCAACCCATGGTGGCCTCCCCTTTGGTCTTCCTTTGTTTTGCTCCTTCTTTGCACACCTCCTTGTATTTGGCTAAGTGTTAGAGAGGGTAGAGCATGTGAGGACCCTTCTCATAAGGGAGGACATGTTGGGGCCGACCATGGGGGAGTTAGGGCCAACCATAAGGGAGTTGGGGCCAACTTTTGGTTGGTTCCCACCTCATGGTAGTGTTCCCTTGGTTCCTTATTGCTTGGATGCTTCTTTGTGCAACCTTCTTGGATTTTTGACTAAGTGTTGTACTTGAGGTATGATGCGAGGCCTTGGGAGCTCCCCTCACCATGTTGGGTATGAGGTTGGGGTCGACCCTATGGGGTGCCTTGGCCTCATGGAGGTCACTTCCTTACTTTATTCCCATTTTGGCCTCTTTTTTGCATTCTTTCTTGAATTTGACTAAGTATTGAAGGTGAGGTGTGGTGAGATACACTTAGAGCAGCCCCATCATGAGGGGACAAGTTGGGGCTGACCTTATAGTAGTTGGGACTGACCCTATAGGGTGCCTCCCCCTCATGGTGGCTTCTTTCCTCCATTGCTCCCTTTTTAGCCATTTAATTGCATGTCCTTATGTCTTGCTTGCTTAACCTCCTCTTTTCTCACTCTTTCTTGCTTGTTTATGGGAGTATAAAGTGTGTGCCTTGTGGTGTCATAAGGCCTCTCTTCATGTTGGCTCTCATAGTGAGGATTCTTATATTTAGCCATTTTCTTACCAATTTTCCACACTTCACCAATTTTGCTCTTCTTGGGTGGAAATTGCCAATGCTTTGCCTTGGCTCTCTCGTAGGCACTAGTGATAGATGGTGAGGGATGTGAATGAGGGTGTTAAGCCCTTGGGAGTTAATATGTCATAAGGTGCCTGGGTGGCCTCCCAGTAGGGGCCCGCTGGGAGCCATTTTCTGACGAAGGTTGTATTTCTTGATGTGGACAAATCCGAGGGTTAATTATCACTAATTATGATTTAGTTAAGATAATTAACCTCTTAATTTATACCTAAAATATAATTTTCTCTTGCACGCGAATTCAGACTTTTTTTATTCAGATGAGCGTGCATAGTTTTCTTCATTTACTGTATAGGTTGCTTGAACACTGTTGTGGACGATTATCTGTGTTTTTTACTATTTCTCCATGAAAACTTGGGCCTATGGGGCTGATTTGATTGTGAGAGTGGTCCCCCCATGGTAGGGACAACTAGTGGCCAAATGTTACTTTTTTGGAAAGTTGACTCTTCCTTCTCTTTGTCTCTTTCATTTTTTATCTTTTAAATGGATTCACATGTGCCTAATCCTCTTCATCCACCAACTGCTTCCTCTCTCTTCTTTCTTTCTTTCACCATTATTAGAGAAGCTTCAAGCATGGCAAAAGGTGTTCTTCATCATTATTTAGTGTTTTTCTCTTGGAAATCCTTGCATCTTCTCGGAAGCTCGAATCTTGTATCCATGAGTGTTCTTGGGGTTGTTCTGGTGGAGTTCTTTGCTCTCATTTCCTTGGCCTTGAAAAGGTTCAACTTAGTTCTCTCTTCCATGAATATTTTATATATATATATATGTGTGTGTGTGTGTGTGTGTGTGTGTGTGTATAAGCAATTTCTCTATTCTCATGATTAGATCTTTTAATGCTCTATAAGTTGTTAGAATAGTGTTTTTGCTAGACTTTCATTGAAAGTAGTATGCCCTTAAGCCAATCACATTGGATATAATAAGCATTTACTTTGTAATCTTGTTCATTTATTAATAAAAAAAATTATTTAATTAAAGGCATTCTTTGTCCATGTTTAATTGGTTGAATTAAATAAATGTGATAAACACATAGTTTTGGAGCAATGCTTTTAGAATCATGAAGAGTTCATGATAATGAGATCTAAATTATAGATAGCTCAAAACTAAAATGTTCCTAATCATTGGATCACTAATGTGGGGTTATTGATTACAAATAGATTAGTACATACTATGCTTGCTCTGTTGAAGAGGATGATTGATCTCAGAATCATTTGTGTGGAGACATTAAAACAATTATGTAGGTTCTTATTGGAGAATAAGTTCACTGAACGTGATTCGCTTAAGGAACACCTAATGGAATTTTACTTTGTCTGACAATAGGAGTTCCTATACTGATAGTTGTACAAGTGATCCTTGGACTTGAGATCATCATAGTACCTTGTGTATTCTGAATTATACTGTTGAGCTAAATCTATACTAGCAATTTACGTGCAAGTATACACAGTCCACAAGTAATATAATGATAAGTAGAGTTGTCGATCCTACGAGGAGTAATTAATAAGAATATTAATCCGAGTACTAATCATGCACCAACTAAATTCTATCTAAACAATTGCAATTTCTTATAGAATTAATTAACTAAATAAACTAAATGATTAACGAAGACCTTACACAAAATCGAGAGATTAAGGAATTAACTTCCCCCGATGAATCATTTAATCACCAATATTCTTCTTTCGTTAAATTAACTAACACTACAAAAAAATAGACATTTGGCAACGAATTTTCAGGCAACAACTTATAAAGTCGTTGCAAAAAATGCATGTTTAGCAACGAAATTTGTAATTCCTTTCAGTTTGTGAAAGACTTTTATTTTTCGTAACGAAATTCATAGGTCATTGCCAAAATTCGTTGCCAATTCGGTGGCGGGAAAGAAAAAAAAACCCCGCCTATTTACTTTTTTGTTGCTGATGTGATTTTTTCTCATCATGGGCAACGAAAAAAATGTTGTTGCTATATTTCGTTGCCTAATATGGGACACATTCATTATCAACAATTTTTTTTTCGTTGCGTATTTTGAACAATTTTTTGCAACAACTAGTAAATTATTGCCCAAAATTAAGATAAACCAAATAAGTATGTTTCGACTTTTTTTTTTCCAAAACGCATCATTTTGTATTTTAAAATTATTATTTATTTGGAAGGAAATTTATACAGTCAAATGTTTCACTCCCTCCGTCTCAAAATAAATGCCCAATTTTAATTTTTTTTTGTAAGAGTTATAAATTTTGAAATTAAAATTGAGCACATAGAGATATATTTTCACAAATCATAGTATATTACTCACAAGAGATATATTGTGAAATAATTTTTCATTCATACAGTTTTCTCGCATTAAAGTTTCTCGTTATAGATATCCTCGCTAAGTTAGTAACTATATATATTTTGTGAAGGATATATTGTGAATGTTTTTTTCTTCACAAATTATATATTGTAATGGAACAATGCCATTTAGTGAAAGGATAATTTCATTCATCAGTAATACATTGTAAATGACTAATTTTAATTAGTGAATAGATATCCGCCTTCACAAATAATATTTTGTGACAAACAAATTTATTTAGTAAGAAAAGATTTTTCATCACTAATTATATATCTCTAATTTTTCTTCAATTTAGTGAGAGAATCCTTCGTTGATAAATTAATTGTTAAATAATCAAATTCATTGAAAATTATAATTGATTTTCAAATTAATTATTTTATATGTATTAAATTATTTATTAACCTCTATACCCAAATATTAGATTTAACATTTCAATTGAATATAAATAACACGAAATACATATTTCACAACTAAAGAATAAACAAATCATATTATTACCAAAAAAATAGAATACATAAAGAGCTAATATAACCAATACAAGGGCATCTCAAAAGATAAACTCAAAAGAAATACAAATTGCATCATGTTTGGTCCTCTTCATCGTTTTCTTAAGAGAAATCAAGGTATAGCTCATACTGCAAGAAAAACACCAAAATTCTATTCAAAACGGGAAGAACAATAAGAATATATCAAAATAGTATACTTAAATCAAGAGACAAAGGTTAATGAAAATAAAGAGACGATATATAACTATCACAAAATATTACTCTAAAAACTTGAAAATTTATGAAGTTAACCCCTTTGTAATAAGCTAGAAACTATTATTCTCCCTACTGTTGTGTCGCAATTGAGTTTTAAATCTAAATGTTTCAATTATAAGTTGCAAATGAAGCTTCAAATCTTAATGTTTCCAGTTATGTTGCTAAACACATGCAAGGAACGCAGAAATAAGATTTCAAAAACCAAACATCTGACATATATGCGTACATTGTTATTCTATTAATCAAATCCAATGTAATTCTAGAAAGCAAATAATGATAGTTTAGATTCTAAGACATAGTATACCACCAGAAATTAGATATAGCCAGTGTAATCACTATCAATAATGCAGTTCCAAAATGATTTTAACATCAATTTAAGGTCAAATCAATTTAACATCTCCAAGTTTTTTACCTTTTGTTCAATACTCCTCAATCTCTAGAAGCAGACGTAGTCAGCATAATCATTATCAATAGTTCAGTTCCTAAATCATGCAGCAATCTATTTTCGGTAATTGGTGAATCAGTGTAAGCAAGTAAGAGTAATGTAACACAAACCCAAGAAACTTATATGTTCAAAACCTCAAAACTGAAAAAGTATTTTATAGAATCAAAAGTTGAAATATTAAAACCCTTAAACTCAAACCGGAGAGGGCATATTGGGGCAATTAATCCTGAAGTTGATATTTTCATTCTTCGTTAAGTCTTTAGCAAACCCTTTCACAACCATCTGCAACACCATGGAATCAAATAGTAAATGATTAATTAAGTGCACTTCTATTGCTTTAATGTTGAGTAACTTGCAAAAAGATAGCTGAAAGTTGGGAATTATGACCTTAAAGGCTTAAACTGAAGTTGATGCTTGAACATATTTCAGCCAAACTAGGAATCCTCGACACAGTTTACAAAAATAACAATATTGGTACAATCCAATTAAATGAACTGCAAAGAACTACGACCCAACATGCATGTAGAGAATAAGATCTGTAGAAAATAAAGAACATAAATTGAGAGTAACTGAAGTTCTACTCGACACAAACATAAAGCCCAAAGCTAAGATGAGCAGGGAGTAACCCACCAGATCAATTAAAAACACCAGGAGAGGGCTGATGAACTTTCTACACCTTCTTTAAAAAAACCATCAACCCACCAGATCGTTGATCCTTTCTAGGCAAAGATAGGAAAAATAGTAATAAATTCTAGAAAAATAGAGATAAACAGAGTTCCATAATGCAGAGAGGAAGGTATATCTGTTTGAGAGAAATACACATTCACATCAGCTTTGATCTGAAACTGGACTGTAGCTAACCATACAATTTTTCCCAGATCTGAAATTGGACTGTCGTGAGATTATGTTGTAGCACAGTTGAATATGAGTATGTCACACTGTGACCTATAAAGTCACTAAAATTATTAATCAAAAAAAAACTTGATACAATGATGACGAGATGAGAGAGCATGCATACTCTATTTTAGCGGTTGCTATCATGACAAAAATTTGCTCTAAATAATAATAAAATTGCAGGATATTTTACTTTATGCATGTAATGCATATTCACTCATCAAAGTGTTCGACTTCATTCCAATGTACACTTCCACATGAGAATAAAGACGTAATCTTAGCAAAGAAAGATCCTACACTAAGCAAAATAGAACTATAAAGGCTGCTCAGTCTGTAACAACTAACAACCTGAAAAATGAGAAATATCACTTAAGAACTTTGTAGCAGGAGAAGAGAGTGCAGTAAAGTGAATATAGCAGTTGTATACAAGAAGTAAGAAAAATAAATAGACGAAGGATAAAAAACTTTAGAACTGTACTATCCTTGAAAGATCCTACACTCTCTTCTAGAATTCAACTACCAGCAATGTTATGTAATAAATTCCATTCTATTTACAAGCTTATAGTCTTATACACTATCTTACTGTAAGCAACCATGGATGCATAATGAGTTGTTGCACAATTTCCACTTGGTATATGAACAAGTTTAAAAAGCCCTTGTGTCTACTAGCATGTGTATGTTTTTGTGTGTGTATGTATATATATATAGAGAGAGAGAGAGAAAGAAAGAGAGAGAGAGAGAGTCTGTTGCGGATATGTGACTCACCTTTTGTTGGTTTGTCAACTGCTAACTCATGAATGCTATGAGAATTATACCTTTATAAAGGCAATTTGTCCCTAATCTACTTCAAACAGCAAAAATAACTATTTTTGGGCATCAAGAAATGTTAAATTGTGTAGAAATCCCAGTTAGAAGAAGAAGAAGAAATCAGATTTACTGACAAGAGAAAAAAGAAAAGAGAACAGAAAAGGGTACTGTTATTTTAATCAGGTAGAAAGGGTATAAAGAATGCAACAGAAAACGCATGACAAGTAAAGAAGCATAAAAACAGGGCACACCTGAACCTGAACCTGAAGCTGAACATAAAGGAGAAAAAGATTACTTCTCTACGAAATGCTCTCTCTTCCTCCAACCCAACTAAAGCACGTGACCCTTTGGTTCTCTTTTGGCTACTATTTAATTACACTCCATTGGAAAAAATTAAATAAATATTATATTACCCATTTCCAGTTTTTTCTCCAGTTTCTTAGTACTCAACTCAAGATATAAAATCTGCTTGTAGAGAAATGAATGACTTTCAGATACAGAGGCTTAGAGAAAGGTAGTGGTTCGTGCTCTATATAATGTTGCAACGGTGGCCTGCTGGAGGAGGAGGAAGAAGATTAATATGTATGAGAGAGAGAGAGAGAGCAGTAGGAAGGAGTACTAAGAAAATAGGACAATAAATTGATAATTGAAACATATACTAAATGATAATAGTACCAATTTATAATCAAGTTTGTATACTTCTTCGAGCTATCAAATCACTTCCATTTAATGCCATTCTTTTTTATTTTTCTAAGTCGTATTAATAGTTCTGAACTTCACAATTCTCATGTAGAGGTAGTGATAAAATTTATGGAACTCTGTTTATATATAGATCAATCATACAACAAAAACCAAGACACGTTTTATATAATTCTTAAACTTGACAAATTAACTCATCAGGACAACCAAAATCTCGACCTGAGTGAAACAGAACTAACAAAATGGTTCTACGTCGCAACTTGCAAGAGACAGTGAAGGGGAGAGCATAACAACTGAAATCTCAACTCATTTTGTATAATAGTTCAATTAGTAAACAACAATTAAAAGGAAAAATTTAAGAGGAAAGCATGAATACACATTAATCTGCTAATGGGATATGAGAATTAGCTTGCCAAAAACTCACTCCTCTTTCCAAAATTAAAATCCATATGTTAATTAACTTGAGAAGCTTGCAATTACAAATGTTAAAAAAACATTAGTCACCTCACCTTTTGTTTTCGAAAGACTTCATAAATTGTAAATTGGACCCAACTCCAATTAGAGATTAAGCTTAATTAGTAAAACTTAGTTTGTAATCCATAAAAGATAAGGTTCTTTAACCACTGCAGATAGGCTAATGAGAAAATTAGGGGTTGTGAAGAAATAAAAGTGAAAATTTGTCTACACTTGTAAAAATATAGGTGTCTACCCTCTTTTTGGCATTTAAACAAACAGGTTACACCATTCAAGTTCACCCGATGTATATAATGTTAAAGTTGTATAATAAATAATATAATAACAAAGAATTAGAGATTTTCATTTAAAAAGCTGAAACAATTACAAATTTAGGGTCAACCAAACGCCTACTTCATAATTAGGTTTGGGCATATAGAGTTTTACAAATAAAAGTTCACATTAGACAAATCAATTCCAAAACATGGTTCAGAGTATCCAAATGAAATGGATGTGAAATTGCAGCATATTAAGTTTATACTTAAATTTAAAACTGAGAGGGTTACACTGACATTAAATTTGTAGCTATAATGTAAAAGCTGGTGCAACAGATGGACAATACATCAAACATGTGGTGCACATATATCCAAAATAAAAATTGATTGAGCACCAAAATCACCACATATAACCAAAATTAGATTTGATTAAGCACAAATGGATGAACAAAGTGAATAAATTACAAATAAATAAACTGATATTAGATGTCTTACCGAATTGAAAGATAGCACCCTAGAAAATGAAAATCAATTTCAGAGGATAGATGTAGGAGATGGAGGAGAGAACAGAGAGGAGAGAGGAGAGGGAGGGACATGAACCTGTGATGGAGGACATGAGAGGCGAGCGAAGCTAGGCGGTGGGATCGATCGAAGAATCAAAAGAGAATGAATTTGTCTTTCTATCTGAAACGAGAAAGCAAACGACATATTTGGACTGCTGAAAAACAAAAAAAAAACATTTGTATCACAACGCAGTTACCCCACGTCATCGTTTTAACTTTTTACATTGATATTGATATTTATAAATTATTTAAAAGGTATTGTTAAAACAAAATTAATATTTGAAAAAAAAAATTTACATTATAATTTGAATTTTAGGATGTCATAAATTAACTAAGAACAAATTTAAATAAAAAAAATTGTAGAACAAAGAAGTGATATTCTAGCATTTGTGATCTATTCCATAAAAAGTCTTATATTTAATATTGTAAATAATATAAAAATTATTATTTAAAATTAAAATTTTATTTTCAACAATTAAATAAAATTACATTATAATTTATAGGTTATACTTGACTCGTTTAGGATTCAAACTACTCGAACTCTCCATTGTGATTCGATACATATTCGATTGACACATATTATAGTAGATACTCGATACATTATTTTATAATATATACAAAGTTACATAAATTTAGAATAATTAATTATTATTATTATTTTATTTTTATTTGTAATTGTGATTTTATATTTGTAAAGTCTAATAGTAAATATATTTTTTAATTTATAAGTAAATAATAAGTTCAATTTATAAGTAGTTACTATAAAGAGACTCGAATTTGAGCTTGAATTCGAAGCTCGCGATAGTTTGAATATAATTCGATCCGAGTCGAATCGAATTCGAGTAATGAATATTTGAGTCGAGTTGAATCTGAATCGAGTTTTTTAAATGCAATTCGAATTCGAGTCTGAATTTAACTTTTCGAATCGAATTCGAGCAATTGTCTGTTCGGTTCAGTTCAATTCATTTACACTCTTACTCCTAAGTAATTAAAATTGCACTTTTAATATTTGGAATTTTCGTTATAACTAATAAGCAATTTGGTTATTACTATAAAACAAACTCTTTAGATGTGAAACAACGAGAGTGATAATCATCATCATGCTCAAGCCCCAAAGTAAAGTCGCGTTCATGCCAGCATTTGAGAGACAACTAAGCACTATGGAATAGGCTAAATATACTTTTGCTACATTAAATTTTGTCAAATTCATAATTTGGCACCTAAAGTAATTGAGTTTACAAATTACTACATAAATTACCGAATTGCTTAAAATTTTCACCTCAAATTCAATCTCCAGTAGAAATTGACTGGAATTCTCAATTTGGCCACGAGTGGTTTCATATAATTTGACCGTAGTCTAACTTGATTGGCAGATGATGAATTTATAAGTGTAAATTAAATTATGGGCATATGATGACTTTATAAGTGTAACCATGTATATCCTCTAATGGGATCATTGTGAAACATTATAAAAAGGGTATTAATTAGTTTTTTTAACGAAGTCAAGCCGTATAAAAATACAGTCAAATCGTATAAAATAAACACATGGTGATAATTTATAGTTCACCATTAAATTCTTAATAAAGTGTTCATGTAATGGCAAAAGGTTGAGTTTGACACTAAAATTGTCACCAATTATGTGGCATCAATTTATTATTTGTTCGGTCAAATATTTTTAATAACAAAAGTGTACCAAGAGGGTAAGAGTTCAAATTTTGATGGCGGCTAACCACAAGGGAGTGTGTTTAAACTAGCAAAAAAAAAAAAATACCTCCGAATACTTAATAATGTACTTGAACAATTTTTTAGTGAATTGCCTCTCTCAATTTCATTCCCGCTTACCAGTCCCGCCCAATTTTTCTCTTAAAGCAGTACTTGTAATTATACACCCCAAATTTCATCCAGCCTAGACTAAGGTAGTTTTTCTTACTCGTGGTTTCTCCCTCTTCTATAATCACGGTGCCCCTCTGCTACAATATTAGCCATGGACGCTCAACGAGACTTGCTAGATGAAATGGGTGCAGGTGCATTTCATTCAAAACTACTCTTTATAGATTTAGGGATTTATTCACTTCGAAACTGATTGGGCTTTGATATCCCATAATCTATCTTTCTTTCGGAAGTTTTTATATATGATTGTGTACTTGGTTCATAAACTTTCAAAAAACCCTAATGTTATGCTCGGTCACTGAATTTGGGGAAATTAATAATTTTTATTCTAAAGCCAACATATGTATAAAGGCAATTTGATTGGGTTAATATTCTTGTGGCAAGAATATATTCCCCCGTTCTATTTGTCTCTTTAGCTGATGTTTATTTTGCTGTTTTAATTTTTATTTTGTGGATTCAGTTCGGAATCTAACTGAAGAAGAGAGAAAGGGATACAAGGAAGTAACATGGGATGATAAGGAAATTTGTGGATTTTATATGGTTCGATTTTGTCCTCACGATCTGTTTGTGAACACACAGAGTGATCTAGGTGGGTTCTCTTTAGTTTCTATTGATTTTCTTATACTTTGACTATTAATTAAGAATGAATCGCATGTCTCAAATAAGAAAGCAAAATGCTGTGTCTTTGCCTACATACATGACAGAGATTCTCATTATTACATATCAGGGTTTGTGGTTTGACAGAGATTCTCATTTGCGGATGTTGCCACACATGACTGATGATCTTATCAGTTTGCTACTCAAAAAAGGCATCTCAAATGTGCAACAACTGCTGGATCTTCCCAAGCAAACTTTGCAGTCTGTTATAGGAAGTTCCACTGCTTCAAGGTTATATC
This sequence comes from Aralia elata, assembly GCA_034770075.1. Lineage (NCBI taxonomy): Eukaryota > Viridiplantae > Streptophyta > Magnoliopsida > Apiales > Araliaceae > Aralia > Aralia elata. The sequence goes on from CM068377.1 coordinate 73,952,425, forward strand.
AGGTGGGAATGGATATAATTTTTTGATATCTTTCATGTAACTGAATTTGGAAGAGTCCGAGTCTTTTGAATGTCAAAATTTTATGTAAAATAGATAATTAGGTTTACATATAATTTATTTTAGTTTCTTTTAAGACAAACATTGTATATACTACGTTACACATTTATAAAGTAAGATAAGATTCAGAGTGAGACACTTGCCAATGCAAATAAATAAATGAATCAATAAAATGTGAGGTGTCATCCTTAATGGTGTATGTGTGTTTCAAACATTTGGTGTACATGAGCTACACCTGTAATTCAGTCTTCTATTGTTTCAAATATTTATTATAGACAATTAATTGTCCTATTAAGTGGATGACAATGTTACTGTGTACTAATAATTATTTTGCATGTTGTAAGTAATTTTGATATGTATAAATAAAAGTAATTGTAGTCAAAGTATGTGCTCAACAATTTCTCCAAACAAATTTGATGCCGGTTTAAACTCCAAATATTTTTTTAGAGATGTTTATTCTTATGTTCTGCTGTGACTTGGAACAATGTCTCAATTCTGAACTAATTTATTGCAAGCACAAGTTTATGAGACAATTGAATTTTGTAGCCTCATTTTGCCTCCTAAATTACAAAGGATGCCCTTGGTATTACTTGTTTATTCTCCTCTGGTAGCTGTTCAACTGATTTAGTTTCAAAGTATATGCTCTTCTATTTTGTTCAGGATCTACAACATTGTCCCAATGTTCAAGTGAGACTAACGATTTCGAGAGGAGATCCTGACGGTGGGAATTACCTAGTCTTAACATTAGACTGGAAAAAACAAACTTCCATAAGAAATCGTCAAGAGCTTTTACCCCTCGATTCCCAAAGGTAGATGTGATTCTCTTTTGGTAGTTTCTTATTGCTAGCACAGTTAAACTTATGATTTATTTTGTAGATTAAAGAGGAAGCATGGTGGTTGGTTCTTGGTAACACCTCCACCTCTGAATTATATGCTATGAAGAGAGTTTCTTTCTCCGACCGTTTGGTTACCCACATGGAGTTACCATCAACTCCAGGTCAGTAGATATTTTGTTGCGAAAACGATGCTGTATTTGTACCTCCTAGAATTTTTGTTACATATATGGTATTATTATGGTTTGTATGTTGTGGATGGATATTTTGCTTGTTGGTTTATGCTTTCCTGTTTTGTTTTTGCCCTTTAAAGTGGGAGAAGATTGAGATTATGACAGTTCTGCTAGTGTTAACGCTTGATTTTGTCCGCGCGTCCAATCCACTCTCCGCGCGTGTGCCTGCACAAAAGTCCCAACGGCTTGGGCCGTGTGGAGACTCCTCGGGTGTAAGAGTAAGTAACAAGCTCAAGGTGCGCTAACAATGGAGGCTCAATATTTAGTAGGGTAAAAGTGTTGTACCTGGCCTTCATTGTTACTTGGGTATTTATAAGGATTCACTTGGCTACTTTCTACTCCTATTAGGAGTGTTCTGCCCAGAATTCTTATTAGACCCGGATTCAACTACCTTGATCCGATAGAAGTATTATCCAGTAAGGAACCACAAGGGCCTTGGATACTGGCCCAAACCTTTTCGGACTGGAGAGTCCTCATATAATCCGCTAGGTGTGATTGGCCTTTGGGCCGTGCCCAACATAAGAAACCTAATCCAGCCTGTTAGGATTTATATCCGAACATTGCCCCCTACTCCCTTAGTATATGATATGTACTGGGGGAGTGAGTTAGAGGTTTTAATCAGTCGGAAACTTATAATAAGAAAGGAGAATCGATGCTCTCGGGAACCCGGAGGCGTCAGACCGAGGATATCTCCTCTTCATGTGTCTTCAAGTGTTAGCCCGAAGATATATACTCATAGGGACTCTCGAGGGCGTCAGACCAAGGGTAAAGCTCCTCGGGTGCTCGAAAGCATAAGAACCGAATGAGGAGGCTCCTTGGGATCCCTAGAGGTATCGTCCCGAGGTCCATAAACCTCTCTCAACCTTAAGCCTCTTGAAGGCGTCAGACTAAGGGTATTCCCTCTTCAAGTGCTTTTTTGTATTTGAGCCGAAGAGGGATGTTCCTTGGGATCCTTGAGGGTGTCTTCGTTGTGATCGTGAAGTCACCATGTGAATTGTTTTGATCACGAAAGCAATTTACTACTAAAAGGCCCTCCTTCTAGCGCCAATGTTAACGCTTGATTTTATCCGCGCGTCCAATCCACTCTCCGCGCGTGTGCCTGCACAAAAGTCCCAACGGCTTGGGCCGTGTGGAGACTCCTCGGGTGTAAGAGTAAGTAACAAGCTCAAGGTGCGCTAACAATGGAGGCTCAATATTTAGTAGGGTAAAAGTGTTGTACCTGGCCTTCATTGTTACTTGGGTATTTATAAGGATTCACTTGGCTACTTTCTACTCCTATTAGGAGTGTTCTGCCCAGAATTCTTATTAGACCCGGATTCAACTACCTTGATCCGATAGAAGTATTATCCAGTAAGGAACCACAAGGGCCTTGGATACTGGCCCAAACCTTTTCGGACTGGAGAGTCCTCATATAATCCGCTAGGTGTGATTGGCCTTTGGGCCGTGCCCAACATAAGAAACCTAATCCAGCCTGTTAGGATTTATATCCGAACAGCTAGCATGATAGATGCTGATCTTTTGAATTGAACATTCCCTGGAAATTGAACTCGATTGAACCCTCTTCCCCTGTCATTCAGTCATTCACGACTAACTAAAGGGCTAATAAGAATTTGGTCTGCCCTCTTCTCTGTTTCTAATCTTTTGTACAAATGGGGATCCAAGTCTACCCCTCTACTCGAAGAAACTACCAAAAGTTTTAAAAAAAGAAAGTTGACTCTTCAAATACTTTTGTTTGCAGCTTATAAGAGTGGTTATTTCCCTGAGAAATAAGTTTGCCAATGGGAAAGGTGGCAGGATTAATAGAGGTAATCAGAGGGGAGATTAAGGCTAGGTTTGGTGGCCATATGGTATAATGTTGATATTAATGAAGGATCCTAACTCCAGTGCACTTTTGAATAACTCTTGCAACTAAATTCTTAAAATGTCCAATTGATCTCCTCTCTTCCTTTATTGCTGTAAAACTTCTTATGAAAATATCAATAAAGTAAGAATGCGTCCCACATTCGTTGGGAAAGGTTTGAGAGTTTCCCTTACAAGTCTCCTCCATAGTGCGTTACTTTCTTGGAACTAGTGTATTGTTCTTACAAAGTTCAAAAAAGGCCTTAATATACACCTTGAAAATAACTTGTTGGTCATGATACCTAATTATTTAATATGCACTATTTTGAAAATGTGGCTTGTTTCCAACTGATTTAATCATATTAAGGAGAACAAAGGGCAAGTCATGTTAGAGTTTCTCTCTTTGTTTCTACCGTGAAGGGCTCAATATCATTCCATTGTGATTAAAATATACTCTGCTGCCTCTCAACTTAATTTTTTTATTTTCCCTTGATCTGGAAACTGTTTTATTTTACAGGGGATGAAACTGATTCTAGTTTCAGATTGTTATCTTGGGTATGAACAAGAATACGCGGTCGAAGAACTTGTTGAATCTCAGCAACGTGAAGCCGGAAATTAGTTCAAGAATACGAGTGTTCTTGGAATTTTCCTTCTTGGCATGTTGCAATCCATGCATGCCCTAATGAACCCCAGAGGCCACTGTAATGTTGATGGGCTACTAACAGTTTATCTTTTATTTATCTTATTCTTCCTCTCCTCTCCTTTGCCCTTAGTTTTGCTATGAAGGACTTTTGACAATTATTATGGTACTGTTCTCGTTATTGTAAGTCTGTGCATAAATAGTTGTTATGGAGTTATTGAGTCACAATTTATTTTGTTTGTAAAACAATTTTAATATTTGTTACATAATAGGTTTGTCAATAATGGATTTGACAACGATACAATCAAAAGTTATTTCGTTACCAAAGCAGTATACAATAAAAGATTTAGCAACAACTTTTTCTAATTTTAGCAACAAGTTTTTGTTGGTAATGATATTAAAATATAATTTTTGGGCAACAATGCGGAGGATATTGTTGCTATAAACAAAAGAAAAAGGTAATATTAGTATCGTTATAAATCATAACAACTTTTGTTGTACAAATAAAGCAAATAGTAACGTAGTGTCGTTGCTAATCGATAACAACTTTCGTTGCTATCGAAAAACAATTAGCATCGACCAATATCATTGCTAATTGATCATAATTATCCATAACAAAACCAACGACAACGAATAATTTTGTTGCAAATTAATATATGATTGGTTTATTTTGTACATTTAGCAACGAACATCGTTACCAAAAAGTATACTATTAGCAACGAAAATCAGTTAAGGCAATAATTTCTATACTGTTTAGCAACGACAAACATCGTTGGCAAATGTGTATCAAACGCAACGAATTTCATCTTCGTTGGCAAAAAAAAAGTTTCTTTTCGTTGCTAATTAGGCGGATTTTGCAACGAAAGTTACTTTTCAGTAACAATTTTTTAATAATTTTGCTACAAAACATTTTGTTGCTAAATGATCTATACTTTTACACAAAAACAAACTTTCGTTGCGAAATATCTCACTTTCTGCAACGAACAAAATAATTTCGTTGCTAGACAATTAGCAACGCTCATTGCGCAACGGATGGTCCAACGACTGAAAAATCGTTTCAAATGGGCTTTGGCAATGAAATTTTGCACTTTTAGTAACGAAAATCGTTTGTTACAGAATGACCATTTTTTTGTAGTGTAATAAGAATTGTCAACAGAAAATCACTAATAATTTATATAACCATTTTTTAAATAATTATATAGCATATTCATTATTATTAATTTCACTATATTCCTATGAGAAATAACAATAATAAATTCATTAAGTATCATTCTCAACACATTGCTTAAGGTTTACGAGTATATTCTTTTCCCATATACAAATTAGCATTCAACCATAAGAAGAATTATTAATCACAAGTTACTATATCCAGATCTCAATCTAGACTTCATCGTCAAAATCCATCTAAATCCATCCAATAATTGTTGCGTAGGCCATTATAACATTAAACACAAGATATAATAAACAATCCAATCCATAATCAATTTAATGAAAAGAAAGAATAAATATTAAATTAAACTATCATCGGGTTCCATTGAATTCTTAATTAGGAAGTTAGTTCATAATTCCAATTGGAAACATCAACATGAATTCAGAAAATATTGTAAGATCACAAGAAATAAAGATTAGAGTAAAGAAGAAACTTTGTCGAAGTTCGTCTTCAATCTCTGTCTTCAAACCTCGCAAGTCTTGAATGCCCTCCTTCAATGGCTGATGAAACCCTAGCCTCCTTACGTATCTTCTGACTACTCCTTAAGTCTCATCTCCTTTGTAACCCTAATTTTATGTGTATTTATAGCCTCTATGTAGCTTGATAAATATATTGTCCAATTAGGAATCAATATGGCAAGACCTAAGTTAATTAGAAGTGAAAAATCAGCAAAATCAGCTCTGTCTGCGCACAAAGGCCACGACCCACATTCTTAGAGCCGCGACATTCTCCCCAGCACTGCGGCGCACCTCATTGAATGCCACGGTGCACAACCTCTGTCCATGTAGAAAATTTCGTTAGCTTCGTTTTGACAGGTGGCTCGTCCTGTAACTCTTTCCGGATAAAAAGTTATGGTCATTTTACTAACGGACGTCGAACCAACGAATATCCTAGCACCACGACACCTTTGTAACTCTGTAACCATTTTGTTCTCATTTCCTTTTCCTACACAAAAGTATAAAAACACATAAAAAGTAATGAAAAATACCCAAGAACTCACAATTTCCTGAAGCTAAAAGTACTCAATTTATAGGTATAAAATCCACTCATCATATACTTTGTTATATTTCTTAAGACTCTTTGGTATATCAAAGGGTATATTCGGGTATAATAAAGTGTACATAGAAGTAGGTAAATGATCAACAAAGGATCTACCACTTCTAGTAAAAGGAAAAAATGTAATATGTGATTCGATAAATGACAACTCAGAAATCCTTGGCCAAGGTAAATAGAAATTAGAAAGGAGTTTCAAATTTACATTAATTGGAGTTGTGCATTTGAGAATCGAAATGCATATGATTAAATAAATAAGACGTGTCAGTAATTCCATATCTTATGTTTAATCGGGACATTGTATGGTACTATGGTAGAAGGATTGAATTGTACGATAACGATTTACAGAATATGTTCTTTGTGATTAAACGTTGATTTCATATTATCTGAATAGTTATGATATGCTGATGTAAGGTGTCACTTATGATGTAGATTAAATATATTTATTTATATTTGAATTAAAGGAGTTTAATTCTGTAAGGAATCTGCATGTAGATAAGGATGATTTATTGAGGGGAAGAATATTAAAGAATCTACATGAAATTACCAATGTATAAGATTTGATGATGAGATATTTAAAGTATATTTGTAAAAAGTAAGTTTTGTGAAGTCCTTAATAAAATGATAAATGTCAAGGACTTAGATTAGAGAAAGATCAAACATGTTAGGTTGATCTCACTGAGTTGATCCAAATGAATGTAACACACACACACACACACACACACACACACACACACACACACACACACACACACACACACACACATATATATATATATATATATATATATATATATGAACTGATCAACTGAAGTATACCTGTGAAAAAGAAGCTTTTTAAAGTCCTTAAGAAACAAATGTACAAGGACTTAGAACTGAAAAGATCAAAACTGTTAGGTTGATCTTAACTATCATTACTTGATGAATAAATGATTAAAGTATATTTGTAATGATAAGTTTTGTAAAGTCCTTAAGAAACATATGTACTAGGACTTAGAATAGAAAGATCAAAATTATTAGGTTGATCTTAATAAAGCTTTTTCTGTATAGTCGATAGGACAAATTGATCGTAGAGTCACTCTACCGGATCGTAGTGTGATCACAAACAACATAGTGAGCTCATTCACTGAAGCGCACAAAGCAGATCTTAGAGCTCGCCTATGAGTCATGAAGATGAGTTGAAGGCCTAATAAGAATAAGCTGATTACAAAAGGATATACTCTAGAAAATGGTTGAGTATAGTTCCAATCATAAGAAATCTCTAGAATAAATCTACAAAGGCTAAATTGCAATAGTACTCTGCCTGTTCATAAAGAATAAGTCAGTTCGCAGAGTAAACAAGATTTCGTAGAGCAACAACTGATAGTGTAAAGTGACAAATAGACAGCCATATCGTATAGCTGTCTTCGGCATCGTAGAGCTGCTAAAATGTTCAGAGAATAAGGAGTCTGCTAATGTCTGTCCAAGCATCAAAGAGTACTCATTCGTAGAACAGACAGTAGAGCAGTAATGAAGTCCTAATTGTAGAGCAAAATGAAATGATCAACTCTATGATTCTCATCACTCTACTAACACTAAAGATCATTGAGCTAACAAGGCTATCGTAGAGCAGATCATTGAGTTACTTCGACCATCGTAGAGCAGATTGTAGAACTGCCCCATGAATTGTAGAGCAGAACGTCGAGCAAAGCTAATCAAGACTCTACCCATCGATCCGATGTTGACCCGCTTTGATCCATCTAGGTTTTGGGCTTGGTTTATTAATAGTTTGGGCTAATCTTTAGGCCTCCTAACCATTTTACTTGGACCTTGATTAAATTATCTCGGGCCTCATATATTACTTCCATTGGGCTTCCGAAAACAAAGCCCGAAGAGTTAAAGATTAAAACTTGACTTTCGTTGACTTTTCGTAATCCGATCCACAACCGAAAAACTGCGTTTTTCGTTTTCGAATTTTATTAGATATTACGTTTTGTGACATCATATAAACATGATAACGTCTTTTGAAATTTCGAAAAACGTGAAAGGTATTTTTAGCATGAATAGTGCTATTTCGTCTTTTTCTTGGGAAAAATTTTATTTCTTCGTATGAAACCCTAGTTCGTAAATTCTAACATATAAGCACTATCTAGGTCATAATAAGACCTTTAAACACATAACACAGGATAATATCTATAAAAATTTATTTTATTCAATAAAACCCTAATTTCAAGTTAAGTACGATTTCGGTCATTACAAGGACCTTCCCACTTAGGTAAGAATTCAGTTGTGGACAATTCCCTCATGACTTGGGGTGGCGTCTTGAGCACCAAATCTCCTTTTCGGATTCTGTGAGGCATTTTACTTGTATTGTTTTGCCTTTGTAGCTTCTTATAACACCTTGCCAACTCCTTGTATTTTCGATTGTAAAAATGGCTACTCTATCATTGTACATGTAAATTTGGGATTTAAAACGGTATCGAGGGTTTCATCCCGAGAGAGTCAGATTTAAGGCCCCATGATAGTGAAAGATTGTAGTTACGGGTGTTTAAGGTTATTGAGATGGCTTTCGTGCCCACGAATGGCCCTGACCCCATTTCGATGTTTGATTCTTCCGATTATCACCAAAAATATTTTTTGAATAAAATGATAAAGTCCTTTTTAAAATCCAGTCGATCCGGGTTAATAGAACGACCTTAAGACTAAAATTGAAAGTAATGGAGAACATCGATTCCTATTTAACGAAGGTTTTGAAAACCATATTTTCCAAAAGCATCACCCCAAAAGATTTTCACCAAAATCAAAGTTAAAATAAATCTTTTCCTCAAATCAAAATCCTTCATGCATAGGCTCAAAGGGGCTCGAAACTGCTTTCAAAATAATGTACCTCCCAGGATTTCAATTCAATGCCCAGTAGTAATATCTTAGGTTTTTTTCCCAAATCATATACACACACACACACACACCTCTCATCTAAGAAAAGTAATCAAGAAGCGGTAACCGTGTTTTCACGGAAGTTGAGAGGTGTCTAATACCTTTCTCTCACTTAAGTAAGCCACCGAACTCTTTGAATTTCAGTTTCAGACTAATTTTACGGAGTCACATATTGGGTCATATTGCGAAAAAAATTTAAAATCCGGATGAGTTGGTACATCCATTGAAATCTTTACTAACTGACGACTCTGTCTAATTGGCCAATCATTAAAATTAATCTTTCAAAAACCCGCACCATTTAAATAAAATCGTAATTTTTTAAAAAGGGTAGAAACACCTACGAAAAAACTCCCCCGGCGTCGACACCTAAAAATTTGTTGCGCTCTTGTTCGCCATTATTTTTCAAATGACTATTACTACCTCTGTTAAAAAAAACATAACCAAACTAATTCATTTACATTACATAAACTGTAATACAACAAACTCAATCAAGAATGTAAATGCAAATATAAATAGATATATTAATAAAGATTAATTTTATAACCTAACATATATACTTTATCTGTTGAAATTATGTGTGATCTTTCCGTTCTAATACTCTATCCGAGAGTTATCAATATTTATCAAATCTATTTCTATCTAACGGAACGCTATTGAATCAAATGACAAAGATATTGTTGAGAAAGATGACTTTTTTCGGATGAAATGAAAATTGAATTCATGAAACAGGAGATATATATATATATATAGCACACGACATGGTGTTTTAGAAAGAAATGAAAGGGAAAATGTCGCACTTCGTTGGCCTTGTCCAAAAACTAAGTTTAATCCAAATGATTAACCTTTAAAACATGGTTGATTTTTTAAGTGAGGTAACTGGTAAATGTTAAATATAATTAACTCTAATTAAGTAAGAGGCTAATCACTCTAAATAGTAAAAGAAGGAGGTGCTTGACTAGAAAATGCAAGTCAATTAGGTTAAAAAATCAAATAACCTAAACTAGTAAAATGGAGTAAAACAAAGCAACAAGTATACTTGCCACTGATTTTGTGACCTACAAAACAACCAAGTGTGAGAGAGAGAAGGAGCAGCCGATCAAAGAGAGTAGAAGAGGGAGAGGAAGAAGTATGGACTATGGAGCAAGCTTGAAGTTAAGGAAGCTAGAAGAAAAAGGAAAACAAGAAACAAGAGGTAATCACCTCTAAACCTACTTTAATTCAAATCTTTTCTAAGATTTTCTTCTCTTATGAATATTATGAGGTCCTAAGCTTGATTAAGTCAAACTTAGCTGGTGTTAAGGATATGTGATCATGGAACTTGAAACTTGAGCAAAGAACTTGAAGAAACCAAGAAAAGAAAAAGAAAACTATGCTCAAATAGAGCTAGTTAATTTATTGATTGTTATTGCAAAATCCATAACTTCTTTTATGGTAAACGAATTTGAAATTGAAATTTTTTATGACAAATACTAAGAAAAGTCAGCTACATTCCGTAAAAATTTGAGACTTTGGACCATTATGGATATTTAATTAAAAATCTTGCAAGGAAGCTGTCAATGAGCATAACCTACGGATTATGAAACTGTTTTTGGAGTTAGGAACCTTATTGGTTCTGAAAGTTTTATGATAGGTACCTAATGATACAAGGATGGTGCCGTCCAAAATTTAGCTTAAACGGAGATGTGGATATTTAATTTAAAATCAAACAGTTTGAAAATTTAAAACACTAAAACTAGGATAACTTGAGTTCTGCTTCTTCTTTTTTGGGCTGAAACTTTAATGCTGAACTCTTTGTGATGTGGGAAAGACTTTATCAAAATTTTAGAATTTTTGGAATTAAATTGGAATTATGAAAACTATTGCAATATTGAAGAGAATTGGCCCTTAAATAAATAATAAAATAAATAATAAAACATGGAAACATTACAAAAAATAATACATATACATATCTATATGTTTTTAAAAGGATTTGATGGAAAAAAAAATCCTTAAGTGGTCTGATGGAAGAAATGGAGTTGATAAAATTGTTAAAAACTGTTTAAGTGAAGTCAAAATTGCGTAACAAAAAATTACCAGTTAATTTAACCAAAACTAAGATATTAAGGTTAAGATTATGATAAAATTAAGTTTAGAAAATTAAGATGAAAAAAGAGATTAAAGATTCACTCAAAAATGAGTTTATATTAACCAAATAACTCTAAAAATAGATTACGGAAAGTTACGGACGATAATGAATAATTTTATAAGAAAATTGATATTCTAACTTTCCACAATAGTGTAGGTGATCCGAAGGAGAGGATTAATTAAAATTAACCAAGATCAAGTTATAAATTAGGTAAGTTTTCACGCTATGCATTCGCTTTTACCTTTCAAATCGTAATTATGTTTGTTTGGTTAATTCGATAATATTTTCTATGATGATTCATTAAAGAGTACGTTGAAGTCATAAACTTGAATGACTGAGCTATTCCTTTGTTGAGTGACTTTATTTGAGATATTGAATGTCAATGATTCGTTGGTTATCATTCTTGCTGTGATAATTGGTTGTTCTAAACCGAGTTATCTTGAGGTGGATTCATTAATATATTTTTACTGAGACGAATAATCCTAAATTATAGGGGAATGAGATGAAAAGTTGGGAAGTCAACAACATACTGTTGAATTACAGTGTGAAGATATAAACTAAATCGATACACTGTTGAATTATAGTGTGAAGATAATGAACTTAATCGACACATTGTTGAATTACGGTGTCAAGATAATGAAGTAAACCACACATTGTTGAAATACAGTGTGAGAATAGTGGAATCATCAACACGCTATTAACATACGGTGTGGATATGATAAAATAAATAACATACTATTGAAGTGTGTAAGGATGAGTTTACATGTAATGAGAGGACTATTAGGCTGATCACCTATAGTACAAAATGACAAAATTCTGAGTTTTTACGACCACTCAATTATCTTAGTAATATCGAGGTTGCTGAAAGTATTCTAATTCAAAGTTTATAACCCGTTGTATCGAAGCTTTAATATCGATTGATGACATCTATTATTGGAAGTGTTTTAATTCATACTATATAATTTGTTGAACCTGAGCCTTTGTAATCTTTTGTTGGTTTGCGTTGTGGGAGATATTGTGAGTCAAGCTTTTTAAATTTCTTGCTTTTGAAATTTGAGATTATCAGTGATATTTATTCATCCCGCAGAGAATCTTATAAACTGTTTTAATTTAGTATGAGATGCATGAATTTGTTTTCCTATTTCACATGCTTCACAAGTATGATCTTTTACAAATCGTAATTTTGGAAGTCCACAAACATGTTCTTTAGATGAGATATTATTAAGTAATCTCATGTTAATGTGAACATGTCTACGTTGCCATAACCAAGAATCATCATGCATAAATGCTAAACACACATTATTTTGACAAACACAAATGTTTAAGTCACATGTATACACGTTATTTTCTCTTGAGCAATAGAGAACTAACTTACTAGATTGATCAAAAATAGAACAATGTGTAGACTAAAAATTATCTTAAGGCCACTATCATATAATTGGCTAATAGATAGAAGATTATACCTGAGTTCGGTGACTAATTGCACTTCTGATATTGTGATGTGTTCGTTTCTAACACTTCCAATACCAGTGATTTTATGTTAACTTCTGTCTCTAAATGTGACATTTTCATGTGATCCTTTCCTGATATTGCTTAAAACGGAGCTGTCACCTATCATATATCTCGAACATCCGCTATCAAGATACCACTTATTCTTTTAATTTTGAGCATAGAGACAAACCTGCAATCAAAATCAAATTAACCTTGTGGTACCCTTTTGTATATTGGGTCATTGGGGTTAGTATTCCACTTCCTGTATGAAGTGCTTGTTCCTGCGTTGACAAACTTAGGAATAGGATAATCATATTGATTTTTAAACATAAATGTTCCCTTATATGAATTATAAAATTTTGATCTATCTTTCTGTACATATTGAGGGGTTGATTTTTTATGACAGAATTTTTGAGGTTTTTTTTTCATTCTCCTTAAATTTTGGTAAGGTTTGCTAGGTTCAACCCTATAAACAACAGTTCCTTTTAGAATCCATATCATTTTACCCTTATAGTCACTATTTTTAGCTCTGCCAAATTGAACTGAATGTCCCCTTCTATTACAGTAAGAGTATTTGGTGAATTGAGAAACATGAGTAATAGTTTCTTTACTTGCAACATGATAGAGACCCTTTTTAGTAAATTCTTTATTTTCATTTTTGTATCACAATCCTTCATGATTAAATTCACACCTTTATTAATTAAACATAAAATCTAATTTTTCTTTTCTTTTTGTGAATTTAATCAGTGTTGCTTTCAAATCATATCTTTCTTTAGTTAATATCTCTAATTCTTCTTTTAGAGACAAATCAGTTTCTTGTTCTTTTAGTTTCAAAATTTTATTTTTTAATTCAACTATCTCTATTTGAAGTTTTTTTGTTTCTGTATATAGTCTTTCATTACTTTTAGTAAAATGATGCTTATCTTTTTCAAGACTCTCAGTTTTTAATCTCATTGTAGTCTTTTCAATATTATAATATTTAGTTAAATCATCAATCTTTATTTTTAAATTAAGAATTTCAACATGTAAATTAACATTTTCTTCACTTAATATTTGTTTTTCATAAACAATATCTTCATTAGTTAAAATTAAATTGCAGTTTTCTACCTCCAAATTTTTTGTTAGTTTCTTTTAATTTTTCTAACTCCCCTTTTAATTTTTCATGATTTTCATATAAGTTATCATACCCTTCTTGTAATTCTTCGAGAGTATATTCATCATCTTCTGTATTTAATTTAGAGTTTGATTCAAGAGATATCTTAGTTCCTGAAATAGATGCCTCGCTATTTATCATTAGGCAAAGATTGACCACTTCTTCTTGTGGTTCTGGTGTCTCCTCATCCTCACTTAAATATCAACTTCCTTCGGCAACAAAACTCCTTCCCTTGGTTAACCTAAGACATTCTCTCTTGAAATGTCCAGGTTATTTATATTCAAAGCATACATCTTGAGTTTATGGTGGTGGTGGTTCAGTGGGATTATTTTAGGTTTGGTTATTTTTAAATTGGTTGGGGTTTGTTTGGGGAAGGTTTATTTTGTTGTAATTTGGTTTGTAAAATTGTTTCCTTTTTGAGTTGCTGAACACCTTGTTTATGTTGTTTGATTTGAGGAAGCCTTTCCCGTACCTCTGAGCTTTACTTTGAATAACACTTCTAAGTTTCCTGGAAAGAAGAGCTACTTCATGATCATCAAGACTTTGGAATTCTTCTTTGAGATCCTCATCATCTGATCTTGATCTGCTAGTATAGCTTTGAGTGATATACCTTTCTTTCTGAGGTCAAGATCGTTCCTGATCTTTTTCGCAACCAGTCTCCTTCACGTGCTTGTAAATTGCCAATGAAGTTGTCTACAGGATAAGTGTTGAGATCATGTATTTCCTTAATGGTTATGACTTTGATCTTCTAGTTTGAGGGAAGAGTTTTGAGAATCTTTCAATTCTTTTCATTTGTTGTGTAGGATTTGCTGAGTTGCTCTAATTCATCTACAATTCTGGTGAATCTGGTTTCCTTGTCGATGATAGTTTCACCTTCAATAAGTTTGAAATTTTCATATTCCTAGATGAGAGTATCTTTCCTTGCAAATTAAATACCAATAAAAAAGTGATAAGTTGGTACAATAAATAAATCAATGTATATGCTAATTAGTGGGAGGGCAATATATATATATAAGAAATTTCAGCTCTATATATATGTATGCTATTCTTTGAAATTTTCTTGTTCTTTGATCACTTTTTTGAACACACTAGAATCTAGCTTCGGAGAAATTTAGGATTGAGAGAGAATGTGAGCAGAGTTTTTGCTTAGGTTAGATTCTTAAAACAAATGAATGAAGGAATGGAGAATTTATAGGCCAAACTCATTTGAATGGATGACTAGGATTGATTTAATTAAATATTGATCCAATGGTCCAAAATGATTTTGCAAAATTTGAATTTTTGTCCTAATATGAAAAACCAATTCTGCCGGTTAATGAGAAGGAATTTTTTATTCCTTTTTCCTTTTCCAAGTTGCTTAGTTTTTCATGCCACATAAGATCTAGTTGATAACTTTGGAAAACGTGTATGACATACTCTCTCTGTTCCTAAAAGATTGTCGTTTTAGGAAGTAATTTTTGTTCCAAAAAGATTGACGTTTTGAATTTATCAATGCAAATGGAGTAATTTTTTCCAACTTT
The DNA here is from genome assembly GCA_034770075.1 of Aralia elata. Taxonomy (NCBI): domain Eukaryota; kingdom Viridiplantae; phylum Streptophyta; class Magnoliopsida; order Apiales; family Araliaceae; genus Aralia; species Aralia elata. Next base: position 73,967,492 of record CM068377.1, read on the forward strand.
ACCCTTATTTAAAGTTCTCCTACTTAATAATTTTTCTCAAAAAAATACAAAACCCTTCTTGATTGTTGAAATGTCTTTACAAATCTCTTCCCTTCCCAATACTTCTTCTTCATAATCTCATGGTTGGTAGTATATTCCTTTTTGGAATCTACAAAGTTAACAATTAGTTGAGATAATTAAAACAAGGGTAATATAGTATTTTTCATAAGGAATAATTGTATTCCTTAATCTACGTGAATTAACCTTAAACGACAATCTTTTAGGAACAGAGGGAGTAATATTAAGCACATGATAATTTGCTTCAAAGTTGCTCTCGGATGGAGGGAGAGAATTTTTGCAAGTTTTTGTATTTAAAGCGTTTAAGCACATGTTGGTAATTAAGAATCTCATTTAGCCGAAAATAACAAATAGGAAAGGATTTTAATTTCCGTCTGAAATCATTTTTAAGTCAAATAAATTAAAGTTCATTTAAAAAAATGATTTTGTGAGAAATAATTTATAGTCAAACTAATTTTCGGAAATTACAATAGTTTAATGAAAATAATCATATATTAAGTGTAGATTAAAATATAAAGTAAAGTAGTACCTTATATGAAAATACTAATATATTAATTCAATGCAAAATGAATCTTATAAAGAAAATTCTAACTTAAGTTGTCTAAATGCATTAATATTTTTTTTTTTTGTTATCACCAAAATTGATTAAGTAAATTTATTCCCTTCACTCTCCACATGGCTGCTAGTACTTCCTAAAATTCCCGCATGTTATAATTCAAATTCAAAATCAAAAGAGTTGTTTTTTTTATGTCTATATTTTGTGCTAAAAGTACAAAACAAATATTTGTTCTTTCTCTTTCCTCCTCACTCTCGGGTAGACTACAATTGTTGGGCTAATTTGAAGAGTTGATCTTTCCCTTCATTTCAAATTATTTTAAGATCAAACAATTATAAACATTTTTTAACCATAATGCCCTAAGCTTTATTTTTCCTATAAAAAGCAAGTTTTCCTTCACTTTTTACTCATCAATAATCACTTGAAAAGAAAAGCTTACTCTCTCTTGAGTGAGTCTTGCCTACATAATCTTCAAAAGTTTTTTGATAAGTACATAATATTCATATATTTTGATTCCTTTATACTTAGTTTTATTGCATGTTTTATTGTATATGCACTTATTAAGGTGTTTATTGATTTCAGGAGGATTCAAAGTCAAAAGTGGAGAAAGATTGAAAACCGAAGCGAAAAACGAGAAAAAAACAAAAATTGAATTTTCAGAAGAGCTTGCCCCGGCGAGCCCAATTGGCCTAGATGAATTCGCCACGGCGAGACGCTCTCTGTTCGAGTTCGCCCTAGCGCCTTCTGAAACCGCCCCGACCCAGACCTCTCTATAGTATCTCGCCTTGACGAGCTCAGCCAGTACAAACCAGTTCGTCCCCACGAACTGGTCGGGAAAAGAAAATAATTTTTCTATTTTAGGCAGGATTTCTAAGGATTTCTAATTGGTTTTGGATTGTTATTTCTTAGTAACGTAGGATATTATATTAGGACTATAAATACATATTATTAGGATATAGGAGGGGGACCATCATCAATTTGGCAACTACAATTGTAACCCTAATTGGAGAATATTGAAAGCATGTCAAGCTAAATTCTTTATTTCAGTTCTAAGGGATGTTGAACCTTCTTTATAATTAATGGTTTGATCAAGTTTATTTTATTTTTTCCTTCTTGCATGAGATTTATTCTGATAATCTATTTTAATTGATTGTATGCTATTCTATTTGATTGATTTGATATGGCCAGTTAGATTAATCTGATTGATATCATCTGGTAGATTAAGGTATAGTATTAAGCAAACGATATTATATCTAATCATAAGTAGCAATTAATAATACATGATTGTGGACAAGCTTTTGAGTATTATTAAGATTATTAGAAGGCAAGTTAAATAATTTCTGATTGTGTGATTGTTGCTTGGAATAACCTAATTCTCTAATTCTTCACGCTGCTGTTATATTAAATCTAGACTGATAGTTCTAGGTTGTATGATACTTAGGGTCTTTTGGGACGATTGTCACATTAGATTTAAAACCTAAGGAGAATTTCAGATAATTAGCGATTGCGGTTATCTAGGGTTATTAATTTCATTGAAGGATAAATATTGTATAACTTGATTATTTCATAATTGTAAAAAGGTGATACTGAACTGAAGAATTGAAGTCTTTAATTCATTGATTACTTTTATTAATTATTTACAGTTGCTTTAGTTTAGTTAATCAACTCAAAACCCCCCATCTTCATTAGAAAATACTAGGATAAATATTGAACAATTCACTCTTTGTGGATCCATCCTTGCTTATTGCTATACTCATTCTTGTGTTAGTAGCATAGAAGTAAGGTATTAATTTTAGAGTGTTAATGACAGCTCCCAAATTTTGGCGCCGTTGCCGGGGAGTGCTATTTGTTTTTTATTTATTCACTGTTTTTTTTTTATTTATTTTTCTTAGTTTATGACTCGATCCTCTCACTCTCTTGAACTAAATTTTGATCCAGAAATAGAGAAAACTGCACGCAGGTTGAGGAAGGAAGCTTGTCAATCTAAAAGCATAATTGCAGACTCCGACGAAGTTCCATCACCAGGACTCAACATCACATTAGAACTACTGTCAAATAAATAATCCACCGAATCGGAAGAAAAAGAGGAGATGGCGGTGCCAAACAATAACATGACTTTGAAGGAGTTGGCAACTCCTAATTTGCACTAACAACCTTTGTGCATTGAATATCCTAATTTAACTGTTGCTTTTGAACTAAAATTCGGACTAATTCATCTTTTGCCTACCTTTCGTGGTCTTACAGGTGAAGATCCTTATTAGCATTTAAAAGAGTTCCATGTGGTGTGTTCAACCATAAAGCCGCAAGGAATCACGTAGGACCAAATTAAGCTAAAAGTATTTTCCTTTTCACTGGCAGATTTAGCAAAATATTGGTTATATTATCTTCCCTCCAGATCAATACAGTCATGGAATGACATGAAAAACCTGTTCTTGGAGATGTACTTTCCTGCTTCAAGAGTAACCGACATAAGGAAGGAGATATGCGGAGTCCGACAGTTTAACGGAGAAACATTGTATGAATATTGGGAAATGTTCAAGAAGTTGTGCTCTAGCTGTCCACCTCACTATATTGATGATAAACACATGTTTCAATATTTCTATGATGGACTTGTACCGATGGATAAGAGTATGATCGATGCCGCTAGTGAAGGAGCACTGGTAGACAAGACATCGGCGGCCACAAGGAACTTGATTACAAACATGGCAGTCAATTCGCAACAATATGGAACTAGGAATGTTCATGCACCACAAAGAGTAAGTGAGGTAAGCACAAGTCATTTGGAACAACAGATTTTGGATTTAACTACTATGGTTAGACAATTAGCTATAAGAAACTTGCCAGTCACAAAGCCATGTGGAATCTGTTTACAGCCGAATCACAACACAGATGCATGCCCGACATTGCAAGATGAAGAGTCTGCACAACAAGCCAACGTAGTAGAAAACTATCAGGCACAACCTCAAAAGAAGTATGATCCATACTCAAACACCTGCAATCCAGGTTGGAGGGATCATCCGAACTTCAGCTATGGAGGGAATAAGCTGTTAGGTTTGTATATAACGTAAGCATGTAATCAAATTACATAAATAGAGTGGACGCGTGATAAAACGGTTTTTAAATTTTTTTCATACAAACCATCTCGATGATCTTTCCTTGTGTTCAACTATCAATTAACGAAAGAGATAGAGATAGATAATTATACCCTCGTGAATCAAAGCTTCCTCGGGTACAAGTTCACCTCCAATTCCTTCGCGTTCTCCTTGAATTCCACCAACTAAATTCCTTCGCTTGGTCAACGTTAGCCACCCAAGTGTTTGGCCTCTAGAGGTGATCCACCAAGGAAGAATAATTGTTCAAGAATATGGGTGTTGGCAAAACCCTAGTTTCTATCTCTATAGAAATTGCAAGTAATCTCCACAATCTAATGCAAGAGTGTGTAACTCCAATCTATGATAAGACTTCTCTTATTTATAGATATAGGAAAACCCTTCCCTAAACTATTTAGGATTAGGGTTTCTATTATAATTAAACTCCTTTAATTAATTATGCTCCTAATCCAATCAAGAATTCATGAGAGAGTACTTCTATTAATTAATTCCCAATACCTATTAGGAATTAAACAATAGTAATAGTAATAATAATAATAAGACCTCTTATTAATTTATATTTAATATTTCTAAAATATTAAATAATAAATATTAAACTATTTAATTTATTCTATCTCCATAGACTAAATTAAATACACTTAACTTATTATTACAATTATATCATTTACTTCTTAAATAAATATTTTCCTTTTGCGTGTGACCCTTTAGGTTCTCCATATTAAACCGGTTGTGAATAAATCAATTAGAACAATTCTAATTATATTTAAATAAATAAATTAAACTATTTAATTTATTTAAATAAATAATATTTATTCTACAATAAGGGTAAGCCCCCTTAGCGATCAACGACTTTCCAGATAATATAGATTTCAACATTAATCACAAAAGAACCTTTCAGTGCATAGTTACCGTACAATTCAATCCTTCTACCATACAATGTCCCAATTAAATATAAGACATGGATTTACTGTCAAGTCTTATTTTATTTAATTATATGTATTTCGATTCCCAAATGCACAACTCTAAATAATGCAAATTAGAAACTCCTTTCTAATTTCATTCTACCTTGGCCAAAGATTACTGAGTTGTCATTTATCGAATCACATAGGACATTCAAATCTTTTACTGAACGTGGTAGATTCTTTGTTGATCATTCACCTATCTCCATGTACAACTTATTATACCCAATCATACCCTTTGATATAACCTAAAGGTCTTAAGGGACATGTCAAAATATAACTCATCATACACAAGATACTATGATGATCTCAAGTCCAAGGATCACTTGTACTACTATTACTAGAAGAATTCCTATTGACAGGCGAGTAAAACTCCATTAGGTATTCCTTAGCGAGCCACGTTCAGTGAACTTATTCTCCAATAAACACCTACATACTTGCTTTAGTGTCTCCACACAAATGATTATGAGATCAATCATCCTCTTCCTAAGAGCAAGTAACGTATGTACTAATCTATCCGGATTCACTAATCCCCTTTTTAGTAATCCAATGATTAGGAACGATTTTAGTTTGTGAGCTATCTTGAATTTAGATCTCATTAGCATGATCACTATCATGATTCTAAAAGCATTGCTCAAAACTATGGGTTTATCATATTTAATATGACAGCACTATGTAGATAATGTAAAATGCCTTTTAAGAAAATCAATTCTTTTATTAATAAATGAATAAGATTACAAAGTATATGCTACATCATATCAAATATGACTGGCTTGTGTGCATACTACTTTCATAAGCCACCAACACAAGGAACATTTCCAGTTAGGCAACAAGGTTTTTAACCTCAGTATCAACCTAAACAAGCAGCTCCTGTAAATAATGGACAATCCATAGAGGACATGTTCAAGGCATTCATGGGATAGTCGCAGCAATTCATGACTCAGACACAATAATTTATGCAGGAAACGAGAACTTCTGTTCAGGATCTGAGGAACCAAGTGGGATAGCTTACTACCACAGTGGGAATTTTAGAATCTCAAGGCTCTGGAAAGTTGCCCTCCCAAACAGTTGTCAATCTAAGGGAGAATGCTAGTGCGATTACACTAAGGAGTGGAAAAGAGTTAGAAGAGCCCAAAGAGTTGTTGATTTTGAGGAAGAGAAAGCTAAGGAAGAGACTGAGACACCACAGGTAAAATCTAACTCATCTTCTCAGATTTTGACTAAGCCACTACCTTTTCCACCTAGGAACCACAAGACTTCAAAGAAATATGAACAAGAGAAGGAAATTCTGGAAACCTTCAGGAAGGTGGAGGTAAACATCCCTCTTTTGGATGCGATAAAACAAGTGCCCAGGTATGCAAAGTTTTTGAAAGAATTGTGCACTAACAAAAGAAAGTTGAAAAATAATAAAAGAGTCACGGTCGGAGAGAATGTGTTTACAGTACTTCAAAGAAAAATGCCCACTAAATGTAAAGATCCAAGCATGTTTACGATCTCATGTAGAATAGGTAATTCCAGATTTGAGAGAGCCATGCTAGATCTAGGAGCTTCAATAAATGTCATGTCATTATCTATATTTGCTTCTTTGAATCTAGGTCCTTTAAAGCAAACTGGTGTTATTATTCAATTGGTTGATCGTACTAACACTTACCCTAAAGGGGTAATTGAAGATGTCTTGGTACAGGTCAACGGACTAATTTTTCCTGTAGATTTTTACATTGTGGATATGGAGGATGATCGATCTCCAAATCCCTCACACATCTTGATAGGAAGGCCATTTTTGAAAACAACAAGGACAATGATTGATGCACACAATGGAACCTTAACTATGAAATTTGATAGTGAAAAGATACAATTTAACATATATGAGGCCATGAGGTATCCTAGCGATGTTAATCCTGTTTTTGCAATTGACATCATTGACTCTTTAATGCAGGGATCTTTTAAACACATGCATAAGGAAAGCTTGGAGGTTGTCATCGCTAACAGTTTGGAGATGGATAAAGATGTAGAGATTGAGCATGATCATGAATTAAAGGAGGTTGTAGCTCCATTGCATTCTTTACCTAAAATCTCAGATAAGTATGTAGTTAATTCTATTCAATTCCCGTTTCTCATAAAAAATTGTTACCGTCTGTGGTACAAGCTCCAATTCTTGAATTAAAACCATTACCAGGTCATTTGAAATATGTTTATTTAGGGACTAATGACATATTACCTGTGATTATTGTTAGTAATCTAACCAAAGTGCAGGAGGAGAAATTGCTAAGAGTCCTAAGGGACCATGTCACAGTTTTTGGTTGGACTATAGCAGATATCAAAGGTATAAGTCCGGCGATGTGCATGCATAAGATTTTGTTGGAAGATGGAGCAAGGCCTACTAGAGAAGCACAAAGAAGACTGAATCCACCTATGATGGAGGTAGTGAAAAAAGAGGTGCTTAAATTGCTTAATGCAGGTATAATCTACCACATTTCAGACAGTCAATGGGTGAGTCCAATACAAGTAGTGCCAAATAAATCTGGAATTACAGTCATCAAGAATGACAATGATGAATTGGTGCCCACACGTACGCAAACAGGATGGAGAGTGTGTATTGATTATAGAAAATTAAATGTTGTAACAAGAAAATGTCACTTTCCTCTTCCTTTCATTGATCAAATGTTAGAATGATTAGTTGGGCATGCTTATTATTGTTTTCTAGATGGATTTTCAGGTTATAACCAAATTGTGATTGCACCCGAAGACCAAGAAAAAACCACATTCACATGTCCATTTGGTACTTTTGCATATCGTAGGATGTCTTTTGGACTGCGTAATGCACCAGGTACTTTCCAGAGATGCATGGTAAGTATATTTTCTGATTTATTAGAAAATTGCATAGAGGTCTTTATGGATGATTTCACAATTCATGGTTATTCTTTGGATATATGTTTGGATAATTTAACTCGTGTGTTAGACAGATGCTTAGAGATAAATCTTATTCTTAATAGGGAAAAATGTCATTTTATGATAGAACAAGGTATAGTACTTAGTCATGTTGTGTCAGCTAAAGGTTTAGAAGTTGATAAAGCTAAAATAGATGTTATATCTGCTTTGCCTTATCCCGTGAGTGTACGGGAGATTCGTTCTTTCCTTGGATATACAGGATTCTATCGCAGGTTTATCAAAGACTTCTCAAAGATAGCTCTGCTGTTGTGTAAGTTATTGCAAAAAGATGAGGAATTCCAGTTTTTTGATGAGTGCAAGGAGGCATTTAATAAGTTGAAAAGCTTATTGACCTCTGCACTTGTGATTCAACCACCAAATTGGAGTTTGCCTTTTGAAGTAATTATGCAGTGGGAGCTGTTTTAGGCCAAAGGATTGATAAAGTTGTCCATGTTATATATTATGCTTCAAGAACTCTAAACTCTGCTCAGATTAACTACTCTACAATAGAGAAAGAACTTTTATCTCTTATCTTCTTGGTACTAAAGTAGTAGTTTTTTCTGATCATGCTGCTCTCAGGTATTTGTTGACCAAGAAGGACTCTAAACCTAGAATTATAAGATGAATTCTGCTGCTGTAAGAATTTGACTTGGAGATCAAAGATAAGAAAGGAGCAGATAACTTGGTGGAAGATCACTTGAGTAGGTTGCTAAGAGATGAGGAGGTACTACCATTGCATGATTCCTTTCCGGATGAGCATCTACTTTCCGTTCATGAGGAATTGCCCTGGTATGCTAACATTGTCAATTACTTGGTAAGTGTATATTTTCTAAGTGAATTCTCTAGATCACATAAAGATAAGCTTAAGAGTGATGCCAAGTATTATGTATGGAATGACCCATATTTGTGGAAATTCTATGCTGATCAGGTGGTTAGAAGGTGCGTACCTAATAATGAATTTTTATCTATTTTGACCTTTTGTCACTCTTATGCTTGTGGATGACACTTTGGACCAAAAAGGACTGCTCATAAGGTTTTAAAAAGTGGCTTTTACTGGCTGACATTTTTTAAAGACTCCTATTTGTTTTGTAAATCTTGTGCAAATTGTCAAAAGACATGTAATATATCACATATAAATCAAATGCCACAAATTCTTATTTTAATTGTTGAGATCTTTGATGTTTAGGGTATTGATTTTATGGGACCTTTTCCTGTTTCTTATGGTCATATGTACATTCTTTTGGCTGTTGATTATGTGTCAAAATGGGTGGACGCTAAAGCCACTAAAACTGATGATTTTAAAGTTATTGCATATTTTGTCAAGTCTAACATATTTGTCAGGTTTGGAACTCCGAGGGACATTATCAGCGATAGAAGAACTCACTTTTGCAACAGGATATTAGCCGCACTTTTCAAGAAATATAATGTGATGCATAAGGTTTCTACATCTTATCATCCGCAAAGTAATGGTCAGGCTGAAGTATCTAACCGTGAGGTGAAGTCCATTCTAGATAAAGTCATTAAGCCAAACAGAAAAGATTAGAGTCTGAGACTAGAAGATGCACTGTGGGCTTATAGAACTGCAGTTAAAACTCCCATTAGTATGTCCCCGTATAGGCTGGTGTTTGGGAAGCCATGTCATCTACCTGTGGAGTTGGAACACAAAGCGTTGTGGGCAATCAAGCAATGCAACATGGGTATGGATGAAGCAGGAGTGCATAGAAAGTTGCAGTTGCGGAATGAGGCATATGCGAGTTCTAGATTGTACAAGAATAGGACAAAGGCTTTCCACGACAAGCAGATTCTACGGAAAGAATTCACTGTTGGACAAAAAGTTTTACTTTATAATTCCAGGCTGAAATTATTTTCGAGTAAGTTGCGATCTCGTTGGGAAGGTCCATTTGTTATTTCTAATGTGTTTCCTCATGGTGCTATAGATATACAAAATCTAAAGATAGGGAAGGTATTCAAGGTAAATGGTCACAGGCTAAAACTGTTCTTCGAAGGCAGGTGGAGGACGTTGAGATGATGACTTTGGTGGATCTAGTTTATGATTGATTAAGAGGATTGGTGTCGAGCAAATGACGTTAAACAAATGCGCTGCTTGGGAGGCAACCCAAGATCTCAGATTTGCTTTCTTATCTTTTACTTTTCTTTTCTGCATTTTAGTTGCATTTTATTTAGTTACTTCGTCTTTGCATGATTGTCTTACATTGGGGAGAATGTAAGGTTTGAGTGTGGGGGAGGGGTTTAGGTTATATTTAGGTTTACTCTAGGAGATTATGATCTAATTATGTTTTTCTTGTTTAATTTTTTTTTTTATGTTTGGCTAAGTTTTTAAAGGTTTTTGGATATTGAATGAAAACTGATGCTAATTTGATAGAATTTGTTTGATGCCGAATTAGTTAATAAATGATGAGAACTAAGGCATGATCCATTGTAACTGATTTAGATCTAATTTGTGTTTTATAAGTTCTTGAATATGAGATATATGCTTATTTGGCTGAGTTATCTGTGGAGTTGACTATGTGCACTGATTCCATGATATTAGAACTGTCTATCTGCTTGATTTGTTTGTAGGACCATGGAAAAGGAAAAAAAGGAAAATTTAGGAAAATTGAAGAAAATTTGAAAAAGAAAAGTACAAAAGATAAACATGTGGTGGGTTGAGATGGAGCGTAAAACGCACTCACCCATAAACACATGCAGCGAGATGGAGCGTAAAATGCACTCATTGGTGAGAAGAAAAGTGAGATGGAGCATAAAATGCACTCACTTAAGAAAGAATGAAAAAAAAGGTGAAACGGAGCATAAAATGCATTCACCTGGGAAAAAGAGTGTGAAGTTAATGGTTCTGGAAAAGAAAAGAAAAAAGCAGAGAAAATATGTTTTGAGTTATGAGTCAGTGTGTACGGTTGTTATTCCATGATAACTGAGTTGAGTATGTGTGTAGATCATAGGAAAGATATTTATGTGGATACAGTGTAATTTAGAGATGTTCGGTGGGGAATGACGAGGTTATTGTTGTACGTTGATTGATGAAGTGTTAACCAAATCTATGTTAATTAGTCCTGATATTCATGGTCGGTAAATAATTTAAACTTTTTGAAAGCTTGGTTAAATGAATCTCAAATGTTTTCAATAGGACCTTTGTTTTAGTTTACACGAGGACGTGTAAAGATTAAGTGTGGGGGAATTTGATAAGTGCATAATATTCATATATTTTGATTCCATTATGCTTAGTTTTATTGTGTATATGCACTTATTAAGGTGTTTATTGATTTCAGGAGAATTCGGAGTCGAAAGTGGAGAAAGATTGAAAACCGAAGCGAAAAACAAAAGAAAAAGACAAAAATTGGATTTTTAGAAGAGGTCGTCCTGGCGAGCCCAATTGGCCTAGATGAATTCGCCTAGGCGAAACGCTTTCTGTCCGAGTTCACCCCAGCGCCTTCTGAAACTGCCCCGGCCCAGACCTCTCTATAGTTTCTCGCCCCGACGAGCTCAGCCAGTACAAACCAGTTCGCCCCGACGAACTGGTCGGGAAAAGAAAATAATTTTTCTATTTTAGGCAGGATTTCTAAGGAATTCTAATTGGTTTTGGATTGTTATTTCTTAGTAACATAGGATATTATATTAGGACTATAAATACATATTATTAGGATATAGGAGGGGGACCATCATCAATTTGGCAACTACAATTGTAACCCTAATTGGAGAAGATTGAAGGCATGTCAAGCTAAATTCTTTATTTCAGTTCTAAGGGATGTTGAACCTTCTTTATAATTAATGGTTTGATCAAGTTTATTTTATTTATTCCTTCTTGTATGAGATTTATTCTGATAATCTGTTTTAATTGATTGTATGTTATTCTATCTGATTGATTTGATATGGCCAGTTAGATTAATCTGATTGATATCATCTGCTAGATTAAGGTATAGTATTAAGTAAACGATATTATATCTAATCATAAGTAGCAATTAATAATACATGATTGTGGACAAGCTTTTGAGTATTATTAAGATTATTAGAAGGCAAGTTAAATAATTTCTGATTGTGTGATTATTACTTGGAATAGCCTAATTCTCTAATTCTTCATGATGCTGTTATATTAAATCTAGACTGATAGTTCTATGTTGTATGATACTTAGGATCTTTTGGGATGATTGTCATATTAGATTTAAAACCTAAGGAGAATTTTGGATAATTAGCGATTGCGGTTATCTAGGGTTATTAATTTCATTGAAGGATAAATATTGTATAACTTTATTATTTCATAATTGTAAAAAGGTGATACTGAACTGAAGAATTGAAGTATTTAATTCATTGATTACTTTTATTAATTATTTACAGTTGCTTTAGTTTAGTTAATCAACTCAAAACCCCTCATCTTCATTAGAAAACACTAGGATAAATATTGAACAACTCACTCTTTGTGGGATCGATCCTTGCTTATTGCTATACTCATTCTTGTATTAGTAGCATAGAAGTAAGGTATTAATTTTGGAGTGTTAACGACATCTCCCATTTTTTAAAGCTCTCTTTTAATTTCTAGAATACAAAAAACGAATAAGAGAAAAAATCAAAAGATTTCATTTTCAAATATCCAAAGCTAAAGTTTTTAATTCATCTTCAATGTAGAGCCTGTTCGGCAATAACTTATAAGTTGGTCAAACCAACTTATAAGTCATTTGTCACTATTCCCCTGTTTGGCAATAACTTATTTTCCAACTTATAAGTTGATTTTTAACTATAAAAAAATAAGCAAGTATTTGTAATTTTTTTAAAATGATTTATAAGTCATTTTAAAATAAGTTAGTTTGAACAAATATAATGTCTATTTTTCCCCTCTTTTTATTAATGTCTTTTTTAGTAATTTTTACATTTGATTTTAACTTATAAGTCATTATGAGCCGAACACCTTCATAACTTGTTTTAACTTAATTTCTGACTTATAAGTCAAATTAATATTGAACGCTTTTACTTATAAATCACAACTTAAAATAACTTATAAATTAACTTATATTTTAACTCTAAGTCATTTTAAAATAAATCGTTACCGAACGGGCTCTCAGAGAGCAGAACAATACCTCTCACTATCAATCCTTCCATCACCTTCATCAAGCTCCAACAACCAAAAAGCTTTAACTTGAATTTATAGCAGACGATTATTGGGTTGGATTCAACTTTTTCTATTTTCTTTTGATTTTCTTATTTATTTGTATTTTTATTCGACTTTCAGATTTTGATATGAGCTTGAGCGGCGACTAAGGCTTTTGAACGGTCATTGATTGCGATTATTTGGATGGAAGTTGTGTGCCAAAAGATTAATGATTTGGGAGAAATATGACGATAGATATATTTTTCTTTTTTTACTAATTTTTCCAGATCTACAATGTAATGAATTGGAGGTGCAGAACTTGAGATTATTAAGGAAATTCAGGAAAAAAGACAGAGAATTGGGTTGAGAGAGAACAGTTAGAGTAAGGACGAAGAAAGAGCAAATAATAGAGAGAGAACAGATTGTTTTTCATTCATTTGATGCCTTCAAAATGTGAATTGGATCATACACAAATACTCTCACCTCAGCAAATGAGAGGAAGTTGAGCACATGCTCCCTCCTCATGCCTAAGATCAGTTCTAACAACATTACAATGAAAAGACAATAAGGACCTGAATGTTACAATTAAAAGGACTAAAATACCCTCCTATATTTATTTTTATATCCCTGCCTATTCCTTACATTCCTTGTAACTCTGCAGTCCTTTCATTAATTCTCGAAATTTCATAGAACTCTGCAGTCCTTTCATTAATTCTCGAAATTTCTCAAAATTATTTTCTAGGGTTGCAGAATCTTGATTTTTCACTGTCATTATGCCTGGAATCGGAACGGCTCTGATACCAATTGTAATGAATTGGAGGTGTAGAACTTGAGATTATTAAGGAAATTCAGGAAAAGACATAGAGAATTAGGTTGAGAGAGAACATTTAGAGTAAGGATGACGAAAGGGCAAATAATAGAGAGAGAAACAGATTGTTTTTCATTCATTTCATACCTTCAAAATGTGAATTGGATCACATACAAATACTCTCACCTCGGCAAATGAGAGAAAGTTGAGCAAATGCTCCCTCCTCATACCTAACATCAGTTCTAACAGCATTACAATGAAAAAACAATAAGGACCTGAATGTTACAATTAAAAGGACTGAAATATCCTCCTATATTTATTTCTATATCCTGCTTATTCCTTACATACAACTATGCAGATCTGTTTCCCCTTTTACGATCTGTAGATGGGCAAATATGCTTTTCCTTTTTCTTTTTAGACTTATGTGTGAACTTATTTTCGGCATATTGATTAGTATTTTCAACTTTGTCTGCTTTTTATGAAGATTGATGAAGATAAACAATGTTGTGGTTGAAACTCTGCCTAAAAATGGAAGAAGAAATAATTAGAGAAGAAAACCAAAAAAAAACTTATTTCACTATATATTGATGTGATAATTACTTTAAAAAAATAATTCTGAAGAGAAACAATTACTTACATATTAATAAATATGTCATTCCACATAATCATTTTTACTTAATAAAATTATTAATAAATAAAACTAATTAATAAATTACACATACTAAATAAATTATAAAATACACAAAATATTATTTTTATACACATCAGATGTCACATCAGCAATTTTTAAACATTAGATATGATGCGGTGGAAAATATCAATGAAGATCAGAATTTTCATATATTTTATAATTAATGGAGTTTTATTTTATTTGATGTATTTTTATTTTTTATTTAGGAAAATTTAGTAGTTTTAGGATTTAATTATTTTTCTTTTCCAAATAGTCTTAGTAAAGTTAATTAGTAGTTTTATTATCCTTTTTAAAGTAGATTAAGAAAGTTATTTATAGGCCTAATAATTTGACTCAAACCAGATGGGGTCCACCCGATCCCGACCCTAATGGGATTCAATTTTTTAAACCCCATATGGTTAAGGTCAAGTATGGGATATACTCTTTCACCTCTATCCCCGACCCAATTATATGTATATATAATTTTTTTAATTAGTATTATATATATATATATAATTATATACTTGTTTAGGTTATTTCACTTTAAATTCATAACATTAATAATATAATATGTTGCTAGTAATAGAAATATTGCATGTTGTTTGATTTTGAATTAAAAATAGTTGTACAACGTAATGTAAAAAAAACTAAAAAAAATTAATTTGGTAAATAATGGAGTAATCGGGTAAACGGGGCGGAGGCGGGTATGAGGTATTATTTTGGGGGTCAGGTCTGGTTCGGGAGATAGCTAGTTATTGGTGGGACGGGTATGGGGAGGGGTCCCCAGACTATACCTGCCCCGTTGCCAGACCTAGTAATTTATTATCCTTTTCATACTAGATTAGGAAAATTATTTATTATCCTTTTTATAGTAGAGGTAGAAAAGTATATAAGCCTATAAATAAAAGTTATCTTGAGACTCGTAATCAATTTTTTCAATTCAATCCTTCGTCAGCATTAGAACATTACCTAATCTCTACATTTGTGTTAGTACGTTAAACTAACCAAGTTCCCGCTGCGTCAATTGGTGTCTAGAGCCCAAATTTATATCATTGGAAGGCATGGCTAAGAGAGTAACACAGCCCCATGGCAATCATGGAGCTTTTGCATAATCAACGTCATAAACCACCACATAAACCACCACGACCGCCTTCTATTGAAGAGGGAAATCTGCCCGTCATAATATCCACACAATATGGGTCTTGAATTAATTTGGTAACGTTGCAATTTCAGCCCCTTGCTTTGTTAAAAATTACAATTTGGAACTTAAAAAATTTGTTTGGTTGAATTGTGAGTTCTTGAGATGGATAAAAGGATTCGTAACCATGATGATATGTTTTATTTTGCTGGTGCTCATACATATGATGAAGATAGTTTTATTCATTGGCTATTTGATGTTGAAAAATATTTTTATTACTTTGAAATCTTTGAAAAAAATAAAGTTGAGATGATATCTTATTTACTTGCTTGAACTGCTGCAAGATAGTGGAAAAGTATTCAGTATGAAAGAATGTGTCAACAATGAAGTAAAATTTGTCGTTGGCCTAGGATGAAAATTTTGTTGATTTAGAGATTTTATCCAAAGAGTTATTGGTACATTAATTATATGTTAGATAAATATGTTTCGTATCCATTGAGTCACGATGAAGAATTTTATAATCAACCATATGATGGTTATATATGTTATTGAGCTGACATGATACATGCACCGAATCTTTCAACCATCTTACAAGCTTGTAAGTACAAAAAGTTCATTGAGGTACCACATATAATTGAGTCAAAGCCCAAAATTCCAATTAGTGAACATGAAAAGGTCGTTGATACGCCTGTAATTCTTGAACACTCGCACGAAAAATCTAAAGCAGATGTGACACTTGATGATCAAGTAAGTGATGAGAAGTCAAATTCTGAGTTGGAAATACTTGTTACTACTCTAGAGGTTATAATTGATGAAAACCCAATTCTAGAAATTGATGAGAATATTATTTTGGAACAAACTGAGCTTGAGATTAAAGCTAATACTATTGAAGAATTTCAAGTTCTTGAAGAGTTGCCCATCACTGAGGAGAGTATTAAAGATGTCACAAAATCTAAGGATGGAGACAATATGGATGTCATGAGATTGTTCTAATGTTTGAGGATATTGAAATTATTGATTTTGTTGTTCCTCAAAATTTCTTTGTATTGTAGGTAAATTGAAAGATATTGGTATTTTCTCAATTATTTTCAGGATTATGCTTTAAGAAGAAAATATATGCAATTTTGATCTTGCCCAAATTGAATATTCGTGCTTGATGCTTGATACTTGATTGCTTTAAAATTCAAGGATGAATTCTTTCTAAGAAGGGAAAATGATGCGGTGAAAAATATCAATAAAGATTAGAATTTTCATATATTTTATAATTTATGGAGTTTTTAGTTTATTGGGTTAACTACATATCTGACCCCGAAGTATACACCCTTTTACACTTTGTACTCCGATGTATAAAAACTTTTATCCCGCTACCCAAAGTAACTCGATTATCCCAAAACTCACCCTCGTGTTATTTCCGGCAAGAAAAGTGGTCGGAATTGTCACGTGTTCCGATAGAGGGAGTATAAGTACGGTTTAACCATATATTTATACATTTGACCGTATAAAATCAACTTATAATTAATTTTATATCAATCTTATACAAATAAAATACTCATCATCTTCACATACCCAAAAATAATATAATTTTTTTTCTTTTCTTCATCATTTCCCCCAACTCCATCATCTTTCCCATCTTTATCATCTTCCCGATCTACCATGAAAGTTAAAAAAAGTTAAAATCCAAAATAGCTAAATCCCATTCATCATCTTCCTTCGCAACCATTTATGAAACTCGAAAACCCCAAAACAGAAATCTAAACTCATTCATCATCTTCAAATTTTAGCTCTAAAATCTCAAAACACCCAAAACCATGTTCTATCATAAAACCCATTCATTTTATCTCTAAAACATAAATTGAAAAAGAAAGTGATAAGAGAAGAAGATTCTAACAATTGGGAAAAAATTCTCAAACCCAAATCTGAAAACCATTTATTTTCTCTCTAAAATACAAATCTGAAACCTACTTCACTTTCTTTCTCTAAAATACAAATCTCAAACTCACTTCACTTTCTCTTTCTCTGAAATACACGATCTGAAATCGCCTTATGTGTAAGTATTCGATGAGTAGAGACCTTGGATCCGATGTCCATTTCCATTCTAACTTCCAATTTCATTTCAAAGTTCCAGCTAGTGGATGAAGTTAATTTGATATTTCGCAGCAAGAGGGTGAGGAAGATGGGGGAGCAAAAGAAAGATTAAGAAGAATTAACCTGACTAGATGATGAAATTTACTTTATATTTTGTAGTTGGAGGATGGAGAAGACGAATAATAGTGACAAGAAGAAGACCCAAATCAATTAGTGGGGTTAATAATTTATTGCCTAATTATTTTATTTAGGCAATTTGTTGGCTAATTTCTTTTTTTATTATTCATTTGAATTAGCCGCATATATGTACTAACTTAATAAGTCAACTACAGTCAATGCATATTTCTACCCATGTGGGTACACGTTGCTACTTTCCAGCGAAAAAAATTGTTAGAACTCTAAAACAGGTTCATCGTGCTTACTTAACATTACTTTGAATAGCGGGATGAGAGTTTTTATACTTCGTGATACAAAGTGTAAAAAGGTGCATACTTTGGGTCAAATATACAGTTAACCCTAGTTTATTTGATGTATTTTTATTTTTTATTTAGGAAAATTTAGTAGTTTTAAGATTTAATTATTTTCCTTTTCTGAATAGTCGTAGGAAAGTTAATTAGTAGTTTTATTATCCTTTTCAAAGTAGATTGAGAAAGTTATTTATTATAATTTTCATAGTAGATGTAGGAAAGTATCTAGACCTATAAATATAGGTTGTCTTGAGACTTCTAATTAATTTTTTCAATTTAATTCATAACAATACACTTATTGTTTCTCTTAGAGAATTCTCTTTCTTCCTTGTTAATTCAAGATTTTACCAAAGTTTATTTTTACGTCGGCATTAGAACATTATCTAATATCCATGTTTGTATTAGTACGTTAAACTAACCAAGTTTTCACTGCATCAATTGATATCCAAAGCCCGGATTTGTATCCTTGGAAGGCATGGTCAAAAGAGTAGATGGAACATAACCCCATGACAGTCTTGGAGCTTTTGTACAATCAACATCATAAACCACCACTACCACATTCTGTTAAAGAGGGAAGTGTACCTGTCATAGTATCCACACAATTTTGGTCTAGAATTAATTTGGTAACATTACAATTTCAGCCATTTGCTTTGTTAGAAATTACAATTTGGCACTTAAAAAATTTATTTGGTTGAATTGTGATTTCTTGAGATGGATAAAAGGATTCGTAGCCATGACAATATGTTTTATTTTGCTAATGCTTGTACATATGATGAAGATGGTTTTATTCATTGGCTATTTAATGTTGAAAAATATTTTTATTATTTTGAAATCCTTGAAAAAGATTAAGTTGAGATGATATCTTATTTACTTGTTGGAACTGTTACAAGATGGTGGAAAATTATTCAGTATGAAAGAATGTGTCAACAATGGAGTAAAATTTCTCGTTGGTCCAAGATGAAAATTTTGTTGATTCAGAGATTTTATCCAAAAAATTATTGGTACATTAATTATATGTTGGATAAATATGTTTCATATCTTTTGAGTCACTATGAGGAGTTTTATATTCAGCCATATGATAGTTATATATGTTATTTAGCTGACATAGTACATGCACTGAAACCTTCAACCATCCTACAAGCTCATAAGTCCAAAAAGTTCATTGAGGTATCACAAATAATTGAGTCAAAACTCAAAATTCTAATTAGTGAACGTGAGAAGGTCGTTGATACACTTCTAATTCTTGAACATTCACACAAAAAATCTAAAGCAGATATGACAATTGATGATCAAGTAAGTGATAAGAAGTCAAATTCTGAGTTGGAAATACCTGTTACTACTCTAGAGGTTATAATTGATGAAAAACCAATTCTAAACGTTGATGAGAATATTATTTTGGAACAAACTGAGCTTGAGATTAAAGCTAATACTATTGAAGAATTCCAAGTTCCTGAAGAGTTGCCCATCATTCAGGACAGCATAAAAGATGTCATAAAATCTAAGGATGGAGACGTTATGGATAGGGATACTACAACAAATAAAATTAGTCATAAGATTGTTCTAGTGTTCGAGGACATTGAAATTATTGATTTTGTTATTCCTCAAAATTTCTTTATCTTGCAGTTAAATTGGAAGATATTGGTATTTTTTCAATTATTTTCAAGATTAATCTTTGAAAGGAAAAGAAATGCACGTTTTATCCCGCGTAGATTGAAGATTCGTGCTTGGTGTTGATACTTGATTGCTTTAAAATTCAAGGACGGATTCTTTTTAAGAAGAGGAGAATGATATTGTGAAAAATATTAATGAAGATTAGAATTTTCATATATTTTATAATTTATGAAATTTTAGTTTATTTGATGTATTTTTAATTCTTATTTAGAAAAATTTAGTAGTTTTAGGATTTAATTATTTTCTTTTTCTGAATAGTCATAGGAAATTTAATTAGTAGTTTTATTATCCTTTTTAAAGTAGATTAGGAAAGTTATTTATTATCATTTCATCCTTTTCATAGTAGATTAGGTGTAACGCCCCAAAATCCGGGTTACCTTAACCCCAGACCTGGTGTGTCACGATACTACATCTTCATACACATTCTATAAATTAACGCAAAAAATATAAATATGCAGTGTTTATTTAGAACGACTCTGCCACATGTTCCCAGGTCAACAACCTTAACTCAATATATTAATCCTTCTATTCTAGAATCGGTAACCTTAACAATCGATTATTACAACTGTAGATCTTACATGATCCAATCTATACCTCTCGATTATAAACAATATGTTTTATAATGATACATTAATTGTGAGGATTTACTAGCTCACAATCAAAATTTAGAAATCCTTCTGTGCAGTGTTCTTCAACTCCACAACTACAATATAGTAATAACAAAATTCATCTAGCATAAATAGAGACTACGCATACAAGTGTTCTAGTGTTTAACATTCTGTCGAGTACAATTTCTTTGACAGGAATCACACCAAGGTGCTATTTGTTATTGAAACACTAAACATCTTCCATCACAATATCTTCCTGTGAACATTTGTCTATTCTGAAGTCTTTGACGATATGGTCATTTATTCGTACCGACCTTTATCTGCAAAAATTTGTTTACAAGGTTGAGCACGACGGCTCAGCAAGCCCAACAGTCTACACATTTCATGCATCACATGGCATACATATTACATGCATCCTAAGTTTAGTCAATAAATCTAGATATGCTTTATACACCTCATGGCATGCATTCCTTTATGCATTATACTTGATACTCAACATATTATAAGCTTCATGTTGTATAACTAACATATACTTCACAACTTCTCTGCTTTGCATTTAGTCACATGATATTCATATAGTTAACTGGTGCAGCTAAAGCAACATAAGCCATTATCTACTATAAGCACATGGTTTAAAACACATTTTCACATAGGAGCAAGTCACTGAAGAACTTGCCTGATTCGCTGCTTACGGATTTACTTTACGATTCAGCTCTACAGGTATCCTACAGTGATTATAATTGATCCTCTGATCAGTTAAGCTAATCATAAGTAATGAATTAAATAAACTTGCTTAATAGACTCATACGGTCTGTTCTGTTGACAATCAAACACCCTTCGGTCTACTACGTTAGCTCTACTATCAGTAGGGCTTTAATACCATCGATGGAGTCACTCTACGATAAGTGCGGTGATCACTGACTAGGTGACGCTATGCCAAGGTTAGTCGGCTTAGCTTAACAGTACTCTGCTGTGACTCTAAGATCACGAGCGAAACTCTACTATGGTCTGATGAAGCTCTACGATCGGTAAAGGTTGACTCTACGATCGTCGAGTTCACTCTACGACGGCCTATAAGGCCTGCCGGTCTTACTCTACGATTGCCGAGGGATTCAGCTGATATACTCTACGACTGCCGAGGGGTTCGGCTGGCATACTCTACTGATATAAGTGCACTCTACGATCGGGAAATCACTCTATGGTCGTAGGGCCTTCTTCACAACTTATTGGGACTAAGGTCCCTTCATGATTTCAGCTCAAGGAACGCCCTTTGTCTAATATTTCTGAGGTTATATACTACTAAAAACATGGTTCGGGGTCTAACCGACCTGCTGTCTACACTGACTTGGCTTCGGCTCCACTTCGGAACCTGTTCGTAGTTCAGGAATCCTTCGTACATCGGGGACCCTTCGTAGTTCGGATGTCCTCTTCCTGATTGGGTGGTGCTTTGAGGTTTGGCTTCGGGAACGTCAGACGATGAACTCAAGTTTGACTCCGAACCTTCGGGAGTTGGGTTCGGGTCTCAATGATCTTAGGACTACGGCTTCGGAGTTATGACTTCGGAAGTCAGGTCCGAGAGCCTTACTGATATTAGGAATTCTCGACTTCGAGACCAGCACTACACCAGACCCCTAGCAACTAAAAGAACCCTTGGGTTCAACTATGGGTTCCCTTCGGGAACCTACTTTGAGTTCGGCGTCGGATGACGACCACCATCGGAATGGCTTCGGCATCCTCTTCATTTAGGTTCATGGGTTCAGAGTAAGGTGACGAACCTTATCGGAACAGCTTCGGCATTTCTACCACTACTTATCTTTGACTCTCTTAATAAGTCAGACTATTATAATCCCTTCGGACATAGTCCATTCCTTACATTGGTTTAACTAGGACTCGGTCATAAGTCCTATGGATCCCTCCAACAGTCTACTGTCTATTAGGACAGTTCTACAATCGGTAGGGATGTAATACCATTGGTATAATCCATTATACAAGGTCCGAAGGGTTCGGCCATCTTACTCAACGGATGTCGAATGGGACTCTACGGTCCCATCGGAATCCAGAACTAGTTCAAAGTACATTTATTAGCTGATTCAGGACAGTGTGAGGTCTTACCGATCCTCTGCCGATAGGGTTTCGGCTTCGGCTCTGGGTCAGAACCGTTCGTAGCTCGGGGATCCCTTCGGGATCGGATGTGTCTTGAGTCTGGCTTCGGGAAGCTAGAGATTCGGGTCTGACGACTGCTCTCATACAGAGGTTTGACTTCAGATCCCACTTTGGAAACTATTCCACAGTCTTGGGTCGGGTAACTACCGTTACCTAACTCCGTTGCTTAAGTCCATGAGTTCGGGATAAGGTGGCAGACCTCACCGAACGACTTCGGTCCTCCTGATACTAACCAGGTATCATGGGTAAGGCCATTAGTACGACTCTGGTTTGAGTCACTAACCAGTCCCACATATATATAATAAGCAGCTCCTCAACCACTACTCTACGACTCCAGAGTTTAACATTACTACTAATTATGCTTGACTCAACTTCTACTGACTCGAACAGAAGGAAAATCTAACTGGGCAAGGAAGACTAAAAAGGGTCTCACCTTTTCGTTGTGAACGCACTTTTTCTCTTCTTCCCGAAGTAAATGGTGAAGCTTGATCACCTGGACTCCGACTCCTCTTCTAGTAGTCGACAACCACCTTTCTTTCTTCTCTTGACAATTTTTGTGCTCTCAAACTAAGTAAGAAAATGAAAGCAACCTTTGCTAGCATATGCGAGGGATCCTATTTATAGGCTCCATACTTCTTACTTACCTTATCTCTTGTCCATACTATCCCACGATTTTGGGGATTTCCTACTGGTAAGGACAAGGGTTAGTAGGAGTTGGTAGAAGTTAGTAAGAGTTGGTAAATAACTTGTACCCATAGAGTAAGAATAAAGCAACCTCACCCCATTAATCTTCCTCCCACTTCAGATGATCTCTTTCCTTCTTCACTTACTAATTTTATATATCTATACATGAATTTTATCTCATTTCTTCTTCCTTGATATCCCCTGAATTAAGGGATTTCTCCTTTTTGCTAGATAAGAGGTACAGGAGTTGGTAAGAGTTGTTCACCAACTTGTACTTAAATGCAAGAAAATTGACATATGACATCATCACTCCTCCATGACCCGTCCCTCCCCTCGAATTCAGTCTGGGCCTATTTACTAAGGTCGGGCCATTAAAAAAAAATTTAAATGTCCAATACCACACGTCCCTAATCACTTACCTCAGATTGGATTGTTAAATAATATATTGGACTAGTCCACGATTAATGAATTCTCCGTGGAAGTATAAGTCATTCATTAATATTATTATTGATCAACTAGTGATCTCGCTTAACCCAGTTAAGCCTACCATGTTCAATTTAATTGAACATTTAATTAACTGCTCAATTCCTTGATATTAAACACTCTAGGTTAGTCCACTAATTTAAAGAAATCTATCGGCGGAACTAGCAATTAGTCATCATCAACTTACTCACATACAGTAAACATATCATTAATACATCCACCACCTCACTTGCATATTCATATTAGACCGCATACATTCACACAGGCGGTGAGATAAAATATACTTATGCAAATCTTATTCACATAATATATCAAAAATCAAGAATTATATATATGTAAATTCTTATTATAAAATTTCCAAAAAAACTCGGATCGTCACATTAGGAAAGTTATTTATTATCTTTTTCATAATAGAGGTAGAAAAGTATCTAGGCCTATAAATATAGGTTGTCTTGAGACTTGCAATCAATTTTTTCAGTTCAATTCATAATAATACACTTATTATTTCTTTTGGAGAATTCTCTTTCTTCCTTATTAATTCAAGGTTTATTCCTTCGTCAGCATTATAACATTATCTAATCTCCACGTTTGTGTTATTACGTTAAACTAACCACGTTCCTACTGCATCAAGATGCTACATGTTATGCCATGTCAATATAAGTTAAATGTTAGACCCTTGTTGGCTTGACACGGACTTGGCATACAAGATGGCCAGACAGCATGTCAAGGTTGGCCTTGACACTCGGTCAAAGTGGGGCAAGGCATGTCACTCAGAATTGTGCAGCAGTTGGGCACAGGGCGCGCCAACTGGGTTCAGCGCGCGGCAGCTGGGCACAGCATGCACGCGTGTGGCAGATTTGGGGCGCTAGCCAAAAATAGCTTAACTAGTGGGTTTAGGTTATGACTCCTAAAGCAACCTTGATATCTATTGCTGGCACGTTAGAAATTTTCATAAGTGCTACTATAGGAGAGGGGTCCACCTGGGCCGTGGGCAGAAAGCTATTGGCTATTGCATGCGGGTCATTGGGACATTGTTGGGCTCCCCTAACAACAATGTTAACAACGGATAGGTGGCTTGGATTGGATCAAAGACCCATTCATGAACGGGGCATGATTTGTAAAAAAACATTGAATGTGGCCAAAATGTGGGATGCGTGTGCGCAATGGCATGCATGCCTTACACCTTTGGAAGGCATTGATGGCAATGTTGAGAAATCAGTGTGTGGGATGATGCAACATTCAGTAACAACAATGAAGACCAAGGCTTGTGGGGCAAAGGCTTGACAAGGATCGGGGCATAGCATAGGCAGGGCCTGGCGTGCCAAATTATTGTATGGGTTCAGTACTAGTCAGTGTTGGTTTATGTTGCGAGCAAGACAACACCATGTGCTGGGCTACACGAGGTGTCAAACAACGCTGGGTGTTGGGTTGCGTGACAGCATTATGTGTTAGGCTGTGCACAAAATAGTGCTTGACATGCTAGGCTGGGCAGCATGCAAGATTGATGCGCGTGGAGGCAATCAAAGTGGGCTGGCATGCACAGTTGGTTTGGGCTGCGACTTAGATTGGGTCAAGGAGCAGTTGAGGTGCAGTTTGGTGTGCCAGATTGCATAAGACAATGGGGCAGCATGTTAGGAAGTGGGCAGCAGTTGGGAACAACATGCAAAGCAGTTATGGGCAGTTACCGGTTAGTGGGAAAGATGTTAGACAGTAGTTGTGGCAGTTACCAGTAGTGAGAAAATTGCCAAGCAGCAGTTGAGGGCAGTTACCGATAATGGGAGAAGTGGCCAGACATCAGTTTGCATGGCTGGAACTCAAATATGTGTGGCTTAAAGACTTGAAGACACTTGTTGACAGTTATTAGTTATGGGTAGGTTTGGGGAACTGCCACCCCTTTGTTGGCAAGCACCTTATTGGTGCAAACCTCTTGGCAGTTGGGGGTGTCAACTGACCATTAGGTTATAAATAGCAGTGCATTGTGTACAAAAATTAAGTGTGCAGAGTGAATGCTTGGTGCATACTCTGTGGGCAAATACATAATTTAGGCAGGGGGTCTAGTGTATTGTAAGCCTTTGGGCAGATTCCTAATTTATTGAAAGTGCAATAAAAGGTTAGGCGTTTTAGCCTATAAATCGTGAGTATTGTCCATTATTTGCTTACTTATAATTGTGTTCCCTAAATCAGTATACATACAGTCGTGAGTGTGTGTGCAGTTGACCTTAAACAGTGCGTCGGAGTGCTGTGGGGTGTTGGCTGACTGGTTGTGGGAGGCAGACCAGGCTATCACAAAGTGAAAATTTTGGGGGTAAACCTCAACCTTGTGACAATTGGTATCAGAGCGTGGTTTAATCGGTGGAATCACTTCGAATTTTGTTGTAGCAAAATTCCGTGGGCTAGTTGCTGCAGAAAAATCTGAAGGCAGATGACGAATGCAAATTAGAAGGCTGAATTGCAAGAGCATGTGCAGCGGCTCGAAGGATATATGGGCGAGGCATTTTTAGGGGAAAATGGCTTGTTGTCAAACCAGGTCAAGGCGTTGAGTGCTGATCTGCATAATGCGCAAGGTCACATGACGGATTGTGATCGTGCAACAGAGGAAAAGATCAATGGACTGTCAGTAGAGATTGGGCGACTGACCACCGTTGAGGAAAAGTTGGAAGCGACTTTCAATAGAATTGATGGGGAAATTACACTCATCAAGCGGGCTATGTTGCAGATTAGTGGAACGAAAACTACGGTGGTGCAGCAGAAAACGAGAATTCCCGAGCCAAAGGCCTATAGAGGGGATCGTAGTGCCAAGGAGTTGGAGAATTTTCTGTGGGATATGGAGCAGTATTTCAAAACTACCCATATTCGGGAGGATGAGATGGTGGACATCACTGACATGTATTTGACTAGCGATGCAAAATTATGGTGGCGTATAAGGGTTGGGGATGAAACCCGTGCTGCTGTAACAACTTGGGCTAACTTGAAGAAGGAGTTGCAGGGGCAATTTCTGTCAGCGAATTCGAGTTGGCAAGCGAAGGAGGCATTGAGACGCCTAAAGTACGACGGTATTATGCGGGAGTATCTGAAAAACTTCACATTGTTGCTATTGGATATCAAAGGAATGTCTGAGGAGGACAAGGTGTTCAACTTTATTGCGGGTTTACAGCCTTGGGCGTAGGCAGAATTGTGACGCCATGGTGTAAAGGACTATCAGTCAGCGGTGACTGCAGCGGACAGCCTTGTAGACATGCAGCTTGACAAGGCTGATCAAGGTGGAAACAAAACCAAGAAGGTAAACAAGGGTCGTGCCGTTGGAAATCTTGGTGAGGGGCTGAAGAAGGGCAAACAAGTTGCCGATGGTGGGTAGAAAAACAAGGGGCAGTCCAAGGCGGGTGGTTGTTTTATCTGTAGTGGGCCACATTTTGCACGAGATTGCCCAAAGAAAGTAAAGTTAACAGCATTGATGGTTGAAGAAGATCATGAGGGGTCTGATTCGGGTGTAGAGGCAAGCCTCAACGTGGTTAGAGTTGGCAGCATGCAGGTGCTGGGGCCTGCATGTGACAGAAAATAAATTGGGGCTGGGTGTTGTTCTTGGTGCGAGAAATGCCAAGTTCGGCATGTAAAAAGAAAGGCATCAGACGGACTTGATGGCTTGGGAAAATGTTTAACAAATTGAAGGGCAACTCAGAGGATCTTTGATGAGGGCGTTGAATTCTTCAAGTGGGGGTGGTTTGTTAGACCTTTGTTGGCTTGACACGGATTTGGCATGCAGAATGGCTAGATAGCATGCCAAGGTTGGCCTTGACACTTAGTCAAAGTGGGGTAAGGCATGTTGACACTCAAATTATGCAGCAGTTGGGCGCGGGGCGCGCCAACTGGGTTCAGTGCGCGGCAGCTGGGCGCAGCGTACGCGTGTGTGGCAGATTTGGGGTGCTGGTCAAAAACAGCTTAACGAGTGGGTTTAGGTTATGACTCCTCAAACAACCTTTATGTCTATTGCTGGCACGTTGGAAATTTTTATAAGTGCTACTATAGGGGAAGGGTGGTCCGTGAAGTCCACGCGAGCTATAGGCAGGAAGCCATGGGCTATGCATGCAAGCCATTGGAACATTGTTGGGCTCCCCTAACACAATGTTAACAACGGATATGTGGCTTGGATTGGATCAAAGACCCATTCATGAACGGGGAATGATTTGGGCAAGAACATTGAATATGGACAACATGCAGGCTGCGTGTGCACAATGGCACGCATGCCTTGCACCTTTAGAAGGCACTGATGGCAATGTTGGGAAATCGGTGTGTGGGATGATGCAACATTCAGTAACAACAATGAAGACTAAGGCTTGTGGGGCAAAGGCTTGGCAAGGATCGGGGCATGGCATAGGCAGGGCCTAACGTGCCAAATTATTGCATGGGTTCAGTGTTAGTCTATGTTGGGAGCAAGACAGCACCATGTGCTGGGCTACACGAGGTGCCAAACAACGTTGGGCATTGGGCTGCGTGATAGCATTGTGTGCCAGGCTGTGCACAAAATAGTGCTTGATATGCTGGGCTGGGAAACATGCAAGACTGATGTGCGTGGAGGCAATCAAAGTGGGCTGGCGTGCACAGTTGGTTTGGGCTGCGACTTGGGCTGGGTCAAGGAGCAGTTGAGGTGCAGTTTGGTGTGCCAGATTGCACAAGACAATGGGCAGCAGTTGGGAACATGTAAAACAGTTGTGGACTACCAGTTAATGGGAAAGATGCTAAACAGTAGTTATGGCAGTGCCAGTGGTGGAAAAACTACCAAACAGCAGTTGAGGGCAGTTACCAATAATGGGTGAAGTGGCCAGACATCAGTTTGCATGGCTGGGACTCAAAGATGTGTGGCTTAGAGACTTGAAGACACATGTTGACAGTTATTAGTCATGAGCAGTTTTGGGGAACTGCCACCTCTTTGTTGGCAACACCTTATTGGTGCAAACCTCTTGGCAGTTAGGGGTGTCAACTGACCATTAGACTATAAATAGTCAGTGCATTGTGCACAAAATTAAGTGTGGAGAGTGAATACTTGGTGCATACTCTGTGGGTAAATACACAATTTAGGCAGGGGGTCTAGTGTATTGCAAGTCTTTGGGCAGATTCCTAGTTTATTGAAAGTGCAATAAAAGATTAGGCGTTTTAGCCTGTAAATCGTGAGTATTGTCCATTGTTTGCTTACTTACAATTGTGTTCCCTAAATCAGTATACATACAGTCGTGAGTGTGTGTGCTGTTGACCTTAAACAGTGCGTCGGAGTGTTGTAAGGTGTTGGCTGACTGGTTGTGGGAGGTAAACCAAGCCATCACAAGGTGAAAATTTTAGGGGTAAACTTAGGCCTTGTGACATTAACCATGTTTATGGTCAGTTTTTGGATACTTTTAATAATTATTTAAAAGTTCAATGATACTGATGTTAAAAAAAATCATTTATATATATTTTTTAATAACTTGATAAGAGCTCAATGATTTTTTTGGTAATTAAGTCGCCTAAAGAATGATATAATACATCAGCTCCCAAACATGCTCTCTTTGTGGAAAATCCCTACTACATAACAACTCTGCTTTCTAACAAATTTTGAGGTGGAGTATTGTGCCCGAATCTGCAAATAAAGACTACATATACTTTAATATTTTAAGAATGATGATTAATTTATGTCGATATCAAATAATGATGTATGTAAATACATGAAGTATAAGAAGGAATGGAGAAGGAGACCCACAATATTACTATTCTGTGTTATAGCTTATAATTTCACATAATTTCAAATCAGTCGCAATCCAAATTCGTTATTAATAGGTCGTCATTTTCCAATTAATAATCAATTCCGAATTCGTTGAGTAAAGGAAATGAAAATTTTAAAACTGCAGCAACCATGAGCGAATCATGTAATGTTAGATCAAGAAATTTAGAGCCATAATAATGGTAATTTCAATACACAACCAAAACGGCAGTTACAAAGATAATAGAATCCACATATAATCAGTGAACTGGTCAAATTAAGTGATGCTGTTTATATCTGTGGTTAAGGAAAACTGTACATATTAACTCAACAGTAACAGATAATAAAAGAAAATAGCACAAAACACGTATCTTCTGTTCTAAACGATTTACAAATTAAAAGCAAATCTGAGGACCCGAATCGAGGACACGAACCTACAAGGAAATAGAAAAAGATTTTAAATCTTTTGACCACAGCTTGACATGATAGGATCCGATATATAGAGAAACTGCTGCAGCTCCTAGCTTGATGATTCACCTTTGTGTGATATTGATCCAAAATCGACTTGTTTAGAAGCTGAGGCTTCCTCGGCTGCAGATCCAACTGACTTGATAGGTTTCTTAAACTGCACTAAAATCATAGTCATGTTGTCGCATCCCTCGCCTCCAGCTGTAGAGGGTGCTAAGCACCTATCAAGTACTCTTTCACATATCGCAGAAAGCTTGCTTTCCTGCACAGTAAAGAGATGTTAAGAAGGAATACCTTTTCAACCCATTGCCTGCCCAGGGTTACTAGGAATGTGGATCGACTCGGTATGCAAAACGGTACGGGGAACGCTATCTATTGGTGAAGTACTAAAGGTATCTACGTTCCTGTACCATGATTCGTAACACGGAACGACAGTTCTCGGTTCACAAATCACTGGGCGGATAGGGTTCCTTGGTAACCCCGTGCCTGCCTATGCCGCAAATCGTGACTTGAGGAATGCTAGAACAGAAACAAATATTGACATTCGATTGAAGCGGCAAGTGATTTAAACCTTTTCCAATTGGAAATCCAAAAGATCTCTAAACCCAAGGGGTATGCTCGAGTGGTACTGAGCTTCTTCACAAGTGCCTCTAGTAGGCACTTTTCATGGTTCATAACTCCATAGACGCACTTTAAGGCCAGGAAGTTGCCCGGTGTGCACGCGAAGGGTAGTGCTTCCGCAAAAGCAATAAAAAGAAACAAAAGAAAAAAAATTTGTAGTCCTACAATGATTCCACAAAATATAGTTAAATTCAGTCGTCTGAAAACTCAACTTTTTGGTGGCATTATTTCCAACTCCTAACTGATAGAAATCATAAATTATAAAGATTCAAATGAAATTCCTATTCTGACCAAACTGAATTGAAATTTCAATCCTCACTCGCCTTGTGAAAACTTGCACTGTGATATACACAACGATAACCTATGAAAAAGAACCTACTTCAGCAAAATGCACCAGTAATCCTGTACAAGCAAGTCCCACACAGCAATGTGTGCTTTCTTATTTCCTTGAATAAAAGATTAACCTTTCTTCAAAGTTAATAGCAATTCATTAAGCATGTTTCAGTGCCCCTAAAATCAAAATATTAGATGTATGATGACTAGCTTTTAAGCATCTAAATTGTGACACCTTAGTCTCACATCAGAACATGTGGGATAGTTTATTAAGGGCATGAGATCCCAAGTTACTATCAATATTATCTTTAGTTATAACCTTTTGGGTGAGCCTATGGTCGACTAAGAAACCCAATACGATACTATTGAGACAAAGGATTGGGCCTCGGTACATTTTGGCTTGATTTGGACTCGAAATTTAACTCGGGTTGTTTCATATGGTATTAGAGTCAACTCTCGAAAGCGCAAAGCCCCGGTATTTATTACCGGTCAGAATTGGACCATAACGGAATTTCAGTGTATACCGGCACCATAATATCAGATTGGGGAGGAAGATTAGAATTAGAGATCGATAGAAAAGCATGGTCTATCTTCTGCTCCGAAAAAAAGAATAGAATGGCCGTTATAGAAGAAAGGCCCGGAATCGGGAGTCGGGTCATCCGATTGGGTTGACGGAGGTGGGGACACGAAGGCCGCTGATATTATCCCACAATGGCTAGAGAGACAAATTTTGGGTTATGTGTTTAGCCTGACAAGGACGTCAGGTATTTAAGTGAGTGAGTTTGTAACACTCTAGTATCACATTGGAACATGTGGGATAATTTGCTAAGTATATAAGATCCAAGTTACTATCAATGTTACCTTCAGTCATGACTTTTTGGGTGAGTCGGTGATGAGCTAAGATGACACAAGAGATACTATTGAGACAATTGATTGAGCCTAAGTACGTTATTATTTGATTCGTAATCGGGATTTGACCCGGGTTGTTACATAAATACTCTCATCAATGACTATAAACTACTTTACTTTATTGCACTGCTGGATTTTAATGTTCATCTCCAACCAATGCAGAGAACAAAGATATCTCAACACTTACCGAATTCAACTGCTCATGTATAAAATCTACTAGTTGTTGGCTTGACATGCAATCCCTGAAAAGAGTCCCCGTAAACAACAATAGTTAAATATGATTTATTAGCAACCATTCATAACAGTTCCATTCATAATCATAAAGTTGATGAAAAAATTTATATTGAAGTTGTTGAATAATGTTCAGAATCCACTGAAATCAATGACCAGTTAAGAATGCGGACACCGTTTACATTTTCAGACCCCCAATCAATCAGTAGTGATCAAATAAAAAGTCAACGGTAGTTTAAAAAGAGCATTTGCAATACAGTGAGACAATAGATGCATGTGTCTAGAAAGTGTCAATGGTCACTAATTTTAGAAAACTATAACGTATTATTTTAGTTAATAATTCTATACAGTAGAACAACCTTGATGGAGAGAAGGAAAGGCAGCCTAGAATTTACCTTGGGAGATAGTTTGAAGTAGGCATATCAATGGGTCAAATCAAGGCCCTGGTTTGCCCTGCTCACTAATTATTTGGATCAAAGATCCACCTTTTTTTGATCCAGCAATTTGTGATAATTAATTTATTGGATCAAAATTACAGATGCACCAAATCATGGATCTGATTTGGTCCACTGATCCAAATTTTTTCTTGCTCTCTCCGCCCTCAAATTAAATACCAACCTCTCAGTGACATTGTGAATTACGTGTATAAATTGAAAGTCCTTCGCAGCATTTAAAACACCAAGGGAGAAGTCCTTGAATCATCAATAATCAAGACCGTCTTCTTTAACAATTATATACACATAGACAAACAGAATAAAATGATCAAGAGACCTGCAGGGAAAATGGCGATAAAGAGATCGTCTTCCGATGTGAAACTCCAAACAGGTGTGATGCGAGTACCACAACAGGTTTCTCGGCCGGACAACTTCAACTCC
The DNA here is from genome assembly GCA_034770075.1 of Aralia elata. Classification (NCBI taxonomy): domain Eukaryota; kingdom Viridiplantae; phylum Streptophyta; class Magnoliopsida; order Apiales; family Araliaceae; genus Aralia; species Aralia elata. The sequence continues at coordinate 74,000,142 of CM068377.1, forward strand.
TCTCTCGGACATCGACATGAGCATGGGGCTTCAGATTTTATTTTCTAATAATATAATTATATTTTTCATGCCAAGATATGCTTTTTATTATGTGGGTTTATATAGATATTCTTTTATTTTATTTATCTAGAATTGCTTTTAGTTAGAGAAAGTGATATATAGTCAAATCTGGGAGAGAGATGAGAAAAAAAGTTAGAGAAAGTGAAAAGAAAAATAGGAGAAAGTGAAAAAAAACAGAGTAACAAGTTCTAGAGAAAGTGAATACTTTCTTAAAATTAAATTTTACAATACAAAAATACTACTCCCTCCGTCCTCAAAAGGATGACTAAAGGTACACATTTTGTTGTCCTCAAAAGGATGAGATAAAGTACATAAAGTGAATGGTAAATATGTCATTTAGTGGGGTCCATTAGTATAAAAAATTAAAAGTACTAATCACTTTATATAATCTTGTAAGGCCATTAATGATAAATTTGAAATTTTTTTACTCTCTTTCATCTACTTTTACTTTTCTTAATATGTGCGCAAATTGTAATTTGCTCATCTTTTAGGGGACAAAGGGAGTAAAACTTTATTGAAATGGGGCAATTTAAATCATGATATGCATTTGTGGATCATGGGGCAAATTGATGATCTATTATACGATGGATCAAATCATTGATCCATGATTTGCTCTGACATGGCCTATTGATAGACCTAGTTTGAAGTCGTAGTGTATCAAGATATAAAAAGATAAGAACCAAATAATCTAACATATGCCATCAACTAAATGCATAAAACTCAGTTTTGGTGAAAATGGTGGACGATTACCCATATGGCCCCGTTAACTTGGTTGTTCGGAGGGATTGAATCGATTAACAGGGTACAATAATATATACTTAACCTCGACTAGAGGTATGGTGACATCATTTTTGTAGAGGACAAAGTTATTAAAAAAATGAAAATAGTATCGTCTTTAATAAAGCAAGAGTGAGTAGAGTCGAGCAACAAATGCATAACAGATAATAGAAAGAAAGAATAATTGGCACAAGCAAGGAGTGGAACCTCCGCAAATCAAAAGACTCACTCGCTATCGTTTACCGTAAAGGACTAGATTTACAACTATGTTTTTAAGAACTCAAGTCTCCATACACCGATTATAAATTAGTATTCTAGAGATTTCTTCATTGTCGTATAAATTGCTCTTATATCACTACATAGAGAGGACTCTAGCTGAATCGATAAGTTGGTGATCAAACAAAACCTGATATCTTGGAACCCAAGCAAGAAAACTTCGAAAAGAAAATAAGCCCCCAGATCAATCATATATAACCCAAGTAAATAGGTGCATATGGCACAGATGACAGCCACCCTGAAGCCCAAACAGAGAATATCCAAAACCACAAATAAAGCTAAATGTAGCAACAATATTTAATTATGGCACTTACCGAAAGGTACAAAGTCATTAATTTAAACAAACCAAGTTTCATTTGTTGGTCTTGCCTTGGGGTGGACCAAAATTTAAAATCTTTTTTTTTATATAAAAAGAAAAAGAAAATTGTTGTCCATTGAAGTCTTAAGGTCAAATGTAGCAACAAGATATTTGTTGAAGATTATTAACGGTCTACAATGACATAAAACTAGCATTAAAAATATATCAAGTTTACGTGTTTGGTCCTGCTTTGAAGAGAACCAAAAAATTCAATTTGTTTATATTTTATTTTGTCTTCTTCCTTTGACGTCTTAAAAGTTGCATCATATTTCTCCTTGCAGACAAGTAAACAAACAAATTATACCAAAAAAGCAAAGCCTTCAGATGCTTACCAGATCCCATCACATGCCAGCACAATAAAATCATCATCATCACAAAGCTCAACCTAATCAGAAGATAAGTAAACATAAAACTATCAGCTAGCAACAAATAGACACAATCAAGAACAAGAAAGCAATGTTAGTAACTCTAAATTCACTCACCATAAATTATTGGTTATACATTTTTTTTAATAGGAACCTTATTTATAGACTAGGGATATTATAATTAGTTTGAGATATAAAAAAAAAATAATGTAACAATAAAAAATAAAAAATAAAACCCAGGAAAATGTACATGCTGGGGTATAAAGAGCAATGTTAGCAATGATTGTTTGAAATGATGCAAGAAGTATTCTAAGATTCATCCACTAAGATACTATCTGGAATTCAGAAACCCGAAGGAGGGGAATAGATTATATAAGGAATTCAAATTCGTGCAGGGGCAAACAAATTTGGAGTGAACAAAATATGAGAAAGAGAAGTGCCAAATAATTTATTTATTTATTTTTATTTTTATTTTTTTTGGGGGGGGGGGGGGGGCGGGGGGCGAGGGTTGGGCAAGGGGACTCATAAAACACAGATATGTTAATTAAGTGAAAATCGATGGCATGAGTCATACAAGGAATTCAGGATCCTGGCTTGACTGTGTATGGGAAAAAAGAAGATTCTATTGCTAAAAGATAACCGAGTACAAAAGAGGGGGGGGGGGGGGACCATAAATACCCTAAATTGGACAAACAATTAGACAGATAAAACATTTGATCAAAAGCTGAACTGATAACATGTTCAGATTTTTATCAACATTTAGAAACATGGTATTGCAAATATGGTTACATAATCATAGCCTTTTAGTAGTTACGGTTACAAAATCTGAAGACTTAATTGAGCTATTGAACCATGTCAATTCTTTATCACAATTAGTCGGTTCTTTAGATTAAACGTTTTGATCCTGTACGATTCTCAAAAACAACAAGGTAAAGAAAAGGAGAATGAAGATATCAAGTTCTTTTAATGATGTAGCCAACACAATTGATGACAATGGCTTCATTAAGCTGAGTAGTGGTGATACTTTGTTTCATATTTAGAGCAAGTAAATCATTATACATCTATTCAACCACCAATCCTCTCACAGTTTAAAATTAATAAGGAAAAAGACACGTACAATATTTATATCTGGATTGGCAGTTACAATTTGCTTTTCTGCAGGCAAAAACTTGTTCTGCTTGAATTCCATGTCACCTGTAGCAAATATAAACTAGACATGAAGCTTGGAAATTACATATTTGCCGTCTCCTAGCAGTCTAGCATCTTGACATTTATGCATGAACAATATATAAGTTATACTTAATATGGGAACCAAGCACCTGAACTACACTCAAAATCAACTGCATCTTATGGCACAAGGAAGAAGTTAGCAGATGGGTCGACTTGAAGAATTAGGCTAGCATAGTGAAAATGAAAACTTTCAGACGATCAAGAAAATATATCCAAAGAAGTATAGTACCTATAGCTCTTGCCAGGTTTAGACTGCCATTGACTCGTCCTGCATGGATGAAACCACCAGCTTTTAAAATCCTCTCTTTCTCAACTTCAAGCTCAGGTTTATGATCTCGGGAAAGATTGTATGCCTGCATAAAGAAGAGCCTCATGAAAGCTATGTATATTTAGAGTTGCTTCTAAATATTAATATATTTTCCATAACAGAACACATTTTTGACATCCTTGTGATTTAATTTAAATACCATGGGCAGAATTCATTTCTAATCCAAATTGGCATCTTAAACTGCTAGTGGCGCATGAGTCAAAATTCAGCTACATTAATTTAAGGGCACTAATTCTCTCCAGTGAAACATCTGCACCAGAAAACATGAGAACATTTCTCAAAATTTTTAAATTACCTGACCCTTCCTAGATATTACACACCGAGAGTCACCGGCATTTGCAACAACAACTTGGTTATTTCTAATAATCGCAACACAAGCTGTACTCCCAGAAGTTGGTCCAGAAAAATCAGAGTGTGGACCCTGATTACGATGCAAAAAAAAAAAAGCAAATCAGAATACTGAGCAACAAAAAAAAGTAACTCTAAAAGTAAACTAGCCACAACTATAATTCTTATGAAACCAAACATAGTAGCAGGAAAAAAGTATAAATATCTTAAAGCTCAAGAAACTAGATGTCTATAAACCTTCAAAAGGAAAATTACAGTGAACCAGCTACAAGAATATATTGAGCAACATATATTATTAGCGGCAGAACTGCAGTACATTAGAACCTTTTAGAATTCTTTCCCCATTGCTTTGGTTTCAGATTACTTAATTTGAGATCAAAGCATTCAAAATAGTATTTTGTCCCACTCTACTTGTTATTCCCTTTCGTTTTACGGCTGTCCTAAAACTGAACTTGTCTACTTTTGTCTTTTGGGGACCATTGGGAGGGGAGATTCAAAACTTCATTTTAGTGTTACACAGTTCTCCAACTTCCTTGACTAACATATTTGTGGTACCTCTAGATCCATCAAATAGAAACCACAAATGATTTCATAGTCCGTCTACTACTGTGTCACTGCTCATCTATCTCAGACTTCAGTGAACCAAGACCATTTTCACAAGTTACATCAGCCTGGGTCGTCTGACATGCCCTTTGAACAGTGTTTGTGTGTGTGCATGTGTGTGTGTGTGTGTGTGTGTGTGTGTGTGTGAGAGAGAGAGAGAGAGAGAGAGAGAACATTGGACCTTCCACACTTGAAAATCCTAGGCTGGTGAATCACGGGGTGTGGAATTGGGGTCTATCCCTTTGGGCTACGCTGGGCCATTTTATAGGCCCAATAAGTTTTCAGGCCACCGATGGGAGGCCTGCATTAGGCCAGTCTAGCAAGAAATCACAAATTATATAAACAAAATATTTGACAATTATCTTTTAAAATAATATAGAAAATTATTGCTCCCAAAAGATACAAATGTAGCAGGGCTTGAACCCATGAATAGGAGTTTAAATGCTTATTATTTACCTTTCATCCATCAAGTAAATGGCGTTTATTTCTTTGGGATTTGTATAGAGGAATGAAGGGACACCTTTAGGATTTGTAACTTAGATTAATCCCAGCACTATCCAGAACCTGGGCTGGGCCAATGCTACCCACACACACAAACACACACACAGAATGCAACATCTCACTTGCATTTGCGAAACCTAAAAATAATATTGTCATATGCATGAAGGAAACATTGACAAAAAAACTTGTAATATTCATATTAAAACATAAGGTTATAAATGCATCCTAGAGAAACACGATTTATTCCATAATATTTCAAAGAATAATTATTCTTTTTAATTTAATGATATGCAAGAGCATTTTGTAGGAAGAATTTTATTAAAGTACAGTTATCTTTCATATAATACTTTCAATCCAGGTACACAAGCATAGGAATAAAATCTAGTATATTCCTGAATTTTAGTTTCAGCAATTAGACCAAAAAGAATCTTCCATAAACTACCAATTCTACGTAAACCAAGGAAGTTGAGGTAAGAAGTATAACACATACGACTATGGTATGTTATTAAGTTTAATATTTCGACAATCTTGATGTTCATTAGACCTTGTAACTAGACACAAAACAGTAAGGACTAAAAGCAGGTCTGCTTTTCATCCTAAATTACACAATGGTTTCATGAAGTAGTACCTCCTCAAAAGCCCAGTCATCAACTTTGTCATTTCCCTCACCACCTTTTGGAGACCATATTAAGCCCTCTATCATACCAGTGAACTTGTTCATCTTATCACCCAAAACAGCAAGCTCCCTCCACCCTCTTTGTCCCCGCATCATTTCATCCATTCTGAATCAAACATTGAAATTAGTTGTGCACATAAGAAAAACATGAGACAGAAAGTAATGCCATTGGGTCTACTTATGTAGAAGAGAACATGGTTGATTGTCCAGGTCTAAAAACTGATTTTCAAAGTTCAAGTCAAGAGGGGAAAGAAGAAAAGATTATAGATTTTCGATGAAAGTAAGGGAGACTTGAGGCAGTTTGAGATGTAGTCTGATCAAGGAAGTTATGATGTTGATGCTTTGGAGGAGGATCTTTTTCAGATTAGAATTTCATGTTTAGTGCAAGAGGAGTCTCTGGAAAATGAAGGTTGGAAAGTGCAGAAACATAAAAATTTGTAGGAAGAAAAAGGAAAATAAGAAGATCAACAATAATTTCAAAAAATTTATTGCAGATTTAGAGCAATGAATAGAGTGGAATTAGGAGTCTTCAGGGAGTGATTTAGCAGGTTGGGAAGAGATATATGATTGTGCTCAAGGAGATATATGACTGTGCACAAAGTTTTGGGATCATAGGATGTCGTAGAGCTGAGCCCGCTTGGTGCTGTGCTTGTTTTTGGTTTGGAATTGAGTGTGTATTTCTCTGCTGCTACCATGTAAAAATAGCTTCATCCAACAAAGTAGGTTCATCACATAATATCTACAGTTTAGGAAGCAAGAGATGGATGGCTCCAGATTTTTAGCACCTCAAATGAAATAGGAAGGGGTTTCATGTGCATCACAGAAAACAAAGAAGAAAGATGGTCACTTGAAAATAAAAGAGGGGGGGGGGGGTAGATGTTGAAGCTAATAGACTTATCACAATGAAAGGTGAGTCTTCAGGTGTTGCTAGTTGCAGTAAAATATTTATATGTTGTAGGCCTTTTTTTTTTTATCAGGATTTGGTTTATCATTTAGGATCAATGTTATGTTGTTTTGTAATTCTATAGTGGCCATTATCTGAATCTTTGGGATTTGTTACTTATGTACTAATTCCTTGGGGTTTTCAATGAAATTTTATTTTGCTGATCCAAAAAAATGTGGCACATGAAAGGATCTCACAAACTCACGCCTTGACAAGCTAGCTGCACAAGGCAGCAAAATGTAAAAATTAATATTTTTCACCAGCATCAATTCAGAAACTGAAAACTCCTCAAGGGAATCAAGTAAATGAAATCCTAGTCTATTGACAGAAGCATACTGTAAGAAACAAAAGCCTAAACGTCTATAAAATAAAATTAAAAAAATAACAATAAGTTAAAAAAAAACAATATCAAAGAAAGAAGATTAAAAAGCTTCCACCAAACCAAGAGAATGAAAAGTCAAGTAAATGACCTGAAAAAGGCTTTCTGAACCGAAGTCCCTATATCTCCAGCAGAATATGCTTCATGCTTGAGCACTTGTTGATGAAGATACTTTGCACAAAATTTAGCAACAACCTTACCTACAGTATGACGAAGATGAGAGTATTAATAAGCTATATATGTTTATTTTCAACCACTCTGCATCCATATATTGGCGGAAACTGCCAATTGAAGTATGTAAAACAGTTCTCCAACTCCCAGTCACTTGAAAAGCCATCACTATTATACAAAAATTATCAAGAATACGAGTACTTAGCATCAAATGCTATTCTTTTGTAGATCACTGGCACATAGTCCAACAAAAACGCAAGTATTTTCCAGCACTATAATTGAAACTACAGGTTCGACAGGTCAAAAGTCAAAACAACTTAAAAATCTGCTGGGATCATGCAGTTCTGATTCTTTAGACAGTAAAGTAGCAGTCAAGCTGGGAACAGAGGCTACAAATGAAGTACAGAATGAACAGCAAAATGTACTTGGGACAGGACACAGATCAGCAAGTTGAAACTAAGCTGAATGAAAAAATGCTTTAGTTTGACCATTAATAAAATGTTGGTTAATAAATTCAGTATTGTACATTTGTGTATATATCAGTCATGGTCTAGCTATTCTCAATTTCTCATACATTTCATAACTTTGGATTCTTCCAACAATACTTCTAATTCATTCACAGATTTGACTTGATTCCACCAGTCTAACCAATGACCCTAGAATTCAAAAACTACTGGGTCCATAGTTAGAATGTGTTTGCAAAACCAAAACCTTACCTCCTCCTAGGTTCTTAGACCACCAAATTAAAGCCATTCTCTATAGGACCAAACAGATATTTATTAACAGAAAAATGAAATTGAAAAAAATGGTGACTTAGATGTTATCTTCTGGTGTCATAAGGCCTAATCAATCCCCTTTTTCTTCTCCAATTCTCTTAGTCAAGGAAAAAAAAATGGGAGCTGGAGGTTTTGTATTGATTACAGACAATTGAATTCTACAACCATAAAAAATAAATTTCCACTACCTCTTATTGATGAACTTCTTGATGAGCTAACCCATGCTTGGATTTTTTTCAAAGCTAGACCTTTGTTATCATCAAATCAAAATGTCTCCAAAAGACATACCAAAAACTGCCTTCAAAGTTTAGAACCCATTTGGACACTTAGGCTGTGTTTGTTTGCAAAACTGATGCATGGGATATGATTATTTGTACTAATTTAATGCCTACTTTATCTCATGAATCATGATTAGACCTTTATTTAATCCCTGGCCTAATTCTTATCATTTCTAAAATTATTCGATATCTCAAGAGGATGATTATGTAATACCATCTCTCCTCTTGGGATATAGTCCATCTTCAAATGACCTTAGAAATGAGAAACATAATACATTGAATTTAAATTTGATCATGGGATAGAATAATTCCTAAAGACATTAAATTGGTAGAAATAGCCCTATCCCATGCATCAGTTTTTTGCAAACAAGCATAGCCTTAGAATTTTACAAAATATTATGAACAAGATTTTTGACCCTACCTTAGGAAATTCATTCTAGTGTTCTTTGATGCTATTTTTGTGTGGTCATCTACTTTGGAAACTCAACTCCGTCATCTTAAAATTATTCAAGCCCTGCTGAAAACCCATCAACTTCATGCAAAGTTGTCCAATGTGCTTTTGCTGTTAGGGAGATAGACTATTTGGGGCATGTGATCAGTGAAAAGGTATAGGTAAGGTCATTTGTGTGAAGCAATGACCTAAACCTAGTTCATTAAAGGCTTTGAGGAGTTTTTTTTGGCCTTGCTGGATATTATAGAAAGTTGTACAAGAATTATGAATTCATTGCCAAACCCCTGGATAAGCTGCTGCAAAAAGACACTTTTGGTTGGAATGAAGATGCACAACAGGTTTTTGATGCTTTGAAAGATGCAATGACCAGCGCTCAAGTACTGCAATTCGAGATTACTCCAGAAACTTCATTGTGAAAGCTGATGCTTGCAATTCTAGAATTGAGGAAGTTCTGATGCAAGAAGGGAAACCTGTAGCTTATTTTAGTAAGGATTTAATTCCTTAGGAGAAGGGTATGTCTCTACATATAAGAAGCAACTTATGGCTATAGCGACAGCATTAAAGAAAGGTCACACTACTTAAAAGACGAGCAATTTCACATCAACACTGTAGTGGCGGATAGTTTATCTAGATCAAATGAAGATCAAGGCCACCTAACTGCTTTACAAATGAAAATCTAACCTAGAACTGTATAAAGTATGAGCAACCAAAATAATTGAACTGTTGGCAGAATCGTACTCAATATTTATAGAAACAATTACAACAATCTGTTATTCCTCAGACATGTACATAAAACTTGTATGACTATATAGATATTTCTTCATATATAGAAACATTCCTCGTTAAATAATAAACTATACATAGAAAAGACTTGGTATGTTATGTACTCACCTCCATGGCCATCATAGACACCAAAGAAGGAAGTGGAAGCATCCATATCAGTGAGTGCTGTATGCTAGAAGAGAAAATACACCACTGTAAACGATAAATTAAAATGAAAAAATAAATTTCTGAACCTACCTAACACATATTACCATGCACTTTCCATAAATAAAAATAAATAAATAAAGATATTGCCTAAAAAACATGAATCTATGAGGTAAAACGCAAATTTAATTCTCTAAATTTGAAACTATGCAAGTCCTTCCAATATTCTAACAAAATTAAGAAGAAAATACATATACAATTCAAACTATTAAAATCACTCTATATTACTACCTCCATCCCCAAACTCCCCAAAGAATAACTCAAGTACAAAAATAAATTCCTCGAAAGACTAGCTCAAGTACAAAAGTCAAATCTATAATATCGGGAAAAGACAATAGTCCCCCTTGTGTCATAATTCTATGGGATCCCCTAGTATTGGTAACACCAAATATAAGTGTAAAGTTGGAACTTATCTTTTACGCCCTTCGCTAATTTGAGTCATTTGACATTCTTGATTTGTGTAAAAATTGTACTAAAGTCATTAGTTGGCAGACAGAGGAAGTAGTTCTCAAAACTTGAGTCGTCCTTGATGTAGGACAAGCGAGGGGTGGAGGAATTAAGGGATAAACAAGGCTCACAAGCCACAAAACACAATTTTCAAATCTCATATTCATAATCTCAAAAATAATGAAGGATTACAATACTAATATACAAAACCTAATCCTTGGAGACTGTAAGCAAGGAAATCATACCTCGCTCGATTAGGTTTCGAATTGGCTGAGGATGAGAGAAATTCACAAAGAGTATGAGAAATGATCGAGGGTTCGTAGAGGGGAGAAGAACGGGTAGACGATCACCAAGCCAACACGTGACAGAACTCTAGAGAGCATTTTTGTGTGTCTTGAAGTGTGAGAGAATCAAAAGTCTTTTTCTCTGAAATGAGGAGACTATTTATAGAGGTGGCCAATCTAATAAGTGGTCACATGCTTGGCACATGACTAGGTCATGTGCCTGACATGTGATTTCAGGTCAAATATCAGAAATGCCCCTCGTTGCCAAAAATAATGCCAAGATTGTCCCTTTCTTCTAACCGTTAATCCAAATCCCTCAACCATTTCCCTCTTAAAGTTGCCTCCCTAAGTCTTCTGCCTAGACACTTACGGAGACCCCTTCACTCTTCGAATCTGATCATTATTCCATGAATCAAATTCCATTTTCCTTCCGTTCCATCTTTATGCTCTGATCCAAAGATTTATCAGAAAAGATCCTTGAGAAAAGCATCGACGGAACCCTAGAGCGGCCGAACCCTAGGGGGGCGCCGAACCCTAGGGGGGCAAACCCTAAGTTCGTGCCTCCTTCGATTTTTTTTTTCTTTCTTACTTGTTTTGCTCATTACTCGTCCTTTCATCACGATTTCTACCCATTTGAGTAACTTCCCATGTCATGAAAGACATGAGGGAGATCATCCCTAAGTCTCCACGTATTCATCACCTCCTTTCCTTGGCTCTAATCTTCCCGATTTGTCGTCGCGCCAACCAAAGTCCGATCGATGATCACTTGGAAGCTCATAACAGAGTGTGCCCCCTAGGGGACGAACCCTATGGAGAGCCGAACCCTAGGGGCGGCGAACCCTAATGGGGTTGAACCCTAAGGGGACACCCTCAAGTCTCTCTTCTTCGTTTGTTCAACTTTTTTCAATCTTGCCCCCGTTTCGTTGGGTAACTTAACTCGTATCAAGGAAAGGGCATTCATCGAAATCTTTGCAGAGGTTGAACCCAAGGGACCGAACCCTAGGAGAGCAAATCTTAGGGGGCCAAACCCTAGGGTGGTTGAACCCTATGGGTCTTCCTTTCTTGTCCTTTTTCGGTTTTCTCGTTCTTTATTTAATTCTTCGGGTCACGCGCGGTTTCTTCTGGTCGTTTCTTCCACATGCGCCCCTAATTTATACTTGGGCCCACAGAGACTAAGAAACACTCTAATATAAAAGGGAAACAACTCCTAATTATATTATACTTAAATAATAAACCTCCAGAATAATCTACCTAATATAATAAAAATAGAATTACTAATTACAATATATTTATCTCTAAATAACAATATAAAATAATGAATAATTAATCTCTTAATCTTCTTCTTTTGCTCCATAAAACTCAATGAAGACCTTCGCTTGGTCATCCATTTAGGTCTCCCTTCGCTCTTCATCAGTCCTTTTATTCATTTCAGTCCCTTGTTATTATTCAGGTCTGATGCAATCCTATATTCCTATTGCTTTCAAAAGGATCATTATGGAACCTGTAGAAATATCAATATAGGAAAATATTAAGATAGCAATTTTGACATTATGCTTCACTTCAGATGAGGTCCAGTATAAATCTTACACCCCTATATCAAGTTCTGAATCTCTGATAGTCTTATTCCACGATATGCTTAAGCTTATTTTTCAGATTATGCGATTTTAACTATATTTGGTAGTTCTTGAGTTTGCTAGACATCAAAAATCACCAAAGCCAGGTGGAAAGGGAAGCTGAAATTAGAGTCTATATAATGTAGCAAAGGAATGATAGTGGCCTTAGGTTTTCATGTTAGACAAAATGTGGCCTCTGGTATCACAGGTTAGTCTTTTGGTATTGCAGGAGTAATTAAACATGCAGTCAAACTTCAGTTTCAAGATTTGCATTTATTAGTTTGCCATGAAAATTTTTAGATCTCTTAAAAGGACTTCTTGTATGCTTATAAAGATAGACCAGCACTCATAGATGAGTTTCCCACACTCACTTCTGCCACCAGAGTTCTCTTATCTATTACTCTTTTACTGTTATAAATCCCTCAGCTGCATCAGATCAGCATTGTATTTGAAGTCTGACAAATGCAAATATCTTAATATTCCTTTTTATCATGATATAATTCACCTTGAATTGCAATTCCAACTGCGCAAGCATCATCTTTTACAAAAGCAATTGCCTACTATCAGACTCCAGCACAATAGATAAAACATAAAAAGTAACTGTCCAATTTCAGTCACCGTGAACTTTATCCATTAATCTAATATAAGTAATCACTTACAGCATATGCAAATGATAAACAGATAAGTATATTTGCGGACATCAAACTTATGCATTATGCATAATAAAAACAGAAAATTGCATCAAATACTCACAGCATCTTCCATTGTTGCACGCCACCCTTGCATGGATGATAAACCATATCTAAGCCTATCATGCTCCCCATCTTCAGAGAACTTATCAGTTTTTGGAGTGCTGAGGTATATACCCATCTCAAGCTGAAGTTACAACTACTATTAATCGCAAATTAACTGAAGCAAAACCGTTACCAACAGAACTATAAAAGTAGAAATGCAGAAACATGCTGCAAAATATTTCATCCAGTCACTAAAATCATTTAAATTTTAATATTTCATTCTCTGTTTGAAGCTCTGAAAACATCAAGATGATAGCGTGATCAAACTTATTAATTTAATTATTTGCCCACTAAAAAACAATAGAAACCGATTATACTTGAATTGTTTAGTAAACATATGCTTAAAGCAGATTCTCCATATAACAATTGCTTGGTAAGTGTATGCATCTGAATTAGCTTAGTTACCAAACCAATTTTTTTCTATTAAAATTTCAAATTTCTTATCCTTCATTTTAAATGTTCAGATCAAATCAAGCTCTATGGAACCTAGTAGATACTTATTAAATTGATGAAACATATAGAAACCCAATTTAACGCAGATCCAAATTTTGACATTTTAAAACGACCTAAAACTGAATCAAACTAAACCCAATCAACATTCAAAGCTTCTTCAAACTATCAAGATCAAATCAGATAAACAAAGTAAAGAAAACCCAGATGAAAATTCAATAAGTAGTGATTGAACAAACCTGCTCACTTGAATTGAGCGTACCAAAATCAATGCTCCGATTCAGAGCCTAAGTGAGAAAACTCCGAGCTGTTTGAATCTTGGCCGAAATCAACAAAAATCCAGAAGAGCATTCAATGTATAGAATGAAACAAGAAAATGGATGTGAGAGAATCTTGTTAGTGTAAAGGGGGAAAAAGGAAATCAAGATAAAGACAGATAGAAGAATAGAGAGAGAGACACAAGGAGATAGAAATCATATGATGTTAATTTTGGGTGATGATCATTTGGACTGTATGAGAACCGACGAGGACTGTTTAATCAATACCAGAGGCCACAGTTGTCTCTTGCAAGTTACCTGGTCTCAAAAAGTACGTGTTTTTTTTAAGTAGCTTTTTATTATTATTGTTTTTTTGGGTACATCAAAAGATGTCACTAATTTTATTGAGATACTCCCTCCGTCCTAAATTAATTGCTCAATTTTGACCATTTTAAGTCAAATTGATTATTTTTAGAATTAATCTTTTTATTATTTTTGTTAAATTATAGGTGAAGAGATTATAACCAAAAGAAACTATATACAATTTATTACTAACTCCAATTTTTATAATTTTAGAAATATATTTATATATGCTTAATTATTAATTCTAAAAATAGTCAATTTGACTTAAAATGGTCAAAATTGAGCAATTAATTTAGGACGGAGTGATATCTTCTATTGACTTATTTAAAAAAAATAAAAAAATAAAAAATAAATAAAAGTAGGCGTCTTCACTTTGTGATAGCATTCTATGATATTATTGAACTCTGAATATCTGATATTTTACAATATACTAACAACTTAAAGAAAATTAGACTTTGATAAATATTAATCGATCAAATCTTATACAACTAAGGAGGGTGTATTCAATTAGGATTTTTAAGGACTTTTAAAGACTTTAAAAGTTTGGTTGTATTCAATCAAAACATTTAAAGAGTTTATAAAAGTTTAGTGGTATTCAATTACAACTTTTGTAATGTCTTTAAAAGTTAGGTGGTATTGAATTGAGACTTTTACAAAGTCTATAAAAGTATTTTGGTATTCAAAAAGTTATAGATTTTTCAGATTTCTATCAAATTGTAGAGTTTGACAGACTTTAAAAGAAGAGGTATAAATACTAACCCATATCCAAAGTCTGACCTCATCTCACAAGACTTCCAAAGACTTCCAAATATTTGAGAAAGGGAGAAGATGAACAGATCTGAGAACCTTTCACGTACATAAAAGAAGAGACCTGTTTGCATCAAAGAAGATTAGGACGCTTGTTTCTTTTGCTCTAGGGTTACACATTTTGCTTTTAGAGCTTTTGATCAAGTGTTTTCAAGTATTTTCTCTATCACTCTGTATGCTGATGTATTTAGGTTTGTGTGATGTATACATGTGTATACATCACACACGGTATTTGTATTGATGTATTTGTGTTTGTGTGTTTGTGTGATGTATATATGAAATCCAAGTTATCAAACAAATTATTGAGTTATACACAAATTAGGGTTATGACAAAACAGATTGTGGATGGACAAAAATTAAAATTTTCTTAAAAGCTTCACGGTATTATACATAAGTTTACGGGCAAAGACACTGAAAGAAACAAGAAAGCAAACTATTCCAAAGAGAGAGCACAAAAGGAAAAGACAAAGCTAGACCAGATAATTGAGCAACCCTTTGTGATTTTTACTTGAAGAATAGCACCAGACAAATTAGTGCCCCAACAAAAAGGTTCAAAATTATCACATATAATACAAAAGAAACAGAGTAACAGACAACTTATGACCAAAGGACAAAGTTCTCAAAATCCAAACAATAAACCACAACTAATTTCATTAGACTTAATAAATTAAATGGTTTGTATTTTGGAATTCTGTAGAAAACTAGTAATTAAGCACCTGTACACTTACACGTGAGGTGTATATGTGTATTTTTGTATGGATGTATCATGGATATATGTAGAATTGTTGATATGTGTAACATTCATCTTTTTATGTTAGGCAGAGCATGACTCACAATGTGATAATGTATGTTACTGGTTCAAATGCTTGTGTTGTATGTTTCTGTTATTTTTATTTGTTTGTGTGATTATGTTCATTTAATTAAATGTGATATGTTGTACCAAAAAATATTTTAGCATCAATTTTCCTTCAGGGTATGTATAATATTCAAGAATGTATCATTTTTGAGAACTAACAGTAAATTGAACATGTTAGATTTTTAGCCTTTTCCTTCCCAAAAAATTAAAACAAAGAATTGGTTTTGTGAAAGTTGGTGTTAAAGAAGTTCTGTATGATAATTTTATATGGATTTCATTATTATCACTGTTTTTGTTGTTTTTATCACCATTATATTGAATAAAAATGTCTATTAATTCATTTAAGGATTGCATCGGAGCCATTGATGGTACACACATTCCAGCAATGGTAAAAGGACGTGATATAAGCAGTTATCATAATCGTCATGGAAAAATATCACAGAATGTATTAGCAGCTTGTAATTTTGATTTGGAATTCATATATGTGCTTAGTGGGTGGGAGGGTTCAGCTCATGATTCAAAAGTGCTAAGTGACGCTTTAACAAGGAGGAACGGACTTAAAGTGCCACAAGGTATGTACTTATCTTGTTTTTCATTTTATTTGTTTGATATTAGATCCTACATTCCATAGTGATTTTTTAAATGACATATAATTAGGTAAATTTTTCTTAGTGGATTGTGGATTCCCAAATCGACGCCAATTTTTATCTCCTTTTCGAGGTGTTCGATATCATCTTCAAGATTTTGTTGGCCAGGGTTGTGACCCCGAAAATGCAGTTGAGTTGTTCAATCTTCGTCATGCTTCCTTAAGGAACGTAATTGAGAGGATATTTGGTATATTTAAATCGAGATTCACAATTTTCAAGTCTGCACCTCCATTTCCTTATAAAACTCAAGCAGAGCTTGTACTAGCTTGTGTAGGACTCCACAATTTTCTTCGTAAGGAGTGTCGTTCAGATGAATTTCCTATTGAACTAGATAGCGAGTCTTCACCATCTTCATCATTACCAGTCAATCAAGGAGATAATTTGGAACAAATTTTTGAAACTCAAGAGCAACAACGAGAGAATGCTAATGAATGGAGGACTGGTATAGCTTCTGACATGTGGAAAGATGTCGAGTATAATAATAACAATGACCGGTAACAAGGATAATAGTTTTGAAATTCTTAAAATTTTTGAATTATTATGAGTTTATTTTGGTGATTACAAAGATGGGTGATTTTGGTACCCACCGAACTTAAAGTTCGATTGTGGTAAATTTTATATAGCTTGGTGGCAATTTACTCACATGTATGAATTTTTGCGACTTTTGATCATATAGATTTTAGTTGTGATATTATTTTGTGAAAAAGAGAGTTTAGTATTCCTACTGAAAAATGTACGCATATGCATAAAGTATCTATAGTCCAATGAAAAGTGAACTTAATTTTGGTATCCAAATTTATCATGAAATGAGTAGAATAATACGAAGGCTTTCAACATATATAAAATCTCATGCCACAATAATTCAATGAAATAATGAGATTTCTTCTAGTTCATGAAAAAAGAGGGAGAGGTTATACACATGAGCTAATTAACAATTAATATAAGCTGCAAGATATAATAGAAGTATACAAAAGTCTACCAAAGTCTTGGTAAAAAGTCTATAAAAGTCTATTACTTATTTCATGGAGTCTTTAAAAAGTCATTTTAAAAAGTCTTTAAAAGTCTTTTAAAGACTTTTAAATGCACAAACTCTACAAAAGTCTGTCACTTAAAAAACTCTTTAAAAGTCTTAATTGAATACACCCTCCTAAGTTATAGGATTCATTTTACAATACAAGATATAATCCAATGAAATGTCTCTTACAACAATACATACCAAACAATAACCATAGGACAATAAATACAATTTAGCACATATACATCAAATTATAAATTAAATAAGACAATCTTCTTACATTTAATGACAACGAGTTATTTTATTCATTCATCACAAATAGTTGATAATTATAATGTGTTTTAAAGAATTATAATAATATAATACTAGCAGTATATACCCCGAAATATTATCAAAATTATAAATATTGTCTTAATTAGGTTAAAAATGAAAACTCTAGAAATACCTAATGAACGACTGTTCAGGTAATCTTTGAAAACCTAATACGATTCGAAAACACGATCATATACGTTTAGAATTAGAACATATAACCTAAAACTAGGTATCGAGAAGTTTAAAACCTTAAACCCAGATGAAATTCGAATTTTGTAACATATGTGCTTAATAAAGATCGAAATAATATTTCGAAGCAGGTGTTTTGTGATTTTATTATGAAAACGATGAATTAGGTAAATAAAATTTTTCTCCGAAAAACGTCGTGCTTAAAAATAAATTTTTCACCAATAAACTTGTTGGTATAATTGTTTTGACAAGTTGCTTTGTCGTGCTTAAACTGATATAGTACTTTGTCGTGCTTACGGTGACAAGCTGCTCTATCGCGCTTACGCTTGGCACACGCTAGGCACAAGCACATCGCAATTACCCTTTTACCCTAAGCTTTCCTAGCCTATAAATACCCCTTCATCCATTCATTATTTCCTACCATTTTTCAAAAGCAATTCAAGAGCAAAAGTACTCTATATTTATATTCTGAGAGATATAGTGAGATAAAACTTACTTTCGAAGTATCAAAGCACTACGCGATTGGAAGTAAAGCTAGCAACTACAAGAGGTATTACTTTAGTGGTTATTATTTTCATTCTTCTTTATATATTTAGTAAAAATATATTTTTATAAGCAGTTATAATGCCCAAATTATTTTATGTATATAGTGCAAAAGTCCTATTTACAAGCAGTTATAATGTCCGATTTATTTCTCTTATATATTAGAAAATATACTTTAATAAGCAGTTACTATGTCCGATTTTCTTCAAGTATTTAGTAAAAATATTCATTTTACAAGCAGTTATAATGCTGAAATTATCTCAAATATAATAGTCGAATATTCATTTTATAAGCAGTTATAATGCCCGATTTATTTCAAACATAATAAACGAATATTCATTTTGCAAGCAGTTATAATGCTCAATTTATTTTAAATATAGTTGAAAAATATTCATTTTATAAGCAGTTATAATGCTGGAATTATTTCATGTATATTAGAAGGAGTCTTATTTATAAGCGGTTATAATATCCGAAATAAAATTTAAAAGATTTAATCGTTAAAATGCTTAATTAGCCTAGCATAATCAAAGGAAAGTAAAGCTTGCACTTCAAGAGGTCGTATGAAGAACGTGAACTAGCATAAACGATCGAAGCGATAAAAGGCAAGTCTACTTATTTGTTGAAATGCACTCCGTGCAATAACATGCCTTATTTATGAAGTTTATTGCTATGCAATTATTGTTTCTTTTGCACCCCGTGCATTAACATGCTTGTTATCTATTATGTGCAACGTGATAGGGATTGTTGAATTTCAATTGAAAACCATGTTAGTATCTGAGTTGAACAACTCTCTTGTATGGGCAGGAGTTTAAGATGTGTTAGGAAACCGATCTAACTCACTGAGGTAACATTTGTCACAATGTAGAGGTACCGTATAAGCGATATACACTGTATATACAATTGTAGTAGTGTTGATGAGACGGGGAACTAAATTCATTAGTTCATGAGTGGGGAACCACTCAGTTCACTATATTGATAATCGTTGAAATCTTGTATCAGCTTATTCTGTATATATATATATATATATATATATATATATATATATATCTTGAAAAGGTGATTCTCTTCTCATATATATATATATGTATATATATATATATTAGACTTGTTGGACATTCTTATGCTCATTCTTGCAATTATCTTAAAATAAATTACAGCTACGGAAGAATTACCAGACGATTCTGGCAGTACAAAGAAAGTTGAAGATGTAGAAGTCATTTTAACTATGTTAGATTAACATTATTGGCAATGTCTAGAAAGTTCTGACGAGGAAAGGGGTTAGGTCATCTAATTGTGCGCCATTTTAACGGAAAGCCTCCTCTTTCCTAGGAACTGCATGGTTGCTAATACTGCAAGTCTCAGATAGATAAATGGAGATTTGTTTTTTTTAGTCTTTTAGGACTTATTTGTAAGAAGAACAAGTAACCTGGGAATGATGTAACACGAAAGAATGATATTATAATATTATCACTTTTCCGCATTATACTCTGATTATTAGAAGTTAAATTTTTTATAGCATTATGTAAAGGTTGTACACGTGAGCACGAAGTCTGACCTGGCTAAAAGAAGCTAGCAGGTGGAGTTTTTATAGAAACTTATCTTGTACATTACCTTTAAGTTAATGAATGTTATGAATAAGGTTGTACAAGTCATCACGAAGTCCGACCAAGCTAGCAGGTGGATTTTCGGGGCGTGACAGTATACCTCATGCAAAGTACGGGGTTTTATTCTAAATTCTTAAATCTTATATTTTTTTATTAATATTTTTTAATATAATATTCTGAATAGAATAAGTAATATTATTTTTGTCTTAACATGTTATTTTATTTTTCACATGCTAATATTTTAGACTTTTTTCAAATTTTATTTATTAATTCTTTAATTTTTAATGATAAAATTTTCATTTTTATAAAAACTTTATTCTCTAAGTTAAATTTTTGTACATATTTTTTATGATATAGATTTTTTTAATGTTTCTAAGCTATCTATGTTCATTTCTTATTTTGAAATAAAAGAAAAGTTTGTACTAATGATTATGCATTAAACATAAACTTTTTTTAACTTCAATTCAAAATATTTTGAAATCTATTTTGTGCGGGTCTGCAAATAATGCAATATAGTATAATAAAATATTTTATTTAACAATAAAAAATCAATTACATACTATATGTTATATCCCGAAGACACTGAGAGATCTAGAATGAGGGTTGAATAGATCCTTTAAAAATTTTGCCTTTAAAGAATAATTACCAACTTATAATTTAAACAGGTTGATTTAATAACTTTGCACAACGGAATGATAATTTGAAAAACTTTTGAGAAAATTCACAGTTTTGAATTTAGTAACCAAAGTGGAATTAAGTCACAAATTAATTTAATAACTTGGTAGAAAATTAAATGCAGAATTTAAAAGAGACCTAAATTTTTTAAGTGGTTCGGAGCATAAAGATCTCATAGTCCACTCTTCTACTCTTTGAGTATATATAATCCACTAAGGATGAGTGATCACGAAGATCTGTTCACATAGAACAGTTACACCAAACGAATCACAAAGATTCTTTCAAGTCATAAAGACTTGAATACAATAGATCACTAAGATCTCTTCAACTCACTAAGACTTGGTTATAATAGGTCACTAAGACCTGTACTATTAGAAAGAGAGAGTGATTTTTAAGGTGCTGCTAAGTTGCTTGAATCTCAGAGTTGAAGGACTTAGCGGTAGAACAAGTTGTTCAAGTTCGTAGAGTAGAGCTCTTTTTAATTTGGCAGCAATTCAGCTTTTTAATGTTCGTTAGTTCCTGTTTGATTGAATCTGCATGCATATTATAGACATTCCTTAAGATTTTTCCGTTAGAAAGTTGTTGTTGTTGTTGTTGTTCATTTAATGCTCAGATCTTTGAAGATCTTTGATTATTAATTTTTGAAGAGGATGTGTCAGCTTTCGGTTCGGCTGTGATATGTCACATCAGTACTACTACAGTTCACGTAGTTGCTGTCTTTTCACCAATAGAGTTGTTAGACACATTTTCAACTGACTTTCTCCTTAGTCTTAAAAGATTTAACAAACTTCCTTG
The DNA here is from genome assembly GCA_034770075.1 of Aralia elata. NCBI lineage: Eukaryota > Viridiplantae > Streptophyta > Magnoliopsida > Apiales > Araliaceae > Aralia > Aralia elata. The sequence continues at coordinate 74,021,300 of CM068377.1, forward strand.
GGACCTTCACTCTATGAATATTGTCATTTTCAGCCCATGTCAGAACTGATGTACTCTACGATTTTCCTAATCGTAGAGTTTGATGATGGTCGTAGAGTATCTGGCTAGGCGGACTCTACGTTTTACATGAAACTTTAGTGTACTCTGCGATGCTTCTCTAAGTCTTTGTTTCTTCAAACGATCTTCAGCTTTGCTCTAATCATTTGACCATTGCTTGTACTCTTAGAATCTTGAGAAATGACTTGACGATTCTGCAGACTTAGAACACTAGAAGTTGTAGCTCTATGATCCTCAACAGACTTTACGATCTTCAGCAGACTCTACGATCTTCAGTAGACTCTGCGATCTTCATAATATTCTACGATCTTTAATAGACTTTACGATCTTCGACTAGTATGCTCTACGATTTCTAGTAAACTTTATAATCTTCAGCTTTACGATAGATATGTTATACGATCTTTAACTGCTTGCTTTACGATCGTCTATTAACTTAAGATCTATACATTAGATTTACTCTACGAAATAGATCAACCTAACAAGTTTGATCTTCTAGTCTAAGTTCTTTTAGACCATTTTCATTATAAGGACTTTACAAAAGCTACTGGTTACAAATATACATTATATCATCATAAAATCCAACATATGTATTGTACTAACAATCTTTCCCTATTTAATGATGACAAAACCAGTAATTTCAAGCAATCATTAATTCTAAGATGCAATTAGTTTGATACTATAAATTTAAACATGACTTACATATAGTGAACAACTGTATTTCTAGAGAGAAAGAATGAATTTATTGGTGAAAAAAATAATTTTACATAATGTAAAAGAAATTTACAATGAAAATTATACAACAAAAGTATCGATTTACCTCCTTCCTCTTTTACTCATTGGCGGATCTCTTCTTTCAGCTTCTCTCCTTTTCAGATAGCTTTTTCTCCCTTCCTCTTCTCTTCTTTGGATTTCTTCAAAAGAGTCTCTAGGTCCAAGATCTAGCATGTTGAATCGTTCTTCCCCTTTTGTATGAACCCTTTGAAGATTTCTGTTCATGAATGTTGGGTCACTAGTGTCGACGTCGGGGAAAACATTTTTCCTAAGATTTCATTTTTTCTACCCTTTTTATGATTTTGATTTATTCATTTTGCTTTAAAGGGTGATTTTTAGGAAAAATCCGATATAAATGCCGACGAAGTTTTAAAAGATCAATTTTAATTGATGGGCCAATTAGACAGAGTTGCCATTTGGTAAAGGGTTAAAATAGATGTACAAACTCATCCAGATTTTTAGATTTTTTCGAAATATGGCCCAATATGTGACTCCGTAAAATTAGTCTCGAGATCGAGAGTCATAGAGTTCGGGAGCTTGCTTAAGCGAGGGGAAGGTGTTAGGCACGCCCCAACTTCCGTGAAAACACAGTTACCGCATCTTATTGTTTTACTAAATGTGAAGTGTGTGTGTGTGATTTTGAAGGAAATCACTATCTATCTTTGAGTCGAAATCGTGGAGAGTGCGTTATTTTGAAAGCAATTTAAAAACCTCTTTGAACCTCTACGCGAGGGATTTGGTTTGATGGAAAACGATTCGTTTTAGCTTTGATTTTGATGAAAACCTTTTGGGGCGACTTTTTTGAAAAATATGGTTTTTAAACCTTTCGCCAAATAGGGATCGAGAATTTTCGTTACTTTCAATTTTAATCTATAGTCGTCTTACTAACCCGAGCCATTTAATTTTAAAAGATTTTGGTCATTTTGTTAAAAAAATCATTTTTTGGTGATAAACGGGAAATTAAACATCAAAATAGGGTCGAGGCGATCTGTGGGCATGCAAGCCATCTCGATAGCCCCAAACTCCCGCAATCGCAATTTTCACTATCACGGGGCCTTAAATTCGATTTTCATGGGATATAACCCTCGATACCTTTTTAAGGCCCAAATTTACATTTATAATTATCGGATAATAATTTTACAATCAAAATAACGTCCATCGTGGGAATTTAGTCAAGATTCGATTTGTGGATCTCGACTCCAATATTCCTAGGCTCACACCATAATATATTGAAACGTAAGAAAGAGATCTAAAGGCGGGTTCCCGTAATCCTATCTTTTAGATTGTAATATCGAAGCTAACATTTCGAGGGACTATGTGGATTGACGAGATCTATGGAAAGAGACTTAGAATCTGCGATATACATCCGTAGTTCCAAGATGCTTCAGATCCGTACAATGCCATAATCGGGATTAAAACGAAAGCATATAAAAATGTATCCTAAAACCGCTATCAGGTGATTTAATTGTTAGAATCCCTAGCGTGATTAGTTAGGATCTCCTCCCCACTAGATACGAATCTAGGATTTTGCGGAGTATTGATAAAATTAACTTAAAACATTGTAAACGAGTAGATCCACCATAGATTTAAGCAAGATCTAGCAAAAAGGTTAAAATTTTAAACTTTAAAACCATTAATAAGCTAGATTCAAGCTAGATCAAGAGTGGATCTAGCGAAAAGATTCAAACTTTGACAATGACAAATGCAAAAATGGTATAGATCTAAAAGGGACTTGATAAAAAGTATGACAATCGAAAAATAAGCAAACTTTGAGTGCAACAATGAACAAACACAAGAGATCTAATAGATCTATATTGAATTTATAAGAAAGATTGAATCTTTCACCTTGGGGAAGGAGATTTGACACTTCCTTACTCTCAAATGTATCTAGATCGAGCTAATCTAGTATAAAATTGGACAAAATCTAGCAATTTATGCCCAAAATTCGAGCCTCTCTCTAAGTTCGACACCTTCTCTCTCTAAGATCCCTCTTTTTTTAAAAAAATCTGCTGAAGTTCGATATTTATAGGTTTCTCTGGGCAGCCGCAGGTATACCTGCGGCTGGCTCAGGTGGGGTCCACGCGCCTCAAACTTCATGACATGCCATCGGTTCATCGCCTCGTTTGCTGGAATGTTCGTATCTTTCAATCCGGGAAGGGTTAGGAGACGTGCTATACCATTTCAGAAATCTCTTTTCAAGAGCTATGCGATGACATATGGTTTGGCCAATTCCGTATTCAGGAAGATAAAGCGAAATGCAGAAATAAATCTTCCCGTCAATGCCAATTGGTCAACCGTCACGTCTTAAGTAGCTTGTCACCTCGTAGTCGTTGAGATGGCTTCGTGCCGGTTAATTTGAATCCCGAAATCCTCTGTTCGGATGTCCTCTAGCTAAAATGACTATTTTGCCCTACTACCAGGGTTAGAAGACTTGCAAAATTTCGAGTGTTTATAACTGGACGGGAGTCGTGAGCTAGTAAGTGTTACCGCACTCGACGATCTTGGCCTAGAAGAGGAAGTTGATTGTCCACTTGATTGTCATTGGCCCAGAGGTATAGCGTGAGGTGAGGAAGAAATTCTAGAGGGATGAGGAGGACAATTGATGATTGTTGGGGTCGTCTCCTCTCCCGTTTTTTGTTAGCATCTCTATCATTTCGTAGAGCATTCACTTCTTTAGAGAGCTGCTTGACAGTGTTGATAAGTTCTTGCATTTGGCTCCTTGAAAGGGTGATGTCATCTTTGGACTCTTGATATCTGGCATCAGCTTGTTCTCTTTGATGGTGAACAAGTGCTATTGCATTATCAGTACGTTCCATTGACTGCATGACCAAATTCTTAAATTCAAGTAATGAGGAGCTTAGAGAGAAGACTTTTTCGGAGAGAAATTTTATTGATTTAGCATTGGTAGATTAAAGAGGTATCACTGCTGCTTTATGGTCAGCGATTTGCTTGAAGTAGATTTCGTCGCGCTTCTTGAGATTTTCAAGAATAGTCTTGATAAGCTCATTTATTTTGCCGCCAAACTCTTTTGACATTTCATCAGGTACTTTGGCAGCCGTCTTAACAATATGGGTGAGACCTTTTTGAATTCAGTAGCAGTGTCCTGGATACCAGTATTGCATTTGTCAGCAATAATGTCTAACATGCGCTCGAGTTGGATCTTGGTTGGTACTACGGAGACTCTTTCAAGTATATGTTCCATAAGAGCTTTGACTTCTTCCTTATTTCCCCGATTAATGTTTCCAAGAGAAGAATGAGGAATAACTAAATCTAAATGAGGATTATTTGAGGAAGAGGGTATATCTGTATGAGTATAAGAAATATAAGGAATATCTATATAGTTAGAGGCTTGAGTATGTACAAGAGTAGTTTGGGGTTATCTACATTAGGAGGGTTAGATGACTTAATGATCAGAGAGGTAGGTAACTCTACGACCGAAGAGGATTGAGGAGATGGAGAGGTAGAGTGTATATGTTTAGGAGAAATGTTAGGTGAAGAGGAGATATGTATAGGAGAGGGTGATGGAGAAGTTGGTTGGGTTTTAGTATTTTGGTTGTCGATCGTAGGGTGTTAGGACTATACAATTGGGGATTGGCTCGATGATCGCTCTGCAGTCGTAGTGTTGAGCTCTACGACTACGTCATTGCGTGAAAGAGGTTTGCTCTTGTAGAAGAGAGAAGAATGAATGACAATAATCTTATTATATGTACCTGAGTAAAAAGAAGATTTGCCATCAGAAATGGTTCTTTTGGCAAAGTTGATAACCCTTGGGAAATTTTGAGACAACACTTTAACATTTGGATAAGTTGTGAAAGTCCAAGTGATGTAGCTCAAATCTCTTAGCATAATGGCCTTCATCCAAGGCATGACCGGAAGAAAGCAAAACAGTAAGTCATTATGACTATCATAGATAGTAGTGTTTCTATCTAAGTCTTCGTCTTTATCATCAAAGACTCTTTCCCCCAAGAATTCCAAATTAATTGGCCTTGCTTCTGTCCTTTCAGAGATTGGGAGGTTTTTAAGTATAGTATATGTTTGCTCCCCTTGAGATTGAGCATCTTCAAGCTCAGAAGCAAGTTGGCTGAGCTCATTTCTGATGTCCTGTACCATTGACTTAACGATCCTTGTAAGCTCTAAGGAATTATCGGAAGAGCTAGCAGCTAATTTCTCACCCTCAGACATAGCCTTAATTGGCTTTGCCAATTCTGGGGTTCTCTTCTTCTTCTTCTTTTTCTCAAGTTCTGAGACCTTTTTCATCTTCTTGTCAGACTTCTTCTTTAACTTTCTCTTCTTTGGCTCAGGTTCAGATACTTTCACAACCGTTTCCTCTTCTTCTTATTGTGGCTTCGGCATGTCAGTCATTTCCTCTTTAATATTGGTTAGCTCTGGCTCAGAAACCTTCCTATCCATTTCTTAATTTATTTCTTCTTCCTCTACGATCGGAGAGTTGGAAGGCTCTACGATCGAAATATTGTTGACAACCATGGAAGGGGGTTGGTTTGAGGACTCTCTGACTTTTTTAACCTTCTAGCTGTTTTCTTTGAGAAGCTGACTGAGAGAATCAACTTGTTCTCCAACTGTCTCCTTGATTGAATCCCTCTTCTGAGGAATGAATGACTCGTCCTGAGAGTCCTTAGGAATATTTTTCTTTTCTTCTTCATCAGACCTTGCTGCTTGGTCTGGGTAATTGCATGCTTCATTTTTAGTTTTTTCTGAGGTGGCTTCTTAGTAGTAGAAGCCAATGCCTCAGGGACCTCAGGGGCTACAGAACCCCTAGAGGTTTCTTCTTCCATCTCAGTAACCTTCCTTTTTAACTTGGTCACTGTAGGCTTCTGAACTTCGCTGAGGGTCTTCTTACTCCCCTTAGATTGCCTTGACCTCATTATCTTAACTAGATTCCTCTTCCAGTTATCAAAGAGCTTCTTGGTGATCTTCTTGTTGATGTTTAGGACGTCTCCCTCCTTCTCCTCGAGATGAGTCTTCAGCCTCTTCTTTAGAAAGATGTTGATGAACCTTCCATAGAACATTTTAGGAAGAGACTTTCCCGCTGCCTTCTTCTTCTTGGCATCATCGAACCATTTGGAGATCCAGTCCATTAGTACTACTCCAAAGTTTTCTTCTTTTCCATCACTATTGCAGATATGATCTTCAGTTAGAGTTTGCTGACAGAATCATAGGCCGAGTCCTTGCAAAGAAAGCATTTTTCCAACGATTTTAGCAAAGAACTCATAATCTTGGGGAAACTCCTTCTTCTTAATCCCTTTGAGCTCTGGGTTCTTCTTGTATCTCATAAGCTCCATCCCAGATTTCACATCTGCTTCATCGAAGGTAGTGGCTCCTTTATTCACGAACCCTAAACAGTGGTTCATCTCCAACACGTCGTAAGTAAGAGTGACATCTCTCACTTTTGTAGTAATGACCCCCACTTGCACAAGAGCCATTGATGTAGAATTCTTCAACTCTTTTTGTAAAGATTCTCAAACTCGTGCTCAGCACTTCGTAGAAACCCTGCCTTTTGTACTAAGTTCAGCACTGCTCGAAAATGGGTTTTAACTCATTCGAATTCGTTGAAGCTGAGCTGGTTTCCAGAGATAACTTGGTAAGTCGACATCTTTTGCATGGTTGATTTGTTCTAGAAAGAAACAAATTTAGTCTGATTTTGCAAGTTTGTAAGATAAGCTAAGGCTTGAGAGAGAGAGAGAGTTTGAATGCTAGAAAATTTAGATCGGATGAATAATTAAATTTTTTGAAATATAAATGTACTTCCCTCTATTTCGATTGAGTGAGACACGTTTTGAGCAGTTATTGGGTGCACGTTATGTCTTAACTGTCATTTACAACTATTAGTGTTGTCAGAATATGGTATTGACAAATACACGCAAGTATACGTGGTCAACGAGTAATATAGTGATAAGTAGAGTGTCGATTCCACGAGGAATATGCTAACAATATTATCCAAGTACTAACTTTGTACCAATTCAATCTTATTTAAACAAATGAATTTATGTCTGTAAAACTAAATTAATTAAAATAAAACTAAACTACTAACAAGGATTAAAATCAGATTTACAAGTTAAGATTATAATTTTCCCCAATGCCTCGTCTAAATCTCTTTATTCTCTTTTCAATTAATTAATCACAACGAATCGTTAACCGATAATTCATAAGTTATTTACCTAACTTCTTTCGATGATTTGATAAAAATATCTAATCTAATTAAATCACTATATTCCCCATGCGAAATAATTAAGATTAGATCCATTAGGAACAAATTCTCATAAAGTTATATGTGGCATATAGGTATAATCCTATCCTATGTACTAGCAAAATACTCAATCTTATAAACAATTAACTCAACATCTGTCATAATATAGGTATATTACTATCCTATATACAAATCTTGTTAATCACCCTAAAAAGAATAAACTTTCGCATGTCATCATATTCAAATCTTAACCCTAGAATTCATCTTCCAATTTCATCTAGATTATCAAATATAATTGCTAGCTAGACAATCATCAATAAGCACAAAATATGACAAATGATTCATATATGATCAAAAATAATCAATAAGAGAATAAATTAATTTAAATTACGCATTGGGTTCCATTGCAATCTCAATTAAGAATTTAGTTCATGGCGTAACGAAGAAACATCATAAAAATAATCAATAACATCCTTAAGGTACACAAGAATTAAAGAGAAGAGTTTATAGAATAAAATTTGTCAGGATTCTTGATCTCCAAGTCCAGCCTTCAAGTCTTGCCTCCTTTGCGTGCTTCCTCCTCGCTCTTTAGAAAATTTGCTTGTAAACCTTAGTTTTGGTGGTGTTAGGTTAGATGTTAGGCTGTTTGATTCATTTTTTGATTAGCCTTTAGATGTGTATTTATAGCCTCTATGTAGCTTAGTAGACATTTAATTCAATAATGAATCAATATGGCAAGTCCCAAGTTAATTAGAAGTGCAAAACTCAGCAAAATAAGCTCCCGCGCACAAAACAACGCAACAACACTCACTATTAGTGCAACAACGCTCCATAGTAGTGCAGCTGTGTTACACATTCTGCTCCTGCTCGTAGATCTTTTCGCAAGCTTCATTTTGACAGGTGCCACGTCCCGTAACTCTTCCCGGATAAAAAGTTATGACCCTTTTACCAACGGACATCGAACCAACGAATATCCTAGTGCCGCAACACTTTTGCAACTTCAAATTGACTATAATGCAACCATTTTGCTCCCATTTCCTATTCCTACACAAAAGCATAAAAACACTTAAAAAGGAACGAAAAATACCCTAGAACTCACAATTTCATCAAGCTAAAAGTACTTAATTTATAGGTATAAGAACCACTCATCAATTAGGCAGTTACTCTTTTCGTCTCTCGCTTAATCTGGATTTGACTTACACACGCTGTAAATTCTATATATCCACCCGACGATTTGATGGATATCATATAGCTCTCTTTTATAAGGCATTGGTATCTCTTTTATAGCTCTCTTTCATATAACTCTGCGATACCCCGCTACTCTACGAACCACTCTACGATTTTTGCTTCACTTCTTTTATTTTATAATTTCTTCCTGCAGAGTTAGTTTTCTCCAAAGCATAATATTAAGGATTTAAATTTAACATTCTTAATTAACTTATTAAATCTGGATTCATCTAATAGTTTGGTAAAGACATCTGCTGATTTTCAGTAGAGATAAAATGTAAGGATATGTTTCCATTTTGAACATGATCTCTTATGAAATGATATCTAATATCTATATGCTTAGTCCTTGAATGCATGAAAGGATTATGGGTAATAGCAATAACATTGGTATTATCACAGAATATAGGAATTGATTTAAATTCAAACCCATAGTCAGCTAGTTTCTTCATCTAAAGAATTTGAGCACAACAAATACCAGCAACAATATACTGAGCTTCTGCAATTGAAGTTAATACTAAGTTTTGTTTCTTGCTGAACCATGAGACTAATCTATTCCCAAGCATTTGACATGTACCACTAGTGCTTTTCCTATCTATTTTGCATCCTGTAAAATCAATATCCGAATACCCTATTAGATCAAAGGGTGACTCATTGGGATATCACAATTCTAAATATAAAGTGCCCTTAAGATATCTAAAAATCCTTTTAGCAGCCATTAAATGAGATTATTTTGGGTTAGCTTGAAATCTATCACAAATATAAATAGCAAACATGATATATGGTCTACTGCCAGTCAAGTAAAAGGGAGATCCAACCATACATCTGTATTGAGTAATATCAATACTTTTATCTTGTTCATCTTTGTTAAGCTTGGTTGCAGATGCCATTGGTGTTTTCATAGGAGTAGTTGATTCCATGTCATATTTCTTGAATAAATCTTTAATATACTTGACTTGGTTAATGAATATTTCTTTATCAGTCTACTTCACTTATAGTCCAAGGAAGAAGTTTAGCTCACCCATCATACTCATCTCAAACTTGCTTTGCATAAGCTTGACAAATCTCTCACATAACTTTTCATCATTAGATCCAAATATAATATCATTTACATAAATTTGTACTAACAATGTTTTATCTTTATGCTTCCTAAGAAATAATATTGTCTACTCTACCCCTAGTGAATCCTTTTTTAATAAGAAAATTGGTTAATTCTCATACCATAACGTAGGTACCTTTTTTAATCCATATAAAGCTTTATCTAATTTATAAACATAATTTGAGTAGTTGGATTGATAAAACCTAGAGGTTGCTCAACGTAGACCTCCTTTTGAAGTTCTCCATTGAGAAAAACACTCTTGACATCCATCTAAAATACCTTGAACTTCATATGGGAAACATATACAAGGAAGATTCTGATGGCTTCCAGTCTTGCTATAGGAGCAAAGGTTTTATTATTGTCATTTCCTTCTTCTTGAGAATATTCTTTAGCCACCAATCTTGCTTTGTTCCTTGTGATCACCTTATCTTTATCTATCCTGTTTCTGAATAACCATTTGGTGTCGACAAATGGATGATCTTTAGGTCTTAGAACTAATCTCCAAACTCTGCTTCTTTCAAACTGGTTCAGCTTTTCTTGCATGGCTTTAATCTAGCTTAAATCTTCCAAAGATTCTTCAATTTTCTTTGGCTCCATCTAGGAGAAAAAGCTTAGGAAGAAGCATTCATTTTGAGTTACAGACATAGTCTTGATTCTTGCATTGGGATCTCTAATAATCAGGTCTTGAGTGTGATGATCTCTCGCCCATTTGCTTCCAGTTAGAACATCAGTCCTTGTGCCTTCTTGTCTAAGTTTTTTAAGATCTTGCTCTAGTTTAGGAGAGTCTTCAATTGGTAGAGTCTCCATTTTGGGAACTATTGACTCTACGATCTCTTACTCCGACATTACGATCGTTGGATCTGACTCTATAATCTCTAAATCTTTTATCGTAAGGTTCTCCTACTCTACAACTGCTTGATCCTGCTGTACGATCTCATCAAAAGACATAAATTTTCTTGATTTCCCAATATCAGATTCATCAAACGTGACATGAATTAACACTTCAACGCTCAACAATTTTTTGTTAAACACTCTATAAGCTTTGCTATCTACAAAATATCCAAGAAAGATTCCTTCGTCTGACTTAGGTTGAAACTTGGTCAGGTATTGCTTGCCGTTGTTGAGGATGTAGCACGTATAGCCAAAGACATGAAAATAGCTAATGTTGGGCTTCCTTCCTCTCCATAACTTGTAAGGCGTCTTCTTGAAGGTGGAGTGAATAAGTGATTGATTCTGAGTGTAGCAGGTGGTATTGACAATTTTAGCCTAGAAATACTCAGGTAGTCGTGCTGCGGCTAGAAGAGTCCTTCCTGCCTCTATAAGAGTTATGTTCTTCCTTTCAGCTACTCTATTTTGCTGTGGAGTTCTTGGAGCTGGGAAGTTGTGATGAATAGCATTATCTTCACAAAGCTTATCCACCTCTGAGAAATCGAATTCTCTTCTATAATCACTCCTTATAGCCTTGATCTTCTCGCCTTTCTCATTCTCAACCAACTTGAAGAATTTGATCAATTGAGAGTTGGTCTCTTCCTTAGAGCTCAGGAAAAATACCCATGTTAACCTGGTATAGTCATTTACTATAAGTAGTGAGTACATTTTTTCTCCAAGGCTGACAGTCGGGATAGGCCCAAATAGATCCATATGAAGCACTTGCAGAGGCCTATCACTGGAGTTGACTGTTTCGCTCTTGAATGAGACTTTGGTTTGCTTTCTTAGCTGATAGGCTTTGCAAGGTTTCTCCTTAAAAATTTTTAGCTTTGGTAAACTTGAAACTAGATCTCTAGAGGTAAGCTTTGACATATTTCTTAAGTTCAAGTGAGATAGTCTTTTGTGCCACAGCCCGCTGACATCTTCTAAGGCTTTAGCAAAGAAGCATGCAATTTTTGTTGAACTCAGTTCTACAAGATTTACCACGTACACATTGCCTTTTTTAGTTTTAGTCAGCGTCAAAGAGTTTGATTCTAGGTCTTTGACTTAACATTGGTTGTTGAGGAAGATTACTTGATGCCCTTTATCACATAATTAACTGATGCTCAGGAGATTATATTTCAAGCCTTCAACAAATGTCACCTTGCTGAAGGATACAGCACCATTTCTAATAGAGCCATATCCCCTAGTATTTCTAGAATTATTGTCTCCAAAGACATTTGTAGGACCATCTTTTTCCTTGAAGTTCGATAAGAGAGCTTTGTTGTCTGTTACATGCCTTGGGCATCCACTATCGAGATACCATATTGAACTAGTAGAGCTCCTTTCCTGCAATAAACATTAACCTTTATTTTGGTACCCAAATTTGCTTGGGTCCAAATTTGTTAGTTCTTTTAGGGACCCATTTGCTTAATTCTAGGTTTATAATACACAGGGTAATCATTAAAATACACATAGTAGCTACATATCCATATTCATGACAGTTATAACATTTTATATGATGCATGCTAATGTGTGTGTAGATTCCTCCTTTTTGCGGACACGTGTGGACTATAAAAATCTATTGCCTTTCTTCTAGGCTCATATTCTCTTTGCTTCCACACTGCTCTACGATTCTGAGAATTCGTATGGTGAAAGTTAACTCTATGATTCTTGCCTGGTTGGTTCGTAGAGTAAGTATAACCTGACTCTACGATCCTTCGAGGCTTGAAAGTAGTGTTGGCCTTACCCTTCGGTTTCTTGAATCCTAAACCAGTGTGTGATATGTTGTTCTCAGGGATCACAACTTGGTCAACAAAGATTGTACAACTCATAATACTTAGCTCAGCAACCTCTGTGGATTTCACAAACACAATACTTCTATGGGGGTATAAGTACTGTTATTATTAGTCTCCAGCATTGTGTCGACACTACGATCTAAGGATGAATCTCCAAACCCTAATCCTTATCGATCTGCGACTGAGCTTTAACTTGTGATCAGGGAGTCCATTGAAGAAGAAGACCTATTCCATGTAAAAATAGTCTTTTTTAGCTCCTCAATCTTAGAAAGTAGAGTTGATTCTCTATGTGCAGATTGTTCAGTTATCTTTCTCAATTTCTCATTTTCAACTTCAAGCTTGGAGAGAGAGCTAGCATTTCATAGAGCAGTTTTCAACTCCACTTGTACTTTCTCTTTTCCTCTTAAAGGAGAGAATGGTCCCTTGATAGAAGCCTGAACCATTTCATACACTTAAGCAGATCGAATGTAATATCATGTAATGCAACCCTTAGATTATTTATATCTACATCAGCGGAGTTAAAATCAAATACCTCACTGATATCAATTTCTTGATGACCAGTGGTGCTGTCTGCTTCAGCTTCTATGGCCATGAGATATAGGTTGGTCATCTGAGGTCCTTCATCATCACTGGACTCTGAACTTGAATCATTTTCAAAGTCACTCAACGATCCCTCTACAACGAGACCTCTGTCTTTCTTCTGATACTTCTTGTGACCTTTGAATTCTTTCTTTGGAGCAGATTCTTTCTTCTTCTTATCTTTCTTCAACTCTTCTCTTATGGGCTTGTTGTACTCAACAATATAGTGACTTGGCTTTTTGCAATTATAGCACAGGTCTTTAGAATGGTCTCGGTTGTTGTTGTATCTTCTGGCTTGCTACTTTTGCCCTTCCTCATGTTTTCTTAGTCTTTTGGCAAGAAGAGCAATATCTTCATCATCTTCATCATCTCAAATTCATCTTCAACTAGAGCTTTTGAAGGTGCTTTCTGAGGCTTTAAGAGTGACTCTTTTTTCCTTCCTTCTTGGTTCTGATATAGTCTCTGCCTTTTAATTTAACTCAAGCTCATAGGTAAGGAGATTACCATAAACCTTCTGCACAATCATTTCATGTAGATTTTTCGATTCTCTTATTATCGTGGTTTTTGAGTCTCATTTGTTCAACAATGCTCTCATGAATTTAATGCTGAGGTCCTTGTTGGATAAACCTTCCCAAATGCTCTGAGGGAGTTGAGCAGAATGTTGAACCTCTTGTATGTGCTATTATATTCTCGCCGGGAACATGGGAGAACATCTCATATTGTTGAGTAAGAAGGGATTGCTTGTTTTCCTTTACTTCCTTTGTCCCTTCGTGCATCACTAGGAGAGCTTTCCACACCTCCTTTGCCGTTTTGCAGTTGACTATATTTTCAAATAAATCATCTTCTAAAGTCATGAACAAGATGTTCTTGGCTCTTTTGTCGAGCTGCACCAGCTTTTTCTCCATGTTCGTCCATTCTACCCTTTGTTTGACTACAACCTTGTTTGGATCATCGGTTGTTAGAGCGAGCTTTGTGGGAACATATGGGCCATTGATTACTGCATCAAACAACTCCTCATCTATTGCATCCATGTACGCCTGTATACGCACTTTTAAATTAGCAAATTTATCTTTATTACATAGAGGTGACTTGTTTCCACCAACAAGCTCAAAACTAGTTTTATTTAGTGCCATAGATCTACTCAAGTGATTTAAGCTTTGTTCTAGAGAACCTGCTCTGATACCACTTGTTATATCCCGAAGGCACTGGGAGATCTATAAAGGGGGAAGGGGGTTAAATAGATCTTTTAAAAAATTTGCCTTTAAAGAATAGTTACCAACTTATAATTTAAGTAGGGTGATTTAATAACTTTGCACAACAGAATGATAATTTAAAAATGTAGCGCCTCCAAATCCGGGTCCTTTGAACCTCGGACCTGGTACGTCATGATACATTATCTTCTTACACATTATACAATTAACGCGGAATATATAAACATACATTGTGTATTTCAAATGATTCTACAACAGTTTCTAAGACCTACAATCTTAACTCAATACATACCTTAATAGCTCAAAAGGTTTACATAATCATTTTCATAAGATAACATAATAGTTATCGCATATTAAGTTACTCTTGAACTTTTCCTCTTGTCTTTGTCCTTCCTGAAGCACTTGGGCTTAACTGAAATATTATCATGATATAGCAAGAGTGAGCAACTACTTTGCTCAGCAAGTTTAAATACAATAAAGATATATCATGATTAAAAAAGAATAGGCTTTCGAATTTTCAACAATATATAATAATCGTGAAAGAACGATAATCAAATTTCAATAAATAAATAATTGAATCAATAACGCTGAGTGGCCAACAATGGCCATGAACAAATTTGGTAATCAAGGTGATCAATCTTTCATACCAGGTGAACATATGCAACTTGCACTAAGTGCGATTAACAATAAATATCATTAATGTGGAATGATTGACAATAATTAAACCACTAGCATTCTTGAAATATTAACTCAAGTTTGAGTTAGGAAACTTACCTTGTCCGTCGATTACTGCTACGCAATCTAATATAATCTCTTTATTGAAAAAAACTATCATTATTAAGATTCATCTTCCAATTAGCATAACATATCTTTACTTAATATTTAGTTACATAATCAAACATTAAATAATTCCTTATTAAATCATCAGTAATATTATCGTCATTTGATAATCACCTAATCATAATCTTAAACTTCCATCTAATATTATTAACCATTTAATAATATTATTCTATTCACTTACTAACATTATTAATCATTTAATAATATTTAAATCACTTCTTAATATTATTAACTATTTAATAATATTTTATTCACTTTCTAATATTATTAATCATTTAATAATATTTTATTCCCTTTCAAATATTATTAACCCTTTAATAATATTTTGATTACTTAATATTATTTATTAATGTCTTAATCATTTACAAATATTATTAATCTTTTAATAATATTTTAATCACTTATTAATATTATTAATTATTTAATAATATTTTAATTATTTAATAATATTATTAATTATTTAATAATATTTTAATCATTTATAAACAATTTAATTTAATTGTTTATCTCTTTCTATTTAATTTATTTAACACACATATCATGCCATTCATATAAAATTTTATTAAAAATGACCAAAATACCCTTACAAACTCTTAATACATCATATAATAATTATTAATCAATAAAATCACATTTACATGTTATATAACTTAATATAACTCAATTATTCTTAATTTATCCATAGGTATTAAAAATACCAAATCAACTTATTATTTTTTTTATCTCCTGAAAAATATCAATATATAATATTTTAGTCACCAAATAATTTTTTTGTAATTTTCCAATTTGTTTCCTATTTTTAAATAGGCTAAAACAGTTCAAATCTGCAATATTTATCATAATTTATCCTTTTATCCACAAATTCTGAATTTCACACGATAGCTTCATACTACCATACACTAACTCCTGTAAAAATTTTACATTTTTCAGAGCTTTATATTAGGAGTTATAACAGTTTCTTTTTAAAATTATATTTTCTTTCACGGGCTAGAACTCCACTTCTGGACATCGAAATATTCCAAATTTTGGACAGCATCTAGTTAACTTGATATATTATCATACCGCAAAAGACCTGAATTTTTAAGGCCTTCTAATTGACCGAAACAGTCCACAAAAAGTTTAGGCCAGCAGGATTTTCGAATTTTTCGACAGAAACTGTTTTGCTAAAAATTGCGCTACGACCAGCTCGTTTAATACTTTTGAGTGATTCTAGTTGGGTTCATTAGATAACCCATAGATCTAACTCATGGCTTTGACGGATCTCAAAAGTAAGTTATGGTTTTAAAGTAAGAGCTATCGGAAGCGGACTGATTTTCTAGGGTTTTCTCAACTTGTTTACACAAACATTTTCTTGCTTTTCTTTGTCATCCAAGCACATCAACACACAAGTTGAGCACAACCAAGCATAAAACATCGTCTAACATATAGATCTACCATTATATAATTTAAAAATATATATACTTCTCTTTTGCTTTCAAAATAACACAAAATAAATTCAAGGTTAAGAGAAAAAAACACTTTTCAACCTTTTTATTCTAGAAAATTCTTCTTTTCTTCTCCTTCTTGTTATTACTTTACATGAAGATGGCAAAGTTCCTTGTTCTTCTTCATGGATTCGTCCCCCTCTTTTCTTTTCTCTCCAAGAGTATTTTCCCTCACAAAAGCTCTAAACTTTCTTAGACTTAGCAAAAATAAAAATGACTAACTCTTGCTAGCATTCTAGGTTGGTCTTATTTATAGATAGATTTTATTGTTACTTACAACTTTAGTAAGTCTACAGAACCACCAATGCAAGCTAGGAAATCTTATCACAAATCTAGACTTTAGAGATTTTTTTACTTGCAAAAAGAACTAAGTTAGTAAACTACTCACCAACTATGTGCTCTTGCACAAACTTAGAAGCAACAAATAAATTAAATTCACTCCATCTTGGCCGCACAATATTTTTGACAACCTCCTCTTCTTTTCCCCCTCATTTTTGATTTTCTTTTCATGCTTTAATTGATTATTTAGTCTTCTAGAAGTCTTCCACAATTGGGTCAAAGCCCGGACTCCTCTTTAATTCATCTTGGGCTTGAAATTTAATTTATTTGGGCAACATAAATCAAGTAACACTAAATCATTACTTGGGCTACTAGATTATACTAGTTTACTTGTTTTGGAATTTAATAATTAACTAAATTGAGTTAATTATATAATCCAATTAGACTTGCTATTTAAAATAGCTTAAGTTTATTAATTCAATTCTCTTGGGCTAGTCTACTAGTAACTAATTAATTACTTGGACTATTAATATAACACTTACGTTTATTAGCTTCTCATATTTATAATGTTTATAAATATGTTACATAGCTTTCCTTTCCATTTCTTTACTTACATCTTAACTTGTTTGGCAAATAAATAAATACATTACTTATATATTTATTTATTCCCTCATTTCAATTTTATATCATAATCTTTTTATCTTAATTCAATCTCTTATGTAACTTATTGGATTAAACTATGTCAATCCAATTTACCAATCTAGTTTGTCAATATAGTTTATGATATTCCAATCTAGGTTATTATATAATCCAATTAGACTTGTCATAATAGAAGTCAATTGAATTAGTTAGTTATGTTTAATTTATTAAACACTAACATATACTTACATATATATAGTTTAGGCTCGTTAAATTCAATTCATACATATAACTTGCTATATTATATCATTGACTTGCTTAATTAAATATTTAGGCTAGTTCATTAGTCACTAATTTAATTATTTGAACATTTCATGAGACTTAATTTAATAATTTAAATTGAGCCTCTTATATTACCATTCAAGTTTTTAATTAACAAGCTTATTTAATTTAATAAATAAGCTTCCTCTTATTCTTTTACGATTAATTTTAAATCAATCATTCATTTTGTTTGGCTAAAATATATTTAGCACTAGTCTAGACATATATGTATTTATACATATATGCATTCACCTTAACTTAACCATAACCCTTTAATTGAAATTTATTTTCTTAATAAATTTCTCACATAAATTATCTTATTTTCATTCGTCGAATAATTTTATCAAAATTTAAAGATATTATATTATCTTTCTCATAATATACATCTAAGTATATAACTTAATCAATTATAGGCTTTAAATTGTATGACCCATATTTTCTCAAATTTAATCCCTAATACATAGATTGGGGTAAAATGTTTACTCATTTTCTACACATCTCACTTCTTCAATTCTAGGTTCTTAAACTTTAACATTCCTTTCATCATTTAAGATCTTACTTACAAGTCTCAAATATCTGGGATATTGTATTACCCCTTCTTATAAAAATTTCGTCCTCGAAATTACAGCCTACTAATCTCTGCTCTTTTTATTTACCCAAAAATAGGTTTTCAATTTAACCTTTATCTAATCGTATCAGATTACATTATCAATTTAATGAGTACATGCTATTTCATTCTATGAGGATCTCTTCTATCATCACATGCTACCATAACTTCTCTCTAGGAGTTCAAGAAGATTTTTCATATCATGCTGAGGGGTCATATAGACCATGAACTCATAGTTTTAACGGTATTCCTACCGCAAAACGGTAAACTACTATGTATGTTTACAATCACGAAGAAGGTAAACTACTTCTGCAAGTACGTTAGGTGATCAACCTATCGTACCCTTACGTCGTGCACAACGTATCAATCTTGCATAGCGACTATTTGCACTCATAGATTGGAATATATTATCCAACCGGTATATCCCCCTTTTTTGGGGTTATTCACCTCAAACTTTTAGCATAAGACTCCGCACCAAAATAATTTGGTTCGGGATAACTTCTCAAAGAATACTTGAATTTCATAAACATTTGTCTAGCTGAATCAAATAGCTTAGACGTATACCAATAATTCGAACATCAATCGAAATATTTGTCTAGCCACTTAAATTGTCATTGACTTTTCTTTAACTAGTTCAAAATTCTGAAAATTATTTTATGACGTTATGATACCGCACTGTATTTACAGTCCGTTAAGGATTCCGTCATTTTTTGACTTTGTCATACTATAACATACCATAGTGGGCTGACGATCCTTGATGAGTGAGTTTTATACCTATGAACTGAGTACGTTTGGCTTGATAATTTGTGAGTTCTTAAATATTTTAAGTTAGTATTAGGTGTTTATAGTGTTTTTATGTTATTTTGTAGGAAGAAGCAAGGAATCGCAATCAGAACATCTTTTGGAGTACAATAAGCAAGTGAACGCAAGAAAGGAAGATTTTAGGGCTTTTAACACTAGGTTGGATGCATGTTATTGGTTTGGAACTTAGATTTTATTGTAGAGCTATTTCTTAGTTTTTCGGAACATCTTGAATCGTCATAATCGGAGTTCGGATGAGAAAGTAATGACCATTTTACCAACGGACGTTGAACCTCAAAGTTTGGAGTTGACATTTGCATAATAGCCACTTTAAGCCTAATTTTGACTTTGATTCAATCCGAGTATCTCAATTCTCAAAGAATGAAAGTTGTAGATCTCGTCGAGAGCTTCGATTTGATAGGTGGCAGGCCTCGTAACTCCTCCCGGATTAAAAGTTATGACTATTTTACCAACAGATACTGCAGCAGAAAATAGTCAGGCGCGACCGCGCTGGTCTGCATAAGGAAAAACTTAGTTTCTGGCACTTGAGCGCGGCCGCGCTGCTTTCTAGGCCAAATATGGGCGCGACCGCGCTGATTCGGGTAGGCTGTAATCTGTAATTGCAGTAGGCTGTAATATGTAATTTTATTTTTGATCCAAATTGAATGGAATAAGGATTGTAACTTCTAATTGGTTTAGGACTTTAACTAGAACCTATAAATACATGATGTGAGGCATAGAATAAGGGAGATCTTGCTACTGTTTGCTAACCCTAGTTTGGGAGAAAGAGATAGAGGCTTGAAGCAATTGCATGAGCACGAAGGATTTAATTAAGGAACTGAAGGAGAGACTCAAGGATTGCGTCTACAGATTCTATTCTCTTCTCTACCTCTTATTTTGTATTCTTGAATGTTTTATCAATTGTGTATTATGGATTTTAATTTAATCATGAACTAATTTCTTTTTAAGATTACAATGGAACTTATTGCGTAGATTTATTGATATACTTCCTTGTTAATTATTGTTGATAATTATCAGATTGTCTATTATGATTTGTGATTAATTGCTTAATTGTCTGATCAACAATTACCATGGTAATCTATATGAACTCGAGAGATGGATTATAGATTTAGACCTGATCATAATAGTATGTGATTATGTTTTCTGCATGGTGATGGAACTCATGATTTGTGTTTAGGATAAAGATATACCTATACGCCGCATATAATCTGATAGGGAACCTATGCTTTAAACCTTCTTTAATTGTAATTCGCATAGAGATATAGTGAATTAGTTAACTAGGGTGGTCATCTTAAATCTATCATCTGTGGATTTAAGTTGATTCGTTTATGATACATTGAGAGATGATCATAAATATTGATAACTTATCGATTAACAATCTGAATTAGTTAGCATAACTTAATAGGAACTGTATTAATTCAAGTGAAACATTAAGGGAAATTGTAATCTTAAGCCTTTTTATCTGAATTCAATTCTTGGTAGTTAGTGATTAATTAGTTTAGTACTTTATTATCTAAAATTCACAATCTTAATCAGTTGTTTAAATAAAGTTAATTTGATTATGAGTTAGTAATTAGTAATTATTATTAAATAATTCCTCATGAGATCGACAACTCTCTTATCACTTTATTTTTTATGGACTGCGTATACTTATGTATTTTGCTAGTATAGATTTAGGCAAACAAGTTTTTGGCGGCGTTGTCGGGGAATTAATTTAATAATTTTTGCCAATATTAATTTTAATCAAATTAGTCTTAATTTAAACGTTTTTAGTTATTTATTTATTTTATTCTACTTCTTTTTCAGGAACCATGGCCAACTATGATTATCAGTGGCCTTATACGAGAATCACTCAACCAAGAGCGGTAGAGATTTATGAACTCAATGAATTGTCGGCACAAATTGAGACACTTTCGAGGAAGATTGATGCTTTTGCAGCACAACGTATTCAAAGTGTAAAGATTATTTGTGATTATTGTGCTGAAAATCATCCGAGTCATCAATGCGCTATCAGTTTTGAGTCGATGCAGTATGGTGGCAACTTCGGTAATTATCCCAATGATTATGCCTATTTTAACAATTATCATCAGGATTTTGGGTATCACCTGAATTTTTTATGGAGCGATAACAATCAAATCCAAACCTTTGCTCCAAGCCACTCATATACTCCAGAATTTCAAGATCAAGCTCCTACTCAAGAAGAAAAGATGTCAAGCTTAGAAGAACTTTTGTCCAAGATCATAACTTCGAATGAGGAGAGTAGGAAAAGTCAGGAGATTTCAGCCCGGAATATTGAGAACTACGTAGAACAGATTTTAAATGCCATTAACAATCGCCATCAAGGTGAATTGTCAAGTAACTTGGTTCTTGAAACTGATAGAGTGCCCGAGCTAATTTGTGAAAATTCAAATATAGAGGTGTCTACTGCTGTGAAACCAAAGCTGCAACCGGACGTGCTAATTGACGATGATTCTGATATGGAGGAGACAAGTGGGGATCAAGAAAATACAGCCGAGGAAGATCTAGCCTTGAGTTTCAACGCTGATGAGCCGATTTTGTTAGTGCCCCATGTACCTTCTTCACCAAAGCTTAAGGATCAGGGTGGTTTTGCAATCCCATGCCCAATTGGTAGTCATGTCTTAGGCAAAACTCGATGTGTCATTAGAGCTAGAATACATTTGGAGCCATGGTGGGACGAACAAGGGGTCCATGAGAAGATAGCCGATGATCCTATTGTGTTTGAAAAGCTTCAATCCAACATTCCGTTCACAGACACAATGGACCAAGAACTTAGCTATTTGAAGTTTATAAATAAAATTTTATCCAAAAGTAAAAAGCTAAGTGAACTTGATATAAGGGCCCCTACTGCAGCAAAACCCTCAAATATTACTTGGTTATTAATGGATGGAGGGTTCCTCAATTATGGAAGGGGAGTTGGATAGAAATTGAAGTAGTCAGGCTGAGACTATAAAACAAGCGCTTAGTGGGAGGCAACCCAAGTTTAATTTTTAGTTTTAGTTTTTATTTATTTTATTAGGTTTCATAGTAATTAATAAATTTGCATTTATTAGGATTTAATAAACTTGCTTCTAATGTGTTTTCAGGTTAGTCGAGTCCAATTCAAGTGCAGTGCCTTATTCAGTCAAATGTGGTTAGCTTATTCTTCAGACTTATCGGACAACGAGGAAGATTGCTATATTTTCAGGGAAATCCTCTGCTTTACTTTTTTCTATTTTAGCCATTGAGGACAATGTCTAGCTTAAGTTTGGGGGTGTGTTCTTATTTTATGTGGTACTTGTGCGTTTTAGGTTGTTAGATTTGCATTTTAGTTAATATGTTTTTAGGATAGTGGAGCAATGCTTTGATTGAATTTGGTTGATGATAAAAAATGGGATTAAATTTTTTTTTGAGAAGCATGCTTAGTTTATATTCTGACTTATGAGTTGGGTTTACACTGTTTGTGATCTTTTTGAACTTCAAAGCACATATCCATCTGTTTAGCTAGTTATGAGTTAAAAAAAATTTTGGTTGAATACTTGTGAAAGATATCATTGAAACTTTAAAATCTTATTTGAGCATCATTCAAAGCGAAATTTAGGCATTAACATAAGTTTGGGGGAAATCTTGGGTTATTGAAAATTTTAAAAATTATGAAACCTTCCTGAGTTAGAAAGATGAATAATGTGGTGAGTTAAGATGGAGCGTAAAACGCACTCACCCATAAACACAAGCACGAGAAGGAGCGTAAAATGCACTCGTGCGAGAGAAAACGAGAGGGAGCGTAAAACACACTCGTTCAATGAGAAGTGAGATGGAGCGTAAAATGCACTCACTAAAAAAGAGAAAGAAAAAATAAAAGAAAATTTGTGTTTTAAAATACTTGGAAAGGGTTCAAGTGTGCTTAAATGTATGAAATATCCTTTTTTTTTCTCTCAATTTTATGTTTTGCCTTTATTAGCGGAGATTAATGTGAAAGCAGGTTTTTAGAGTTGATTTGAAAATCTTTTATGAGTATTTGATTATATGATCTAGTGTGAGTCATGGCTAGTTGAACATTTGGATGCACACACACGCACTTAAAGGATCATAAGTAGTTGTGGAACTAATGATTAGGCTGAAATTTTAGGCTTTGCATGTTTTCAGAAATTTTTCTTGAGTTAACATTAGAAGAAATCTTTGAGGCTATTATGCAAATTTGTATTGATTCATTTCTCGAGTCTTATGAGTTGTTATTTAGAATTAGTTGTTATAGTTATTGTTCTTAGTGTTTGCTTGAGGACAAACAAAGATTTAAGTTTGGGGTATTTGATGAGTGAGTTTTATACCTACGAACTGAGTGCGTTTGACTTGATAATTTGTGAGTTCTTAAATATTTTAAGTTAGTATTAGTAATTTATAGTGTTTTTATGTTATTTTGTAGGAAGAAGCAAGAAAACGCAATCCGAACATCTTTTGGAGTACAATAAGCAAGCAAAAGAAAGAAGGGAAGATTGTAGGGCTTTTAACACTAGTTTGGATGCATGTTCTTGGTTTGGAACTTGAATTTTCTTGTAGAGCTACTCCTTAACTTTCCGGAACATCTTGAATCGTCACAATCGGACTTCGGATGAGAAAGTAATGACCGTTTTACCAACGGACGTTGAACCTCAAAGTTTGGAGTTGCCATTTGCATAACAGCCACTTTAAGCCCAATATCGACTTTGATCCAATTCGAATCTCTCAATTCTTAAAAAATGAAAGTTGTAGATCTTGTCGAGAGCTTCGATTTGATAGGTGGCAGATCTCGTAACTCCTCCCGGATCAAAAGTTATGACCATTTTACCAACAGATGCTGTAACAAAAAATAGTCGGGCGCGGTCGCGCCAGTTCCTAGTGTATTTTGGGTGCGGCCGCACTTTTGGCCTTGATAATTTGTAAGTCTTTGGGTATTTTATGTGATTTTATTGTATGTTTATCTTATTTTTAGATATTATGGTTTTATATTGCTTTTATGTGTTTTTGTATTACTTTTATGTGTTTTTACTTAGTTTTGTAGGAAATTGAGCAAAAGTTATTTGAACGTCAATGTTTGGAGTGCCTTGAGTGCCATTTTCATCTCAACATTGACATAGCAGCTGCTTGCGGCCCAATTTCAACCATGATCCAATCCTTATCTCTCAAAACGCAAAGAACGAAAGTTGTAGATATTCTCCTCAGCTTTCCGGAACATCTTTTATCATCCCAATGAGAGTTCGTATGATAGAGTTATGGTCGTTTTACCAACGGATTTGGCATGTATTTTTTATAGCAGCTACTTTGAGCTCAATTTCACCCTTGCTGCAGCCATTATCTTGCAAACTCCAGTTATGGAAGTTGTAGAGCTACTTCTTAGCTTTTCATAGCCTCTTGATTTCGAGTTCGTATGAGAAAGTTATGGCCATTTTACTAACAGACGTCAAAGCTGAGTCGGGTGATAGCACACTGGCACGCGGGATGAGCGCGCGGGGCAGCGTGGGCGGCATGGGCGCGCACGGCTGGGCAGCGCATGGGCGCGGGCGCGCCAGCCAGCGCGCGGACGCGCTAAATTCGCCAGATTTCGCGATTTTCAGCTCTTTTTCTCAAAATATGTGGGCTAAGCTAGGGTTTGCTTGGTGATGAGTGATTTTTATACCTACGAATTAGGTACTTTCGACTTGATGAATTTGTATGTTCTTAGGTACTTTATGTTTATTTTTATGTATTTTTATCTAACTGTTATACAATGTGGCTTTATATTACTTTTATATGTTGTTGTATTATTTGTATGTGTTTTTACGTTGTTTTGTAGGAATTGAAATAAAAGCCCCTTGGATCGATGCGTTGTTGGCTTGAATTTGGCACTCTAGCTGCTTGTTTCTCAATTTCACCCATGATTCAATCCGAATCTCTCAAAACTCAAAGAACGAAAGTTGTAGATCTTTGTCTTAGCTTTCCAGAGCATCCAGAATCATCCAATTTGAAGTTCGTATGAGAGAGTTATGGTCTTTTTACCATCGGATTTTGCATACATTTTACACATCAGCTGCTTCCCGGCCAATTTGAGACTTGCTACAGCCATTATCTCGACGAGCTCCAGTTATGAACGTTGTAGAGCTACTTCTTACCTTTCCATAGACTCTTTAATCGCCTTAATCCGAGTTCGGACGAAGAAGTTATGGTCATTTTTCTAACAGATGTCGAAGCTGAAAATCCATACTCAGAGACCTTCGCTACAGCGCGAATTCCTAGTGTAAATGGCGGCGCCGCAGCGCCAAAATGCAGTAGCCTCACGCCGCAGCGCGAGTTTCAGGCCAAATGGTGACGCCGCAGCGCGAGGCACGAATTCTGGGCAGAACAGGTTGATAAATGCCTATCCTAATGACCCAAAAACATTAATTCTCATTTCTACTTGCAACCTAAAGGGAGAAAAGAGAGAGGGGGCAGAAGAGCTTGGAGCAAGGAGAGGAGGCCATGGCCTTATGCCATGGTTCTTCAAGAGCTTCAATGGTGGAGCTTCATGTACCAACAATGGTGGAGTTTATCTACCAATTAAGGGAAGCCATCCTTTCTTTCTTTTTCTTCTAGTGTCTAGGACTCATTCTTGGGGATCTAGTGCTACCAATTGTAACACCAATGGAGACAGGGAATTGAATTAAACTTCTAGTTTTTATTTGATACTTGTATTATCCATGGATGATTACCTAATATTTGGAATAGTTTGATTTATTAGTATGAATTAAACTTTTATCTTGCTTTCCGTTTGATTGGTGACATGTGAATTGATTCATTGTCTTTTGAGCTTAATGTTTAATTGCTAAGGAATTGGTAATTAGCTTGGTATTCTATATGAAATTGGAAATTGGATTATAGATTCATACCATGAATATAATAACATGTGATTGTGTTATACATAATTTGTGTATTGTCAATTCATTGTGACTGCCATGATCAAAAGGAGAGTTAAGAGCTTTGAACAAAGTGATGCACACCAAGTGTTTGACAAAATGCTTGTGTGTGGATATTGTGTTCTTAGCTTTTTACCTATCCATTTATGTTTTAAAATAAGTGTTTAATTAAGATCGAGGTGACTTGAAGTTGATAATTGGGACACGTTAGAGATAATTCCTCGTGGGATCGACTTTTACTTTCATTATATTACTTCTTAGACCGCGTATACTTGCGCGAGTTTTTCGGTTGCGAAATAGACCAACACCTGGGGTATTATAAATAAAACATGTAGCCTCCATTTTATTTATCTTTTATACTTATAGGATCAGATTTAGAGAGAGAGAGAGGAGGCTTGGAGCAAAAAGAGGGAGGCCATGGCCATTGGCTATGGTTCTTCTAAAGCTTGGAGGTGCTTCAATGGAATTTCATCCAACAACAATGGGGAAGCCATCCTTTATCTTTCTTTATCTTTCTTTTTCCTCTATGTAATTAGTTTTAATTCTATGATTGTAATTGAACCCATTGCTTATTTGAATTGATTTCTTTTACTTTGATTATTGTTACTCATATGAATTGGTTATCATAACCTTTGCTTATAGATTAATTGCTTGGCTCGTAATTATCTTGGGAACCTATATGAAATTGACGAATGGATTATAGTGTTGAGACCTAGTTATGATATCATGCGAAAGTTAAAGATTGTTGTGGGTGATTAATAAAGATTTAGTGACGTGTGTCTTGTTGATTATCCTCAATGATAGGTAACTTAATAGTATTTAGGATAGACATATACCTAGATACCGTGTGCAACCAATTGAGAATCTATCTTAATGACTTCTTATGTGAAAGTTGGTAATTGAAAGGGTGGTTAATGAGATTTAGTGACATGTGTCTTGTTAATTATTCTTGAAATTGGTCTCTTGATAGTGTGTAGGATAGACATATACCTACGTGTCGCATTAGGAAGATTCGTAATTGACTATCGACAGAGGCTCTTACGTAATTGTGATTTTTCGGATATCAATTCTATGTGGTTAATTGATCTAAAAGCAGAGTTAAGATATTTAAACAAAGCATTGCACGCCAAGTATTTGACAAAATGCTTGAATGGGGGAAATTGTAATCTTAGATCTTTATCTATCTATTTTTGTTATTTATATGTCATGCAATTTAGATATAACCTTTATCTGTCTCTTGAATTAAAGAGTTTGATTTAGATCGAGTCGATATTGAGTTAGTACTTGGGGATACATTAGAGTTAATTCCCTGTGGGTTCGACAACTCTCTCTTATCATTATATTACTTGTTGACCGCGTATACTTGCACGTATTTTTCAGTTCCAAAATTAACCAACAAGTTTTTGGCTCCGTTGCCAGGGAATTATTCTTCTAATATTTTTCCAATATAATTTCAATAGACTTGATCTTAATTTGAACTTGTCTTTCTATTTTAAATAAAGTTAGGTCGAGGACTATTAACAAAGCGCTTCTTGGGAGGCAACCCAAGTTTATTGTTTTGCTTTTGTTTGATTGCATTTTAGGTTGTTTAATTACATTTTAATTTCTTTAATTGTTTTTAGGGACCGAGTACTACGCAATTGGGATTGTGACCCCAACTTTAAGGACTTGAAAGATGATATCAATGACGCTACACGTTCTCAGGGAAGTTTTTTGTTTTACTTTTTCCTATCTTAGACATTGAGGACAATGTCAATTTTAAGTTTGGGGGTAGTACTTAGTGTTTGTGTATTTTTAATTTAGTATTTATGTGTTTTAAGTGTGTTTTTCGTATTCAAAAAAAAAATTAAAAATTAGAATGTGTCTCTTGAGCATTGTTTTAATTTGATTTGAACTATAATCCATGGTCAATGATAATAACTTGATTGAATAGATTTTAACTCATGGAAAGTGGACAAATATCGCTTAGTCTTTGTGCTTAACATATTGTTAGTTATTGCTTTGCTTATGAGTCCTTCCACTTTTATGCACTTACCCATGTGCATTGAATTAGTTGTATTCATTGGATGACTTATATGACCGAATGCTTGTGGGAGATATCTATAAGCTCTAGAACTCGTTTAAACATCACTCGAAGCAAGGTGTCCAAATTCAATAGGTTTGATTTGTTGGTTATGTGGTGAGTTGAGATGGAGCGTAAAACGCACTCACTCATAAACACATGCTTAGGGGAGATAGAGCGTAAGACGCACTCTCCTATTAAAAAGTATATATATATGGATAGAAAGTTATATATCGCAATTCTTGCGGTGGGTTAAGAGGGAGCATAAAACGCACTCTCCCATAAGAGCGGGCTTAGGTTGAAATGGAGCATAAAATGCACTCGCCTAGAGTCCTTTGATCTCAAATTTTTTGGAAATTGTGATTTGTATACATTTGCGGTAGTGATATCTAAGCATGTAGTTTTTATTGTTTGTTTTGATTTCTTTCATAAGGTAATATGGTTGCATATGTTCATCCGAGCTATAATTGGTTTAGTGCAATTGGTTACTCACACACACACACGGAAGGGACCTAAAGCAAGTTATGACTAGCTAATTGAAATTTTAGACTTGCAACGTTTTGTTTGTTTTCTTGAGTTCTATGTGTTGATGCCTTTGAGACCATTGTCGACTTATTAATTCATTGCTCAAGGTAGGTTGTATTAGAAGTGTTTGATTTGTGTAATTTGGGTTTGTTTTGCTTGAGGACAAGCAAAAATTTAGGTTTGGGGGTATTTGATGAGTGTGTTTTACACACAATTTGGGTACTTTTGGCCTTGATAATTTGTAAGTCTTTGGGTATTTTATGTGATTTTATTGTATGTTTATCTTATTTTTAGATATTGTGGTTTTATATTGCGTTTATGTGTTTTTGTATTACTTTTATGTGTTTCTACTTAGTTTTGTAGGAAATGGAGCAAAAACTATTTGAACGTCAACGTTTGGAGTGCCTTGAGTGCCATTTTCAGCTCAACATTTAACATAACAGCTGCTTGCGGCCCAATTTCAACCATAATCCAATACGTATCTCTCAAAATGCAAAGAACAAAAGTTGTAGATATTCTCCTCAGATTTCCGGAACATCTTGAATCATCCCAATGCGAGTTCGTATGAGAGAGTTATGGTCGTTTTACCAACGGATTTGGCATGTATTTTACACAGCAGCCACTTTGAGCTCAATTTCACCCTTGCTGCAGCCATTATCTTGCCGAACTCCAGTTATGGAAGTTGTAGAGCTACTTCTTAGCTTTCCATAGCCTCTTGAATCGCCTTATTTCGAGTTCGTATGAAAAAGTTATGGCCATTTTACTAACAGACGTCAAAGTTGAGTCGGGTGACAGCACGTTGGCGCGGGCGCACGGGGCAGCGTGGGCGCGCGCGGCTGGGCAGCGCATGGGTACGGGCGCGCCAGCCAGCGTGCGGACATGCCAGATTCGCCATATTTCGCGATTTTCAGCTCTTTTTCTCAAAATATGTGGGCTAAGCTAGGGTTTGCTTGGGGTATTATAAATAGAACATGTTGCCTCCATTTTATTTATCTTTTAGACTTCTAGGATAGATTTAGAGAGAGAGAGAGAGGAGGCTTGGAGCAAAAAGAGGGAGGCCATGGCCATTGGCCATGGTTCTTCTAAAGCTTGGAGGAGCTTTAATGGAGGTGCTTCAATGGAGTTTCATCCAACAACTATGGGGAAGCCATCCTTTATCTTTCTTTTTCCTCTATGTAATTAGTTTTAATTCTAAGATTGTAATTGAACCCATTGCTTATTTGAATTGATTTCTCTTACTTTGATTATTGTTACTCATATGAATTGGTTATCATAACCTATGTTTATAGATTAATTGCTTGGCTCGTAATTACCTTGGGAACCTATATGAAATTGACGAATGGATTATAGTGTTGAGACCTAGTTATGATATCATGCGAAAGTTAAAGATTGTTGTGGGTGATTAATAAAGATTTAATGACGTGTGTCTTGTTGATTATCCTCAATGATAGGTAACTTGATAGTACTTAGGATAAACATATACCTAAATACAACCAATTGAAAATCTAATCTTAATGACTTCCTATGTGAAAGTTGGTAATTGAAAGGGTGGTTAATGAGATTTAGTGACATGTGTCTTGTTAATTATTCTTAAAATCGGTCTCTTGATAATGTGTAGGATAGACATATATCTACATGCCGCATTAGGAAGATTCGTAATTAACCATCGACAGAGGCTCTTACGTAATTGTGATTTCTCGGATGTCAATTCTATGTGGTTAATTGATCTATAAGGGGAGTTAAGATATTTAAACAAAGCATTCCACGCCAAGTGTTTGACAAAATGCTTGAATGGGGGAAATTGTAATCTTACACATTTATCTATCTTTTTTTGTTATTTATATGTCATGCAATTTAGATATAACCTTTATCTATCTCTTGAATTAAAGAGTTTGATTTAGATCGAGTCCATATTGAGTTAGTACTTGGGGATACATTAGAGTTAATTCCCTGTGGGTTCGACAACACTCTCTTATCATTATATTACTTGTTGACTGCGTATACTTGTGCGTATTTTTCGGTTGCAAAATCAACCAACACTGCTCTGCAGGAGGAAAAACTTAGTTTCTGGCACTTGAGCGCGGCCGCGCTAGTTTCTAGGCCAAATATGGGCGCGGCAGCGCTGGGTTGGGTAGCTAAAAAGCTTATTTTTGATCCAAATTGAATGGAACAGGGATTGTAACTTCTAATTGGTTTAGGACTTTAACTAGAACCTATAAATACATGATGTGAGGCATAGAATAAGGGAGATCTTGCTACTTTTTGCTAACCCTAGTTTGGGAGAAAGAGATGGAGGCTTGAAGCAATTGCAAGAGCACGAAGGATTCAATTAAGGAGCTGAAGGAGAGACTCAAGGATTGCGTCTACAGATTCTATTCTCTTCTCTACCTCTTATTTTGTATTCTTGAATGTTTTATCAATTGTGGATTATGGATTTTAATTTAATCATGAACTAATTTCTTTTTAAGATTGCAATAGAACTTATTGCGTAGTTTTTATTGATATACTTCCTTGTTAATTATTGTTGATTATTATCAGATTGTCTATTATAATTTGTGATTAATTGCTTAATTATCTAATCAACAATTACCATGGTAATCTATATGAACTCGAGAGATAGGTTATCGATTTAGACTTGATCATAATAGCATGTGATTGTGTTTTCTGTATGGTGATAGAACTCATGATTTGTGTTTAGGATAGAGATAGACCTATACGCCGCATATAATCTGATAGGGAACCTATGCTTTAAACCCTCTTTAATTGTAATTCGCATAGAGATATAGTGAATTAGTTAACTATGGTGTTCATCTTAAATATATCATCTGTGGATTTAAGTTAATTCGTTTATGATACATTGAGAGATGGTCATAAATATTGATAAGTTCTCGATTAACAATCTGAATTAGTTATCATAACTTAACATGAAGTGTATTAATTCAAGTGAAACATTAAGGGAAATTGTAATCTTAAGCCTTTTTATTTGAATTCAATTCTTGGTAGTTAGTGATTAGTTAGTTTAGTACTTTATTATCTAAAATTCACAATCTTAATCTGTTGTTTAAATAAAGTTAATTTGATTATGAGTTAGTAATTAGTAATTATTATTAAATAATTTCTCGTGGGATCGACAACGCTCTTATCACTTTATTACTTGTGGACTGCGTATACTTGCGTATTTTGCTAGTATAGATTTAGGCAAACAATCTTTAGATCATATCCAACACTAGGTTAATCTGCATTGATGACTCCATCATCTGTCATTCTACACCAGGTTCCATGATGCATTAATGACTATTTAAAAATATATTTTGATATATTTCAAATCATGTTTGTCTTAGCTGAAACAATTAGCATAGACATATAAATAATAGAACTTTTTAAACTCATTGGTTCAATAATCTGACCCAATATTTTTGAAAAATGCTGTTATTAGCACAATGTCAATAAATTTCGAAATCTAGCAAAGCTAGAAGATTTGGAATACCTATGCTCTCTCCATCAACTCCAATTTCTCCCATGATCCATTGCTTAATAATTATATCTGTTTCTATCATCCTTAAAGTTTACTACACTGAAAATCCTCAGATCTCAATACATAACTTTTCTATACCCCATCATCAAACATACCACACGTTATGAGTTCAGGAACTTACCACAATAATATGAGTTTAGGAGCTTGTCCTATTAATATGTAGTCCAAGAATCGATCAAGGACTGTCCATATGCTTAGGGGTTCAAAAACATACCATACGATTATGAGTCACAAACTTACCATAAGTATGAGTTTTAAGAACTCACACCTAATCTTAATATTCTCTAACTATTAAATATAATATTAGAAAAGAATCACCTTCTCGTCATATGTATATCGATAGCGCGATACCATCATTTCAATGATTATCCATGTGATAAACTGAGAAGTCGTTAGACCAAGCACAAAATCCCTGCCCATACAAAGGCTTGTATGACTCAGCTATCACATGAGTTCTTAATTGAAATCCCACATAATGCTGATTTTATCTTGCTCTTTGCTCAATACGAACTTTCAATTCGTATCCCATCATTTATAACTCCTTCTAAGTTTTATCTTCGTACTATCTTCAAGTACCTTTTTCGTGTAACAATTCTGCTATAAAGTTTTCAATCATTCGATTGATCATTTATCATTTCATGTCTTAATCAGATCACGTTGTGATCTTTCTTATAATCGTATTATATTACGATTCTTTTCTATCTCATGGTCGTTTTGTTTTACGATATTCTTATCTTTCCCTTTAATCATGTTATATTATGATTTCCTTTATACTTTTACTCTTATAGACTTTGTCTATTCATCATTACTTGTCATCTTTATTATCAGAGTCAAGTAACTCCGGATTCTTATCTTTATAACTCTTTAAGATTCTTCTTTGAATCTTCTTTATCTTCTTCTAATCTAAATAATGAATTTCCTAAATTCATCTCTTAGCACTTAAACTCGACTTGAGTTTATTTCTTATCATCTTTATCATCATCTCTACGGTTATAGTCTAAGGTACTCCTACCTAAGATTTATAACCTATCAGCTCTGATACCAACTGTAACACCCCCAAATTCGGGTCCCTTGAACCTCGGACCTGGTGCATCACGATACATCATCTTCTTACATATTATACAATTAACGCGGAATATATAAACATACATTGTTTATTTCAAATGATTCTACAACATTTCCCAAGATCTACAACCTTAACTCAATACATACCTTAATAACTCAAAAGGTTTACATAATCATTTTCATAATATAACATAATAGTTAATGCATATTAAGTTACTCTTGAACTTTTCCTCTTGTCTTTGTCCTTCTTGAAGCACTCGAGCTTAACTAAAATATTATCGTAATATAGTAAGAGTGAGCAACTACTTTGCCCAGTAAGTTTAAATACAAGAAAGATATATCATGATTGAAAAAGAATAGACTTTCGAATTTTCAACAATATATAATAATTGTGAAAGAACGATAATCAAATTTCAATAAATGAATAACTGAATCAATAACGCTGAGTGGCGAACAATGACCATGAACAAATTTGGTAATCAAGGTGATCAGCCTTTCATACCAGGTGAACATATACAACTTGCACTAAGTGCGATTAACAATAAATATCATTGATGTGGAATAATCGAGAATAATTAAACCACTAGCATGTTTGAAAATATTAACTCAAGTTTGAGTTAGGAAACTTACCTTGTCCGTCGATTACTGCTATGCAATCTAATATAATCTCTTTATTGAAAAGAACTATCATTACTAAGATTGATCTTCCAATTAGCATAACATATCTTTACTTAACATTTAGCCACATAATCAAATATTAGATAATTCCTTATTAAACCATCAGTAATATTATCGTCCTTTGATAATCACCTAATTATCATCTTAAATTTCCTCTAATATTATTAACCATTTAATAATATTATTCTATTCACTTACTAACATTATTAATCATTTAATAATGTTTAAATCACTTCTTAATATTAACCATTTAATAATATTTTATTCATTTTTTAATATTATTAATCATTTAATAATATTTTATTCCCTTTCAAATATTATTAACCCTTTAATAATATTATGATTACTTAATATCATTTATTAATGTCTTAATCATTTACAAATATTATTAATCTTTTAATAATATTTTAATCAGTTATTAATATTATTAATTATTTAATAACATTTTAATTATTTACTAATATTATTAATTATTTAATAATATTTTAATCATTTATAAACAATTTAATTTAATTGTTTATCTATTTCTATTTAATTTATTTAACACAAATATCATGTCATTCATATAAAATTTAATTAAAAATGACCAAAATACCCTTACAAAGTCTTAATACATCATATATTGATTATTAATCAATAAAATCACATTTATAAGTTTTATAACTTAATATAACTTAATTTACTCAATTATTCTTAACTCATCCATAGGCATTAAAAATACCAAATCAACTTATTATTTTTTTATCTCCTGGGAAATATTAATATATAATATTTTAGTTACAAAATAATTTGTTTATAATTTTTCAAATTCGTTTCCTATTTTTAAATAGGCTAAAACAGTCCAAATCTACAAAATTTATCATGATTTATACTTTTATTCACAAATTCTGAAATTCATACGGTAGCTTCATATTAGCATACACTGACTCCTGTAAAAAATTTACATTTTTTGGAGCTGTAGATTAAGAGTTATAATAGTTTCCTTTTAAAATCGCATTTTCTTTCACGGACTAGAACTCCACTTCTGGACATCGAAAAATTCCAAATTTTGGACAACATCTAGTAACTTGATATATTATCATATCACAAAAGACCAAAATTTTTAAGGCCTTCTAACGGACCAAAACAATCCACAAAAAATTTAGGCCAGCAGGATTTTCGGATTTTTTGACAGAAACTGTTTTACTAAAAATCGCGCTACGGGCAGCTCGTTTAATACTTTTAAGTGATTCCAGTTTCCTTAGATAACCCATGGATCTAACTCATGACTTTGACGGATCTCAAAAGTAAGTTACGGTTTTAAAACAGGAGTTGTCGGAAGCGGACTGATTTTCTAGGGTTTTCTCAACTTGTTTACACAAACTTTTTCTTGCTTTTCTTTATCATCCAAGCATATCAACACATAAGTTGAGCACAACAAAGCATAAAACATCGTCTAACATATAGATCTACTATCATATGATTTAAAAATATATACTTCTCTTTTGCTTTCAAAATAACACAAAATAAATTCAAGGTTAAGAGAAGAGAACACTTTTCAATCTTTTTATTCTAGAAAATTCTTCTTCTTCTCGTTCTTGTTATTACTTGACATGGAGATAGCAAAGATCCTCCTTCTTCTTCATGGATTCGTCCCCCTCTTTTCTTTTCTTTCCAAGAGTATTTGTGACGCCCCCAAATTCGGGTCACCTGAGCTACGGACCTGGTTTGTCACTATCTAATACATGCATCATACTATCGATAACTTATAGCGGAATAAAGGAATATTTACATTGATATAACATAAATAATCTTGTCCCAAGCCTCGAAACAAAGATGGTGTGATAAAAATATGTAGCTGCAAGTGCATAGTGTCAAATTGAAGAACTGGCAAGTACAGGTCGAACCCACAGAGACTAGATTAATTTCAATGTATCCTTAATATCTATTTTAGGCGAATTAGAAATAAATATGGTGGAGAAGATTAATTAACTAAATAATGGAAACTAAAAATTAATAATGAAAATTAGTAATGAGAAAAAACTACCTAGGAATCTGAATCCACTAAATACTAACATAAATAATAATTTCTTATTTTCCAAATCAATTCCCAAATTATTTTCCCTTCCCATTAAAAATAACGATTCATATAATTAATATGGGTAAGCATAAGTTATGAAAAATTCACAGATTAACTATAACTTATCAAAACATCGCAATTAATATAAAATCATATGCAATTTATGCGAAGGTAAATATGAAAAATAATTAGGCACTAATTCAAGAACAGAAAGAAAATATTAATTATGAAATACCTAGTTTCATCATCATCCTAGGTATTAGAAATTTAGCTAGCCATGGAAATTAAAATCAACAAAATCAAAATTAAAACTACTAATAATAATTGCATGAAATAAGAACAATAATTAAAAAGAGAATTTCTATTAGATTAATAAAAGAAAGTTACAAATACTCCCTGACACTAGTACCACACATGATTGAAATAAGAGAAAAAATAAAAACTCTCAATTGCTAAATAACTCTCTCCCTTCTACACCAGCGAAAAACTAATGAAAAGAAAATAACAAGTGGTGCCCCCTCTTTCTAAAACAAGAGACCTATTTATAGGAAAAATAATTTTTTGCCCTAATTTAGATTCATTGAACTCGGTCTCTTTTATTTCCTTTTTATCCTCCTCTTTCCTTCTGAACTTCAATCTCTACATGGTAATCTGCCAAGAATCCTTTTCCATGTAGGTTTCAACTTCCTAATGGCAATCAACTTCTCAAAGAGATCTTCTAGATAAACTTTTATTTCTTTTGCTGGATTTGACTTGCACACCAAGATTGTTCTACCTCATTCCTTCTCCTTGTAGGATTTTTCTTGGATATTTCCTTACATGAATAAGAGCATTAAATACTGCTTGATCACCAACATTTTGATTTTATTGAAACAAAATATTAAATCCTACAAAATAAAATAAAACATATTAATTAAATAAACTAATATAATTAAAAGGATAAAATTGGGGATAATAAAATGTATGAATTATGTGTCTATCACAAGACTACAACAAAACATAACATAATACATAAGGGTAAATAAGTCTTAATACACAACATCAAATAATAAGTCTTGATACAAACGGTGAATCTAATACAATAAAACAAAACTAATTAGTAGCTTTGCCATTTCCTTTATCTTTTTCCGAGCTTTTGCCATGTGCTGCACTAACTGAAAGGTTTTAAGGAAAGCAAGAGTGAGCAACAAATTTGCCCCGCAAGTATAATAGTAGTGAATAATCACATGAATAACTTTATAAATCATAGGAGTTAAAAATTAGATAGCTCAAAGGAAATAAACAACTTCTTTATCACTATTATAGTGGTCGCTTGGACCGAAGGATTTCTGAAGTATCCAAGGATTTCAAAGTTTCCCAAAGAAAGGGACTATTCAATACTGAGTGAGCACCAAGGCACAGAACTCTATTTAGAATTACTGAAAATTCATCTGATAATCCAAAAAACTGGTACAATAGGTGATCAGCCTAAAGTATCTGGCATTATGCATAAGCCTCATCACTTACTATTTACGCTCGTGTCGGTTCCCCGGCGTTTATACAATTGTCCCTGCTATGAGGGTTGTTCTTCTCAGCTTTACATGGGAATCCGAACTAAAACAGTTTGATCGGATAATTTTACTTAACATCAATAATGGTTTGAGGACTTAACCTCACTTCAATATACAAATCAATATGTGTCTAGCCGAAGCAATTGATTTTAACATAGCTTTCAAACAGTTTATGGAATAAAGAACTTTAAGGCTCAACAACCTGCATTATGGCATAGGTAGATAACTTGAACGAATGTCAAATCATTTGAATAATCATAAGAGTACTCGCACAATGAAGTAAATTGTGGAAGTTTAGAAACTAGCTCAATATCGCAATACTTATAATCAATACATAACTTGAGTGAATTTAGAGAACTTGCATTAATATAGAATACTTGTTCAATATCAAATTAAACAAGAATTTGAAACTTGCCCAATAAATAAACTGAGTAAGGTTTAAGGAAACTTGCACAACAGAATAAAATACTTATTCAAATATAACTTGAGTAGGGTAAGAAACTTGCTCAATAATAAAGGTTGAGTAAGGAACTTGCCTAGTACGTGCGTTAATATCTTGACGTTAATCGTCCTTCAAAAATACCCTACATGGTTCATTAAAATCGTTATAAAGATTAGTCACATAAGGACTAGGTTCAATACGGTGATCATATCATTAAAATACATTGATTGCCACTACGACAAGGTAATTGGGGGTCTCGCCCCCGGTGAGCGAGCGGCTGCCCAGCTCGCCGGTGAGCTGGCGGGGGTGTAAGGGGGCAGCGCCCCCTAGAAGCCAAGCGAAAAATGTAATTCAGTTATTGATTTATGCCTCATGATAACTCCACTTGGTTAACACTCGGTATATAAATAACTAAGTGTTTAAAGCTTAACAAGATATAAATAACTAACGTGTCTAATCATTTTGTACAAAAATATAAGTTTTGGACTTGCTGGAAAAATTCACTAGGTCCGACCCGACCCGACCCAGCCTGGCCGACCCAACCCGGTCCGGCTGACCCGACCCGGCACCGGCGCCATGCAGCAGTGCCCAGTTCTGCAACTTTCTGTAGAATCATGATGCAGACCTCTTCCCACTTCGATCTCCATAATTCCTTCTATACACGTTCAAATTAGTCTATTACGGACTCTATGGATCCCTAAGACATGGGGCTACAACATATCAAAAATATAGAGCTACCCATAAACACTAACACAACTAAATCTTAAGCCAAAGCACAACGTTAATACTCTGTTTTCGTGTTCTTCGTATATTTTACAAAAATCTTCACCGAATCTTTGTTTTAACACCTTTTTACTCCATTCCAACTGGGTTAGCCTCGTAACCCATGGAAGTACAACTTCATATCAACAAACAAACTAACCAAACACGAAAATTAACATTTACAGTCCTCTAAAGGTTCAAACAGTCTAAGGTTCTATTTTTATCCGAAGTTCTTCCTCCATTAAACAAAGGTACGGATTGTTCTTCGTTTTTGTTCCACTTTGTTATTATTAATGGCTTACAAAGTCTCTTAGCAGCATTATTAAACCATCACAACCATCAACAACAACAAAAAGTAATCACAAATCATCCACCAAGCATAAGAGCTTAAGAAAACGAGAAAGCTAGAAAAACTTAATGAAACCAAAAGAAAATCATTTGAGGTTGAAGGTTTGTCTCTGTAAATCCTTCCTTGGTGTTATAGAAGCTTTACAAGGCTAGCTTGAGTCTCTTTCTTCCTTCTTGGTTTTAGCTGAGCTTCTTCCTCCTTCTTCTTCCTTCACCCGCTCCTTCTTCTTCTTTCTTCTTCTTCACTATTCTTCTTCTTCTTCTTTGTTCTTCTTGGCTGCAGATTCTCTCTCTCTTTCTTTGCAGTTCTCTTCTTGCTAGTAAATGGAAAGTGAGCTGAAGTTTGGAATGAACCAGGAAGAGTGGAACGGATGGAGTATAGCTTGGGAGTTCTTCTTCTCTTTTCTTTTCTCTACAATTTCCTCTCAACTATCTCTAAGCTTGCTAGTAGCTGAACTTGAAATGGAAGAGAAGGAATAGGAGTGCATGGGATAATGGCTTCGGGAAGAGAAAAAATGAATTGGGAAAGTGAAAGTGGTGAACCCGAGCTCCTCTTGAAAATGGAATAGAGAAAAATGTTTGCAATATTTTGAAATCCCATGCATTGTGTACTGTGTTTTGTAATACTATGTCGGGCACTACCTCCTCCCTTCTCCTGATTGGCTCTTACAGAAACTTGGACAATTCTGATTGGTTGGAGGTTAAATGCCTCCCCAACTAAATCGCATATACCCAAAAATATACCCGAATACTCCCACTTTTGTACCAAATTTGCTCAATATATCTACCCATAATTAAAATGGGTATTACCATAAAATATTGGGATGGGTAAAAATAATAATTATGGGATTTGTCTATTTATTCGGGACACCCATATAATACAATTCAGATACCGAATAAAACATGATTGGGCTTAAAATGAAAATCCGACACTTGGAAAAATTATCCCTTTACTCACGCGTATTAATGAAATTTATTAAAATAAAAAAAGACACAAAAATATAATAACACGAATAGTGCCTCAGGAAACGTGCCACGTGAATAGTGATTTTGTAATTTTGTGCAAAACCAATTTTTTCACTCAAACGACACAACAACACATAAAATTTAACACATACACATATTCTAGGTTGTAACACCATTTTTAAGCATATAACGCATAATAATGTAAATAAAAATAAAATTCATTTTATTCACATATAAACTCGGGTTATAAGGAAATCCAAAATTCCCGATCGTTACAGTATTTTCCCTCACAAAAGCTATCAACTTTCTTAGACTTAGCAAAAATAAAAATGACTAACTCTTGCTAGCATTCTAGGTTGGTCTAATTTATAGATAGATTTTATTGTTACTTACAACTTTAGTAAGTCTACAAAACCACCAATGCAAGCTAGGAAATCTTATCAAAAATCTAGACTTTAGAGATTTTTTTACTTGCAAAAAGAATTAAGTTAGTAAACTACTCACCAACTATGTACTCTTGCACAAACTTAGAAGCAACAGATAAATTAAATTCATTCCATCTTGGCCCCACAATATTTTTGGCAGCCTCCTCTTTTTTTTCCCCTCATTTTTGATTTTCTTTTCATGCTTTAATTGATTATTTAGTCTTCTAGAAGTCTTCCACAATTGGGTCAAAGCCTGGGCTCCTCTTTAATTCATCTTGGGCTTGAAATTTAATTTATTTGGGCCACATAAATCAAGTAACAATAAATCATTACTTGGGCTACTAGTTTATACCGGTTTACTTGTTTTGGAATTTAATAGTTAACTAAATTGAGTTAATTATATAATCAAATTAGACTTGCTATTTAAAATAGCTTAATTTTATTAATTCAATCCTCTTGGGTTAGTCTATTAGTAACTAATTAATTACTTGGACTATTAATATAATACTTAAGTTTATTAGCTTCTCATATTTATGATATTTATAAATATGTTACATAACTTTCCTTTCTATTTCTTTACTTACGTCTTAACTTGTTTGGCAAATAATTAAATACATTACTTATATATTTATTTAATCCCTCATTTCAATTTTATACCATAATCTTTCTATCTTAATTCAATCTCTTATGTAACTTATTGGATTAAACTATATCAATCCAATTTACCAATCTAGTTTGTCAATATAGTTTACGATATTCCAATCTAGATTATCATATAATCCAATTAGACTTGTCATAATAGAAGTCAATTGAATTAGTTAGTTATGCTTAATTTATTAAACACTAACACATACTTACACATACATAGCTTAGGCTCGTTAAATTCAATTCATACATATAGCTTGCTATATTATATCATTGACTTGCTTAATTAAATATTTAGGCTAGTTTATTAGTCACTAATTTAATTATTTGAACCTTTCATGAGACTTAATTTAATAATCTAAATTGAGCCTCTTATATTACCATTCAAGTTTTTAATTAACAAACTTATTTAATTTAATAAATAAGCTTCCTCTTATTCTTTTATGATTAATTTTAAATCAATTATTCATCTTGTTTGGCTAAAATATAATTAGCACTAGTCTAGACATATATATATTTATACATATACGCATTCACCTTAACTTAACCATAACTCTTTAATTGAAATTTATTTTCTTAATAAATTTCTCAATAAATTATCTTAATTTCATTCGTCGAATAATTTTATCGAATTTTAAAGATAGTATATTATCTTTCTCATAATATACATCTAAGTATATAACTTAATCAATTATAGGTTTTAAATTGTATAACCCATATTTTCTCAAATTTAATCCCTAATACATAGATTAGGTTAAAATGTTTACTCATTTTCTACACATCTCACTTCTTCAACTCTAGTTTCTTAAACCTTAACATTCCTTTCATCATTTAAGATCTTACTTACAAGTCTCAAATATCTGGGATAATACAAAAAAAACCTTCAAAGATTTGAGAAAATTTGTCGTTCTGAATTTAGCAACCAAGGTGGAATTAAGTCACAAATTAATTAAATAACTTGGTAGAAAAGTAAATGCTAAATTTAAAAGAGACACAAAATTTTTAATTTGGCAGCAATTTAACTTTTTTAATGTTCGTTAGTTCCTATTTGATTGAATCTGCATGCATATTATAGACCTTCCTTGAGATTTTTTCGTTGAAAAGTTGTCGTTGTTCATTTAATGCTCAGATCTTTGAAGATCTCTAATTGTTGATTTTTAAAGAGGATATGTCAGCTTTCGGTTCGGCTGTGATATGTCACATCAGTACTGCTACAGTGACATTCACGTGGTTGTTGTCTTTTCACCAATAGAGTTGTTAGACACATTTTTAACTGACCTTCTCCTTAGTCTTAAGAGATTTAGCAAACTTTCTTGGATCTTCACTTTATAAATATTGTCATTGTCAGCCCATGTTAGAACTGATGTACATTACGATTTTTCTAATCGTAGAGTATCTGGCTAGGTGGATTCTACGTTTTACATGAAACTTTAGTGTACTCTACGATGCTTCTCTAAGTCTTTGTTTCTTCAAACGATCTTCAGCTTTGCTCTAATCATTTGACCATTGCTTGAACTCTTAGAATCTAGAGAAATAACTTGACGATTCTGTAAACGTAGAACACTGGAAGTTGTAGCTCTACGATCAGTAAACTCTACGATCCTTAACAAATTTTACGGTTGATAAGTGCATAATATTCTATGATTTTGATTCATTTATGTTTAGTTTTATTACATGTTTTATGTGTATATGAGCTTATTAAGGTGTTTATTGATTTCAGGAGGAATTGCAGTTGAAAAGAAGAAAAAAAGGATCAAAATGGGTGCGCAAGGAGAAAAAGAGAAAAGTGGCAGCATGTAGAGAGCTGCAGCTCTCTAATACCACGATGCTAGAATGGGAGCCGCGACGCTAGTGGCTTCCTCGGGCACGTTAGGCGCGTGGTCGACAGCGAATTTTTCCAGCTTTGTTATTCTTTGAAGAATTCTATTGAAACTGGGATTATTATTTCTTAGAGTTTTAAGACTTTGTTTTAGGAGTATAAATATATGTTTTTTAGTCAAGTCTTAGGACTACTTTTTCTGCTACTACAATTGTAAACCTTAAAATTGGAGGCAAGATTGAAGGCATGTCAGACTAAGTTTTCTATTTCAGTTCTAAGAGATGTTGAACCTTCTTTACAATTAATGGCTTAATTAAGTATACATTATTTATTTCTTCTTATATGAGATTTATTCTTGATAATTTGTTTTAATTGCTTGAATGATATTTGTTTTGATTGATTTAATAATGGCCAGTTAAGTTGATCAAGCTAATATCATCTGCTAGATTAAGATATAGTATTAAACAAACGATATTGTATCTGATCATAAGTAGCAGTTAGTG
Organism: Aralia elata; assembly: GCA_034770075.1. Taxonomy (NCBI): domain Eukaryota; kingdom Viridiplantae; phylum Streptophyta; class Magnoliopsida; order Apiales; family Araliaceae; genus Aralia; species Aralia elata. Next base: position 74,064,429 of record CM068377.1, read on the forward strand.
ATACCTGATTGTGGTCAAGCTTTTGAGTATTACTAAGGTTATCAGAAAGCAAGTTAAATAATCTACGATTGTGTGATTGTTACTTGAAATAATCTAATTCCCTAATTCTTAATACTGCTGTTATATTAAATCTAGACTAATAGTTCTGGGTTGTATAATAGTTAGGGTCTAGTGGGGCAATTGTTGCACTAGATTTAAAACTTAAGGGGGATTTCAGGTAATCAACGATTGTTGTTATTTAGGCTTATTAGTTTCATTGAAGGAAGGAATAATGTTATGCTCGACTATCCTATTACTGTAAAAAAGTGATACTAACTTGAAGAATTGAAGTATTTAATTTATTGGTTAATTTTATTAAATATTAATTCCATTAGTTTTAGATAAACAGACTCAAAAACCCCCATCTTTATTATTGTTAATTTATTTCATTAGAAAACAGTAGGATAAATTTAAATGATATCACTCTCTGTGGGTTCGACTCTTGCTTGCCACTATACTGAATTCTATGTTCGTAGAGTAAAACTGAGGTTATATATTTTGGAGTGTTAATGACAACTACCAAATTTTGGAGCCATTGTCGGGGAGTGATTGTTTTTATTTATTCTTTGTTTTCTTTTATTTTCGTTTATAACTCGATTCTCTCACTCTCTTGAATTAAAATTTGATCTAGAGATTGAGAAAACTGCACGCAGGTTAAGGAAAGAGACTCGTCAAGTTCGAAACACAGCTGCAGATTCAGAAGAAGCTTTCGTACCATCACCTGGCCTCAACATAGCACTTGAGTTACTATCTAACAGTTCATCCAGTGATTCAAAAGAAGAATAGATGGATGGTCCCAATAATAACAGGATTTTGAAAGAATTAGTTACTCCTAATCTTAATCAACCATCATTATGTATTAAATATCCTACTTTAGATGCTGCTATTGAATTAAAATCAGGACTAATTCATCTTTTACCTACTTTTCGTGGTCTCAGAGGTGAAGATCTATACAAGCATTTAAAGGAGTTCCATGTGGTGTTTTCCACCATGAAACCACAAGGAATAACAGATACGCAAATCAAGCTTAGAGCTTTCCCCTTTTCATTGACAGATTTAGTAAAGGACTGGTTGTATTATCTTCCTTTAGGATCAATACAATCATAGAATGATATGAAAAGGCTGTTCTTAGAGAAGTACTTTCCTGTTTCAAGAGTAGCTAACATAAGGAATGAGATATGTGGCATCCGATAGTTCAATGGAGGAACTCTTTATGAGTATTGGGAGAGATTCAAGAAACTGTGCTCCAGCTGTCCACCACATCAACTTGATGATCAACATTTGATTCAATACTTCTATAAGCGACTATTGCTAATGGATAGGAGCATGATTGATGCAACAAGTGGAGGCGCACTAGTTGATAAGACACTAAGATTGCAAGGAACTTGATTGCAAACATGGTAGCTAACTCACAACAGTATGGAACTAGGATAGACCATACACCAAAAAGGGCAAATGAGGTGAGCACGTGTAATATTGAAAGACAAATTTCTGACTTAATTGCTATGGTTCGTCAGATGACTGCAGGAAACATGCCAGCTTCGAAGACTTGTGGGATCTGTTTGTTGTCAAGTCACCCTACAAATGCTTGTCCAACACTGTAAGAAGATGACACTGTTCAACAAGCTAATGCAATGGAAAATTTTCAAGGACAACCTCAGAAAATATATGATCCTTACTCTAATACTTACAATCCAGGATGGAGGGATCATCCTAATTTGAACTATGGAGGAAACATGCCACCAATGCAAAATGCTTTTCCAAATAGGCAGCAAGGTTTTTAACCAACTCAACCACAGTACCAACCTAGACAAGCGACACCTGCTAATTCTGGAGCATCTATTGAAGACATGTTCAAAGCATTCATGAATCAAACACAACAGTTTCAACAAGAGACAAGGAATTTCATCCACAATCTGGAGAATTAGATGAGTCAACTTGTTACTACAGTTGGTCGATTGGACTCTTAAGGTTTAGGGAAGCTACCTTCTCAAACTGTTGTCAATCTGAGAGAGAATGCAAGTGCCATAACTTTAAGGAATGGAAAATAGTTGGGTGCGCCAAAAACTACTGTTGAACTTGATGAAGATAAGGCTAAGGAAGAAGCATAAATATCAAAGGTAATACCTAACCCTCCTATTCAGCTTAAGACTAATCATTTTCCCTTTCGCCCCAGGAATCCCAAAACTTTAAAGAATGATGAGCAAGAGAAAGAAATTCTAGAAATTTTCTGGAAGGTAGAGGTGAATATTCCTTTACTAGATGTAATTAAGCAAGTGCCCAGGTATGTAAAATTTTTGAAAGAATTATGCACTAATAAGAGAAAATTGAAAGATGATGAAAGAGTCACTGTTGGTGAGAATGTATTAACAGTTCTCCAAAGAAAAATGCCCTCTAAGTGTAAATATCCAGACATGTTTACAATTCCATATAGAATAGGTAATATCAGATTTAAGAAAGTTATGCTAGATTTAGGAACTTCAATTAATGTCATGCCATTATCTATTTTTGCTTCTTTAAATCTAAGTCATTTAAAACAAACTGGTGTTATTATTCAATTGGCTGATCGTACTAACACTTACCCCCAAGGGGTGATTGAAGATGTTTTGGTGTAGGTGAATGAACTAATCTTTCCTGCAGATTTTTACATTGTGAATATGGACGATGATACATCTCCAAATCCTGCACATATACTTTTAGGGGGGTCATTCTTAAAAACAGCAAGGACTATAATTGATCTGCACAATGGGACCTTAACTATAGAGTTTGATGGTGAAAAGATACAATTCAACATATATGAGGCCATGAGGTACCCTAGTGATATTAGTCCTATTTTTGCTATTAATGTACTTGACTCTTTAGTGCAGAAGTCTTTTGAACAAACACAGAAGGAAAGTTTGGAGGTTACCATCACCAACAGTTTGGAATTGGATAAAGAAGAAGAGATTGAGCAGAATCAGGAATTGAAGGAGACTGTGGCTGCATTTCATTTTTTTGCCTAAAATTACAGATAAGTATGCAGTTTATTCCATTCAATTACCCGCTTCTCATTAAAAGTTATTGTCATCTGTTGTGCAGGCTCCAACTTTAGAACTGAAACCATTACCTACCCACTTGAAGTACGCATATTTAGGGAATGAGGGCATACTACCAGTGATCATTGCTAACAATCTAACCAAAGTACAAGAGGGCAAACTGCTCAGAGTCTTAAGGGACCACATAACAGTCTTTGGTTGGACTATAGCAGACATCAAAGGTATAAGCCCTGCTACGTACATGCATATAATCCTTTTAGAAGATGGAGCCAAGACCACTAGAGAAGCATAAAGAACACTAAATCCACCCATGATGGAGGTCGTGAAGAAAGAGGTGCTGAAATTGCTTGATACAGACATAATCTATCCCATCTCATATAGTTAATGAGTGAGTCCAGTGCAAGTATTACCAAAGAAATCTGGAGTCACGGTCATCAAAAACGATAATAATGAGTTGGTGCCCACACATATGTAAATAAGATGGAGAGTTTGTATTGATTACAGGAAATTGAATGCTGTAACTAGAAAAGATCACTTTCCTCTTCCTTTTATTGATCAAATGTTAGAAAGATTAGCTGGGCATGCTTATTACTGTTTTCTAGATGGTTTTTCAGATTATAACCAAATTGTGATTGCACCCAAAGACCAGGACAAAACCATTTTCACATGTCCATTTGGTACATTCGCATATGTAGAATGTCCTTTGGACTGTGCAATACACCTGGTACCTTCCAGAGATGTATGATAAACATCTTTTCTGATATTTTAGAAAGTTGCATAGAGGTCTTTATGGATGATTTCACAATTCATGGTGATTCTTTGGATGCATATTTAGATAACTTGACTCGTGTGCTGGATAGATGCTTAGAGACTAATCTTGTTCTTAATTGGAAAAAGTGTCACTTTATGGTAGAGCAAGGTATAGTACATGACCATGTAGTTTCAGCTAGGGGATGAAAAGTGGATAAAGCTAAGATAGAAATTGTTACTACTTTGCCTTACCCTGAAAGTTTGCAGGAGATTCATTCTTTCCTTGGTCATGCAGGTTTCTATTGCAGATTTATTAAGGACTTCTCGAAGATAACTTTACCATTATGTAAGTTGCTACAAAAGGATGTGAAATTCCAGTTTGATGATGAGTGCAAATAGGCATTTGACAAATTGAAAGAGCTATTAACCTTAGCACCGGTAATACAGCTACCAAATTAAAAATTACCTTTTGAGATCACGCGTGATGCTAGCAACAATGCAGTAGGAGTTGTCTTAGGCCAAAGAGTTGACAAAATTGTTCATGCCATCTACTATGCTTCCAGAACTTTGAATGCTGCTCAGATTAACTACTCTACGACTAAAAAAGAATTACTATCTGTTGTCTTTGCTTTAGACAAGTTTAGATCTTATCTGTTTGGTACTAAAGTTGTAGTTTATTTTGACCATGTTGCTCTCAGGTATTTGCTAATCAAAAAGGAATCGAAGCCTAGGATTATAAGATGGATTCTGCTGTTACAAGAATTTGATTTAGAGATTCGAGATAAGAAAGGAGCGGACAACTTGGTGGTGGATCACTTGAGTAGGCTAATTAAAGATGAAGAGGCACTACCATTGCATGACTTTTTTCCAGATAAGCATTTATTTTTCATTGATTAGACTATTCTCTGGTATGCCAATACTGTGAATTACTTAGTGAGTGCCTATGTTCCAAGTGAATTTTCTAAATCCCAAAAAGAAAAGCTTAAGAGTGATGCTAAACACTATGTATGGGATGATCCGTACTTATGAAAATTCTATACTGACCAAATAGTTAGAAGGTGTGTGCCTAATAGCGAGTTTTTGTCTATTCTCACCTTCTGTCACTCTTATACTTATGTAGGTCATTTTGGACCTAAAACAACAGCTCATAAGGTTTTGGAATGTGGTTTCTTTTGGCCAACTATATTTAAAGATTCTTATCTGTTTTGTAAGTCATGTACAAATTGTCAAATGACATGAAATATATCAAGTAGGAATCAAATGCCACAAACTCCTATTTTAATTGTTGAAAATTTTGATATTTGGGGTATTGATTTTATGAGACCATTTTCTGCTTCTTATGGTAATGTTTACATTCTCTTGGCTGTTGATTATATTTCTAAATGGGTGGAAGTTAAAGCCACCAGGACTGACGATTCTAAATTTGTTGCAAATTTTGTTAAGTCTAACATATTTGTCAGGTTTGGAACTCCAAGGGCCATCATTAGTGATAGAGGAACACACTTTTGCAACAGGATGTTAGCCACACTGTTCAGGAAATACAATGTGATGCACAAAGTTTCTACATCCTATCATCCACAAAGCAATGGTCAGGCTGAGGTATCCAACCGTGAGATCAAGTCCATTCTAGAGAAAGTAGTCAAGCTGAACAGAAAAGATTTGAGTCTGAGGTTAGAAGATGCACTTTGGGCTTATTGAACAACATCTAAAACTCCTATTGGTATGTCACCTTACAGGATAGTGTTTGGGAAACCATGTCATCTACCTGTGGAGTTTGAGCACAAGGCTTTTTGGGCAATTAACCAATGCAACATGAGCTTGGATAAAGCTGGAGAGCATAGAAAGTTACAGTTATAAGAGCTTGAGGAATTGAGGAGTGATGCATATGAGAGTTCTAAATTGTACAAGGATAAAACCAAGGCTTTTCATGACAAACAAATTTTGAGAAAGATTTTTACTGTTAGACAAAAAGTTCTCCTTTACAATTCAAGATTGAAATTATTTCCAAGTAAGCTGCGTTCTCGTTGGGAAGGTCCGTTTATTGTTTCTAATATTTTTTCTCATGGTGCTATAGACATTCAAAGAAAATATTCAAGGTAAATGGTCACAGGCTCAAACCCTTCTATGATGGATACCAAGTGGAGGATGTTGAGATGGTGGCTTTGGTGAATCCAATTTATGAGGATTGAGAGGATTGATGTCGGGCAGACGACATAAAACAAATACGTTGTTTTGGAGGCAACCCATGATTTTAGATTTGATTTTCTTTTCCCTTTTTACTTTTATTTGCATTTTATTTAGTTACCTTGTCTTTGCATAATTTTCTTACATTGGGGACGATGTAAGGTTTGAGTATGGGGGAGAGGTTTAGGTTAGTTTAGGTTAGCTTATGTTCTAATTTGGTTGCGGAAAAAAATTGAAAAAATTTGCCTTTTGCCTCTAAAATTTAACATTTTTCGATTTTGTTTGGCTAAGATTTTAAAGGTTATGGTTATAGAATGAAAATTGATGCTAATTGATAGAATTTGTTTGATGCTTATTTAATTGATGAATGATGGTAATTGAGCCAAGATCCACAGTTGATTGATTTTGATTAGATTTGTGTTACATGAGTGTTTGAATATGAGATACATGTTTACTTGGCTAAGTTATATGTGGGGTTTGACTATGTGCACTGATTTCATGATTTAGAACTATTTAACGGCTTATTTTGTTTACAGAACCATGTTGGAAAAAAAGTTGAAGAGAAAGAAAATTTTGAGAAAAGAAATAAAAATACAAAATCTTATGGTGGGATGGGAAGGAGCATAAAACGCACTCACCCATAAACACATGTAATAAGTGAGAAAGAGCATAAAACGCACTCACTTGTAAAGGAAATGAATGTGTATAGTGTGAGATGGAGCATAAAATGCACTCACCTATAAAATTTTTGAATTTGAAGGCTCTATTAGGTGAAAAAGGATTATCAAGAAAACACATGTTCTAAGTTATGAGTCAGTTGTGCACAATTGTTGTTCCATATGAGCTAAGTTAAGTATTTATGTTGATCATAGGGAAGATACTTATATAGATGCAATTTAATTTAAAGATGTGTAGTGGTAAATGACAAGGTTGTTGTTATGAATTGATTAATGAGTGTTGATCGGATTTTTGTTCATTAGTATTGATATTCATGGATGAAAATTGAGTTGAAACTTTTGAAAGTTTGGTTGAATAGAATTCAGATGAGCTTTAATATAATCTTTGATTTTGGTTTACACGAGGATGTGTAAAGGCTAAGTGTGGGGGAATTTGATAAGTGCATAATATTCTATGATTTTTTATTCCTTTATATTTAGTTTTATTACATATTTAATGTGTATATGAGCTTATTAAGGTGTTTAGTGATTTAGGAGGAATTGGACCTAAAAAGAAGAAAAAGGGATCAAAATGGGCACGCAAGGATAAAAAGAGAAAAGTGACAGAATATAGAGAGCCGCGACTTTCTAATGTAAGAGTCGCGGCGCTCTCAAGGTAAGCTGCGGCGCTAGTGGCTTCCTCGAACGTGTGAGGCGCGTGGTCGATAGCGAGTTTTTCCAGCTTTGTTATTCTTTGAGGAATTCTATTGAAACTGGAATTATTATTTCTTAGAGTTTTAAGACTTTGTTTTAGGAGTATAAATATATATTTTTTAGTTAAGTCTTAGGACTAATTTTTTTGCTACTATAATTGTAAACCCTAGAATTGGAGGCAAGATTGAAGGCAAGTCAGGCTAAGTTTTCTATTTCATTTCTAAGGGATGTTGAACTTTCTTTACAATTAATAGTTTAAGTAAGTATACATTATTTATTTCTTCTTATATGAGATTTATTTTTGATAATCTGTTTTAATTGTTTGAATGATATTTGTTTTGATTGATTTAATAATGGCCAGTTAAGTTAATCAAGCTATTATCATCTGCTAGATTAAGATATAGTATTAAGCAAATGATATTGTATCTGATCATAAGTAGCAGTTAGTGATACTTGATTGTGGTCAAGCTTTTGAGTATTACTAAGGTTATCAGAAAACAAGTTAAATAATCTGCGATTGTGTGATTGTTGCTTGAAATAATCTAATTCCGTAATTCTTAATGCCGCTGTTATATTAAATCTAGACTGATAGTTCTGGGTTGTATAATAGTTAGGGTCTAGTGGAGCGATTGTTGCACTAGATTTAAAATCTAAGGGGAATTTCGGGTAATCAACGATTGTTGTTATCTAGGGTTATTAGTTTCATTAAATGCATGAATAATGTTATGCTTGACTATCCTATTACTGTAAAAAGGTGATATTGAACTGAAGAAATGAAGTCTTTAATTCATTTGTTAATTTTATTAAATATTAATTCCATTAGTTTTAGATAAACAGACTCAAAAACCCCCATCTTTATTATTGTCAATTTATTTCATTAGAAAATAGTAGGATAAATTTAAACGATATCACTCTCTGTGGGTTCGACCCTTGCTTGTCACTATACTAAATTCTGTATTGGTAGAGTAAAAGTGAGGTTTTATATTTTAGAATGTTAACGACAGCTACCAATGATCTTCAGTAGACTTTACGATCTTTAGTAGACTCTGCGATCTTCAATATATTCTACGATTTTCAATAGACTTTATGATCTTCGACTAGTATGCTCTACGATTTTTAGTAAACTTTATAATCTTCAGCTTTACGACAGATATGCTCTACGATCTTCAATCGCTTGCTTTATGATTGTCTATTAATTTAAGATGTATACATTAGATTTACTCTACGAAATAGATCAACCCAACAAGTTTGATCTTCTAATATAAGTCCTTTTACACTATTTTATTATAAGGACTTTACAAAAGCTACTGGTTACAAATATACATTATATCATCATCAAATCTAATATATGCATTATACTAACACTATATAAATCCCATATTTTGTTTTTAACAATAAATTGAGCAATGGTGGTAATGAATTCATTAAATGCTATTGTGAGGATGATTCAATTGATTAAGAAACATACCAAGTTGACGGGGATATTAATGATTATTGGGGTATTTTATCACTTGATTTCACGATAATATATATGTATATGTGGATGGGTTAGTTTTTTACCTTATGTAGGAAAAGTAATTTTTGACTTAAATTATGAGAAGAAATACTATAGGAAAAGTATTTTTTGAACAAAAAAAAGGAGTACCAGAAAAAAGAGCACGAACTAAATTGTCTATTTAATTAAAGTATAGTTATATAATACTTCTAGCATTTACAACCTGTGCAAAGCACGGGGTCTTATTATATACAGTGGCAGAACTATTGCATGACGATCGGGTGCTATATCCCCACCCCATATATATATATATATATATATATATATATATATATTGCCTTTTCAGATTTACAAAATTGTCATTTCATAAAAAATAAAAAATAATAATAATAGGCACATGTACTAATAATTTACCTTATACTCGGCTCCCATTTATTGTTCACACAACCACAACACAATTACAATGATCACTTTTCTCTTCTTTCATAATTGCTTTCAATTTGGAGATTTTGGCCATTTGCTCTAATTCCTAACTTTTTTTGTTTAATTTCTTATATTTATTAATAAGTTATTCCCTCCATTCCACATAAATAATTTTATTTGCTTTTAATCCTAAATAATTTATGAAATCTTAAAAAAATTAAATTGTGATGTAAATTTAATTTAATTTTAAAAACAACAAATTTTCACTTAGTAATACTTTTTAAGTAGTTTATAATATTAATAATTGTACTAAACAAACCTAAATGAATTCACATTAACTTTGGAATTTTAGAATTTACAAATTTACTTGGAAAAAAATCATTTTTTTAGAATGTATAGTGAAAAATAAGCACTATCTATTATTTCATTCGTATACGTGTGCTTTCTTGATTTGAATTAATCATATAGTTAAATTTATTCTTCTTATTGGATTTTTAAAAATTGTTGATGGAAAAAAAATTCAATCACTCTCCATTCTTTTTCAAATCACTTTCGCTTTGAACCCAATTATAAATGTATTTCGTGACATGAAAAAATGTTGAGTGTCATTTTAATTGAGAAATTTATCTTTACTAGAATATTTAGTGTGTATTTTTTTCCCTATACTTTCATGAACATAATTATTTATTATATTAATATTATATATTTGTATACATCCAAAATTTTGCACTTGTTATCTAACCATGGCAGAAGGACAAAAACGTTATTTTACCCCAATGTCAAGACAATCAAAAAGAGGTTACGAGGCTTAAAACAAGCATGCAAAGCTATCACAACGATGACCGAGTTATAAACTACTCAAGGCATGACGATTGACTAGCTGACATCTACAGGAAGATAATTATCTCCTTTTTTCTATATCTTCTCTGATCCAAAATTGGTCAAACTTTATGTCATTGCGTAGCTCTCGAAAAGAGCTTTTCGAAATGGTATAACACGTCTCCCAACTATTCCCGGATTGAAAGTTATGAATGTTTTAGCGTATAGCACGAAAACTGATGTCGCAACACAAAAACCGAGGCAGGTGGGCCCCACTGGACCAGTCGCTAGGCCCAGAGCCTATATAAGGCAGTTTTCAGCATTTTTTTGGAAAAAAAGAGAAGAATTTTGGGAGAAAAGAGTAAAAATTTTGGAGAGGAAAGTGAGAATCTTAGAGAGAGAAATACTAGAGTCAATCTAGATCTAGTATAATATATCAAATGTGTAGTTAGATTAGAGTGACTTCATCCAATTTCAAGCTCAAGGAGGTGCAATTTGCTCTCCCCAAGGTGAAAAATCCAAACTTTTTACAATAGTTGTATAGATATGGCTTAGATCCAATACATTGTATTAATTGTTGTGGTTGGAATTTCCTTGTGTTATAATTATATTCTCTTTTAAAGCTATTCCAATATATCAATTGCTAGGCTAGGGTGATTAGAGAGGATTTCCTAAGTAATTTCTGTTGTTTTCCAGAGGCACAATAGAGATCTAGAAAGGGGGAGGGGGAGGGTTGAATAGATCTTTAAAAGCTTTTGCACTTAATTTAAAGATATATTACCAGATAATTAATTTGTTCAATTAATTTAGCACAGTGGAATATTAGTTTAAAATCCCCTTGAAGATATAATGAAATCTCAGTTCTAATCTTAGTATATGTGAAGATAAGTCACAAACAGTTATAACAGATTATAGCAGAATATAGAAACTGAATGTAAACGACACAAGATGTTTAACTGGTTCGGAGAATAAATATCTCCTAGTCCACTCTTCTACTTAGCAAGTAGGATATCCACTAAGGATGAGTCACTTAGACTAGATCATTAAGATCTATTACAACTAAATCACTTAGATTCTTTCGAGTCATTTAGTCTCGACAAAGGTCACTTAGACCAGGACACTTAGTCCAGGACACTAATTAGTTCAGTTTACTTAGAACTTTTCAAGTCATTTAGACATGGTATAATGGTCACTAAGACCAAGTGAATCACAAATGAATGTTAATTGGTTGAGGTGCTACTAAGCTTTGCAATGAGGCTTCACTCCGTCTGATACATAGCAGTTTTGAACAAGTACTGATGATTTCGTAGAGTAGAGCTTGATATCTTTTGCCAGAGGTTCAACTTTGTACTTGGTGATTCGTACTTAGATTTGAATCCTCGTACACTTTTATAGACCTTCAAAAATTATCCCGTTGGAGAGTTCCTGTTGGTGTATTTAATGCTCTGATCCAAGATATTCTCTAATGATGACTTTAGGGTAGGTAGGCAGCTTGCTTTTGGCCCTAGCACGTCCCATAAGTCTGAAGTTCTCACATGCCTCTTGTGAGGATGACAGATCTCTAACATTGCGGTTTAGACATACAACTTATTTGATCTTCTCATTTGAATTTAAAGATATTGAGAAACGGTCTTAAAATCTTTGCTCTGTTTTGCTCTGCATTTGTCAATGAAATGACAGTTCTGACATTCTCTTTAAGCTTGACTGATCGTAGAGTTTGATGAGGAACATAGAGTCTTGACTTTGGTTACTCAACGTTCTGAACTCTACGAATTCGTTCTACGAAATGGAGAAGTGCTCTACGATCTGCTCTACGAATGGCTCTCTACGATGCTGGAGTAGACTCTAGGAACTTCTTTTTTACATTGCGATCTCAGCTTTGGCATTACGATTCCAAAGGCAGCTCTACGATTCTGATTAGAAGACTGCGATTCCGACTTCAACTCTGAGATAACTTTACAACTCTGCGATCATCCTACTGATGCTCTACGAACACTTAGAGTACTCTGCTTACAATATTTACACTAGGAACATGCAGAGTAACTCTACGATCGTTTAACAATACTATACGATCGATTTGATCCTATCAATTTACACATAAAATCAACTAAAAAGGATCAACCTAACAAGTTTGATCGTTCTATTCTAAGTCCTTGTACAATTATATCTCAGATAAGGACTTCACAAAAAAAACTACTTGAATAATTATACATTATAATCACATCATCAAATTAACATATACATATCCTAACATGTTGTATGTGACATTGATGAGAATTGTTGCTTAATGAATTTTGTCTTTAATTATTTCACATAAGAATATAGTGGAGTAATTGGATTAAATATTTTTATTTAACTACTTGAAAAAGGGTTTTATAAATATTTATTAATTCTCAATTAACAATTCAATATAATTGAGTAATTAGAAAGAGAGTGAAGGAGTTTAAGTGAAAGATTAGGAAAAATTGTAATCTTAGCCTTTTAATCTGGTGATAATCTTGTTAAGTAGTTAGTTAATTTTATTAATTGAATTTATAATCTAAATTTTGTTTGTTTAAATAAAACCGAACTGATTTAATATTACTAGTTGGATTAATAGATTGTTAATTATCCTCATGGGAACGATACTCTTCTTGCCATTATATTATTGGTCAATCGCATATACTTGCGTGTATTTCCTAAGTAGTAAATTAGGCAAACAAGGTTAAATTAAATATTTGAAATATATAAATGTACTTTCCTCTATTTCGGCTGAGTGGGACACGTTTCGTGCTATTATTGGAACCACTTTACGTCTTAACTGCCATTTACAACTATTGGACAGTTATTTCTTCGACTTACTCGCTTGATTTGGATTTATCATGCACGCGTTGTAACTTTTCCCTTATCTACTCAACAATATGACTAATATAGTAGAGCTTCCTTTTGTAAGGTATTTTTACTCTATGATACATCTCCACTATGTGAAGTACTCTACGAATTTCTTTACTCTGCGAAGCACTCTACGATCTTCTCTACTTTGCGAAGCACTTTACGATATTCTCTACTCTGCGAAGTACTCTACGAACTTTGATTTACTTGACTGTTCTACGATTTCTTCATGCAAAGTTAGTTTTCTCCACAACATAATATTAAGGATGTAAATTTAACATTCTTAATTCACTTATTAACTTATTAAATTTGGATTCATCTAATAGTTTGGTAAAAACATTAGCTAATTGATTTTCAGTAGAGATGAAATACAAAGATATAATTCTATTTTGAACATGATCTCTAATAAAATGATATTTGATGTCTATATATTTAGTTCTAGAATGCATGACAGGATTATGAGTGATAGCAATAACACAAGTATTATCACAATATATAGGGATAGATTTAAACTCAAACCTATAGTCAACTAGTTGATTATTCATCCAAAGAATTTGAGCACAACAACTACCAGTTTTTGTAGTTGAAATTAATACTGAGTTTTGCTTCTTGCTGAACCATGAGACTAGTCTGTTCCCAAGCAGTTGGCATGTACCATTAGTGCTTTTTCTGTCTATTTTGCATCCTACAAAATCAGCATCTGAATACCCAATTAGATCAAAGGGTGACTCCATAGGATACCACAATCCCAAATGTGAAGTGCCCTTAAGATATCTGAAAATCCTTTCAACAGCTATTAAATGTGATTCCTTAGGATTAGCTTGAAATCTAGATAAATACAGGTAGAAAACATGATATTTAGTCTACTAGCAGTTAAGTAGAGGAGAAATCCGATCATACCTCTGTATTGAGTAATATCAATACTTTTACCTTACTAATCTTTATCAAGCTTGGTTGCAAATGCCATCGGAGTCTTCATGGGAGTAGCTAATTCCATGTCGTACTTCTTAAGTAAGTTTTTAATATACTTGACTTGGTTGATGACTATTCCTTCATCCATCTGCTTCACTTGTAGTCCAAGCAAGAAGTTCAGCTCACCCATCATGCTCATCTCGAATTTGCTCTACATAAGCTTGGTTAATCTCTCACACAACTTCTCATCAGTAGAACCAAATATGATATCATCTACATAGATTTGTACTAACAATGTTTTATCCTTATACTTCTTATGAAATAAACTTGTATCTACCCTACCTCTAATGAATCCTTTTTCAATAAGAAAATTAGTTAAAGTTTCATACTATACTCTAGGTGCTTTTTTTAATCCATATAAAGCTTTATCTAATCTATAAACATAATTAGGACGAGTTGGATTGGCAAAACCTGGAGGTTGTTCGACATAACCCTCTTCCTGAAGTTCTCTATTCAAAAAAGCACTCTTGACATCCATTTGAAAAACCTTGAACTTCATATGGGCAGCATATACAAGGAACATTTTGATGGCTTCCAATCTTGCAACATGAGCAAAGGTCATATCATAATCGATTCATTCTTCTTGAGAATATCCTTTGGCCACCAATCTTGCCTTATTCCTTGTGATCACCCCTTCTTCATCCATCTTATTTTTGAATACCCATTTGGTGCCAATGACTGGATGATCTTTAGGTCTTGGGACTAACCTCCAAACTCTACTTCTTTCAAACTGATTCAGCTCTTGTTGCGTAGCTTCGATCCAACTTGAATCTTCCAAGTCTTCTTCGATCTTTTTAGGCTCCATTTGAGAGAGAAAGCTTAGGAAGAAACATTCATTATGAGTCACTGACCTAGTCCTGATTCTTGTATTGGGATCCCCTATAATTAGGTCTTGGGTATGATATCTTGCCCACTTGCTTCTATTTGGAACATCAGTCCTTGTGCCTTCCTGTTTGAGTTCTTCAAGCTTTGGCTCTTGCTCAGTAGAATCTTCAATTCGTAGAGTCTCCATATCAGAAACTATGGACTTTATGATCTCTTGCTCTAACGCTACGATCGTTGAGTCTGGCTGATAAGTGCATAATATTCATTTATTTTTATTCCTACATATTTAGTTTATTGCATGTTTTATTGTGTATATGCACTTATTAGGTTGTTTATTGATTTCAGGTGGATTCGGAGTCAAAAGTGGAGAAAGATGGAAAATCGGAGCTAAAACGAGAAAAAGATGAAAAATCTGACAACTGGCATTCTCACCCCGGCGAGCTTTTTGGCTTGATGATTCTCACCCCGGCGAGGAAGCCTCTGCCTATTTTCGCCCCAGCGCGCGCTCCCAAATCTCTCTAGAGTTTTTCGCCCCAGCGAGAAACCTAGTACAAAATCCTCGCCCCGGCGAGAAAACTAAGGCATAATTATGCGCCCCGACGAGGTTGGTCGGCTTTGACCAGAGTTGACCCTCGTTGACTTGGCGTTGACTTTCAGGAATTTTGAGGATTTCTACTCCAAATTGGATTTTTATTTTTAGGAGACTTAGGATAATACCTTAGGACTATAAATAGATATTATTAGTCAAATATTTAGATGATCTTGACAACTACGATTGTAACCCTAATTGAAGGAGATTGAAGGCATGTCAGGCTAAACTCTTACTTTTAGTTCTAAGGGATGTTAAACCTTTTTCATAATTAATGGTTTAATCAGGTTTTATTTATTTATTCCTTCTTGCATGAGATTTATTCTGATAATCTGTTTTAATCGATTACAAGTTATTTAATCTTTTGATTTGATTTGGCCAATTGAATTAATTTGATTAATATCATCTGCTAGATTAAGATATAGTATTAAGCAAACAATATTATATCTGATCATGGGTAGCAATTAATAGTACTTGCTTGTGGATAAACTTTTGAGTATTATTAAGATTATTAGAAAGCAAGTTAAATAATTACTGATTGTGTAATTGTTGCTTGGAATAACCTAATTCTCTAATTCTTCCTGTTGCTGTTATATTAAATCTTGACTGATAGTTCCAGGTTATATGATAGTTAGAATCTCTTAAGGGGATTGTCACATTGGATTTACACGTAAGGAGAATTTCAGATAATTAGCGATTGCGGTTATCTAAGGTTATTAATCTCATTGAAGGATAAATATTGTTAAACTTGACGTTTCCATAATTGTGATAGGGAGATACTGAACTAAAGAACTGAAGCTTTCTATTCATTGATTACTCTTAATTACTTTTATTAGATTAGTTAATCAAACTCAAAATCCCCTCATCAATAAAAATATTAGAGTAGATAAAAGACTAATTCACTTCTCTATGGGATCGATCCTTGCTTGTCATTATACTAAGTTTTGTGCTAGTAGAGTGTTAGTAAGGTATTAATTTTAGAGTGTAAAACGACAGCTCCCATTGGCTCTATGTGAAAGTAGTATACCCTGAAGCCAATCATATTAGATGTGATAAGCATTTACTTTGTAATCTTGTTCATTTATTAATAAAAGAATTTATTTATTTAAAGACATTTATTTATCCATATTTTATTGGTTGAATAATAAGGATAAATCCATAGTTTTGGAACAATGCTTTTAGAATCATGAAGAGTTCATGCTAATGAGATCTAAATTCTAGATAGCTCAAAACTAAAATGTTCCTAATCGTTGGATCACTAATGTGGGGTTACTGATTCCGGATAGATTAGTACATACTATGCTTACTCTGTTGAAAGGGATGATTGATCTCATAATCATTTGTATGGAGACACTAAAGCAAGTATGTAGCTACTTATTGGAGAATAAGTTCACTAAACGTGACTTGCTAAATGAACACCTAATGGAGTTTTACTTGACTGTCAATAGAAGTTCCTATAGTGATAGTAGTACAAGTGATCTTGAGACTTGTGATCATTATAGAACCTTGTGTATTCTGAGTTATACTTTATCATATTCCTTAAGACTCTTTGGGTATATATAAAGGTATGTTCGGGTATAATAAAGTGTGCATAGAGGTACATGAATGATCAACAAAGGATCTACCACTTTGAGTAAAGGGAGAGAATGTCCTATGCGATTCGATAAGTGACAACTCATGAATCCCTAGTCAGGGTGAATGGAAATTAGAAGGAATTTCTAATTTACATTATCTAGAGCTGTGTATTTTAGAATCGAAATGCATACGATCAAATAAATAAAACTTAATAGAAATTTCGTATTTTATATTTGATTGGGACATTGTATGATAAAAGGATTGAATTGTACGGTAACTATTTACTTAATAGGTTCTTTATGATTAAACATTGATTTCATATCATCCGGATAGTCGTGATATGCTGAGAGGTGTCACTCATGATGTAGAATAAATACTATTTATTTATATTTGAATTAAAGGAGTTTAATTCATTATAAATAATATTAGAATGGTTCTAATTTATTTATTCTATTACCAGTATAATATTGAACGTAAAATGTCACACCATAAAAGAGAAATATTATTTTAGAAGTAACTGGCTTGATAATAATAAATTAAGTATATTTAATTTATACCATAGTGGAATAAATTAAATAGCTTAATATTTATAATTAAGTATTTGGAAAAATCCTAAATTATAAATATTAAGCTATTTAATTTATTCCACTATGGTATAAATTAAATATACTTAATTTATTATTATTATTATTATAAATAATTTAGTTCCTAAATTGTTTGCGAATTAAATTAAATTAAAACTCTAAGACCTTAAGAGTTTAGGAGGAGAATTTGTCTATATAAGGAGAGCCCTTACAATAGATTAAGGTTACACACTTTACTGTTAGTATTTGGATACTACGTAAGAATTCTCTACAATCTAAGGAATTAGGCGAGGGAGAGAATTAGGACTAGTTACCCAAGGTTTTAAAAAAAAACCTAAATTTACTTCTTCAATAATAATCTCTTGGTGTATCACCTTTAGAGCGCTACACACACTAAGTAGCTAGCGTTTGATCCGTAGATTCGAAGAAGCGTGGAGGATCAAAGGATTGGAACTTGAAGATCTATCAAGGAGTTGTATCATCTTCATAAGGTATATCTTTTATCCTTCCTTAATTAATATTATCGTATAAGGTGATTTCTGGAATTTCAGAAAATTTTAAATTCGATTTATATTGTGCTTCCGTTTTATTACCATATGATTGTATGTATATTCATGTTTCTGCAAACTAACAGTAGCATCAGAGCCATCCTTAAGTGAATTATTAATTGTTGCGATTTGAAATATATGTTGATATTGTTAGGTTTGTATATTACGCAAGTATGCAATCAAATTACATAAATAGAGCGGAAGCGCGATAAAACGGATTTTAAAATTTTTATACAAACCATCACCATGATCTTTCCTTGTGTTCAATTATCAATTAAATGAAAGAGACAGAGAATTATACCCTCGTGAATCAAAGCTTCCCCGGGTACAAGTTCACCTCCAATTCCTTCGCGTTCTTCTTGAATTTCACCGATTAAATTCCTTCGCTATGATTAACGTTAGCCACCCAAGTGTTTGGCCTCTAGAAGTGATCCACCAAGGAATAATACTTGTTCAAGAAGATGGATGTTGGCAAAACCCTAGTTTCTATCTCTATAGAAATTGCAAATACTCTCCACAATTCTAATACAAAAGTGTGTAACCCTAATCCATAACAAGACTCCTCTTATTTATAGATATAAGTAACCCTCCTAAACAATTTAGGATTAGGTTAATTGTCTTAATTAAACTCCTAATCCAATTAGGAATTTATGAGAGTACTTTTATTAATTAATTCTCAAACTCTTTTAGGAATTAAATAATAATAATAGTAATAATAATAATAAGACTCCTCTTATTAATTTATATTTAATATTTCTAAAATATTACATAATAAATATTAAGCTATTCAATTTATTCTATCTCCATAGACTAAATTAAATTGTGAAATTCTTGAGTAGTCTACTTCCCCCCGAATGATAAATTCCGTAATTCTTAATTTAATTAAAGTGGGTACCTTGGAATTCATAAGGGATTTACTTGTCTATGTACTGTTCTATTCAATCTTTTAGGTCCCGACTTCACCTCGACGGTTATGCCACGATGCCCCTTAAAGTCTATATGCGATAGCTTAACTTATTATTATAATTATGCCATTTACTTCTTAAATAAATATTTTTCTTTTGCGGTATGACCCTTTAGGTTCTCCATATTAAATCGGTTGTGAATAAATCAATTAGAACAATTCTAATCTTATTTAAATAAATAAATTAAACTATTTAATTCATTTAAATAAATAACATTTATTCTACAATAAGGGTTAGTCCCCTTAGCGATCAACGACTTTTCAGATAATATAAATTTCAACATTAATCACAAAAGAACCTTTCAGTGAATAGTTATCGTACAATTCAATCCTTCTACCATACAATGTCCCAATTAAATATAAGACATGGAATTACTGTCAAGTCTTATTTTATTTAATTATATGTATTTCGATTCTCAAATGCACAACTCTAAATAATGCAGATTAAAAACTCCTTTCTAAATTCATTCTGCCTTGGCCAAGGACTACTGAGTTGTCATTTATCGAATCATATAAGACATTTACATCTTTTACTAGATGTGGTAGATTCTTTATTGATCATTCACCTATCTCCATGTACAACTTATTATACTCAATCATACCCTTTGATATACCCTAAAGGTCTTAAGGGACATGTCAAAGTATAACTCATCATACACAAGATACTATGATGATCTCAAGTCCAAGGATCACTTGTACTACTATCGCTAGAGGAATTCCTATTGACAGGCGAGTAAAACTCCATTAGGTATTCCTTAGCGAGCCACTTTCAGTGAACTTATTCTCCAATAAGCACCTACATACTTGCTTTAGTGTCTCCACACAAATGATTATGAGATCAATCATCCTTTCCTAAGAGCAAGCAACATATGTACTAATCTATCCGGATTCACTAATCCCCTTTTAGTAATCCAACGATTACAAACAATTTTAGTTTTAATCTTTCTAAGAATTTAGATCTCATTAGCATGATCACCATCATGATTCTAAAAGCATTGCTTAAAACTATGGGTTTATAATATATTAAATAATAGTACCATGTAGATAAAGTAAAATGTCTTTAATACTTTTATTAATAAATGAATAAGATTACAAAGTATATGCTACATCATATCAAATATGATTGGCTTGTGTGCATACTACTTTCAATCTCCCACTTACACTAAAGCCAATCGCCATGGTATCTAATACTCATCTTCCCTAAGTGATGATCAAACTGATGTTGTGTTAAAGCTTTAGTAAATGGATCTGCAATGTTGTCTTGAGAGTCTACACGCTCCAGGGTGACATCTCCTCTTTCAATGATCTCTCTAATCAAATGAAACCGCCGCAACACGTGTTTGAATTTCGATGAGACCTAGGTTCCTTAGCCTGCACAACAACTCCAGTGTTGTCACAGAATAAAGGTACGACTCCTCTAATGCTAGGAACCACTCCAAGTTCAGTTATGAACTTCTTCATCCAAACAGCTTCCTTTGCAGCTTGACTTGCAGCTATGTACTCTGCATCTATCACTGAATCAGCAACTGTTTGCTGCTTGAAACTTTTCCAACTCAATGCGCCACTGTTTAAGGTAAATACATACCCTGAAGCGGATTTACTGTCATCTTGGTCCGTTTGAAAACTTAAGTCTGTATAGCCCTTTAGTTTCAATTCAGACCCACCGTAGACAAGAAATATATCCTTAGTTCTTCTTAAGTACTTTAGGATGTCTTTCACTGCCTTCTAGTACTCTTCTCATAGATTCGACTGATATCTGCTTGTTATACTAAGTGTATGAGCGACATCTGGTCTAGTACATATCATACCATACATGATAGATCCTATTGCTGAAGTATAAGGAATCTTACTCATACGGTCTCTCTCCTCAGGTGTCTTTGGAGCCTATTTCTTTGAGAGATGTATTCCATGGCTCATCGGCATGAGACCTTTCATGGAATCTTCCATGCTAAACTTCTTTAGCATCGAGTCAATGTACTTTCCTTGGGTCAAGCCAATCATCCTTTTAGATCTATCTCTATAGATCTTTATCCCTAAAATATAGGATGCCTCACCCAAGTCCTTCATGGAGAAGTGTTTAGATAACCAAATTTTGATCGACTGCAGCATAGGTACATCATTCCCTATCAGTAATATATCATCCACATATAATACTAGGAATGAAATAGCGCTCCCACTAACTTTCTTGTACACACAAGGTTCATCCTCATTTTTGATAAAATCAAACCCTTTGATTATCTCATCAAAATAGATGTTCCATCTTCGAGAAGCTTGCTTCAATCCATAGATGGATCGTTGTAACTTACAAACTTGATTGTTTCAACCGTTGAAACAAAACCCTCTGGTTGTATCATATATACATTCTCCTCAAGTTTCTCATTGAGGAAGGCCATTTCATGTCCATTTGCCAGGTTTCGTAGTCATAATAAGCTGCAACTACAAGCAAAATCCAAATAGACTTGAGCATAGCTACTGGTGAGAAGGTTTCATTATAGACAACTCATTGTCTTTGTTTGAAACCTTTTGCAACCAGTCGGGCCTTATAGGTCTCTACCTTGCCGTCCGCTCTAGTCTTTCTCTTAAAGACCCATTTACACCCAATAGGCTTAATGCCCTCAGGTGGTGAAACCAAAGTCCATACTTGGTTTTCATACATGGAGTCCATCTCGGATTTCATAGCTTGTAGCCATTTCTCTAAGTGTTTACTACTCAGCCTCTTCGTAAGTCAATGGATCATCATCATCTATGATGTGTACCTCATCATCATCTTCTATAATGAATCCATATCTATCTGGTATCTTCGGTACTCTTCCAGATTTACGAATAGGTTGTGGTACATTAGGTTCTTCCACTTAGTCAGGTACCTGACTTTGATCCGTAGTATTTTGTGGTTCTTGAACTTCTTCAAGATATATCTTACTCCCACTGACCCCTTCAAGGATAAACTCCTTTTCTAAGAAGGCAGCGTGTTTCGCAACAAACATCTTTTGATCAGTAGGATGATAGAAATAATATCCTAAGATTTCTTTAGGATATCCCACAAATCTACACTTGTCGGATCTAGTCTTTAGCTTATCATGTTTAAACCTTTTGACATAAGCTAGACAACCCCCCTTCTAGATTATTATTGGACTTCCAATTGGTATCAGAGCGGTGCTCTTTAACTTATTTATTGAGTAAATATAGGCATATCTAAGAGTAGATCCATCTATGGCCTACAATGCTACTGGTTGCGGAGATGGACTATCAATGTCCATGCCTCTATTATTTGATGGCACAAATTTTGTCACCTGAAAGAATAGATTCAAAATCTATACCAAATCATAAGGAATCAAAATTTGGCTTACAATAGAATGAGGTGTAAAAGTTCCCACAAAAATTAAAGGAGAAAAGATCGTTGAGAAAGATGCTGATGAATTCACTACTGAAGATGAAGAAGCTATGAATATCGCATCCAAAGCTGAACAAGTGCTAACTAGTGCTCTTATTGAACAAGAGTACAAAAGAGTTAGCAATTGTAAGAATGATAAAAAAAATCTAGGAAAAATTGATCATAACCTATGAAGGAACCAATCATAACAAAGAAACCAGAAAAGATGCTCTAATCCAAGAGTATTAAAGTTTCAAAAACTAGAAGAAGATGAAAAAATCATTGATATGGAAACACGTTGATGGGTGAGTTTTATACCTACGATTTGGACATCTCTTAGGCTCAATTCTTTACTATCTTTAAGTATCTTTAGTGTTATTTTACTTGTTTATGCATTGGTTTTGTACGAAACGGCTTCAGAGGGTGGGTTAAAACAGGAAAATTGGAGCTTAATGGCATTTTTGTAATTTTGGACTGCTGAATTCGCCGGTGTCAATTCGCCAAGCATAATGAACTCGCCCCAGCCAAGTCCTTCAATGAATCCGCCGAGGCGGATTCCCCCAGTACAATGAACTCGCCGGGGCGAGTTCGTCGGGAACAAAGAGAGGTGTTTTGTTTTGGTTTCAGAAGTTGAGTCCAAGAAGGAATCTTTCGGCTGGCTTGTTTCAAGGACTCTAAGGAGTGTTAAAAGACACGAAAAGTTAAGATATAAAAGGGAAGAATTCATGAGGATTGCAAGATCATACAAGGAGATTCTGAAGAACGTAGAAGAAGGAGCACAAAGAGACCAAGTAAAGGATTCAAGAAGAAGGAACTTCTGCAGAGTTTTATTCTTTTTCTCTTCTTTTGCTTGAACTTCAAATGTTTAATTCTTCTATGGATTCATTATTTACTTTCGTTATGTGGAACTAAATTTTAGTTTAAAATTGCAATTGATCTCATTGCGTAGCTTTGACTGATATGCTTCCTTGTTGACTATTGTTATCTATTATGGGATTGTCTATTATGGTTTGCGTTTAATTGTTTAATTGTCTAATCAACAATTACCGTGATAATCTATATGAACTCAAGAGATGGATTATAGGTTTAGATATGATCATAATAGCATGTGATTGTGTTTTCTACATGGTGATGAAACTCATAATTTGTGTCTAGAATAGAGATATACCTATACACCGCATGTAATCTGATAGGGAACCTGAGCTTTAAATCCTTTTTAATTGTAATTCATATAGAGATATAGTGAATTAGTTAACTAGGGTGTTCATCTTAATTCTATCATCTATGGATTTAAGTTGATTCGTTTATGGTATATCGAGAGATGGTCATAAATATTGATGAGTTCTCGATTAACAATATGAAATAGTTAGCTTAATTTAACAGGAAGTATGTTGATCTAAGTGAAATTATAGTCTTAAGCCTTTTTTATCCAAATTCAATTCTTGGTAGCTAGTGATTAGTTAGATTAGTAATTTATTTTCAAAATTCAACAACTTTTATCGAATTGTTTAAATAAAATTAATTTGATTATGAGTTAGTATTTGGTTATTATTATTAAATAATTCTTTGTGGGTTCGACACTCTTTTATCATTATATTACTTGTTGATCACGTATACTTGCATGTTGTGCTAACCTAGATTTAGATAAACAAGTTTTTGACGCTGTTGTCGGGGAATTAATTTAATAATTTTTGCCAATATTAATTTCAATCAAATTAATCTTAATTTAAATGTTTTATTTTTATTTTTATTTATTTCTTTTTCTGTTTTACTTCCTTTTGAGGTACATCATGGCCAACTATGACTATCAGTGGCCTTATACGAGAATGACTCAGCCAAGAGCGGTAGGAATTTATGGACTCGATGAATTGTTAGCACAGATGGAGACACTTTCAAGGAAGATTGACGCCTTAGCAGCACAACATATTCAAAGTGTAGCGGTGATTTGTGATTATAGTGCTAAAAACCATCCAAGTCATCAATGCATCATCATTTTTGAGTCGATACAATATAGGGGCGACTTCGGCAATTACCCCAACAATTATGCCTATCCCTATCATCATGATTGGGGGAATCTGCTGAATTTTTCATGGAGCGATAATAATCAAGCCCAAACCTATGCTCCAAGACAACCATACCCTCCAAAATTCTCAATGCAAGCTCCTCCATATGAAGAAGAAATGATGTCAAACTTGGAGGAACGACTTTTCAAATATATGGCTATGGTTGAGGAGCAGATGAATAGTTAGGAGATGTCAATTCAAAATCTTGAGAACCAGGTGGGACAGCTCATCAACAACTTTAACAATTGTCCTCAAGACATGTAGCCCAATGACTTGGTTCCCAAAGTTACAACCGGACGAGCCAACAGATTTGGATGTTAAAAAGAAGACGAATAGTGGGGACCAGGAAAAGAAGGCTGAAGAAAATCCAGCCTTGAGTTCCAACGTAGATGAACCAATTTTGATAGTGCCCCATGTACCTTCTCCACCAAAGTCTAAGGATCCGGGTATTTTTGCAATCTCGTGTCCAATTGGTAGTCATTGTTAGCAAAGCTCTTTGTGACATGGGAGCTAGCATGAATCTGAAGCCATGGTGGGATGAGAAAGGGGTCCATGAGAAGTTGGATGAAGATCTAGTTGTGTTCAAGAAGCTTCAATTCAATATTTCGTTCGCAAACACAATAGAGCAAATGCCTAGCTACTTGAAGGTTATAAATGAGATTTTATCTAAGAAGACCAAGCTAGGTGAAGTTGAAACAATGGCCCTTACAGAAGTAAAGCCTTCAAAAGTTACATTGCTATTGATGGATGGAAGGTTCTTCAATTTTTGAAGGGGAATTGGATAATAGAATAGGAAGTAGTCAAGCTGAAAGACTCTAAATCAAGCACTTGATGGGAGGCAACCCAATCATTGGTTTTCATTTGTCATAGTTTCAATTTTTTAATTTATTAGTGTATTTAGTTAGTTAAGTTTTAGGATTTTAATTGCTTTATAAGTCTCCTCATGATCTTAAGTTGGTCTATCTAACCCATGATATGTTGCATTATTACAGGTGAGAGGTATTGAGACTGCATGCAACATTGAAATGAAGAAAATTCAAGTTTTTGAGAAAAGGTGAATTCGCCCCGGCAAATTCGTATAGAGGAAGGAACTCGCCCCAGCGAGAACCCTGTTGGTTCCTGGGGACACAATGTGGATCTAGAAGGGGGGTTGAATAGATCCTTTAAAACTTTTTCCATTTATTAATAAAAGTATAACAGTTATGACACAGAGAATCAATCCATGCACAGCGGAATAATCATTAATAACCCCTTCATAGATTCAAGCATAATCTCAGTTCAATTTACAAATCTATGGTATGGTTGATAACAGATATAGTAGTTCATTGAGCACAAAGTAAATGACAGAAAGTAAATGACACAGGAGATTTTAAGTGGTTCGGAGATTGAATAACTCCTACTCCACTCTTCTAATTCAACAAGTAGGAATCCACTAATTGTTTTAGTTCCAAAGACAAGGACTCTACGCCCTCCTCAAGTTCAGCAGACAAGAGTTATTTTTAGCCACAAAGGCAAGGATCCTATGACCCTCCTCAAGCCCCGCAGACACGGATCTTTTAACCCCTCTTGAGTCCCGCAGACTTGAGTTGTTTTTAGTCCCTTGGACTAGGATCCTATGACCCTTTTCAAGTCCAGCAGACTTGGAAACCCAGTTCACAAAGAACTCTTCAAGGCCAGCAGCCTTGGAACCTGTAGACTAAGCCCAGCAGACTTAGAATCTCTTGTACCCTCCGGTACTCAGCAAGTCCAACAGACTTGACTTTATTTAGTCACTTAAGACAAGGGCACCCCGCTCTCTTTGGTGTGTTGATAGTTTGTTAGGTTGTGCTACCAAGATGAATTTTGATCTCCTTCATCTTTAAGTACTTGGTAGCTGTTAGTGATCTTCTTCTGGATGCTGCTGATGATGGTCGTTGAAGCCCTTCCTTCTTCTGGTACATAGCAGATGCAGATGATCACTTCCATTGAACACTAGTTGACTTGTCCAAGTCAATTCTTTATCTGTTCAGCACATATTGTTCCTTGCTTGATCATAGAGTTGTCTGTTCTGGATCTGGTTACTCTAGATCTTGGCTTCTTGGTTATTCGACTCTTAGCTCATATGTCAGCCCTTTGGCATACCTCTCATGTCGCTGTGAAGCTTCTAGCTTGTTGTACAGTTTTAGTTCTTGGTCTTTTGCTTACTGCATACGGACACACACCTTCATTCGAGTGTGGTTATCTCTTTTGTAGTTCTCCATTTTCTTCCCGTTGGAAGCTTGTCGTTGATATCTTCCCGTTGCACTTCTTTCCGTTGGAGACTAACTTTCTACAAACTTGTTTATTATATCACTGAGTATTTTACTTCCCTAAATCTGCTAGTGATGGCTGAGTCAGCATCCATTAGCTGGTACCAAGATAGTGGAGTCAATGCGCTGCTTGTTGACTGTCGCAGATATGACTGTTTGAGCTCCACTCAAATTGCTTACTTATTATACTCCTTTATCTACTCAGCCGCTCATCTTGGAATAGCTGTGACGCCCCCAAATTCTCTACACCTCCTGTAGCAGATTTGGTGCTCACGTGATACTATTTAACTATAAATATTCCATAATATATAACTTCTATCTATCCAAGGTTTCACAGTATCCCATAACAGATAATAGTCCTCGTCAGAACGTTATCTGTGTTTGGATACCCTCACTTGGATGTATAGATTCATATCTTGCGGATATCTCTTTCATATCAATAGTTCCTATCTATCTGACATTCACAGTATCAATGATAAGATTGTCCCTAGAACTGAGGGGCGCATTCCGGTAAAGATGACACCTTACCGGCGCTCATTAAGTGTAACCCCAAAGCTTATAGAACTCTCAATATCATTCAAATACCCTCATTCAGATGTATAGTTCATATTGATACTGTACTAACTTAGTACAACTATGATAACCAAGGTAAAGATCAGAGTATAATGCTAAAGGATGATAATATATTACATATTATTAAGTTCGGTTACATCGTTCTCAGTACTAAGTTATTACAATAAAGCCTTATAAAAGACTTGAATTATTCAGAACATAAATTAAAACTAATAAACATGTCCTTTTCCTTTGTCTGTACCAGAGGTGCTGGGATTATCATTTAAAGCTGCAAAGAAGATATGCGCAAGAATGAGCTACAAATGCTTAACATGTTTATTTGAATATGTAAACACCATGTGTTTGATTTGAAAGATGTCAATTATGTATACTGAGGGTTCTGTACATGAACCATATATTTCATTTAGTTTTATCAGTCTTTAATGACTTAGAACCATTTGAGTTTTGGATATCTTGTAGGTGATCAGCCTCACCAATATCCTAGGAGTATGCATATCATCCTACCATTTGTGGTCAATATATAATCGATATTTATTGGCCTTCCTATGAAAGCATTTCCATTTTCTTAGTATAAGATGTCTTACCAAACAATTTGGTTTGACACAACAATTTATGCTCAAATAAACAATATATGAATAATGATTCATTTCTTAAGTTATGCTAAACAAGAAGCAATAACTTCACAATAATTGATAGCAAGATGTATAATACTTGCATAATATAAGTTGAGTAAGGTTGGGACACTTGCCTTAGCGTAGTTCGTTATAATTTAATACAGTTGGTCAACGTATGTAGTCTACGTACACCAATAATAAGCGTTAGAACTTATATAAACATGTATTACGCTAATCTAGACAAGTTTCATTAAGGTTCGACGTTGATTCGGTATCTCGGTCGCGACTTTAAACAACTAAACACATAGGTTATTCGATAAAACTTCATTTGGAAGCTTAAATATTAGATTAGATAATGTAATTATCATTTCTAATATTTTTAGAACTTTAATATTATTTTTAAATAATTTTTATAAGCTTGAAAGTGTTTTTAAATAATTTTATAAGCTTAGGAATAATTTTAAATGATTTAATTATCACTTAGAATAATTTTTAAAACATTAATATGTTATTTAAATAATTTATTTGTCATTTAAAATATTTTTAGATATCTAAAATATTATTTAAATGATTTATTTATCATTTATAATATTTTTAGAAAGATAGAATATTATTTAAATGATTTATTTTATCATTAATAATATTTTTATAATTTATTTTATCATTATAATAATTTAATTATTACTTATAATAACTTCTAAAGCTTAATTTAATATTTAAATGATTAAATTATCATTTAGAATAATTTTAGATACTTAAAATATTATTTAAATGATTTATTTATCATTTATAATATTTTTAGATAGATAGAATATTATTTAAATAATTTATTTTATCATTAGTAATATTTTTAGAATTTATTTTATCATTTAAATGAGGTAATTATTATTTATAATAATTTTTAAAACTTAGTTTAATATTTAAATGATTTAATTATCATTTGTAATAATATTAAATATTAAATATTTTATTTTAAATAATTTATTTATTATTTAAAATAATTTTTGATAGTTTGCAATATTTTTAAATGAATTAATTATCATTTAAAATATTTTAAATAGATTAATATCATTTTTAAATCATTTATTTAAAATATTTATTAAATAATTTAATATTTAATTAAATTAAATAATTATATAAAAATATTTATCAGAATATATAAAAATATTAAATATAATTAAAAATGATTTTTTTAATATTTATTATTAATTAATATGAATTTTTAATATTTATTTATAATTTTATATAATTTATTTAATTATTTTTATTAATTTTATTTAAAAACCGTCGCAAAAGGCCTTTAGCGACGGACTGCATATAAACTTAGTGTTCTGGGTTTGGGAAGGAGAGTGTTGCTAAAGGTGTTTTTCATTGAAGAACATGGTCCAATTGGGACTTTTGACCTCAAATTAATTCCAGTTGGTTAATAATTTTGGTCGGATCTTTGTTTCTTGTTGTAGCCTACATGGCATAGTATAACGACATGTATTAACTTAGCTCATACAACATCATATGATGGTAGATAAATCATGGTCAAACTAGCATGTTCATGCTGTTCTTGAGTTTCTGGGTAACCCAGAAACTCTTTGGTCATGGTCGGTCAACCATGTTTGACCGTTAATAACTTGCATGGTCGTTATTTGTTATGTGGTTTAATGATTCAAGTCAATAGTATACATGGCATAGAACATGTTTAAGCCAAGAAATAACATTTACAAACATCATATAAGCAAAATTAAGGCCGATCAAATCTTGTCAGACGGTTGTCCGATTTACTTAGAATTTCATAGATTACCCAGAATTCAGCATCCGTGATCGGTCAACGGGTTTTGACCATTAATATCTTTCATCCTAGACATTTTTTACTATTCTACCAATTAGATATTATAGTTAACATGACATACTACATATACAAACTTTAAAACAGATCAAACGACCAATTTAAGCCGATCAAAATGTCTGACAAAATAGTCTGTCAGACCATTCTGGTCTGCCAAAGTCAGTTCATGTTTTTCATCAATTTTGACCATTTAAATGTTATGGATCCTTGTTTAACCAACCCAGATCATCAAATAACATGGTTACATATAATCCTAAATATCTAAAAGATAAAATTATTACAGGCTTGAAGATCTAGCATAAAAATTAGGGTTTTGCACCTTTTTCTTAGATTTTTGATCTCTGGCTTTTGATTCTGATCTTATGCTTGCAGAGGCTTGTTATGGTATGATTGTAAGTGTTTAGGCTTTGTAAAATTCGTGGCTTAACTGACCAGCATGATGTTCTATTTATAGGATTTGCAAATTAGGGTTTTTAGGGTTTCTTTTCCAAATTTGGCCTCCACAATATCTAGCCTTGATACTTGTGCTACTCTAATCTGATCCTAACCACCTACTTGTGCTGGAGTGTGTTGAGCACAAGCTTGCACACTCCTAGCTCAATTTCTATTGGTTTAAATTTTATTTTTGATTTATTTACTTACTAATTAAACCTAGATTTTTGTTAATCATGTTTAGGGTGTTTAATCATGTTTAGTAATACTTTAATTAAGTTAATATATCATAATTAAAGTTTATCATTTCATAATTTAGTGTTATTAAATTGAATTAGGGTTTTAGGTTTCCGAATTAGGGTTTAGGGTTTCCAATACTACAATTAGGGTTTTATAATTAGGGTTAAGGTTTCTTAATTCATGAATTAGGGTTTAAATCTTTCAGCTAGGTTTTAATCTAAGTTAAATGATTCCTAATTAATATTATTACTTAGAATATAATTATCTCAATTAGGATTCTTGTGTAATAATTAGGGTTTTGATTTAACAATTCGAACAAATTTTATTAATTAGGGTTTTTAAATTAGGGTTTCTAATTTAGTTTGACATTTTAAACCCTAGTTAACTTATTTTAGATTTTTATCAGTTAATATAATATTATATTAACTCCAAAGCACGACAATTCACTTCGTCATTTCTAAGCACGACACAGAAGCTTACAAAAATAATTTGCCGAGACGCTTCTCGGTGAAATCGTCAGAAGCACGACAAATTATTTTGTCCGTGTAAGCATAACACAACTGCTTGGCGAAATTTTTTTATTTGACCTAATTCTTAAATAAAATATAAAATCACATAACACAAAGTCGGAACATGAAATTTCATTTAATAAACACATAATTTACATATACAAATCTTATTAGGGTTCGGAGTATTACATTCACCCCCACTAATAAGAATTTCGTCCTCGAAATTACGGTACGGGTTATAAAAATAAATGTGGTTAGTTGTCTCGCATTTTACTCTCGAGCTCCCACGTAGTTTTCTCTATGTTTTGATTTCTCTAAATAACCTTGACTGAAGGTATCACTTTATTCTGTAGATTTTGTTCTTTTCTATCTATGATACCAACTTGTGACTTATATCCATAAAAGGATATCATCTCACAAGCGTACCTATCAATTTGCCACTGACTTCTTCGGCGTCCTACATTTCCTTCCGTACAAAGCTTCAAATGGTGGCATTCCTATGCTGGCATGGTAACTATTGTTGTAGGTAAACTTTACTAAAGGTAACTAATCTTCCCAACTACCCTTGAAGTCAATGATGCAAGTTCGCAACATGTCCTCCAATATTTGAATGGTCCTCTCACTCTGACCGTCGGTTTGTGGTGATAAATTGTGCTTAATCTCAACTTGGTTCCTAAGTGTTTCTAGAGACTTGTCTAAAAGTTCGAAGTAAATCGGGGATCTCGGTCTGATACTATAGAAACAGGGACTCCATGTCTAAAAATAATTTCATTGATTTAAAGTTTGGCTAACTGGTCAAGACTGAATTTAACTTTTATCGGTAGAAAATGAACTAACTTGGTAAGACGATCTACAATTACCCAAATGGCATTGTGACCTTTCGGTGTATTTGGAAGACCTACTACGAAGTCCATGGTAATATGTTCTCATTTCCACTCGGAAATTTCTAAGGGCTGTAGTAATCCACTCGGCTTTTGGCGTTCAGCTTTAACCCTTTGATACGTTAAACATTTACCTACCCATTCCGCTATTTCTCTTTTCATGTTAGATTACCAAAAGTGACAGCTTAAATCTTTGTACATTTTTATACTACCTGGATGTACGACGAACTTAGAACTATGGGCTTCATTCAATATTTCATCTTTCAGTTCTTGTACTGAGGGTACCTAAATTCTATCCTCTTACCTCAGTACCCCATCCTTGTCTAATCTTAATTTGTCATTCTTCGTATGGGTTATTTCAGGCTTACACTTCTGACACTCTACATCAGTCTCCTGTAGTCCTTTGACTATCTCCAATAAAGTTGAACCATTCTCCACAACGAATAACTTCTAGGTAGAATTAACTGGAACTCTTACCTCAATCTCAAGTTTGTCAAACTCTTTTATCAGTACCTCGTTGTTGGTTATTATATTCAACTTTTCTTGGTTCTTCCTACTTAACGCGACTGCTACGACATTGGCTTTTCTGGGATGATATAAAATTTCACAGTCGAAATCCTTTATCAACTCTTGTCATCTCCTCTGCCTCATGTTTAATTCTTTCTGCGTGAAAATATACTTCAGACTTTTGTGATCTGTGTATATCTCACACTTCTCCCCATACAAGTAATGCTTCCAAATTTTCAAGGCAATTACTATAGCGGCTAACTCAAGATCATGCGTAAGATACCTCTTCTCATAATCTTTGAGTTATCGTGACGCATACCCAATCACCTTCCCATGTTGCATTAGCACACAACTTAATCCCTTGTGTGATGCATCACTATAAACTACAAGGCCCCCCGTATCATCTGGTAAAGATAACACCGATGCCATGCTCAATCGCTTCTTTAACTCTCGAAAGCTTTCTTCACATTTATCTGTCTAGACGTACTTTACCATCTTTCGAGTTAAATTGGTTAGCGGGGTTGCTATTTTTTTTTAAAAAAATCTTGTATAAAACGCCGACAGTACCCTGTTAAACCGAGAAAACTTCGTACTTCTGTTGGAGTTGTTGGTTGTTCGCAATTCACACCCATCTCTATCTTTGCTGGATGTATCGTGATTCCATTCTTGTCAATCACATGACCTCAACGTTCCATCCTTCTTCTTTACAAACAACATCGGTGCTCTCCAAGGTGAAACACTAGGTTGTATGTACTTTTTGTCTAAGAGTTCTTGTAACTGTACAAGTAACTCCTTCAACTCTACTGGTGCCATCCTGTATGGTGCATTTGAAACTAGCATCATACCAGATGCAAGATCGATAACTAACTCGATCTCCCTGTCTGGAGTAAGACCTGGTAAGTCATCAGAAATGCATCTTGAAATTCCATAACTACAGATATTTGGTCTGCCTTTACTCCTTCTTTTCGAGTATCTACTATATATGCCAAATAACCTATACAACTCTTCCTAAGAAATCTTTCTGCTTGCCTTACCGTCAGACATCGAGATCGCTTAGGTGAACAACCTCCGTTGAACACTACCTTTGACTTCGACACAATCAATAGGTTTACACGCTTCCGATGGCAGTCAATCATTGCATTATGATTAACCAACCAACCCATGCCTAGGATTATATCGAATTCTCCTAGCTGTATAGGAATAAGGTTCACAAGAACTTATGTCCCTTAATTTCTATGTTACAATTTCTATATATGGTTTTAACAGGAATTATCTCTTCATTTGCAATTTTTACGTTTTAAAAGGTATATCTAAATTTATTAGCTATTGTGTTTACTTCTCTATTTTTTGCCTCTACTAATGTCTATGGTCTTCTTTCAAATGGCGTTAAGTTATATAAGTAAGAAACTAGTATAATTACAAGTATGTAATGCACATATTGTTCAAACATAATTTGTATATTCATACAGAAGGTTTACATATTAGGCTAGTAGTTTATATAAGTACTACTAGCATTCCCAAACCAGTTTCGAAAAAAAACTTGGGTAAAGTAGTTTAGATACTACTATTTACATACACACTTTGGTGACCAGGTTTATCTAAAGCTTAATCTTACGATACTCATCACACAGCATACTGGATACCACCCACCTATTGATGTCGTATCCAGTCTTTCCATTCTCTACGGGATAATCCTCTATTCGCTTATCCAGATCCACAAGTGTTTCACGAAATTCTTTATTAGTTCTATCAAGCCTTGCTTGGATTTGATATCTTTCTCTTTCATTTCTTGACAATAGTGTCTGAAGTCGGATATTTAATTGTCCTTCATTCTCCAACCTTTCTTCCACATACGTTACCCTATTGTTTAGGATATGTATTTTCATCTGGGCTTATTCTAGTAGGTTTTCCTCCTCTGGGTTCCCTTCTTCTAACTCTTCTACAGATTGATTTTGAACTTCTGATATATCCCTCCATATTGGTTCTTCCTCATCCTCTCATTCTTCTATAATCTGAACCTCTGCAATGTCCTCATTAGGTTCTTTCGCTATCGCATCATGGAATTCTAAGTTATATTAAACTTCTTGTCCTTCAGGATTACTGCCCTGCTCAAGCTCTATCACCTGTGAATCTATCTCCCCTGAACTATCTCCCCAGTCTGGGTCTGCCATCCTATAAAAGAATTTTACTTGTTTAGTATTATGATGAAACATGTTTACATAAAAATATAAGGCTTTTAAGGTTATCTTATGTGTATTAAGTATTTTACGGACTCAAAGATTATATCCTAAGAACTACCTTAGAGCTATAATCTACAGCTCTGATACCATCCTGTGATGCCCCCAAATTCTCTACACATCCTGTAGCAGATTTGGTGCTCACGTGATACTATTTAACTATAAATATTCCATAATATATAACTTCTATCTATCCAAGGTTCACAGTATCCCATAACAGATAATAGTCCTCGTCAGAACGTTATCTGTGTTTGGATACCCTCACTTGGATGTATAGATTCATATCTTGTGGATATCTCTTTCATATCAATAGTGCCTATCTATCTGACATTCACAGTATCAATGATAAGATTGTCCTTAGAACTGAGGGACGCATTCCGGTAAAGATGACACCTTACCGGCTCTCATTAAGTGTAACCCCAGAGCTTATAGAACTCTCAATATTATTCAAATACCCTCATTCAGATGTATAGTCCATATTGATACTGTACTAACTTATTACAACTATGATAACCAAGGTAAAGATCATAATATAACGCTAAAGGATGATAATATATTACATATCATTAAGCTCGGTTACATCGTTCTCAGTACTAAGTTATTATAACAAAGCCTTATAAAAGACTTGAATTATTTAGAACATAAATTAAAACTAATAAACATGCCCTTTTCCTTTGTCTGTACCAGAGGTGTTGGGATTATCATTTAAAGCTGCAAAAAAGATATATGCGCAAGAATGAGCTACAAATGCTCAACATGTTTATTTGAATATGTAAACACCATGTGTTTGATTTGAAAGATGTCAATGATGTATACTGAGGGTTCTGTACATGAACCATATATTTCATTTAGTTCTATCAGTCTTTAATGACTTAGAACCATTTGAGTTTTGGATATCTTGTAGGTGATCAGCCTCACCAATATCCTAGGAGTATGCATATCATCCTACCATTTGTGATCAATATATAATCGACATTTATTGGCCTTCCTATGAAGGCATTTCCATTTTCTCAGTATAAGATGTCTTACCAAACAATTTGGTTTGACACAACAATTTATGCTCGAATAAACAATATATGAATAATGATTCATTTCTTAAGTTATGCTGAACAAGAAACAATAACTTCACAATAATTGATAGCAAGATGTATAATACTTGCATAATATAAGTTGAGTAAGGTTGGGACACTTGCCTTAGCGTAGTTCGTTATAATTTAATACAGTTGCTCAACGTATGTAGTCTACGTACACCAATAATAAGCGTTAGAACTTATATAAACATGTATTACGCTAATCTAGACAAGTTTTATTAAGGTTCGATGTTGATTCGGTATCTCG
The DNA here is from genome assembly GCA_034770075.1 of Aralia elata. Taxonomy (NCBI): domain Eukaryota; kingdom Viridiplantae; phylum Streptophyta; class Magnoliopsida; order Apiales; family Araliaceae; genus Aralia; species Aralia elata. The sequence goes on from CM068377.1 coordinate 74,100,364, forward strand.
GTCGCGACTTTAAACAACCAAACACATAGGTTATTCGATAAAACTTCATTTGGAAGCTTAAATATTAGATTAGATAATGTAATTATCATTTCTAATATTTTTAGAACTTTAATATTATTTTTAAATAATTTTTATAAGCTTGGAAGTATTTTTAAATAATTTTACAAGCTTAGGAATAATTTTAAATGATTTAATTAACACTTAGAATAATTTTTAAAACATTAATATGTTATTTAAATATTTTATTTGTCATTTAGAATATTTTTAGATATCTAAAATATTATTTAAATGATTTATTTATCATTTATAATATTTTTAGAAAGATAGAATATTATTTAAATGATTTATTTTATCATTAATAATATTTTTATAATTTATTTTATCATTATAATAATTTAATTATTACTTATAATAATTTCTAAAGCTTAATTTAATATTTAAATAATTTAATTATCATTTAGAATAATTTTAGATACGTAAAATATTATTTAAATGATTTATTTATCATTTATAATATTTTTAGATAGATATAATATTATTTAAATGATTTATTTTATCATTAGTAATATTTTTAGAATTTATTTTATCATTTAAATGAGGTAATTATTATTTATAATAATTTTTAAAACTTAGTTTAATATTTAAATGATTTAATTATCATTTGTAATAATATTAAATATTTAATATTTTATTTTAAATAATTTATTTATTATTTAAAATAATTTTGGAAAGTTGGTAATATTTTTAAATGAATTAATTATCATTTAAAATATTTTAAATAGATCAATATCATTTTTAAATTATTTTTTAAAAAATATTTATTAAATAATTTAATATTTAAATAAAATAAATAATTATATAAAAATATTTATTAGAATATATAAAAATATTAAATATAATTAAAAATGAATTTTTTTAATATTTATTATTAATTAATATGAATTTTTAATATTTATTTATAATTTTATATAATTTATTTAATTATTTTTATTAATTTTTATTAAAAACCTTCACAAAAGGCCTTTAGCGACGGACTGCATATAAACTTAGTGTTCTGGGTTTGGGAATGAGAATGTCGGTAAAGGTGTTCTTCATTGAAGAACAGCCGGTCATGGTCCAATTGGGACTTTTGACCTCAAATTAATTCCAGTTGGTTAATGATTTTGGTTGGATCTTTGTTTCTTGTTGTATCCTACATTGCATAGTATAACGACATGTATTAATTTAGCTCATACAACATCATATGATGGTAGATAAATCATGGTCAAACTAGCATGTTCATGCTGTTCTTGAGTTTCTGGGTAACTCAGAAACTCTTTGGTCATGGTCGGTCAACCATGTTTGACCGTTAATAACTTGCATGGTCGTTATTTGTTATGTAGTTTAATGATTCAAGTCTGTAGTATACATGGCATAAAACATGTTTAAGCCAAGAAATAACATTTATAAACATCATATAAGCAAGATTAAAGCCGATCAAATTTAGTCAAACATGTTTTTACTATTCTACCAATTGGATATTATAGTTAGCATGGCATACTATATATACAAACTTTAAAACAGATCAAACGACTAATTTAAGCCGATCAAAATGTCTGACAAAATAGCCTGTCAGACCATTCTGGGCTGCCAAAGTCAGTTCATGTTTTTCATCAATTTTGACCATTTAAATGTTATGGATCCTTGTTTAACCAACCCAGATCATCAAATTATATGTTTACACATAATCCTAAACATATAAAACATAAAATTATTACAGGCTTGAAGATCTAGCATAAAAATTAGGGTTTTGCACCTTTTTCTTAGATTTTTGATCTCTGGCTTTGATTCTGATCTTATGCTTGCAGAGGCTTGTTATGGTATGATTGTAAGTGTTTAGGCTTTGTAAAATTCGTGGCTTAACTGATCAGTATGATGTTCTATTTATAGGATTTGTAAATTAGGGTTTTTAAGGTTTCTTTTCCAAATTTGGCCTCCACAAATATCTAGCCTTGATACTTGTGCTACTCTTATCTGATCCTAACCACCTACTTGTGTTGAAGTGTGTTCAGCACAAGCTTGCACACTCCTAGCTCAATTTCTATTGGTTTAAATTTTATTTTTAATTTATTTACTTACTAATTAAACCTAAATTTTTGTTAATCATGTTTAGGGTGTTTAATCATGTTTAGTAATACTTTAATTAAGTTAATATATAATAATTAAAGCTTATCATTTCATAATTAGTGTTATTAAATCGAATTAGGGTTTTAGGGTTCCGAATTAGGGTTTAAGGTTTCCAATCCTACAAATAGGGTTTCATAATTAGGGTTAGGGTTTCTTAATTCATGAATTAGGGTTTAAATCTTTTAATTAGGGTTTTAATCTAAGTTAAATGATTCCTAATTAATATTATTACTTAGAATCTAATTATCTCAATTAGGATTCTTGTGTAATAATTAGGGTTTTGATTTAATAATTCGGACAAATTTTATTAATTAGGGTTTTTAAATTAGGGTTTCTAATTTAGTTTGACATTTTAAACCCTAGTTAACTTATTTTAGATTTTTATTAGTTAATATAATATTATATTAACTCCAAAGCACGACAATTCACTTCGTCATTTCTAAGCACAGCAGCTTACAAAAATAATTTGCCGAGACGCTTCTCGGTGAAATCGTCGGAAGCACGACAAATTATTATGTCCGTGTAAGCACGACACAGCTGCTTGGCAAAAAAATTTTATTTGACCTAATTCTTAAATAAAATATAAAATCACATAACACAAAGTCGGAACATGAAATTTTATTTAATAAACACATAATTTACATATACAAATTTTATTAGGGTTCGGAATATTACAATAGCAACCCTGAGTGCCCTATTATTTTTAATCCAGCTGGCACTCTCTTACTTGCTCTACGATCATCTTAGGTGTAGCCTGAATCTTTGATCGTAGAGTGAACTGCTTGCTTCTAACTGAAGACTGTTGCCTTTGATCGTAGAGTTTACTGCTAACTTTAGTTGTGGCCTTGGGTTGCCTTGTAGTTCGTAGAGTGGCTGACTGTACTTGCATTGCCCTTTGATGTGCTTCTCACTGTACTGCAGTCTATGCTTCCTTATGCTTTATGATCTCCATTTAACTTTTCGTTTCAGAGCATATCATTATGATCTTTGTTGAGCCATTGCTGCAGTGTGCTTATTATAGAGGACTGCTATATGTTCTATAGGTGTTTGGCTCTGTTGCTGTGTCATAGAGGACTGCTATATGATCTTCTTGTTTGTTGTGGCACCTTTGATGTAGAGGACTGCTCTACTTAATCTTCAGACATTCTTCCTTATGTCATAGAGTGCTGCTCTATGATCTTTTTGCTTTGTTTTATTGGGATTGCTAGAGTGCTTCTGTTGTCTTAGACTCAACTCTACGATCACTTGATCTTGTTGTAACTTTCCTACTCTACGACCTTTGTCTAGAGTCTTGATGGATCGTAGAGTGATTACTTAACCTTGTCCTTTGATCTCTGTTATGGCTTGATGCTTTGGTGGTGCTCAGAGATCTTGCTATGTCTGATAGCTCATGCTCAGCTTGCTTGGTAGTCTTGAAGATTGCCACTTTATCTTTGAGTGCTTCAGCAACGACTGCTCTACGTTGTTGCTTGATTGTAGATTGATCATGGGAGTCGTAGAGTGGCTGACTTTAGACTGACTCTACAAACCCATGTTAGCACACTGATTTCCTCTTTGCATTGCATACTCTATGATTCTGAGTGAGCTCCTTGTTCTGTCGAGTCATTCTCTACGATTGCCTTGCAAGCTTTGCGTTGACATGTACAACTCTACGAAGCCCAGTGAGTGCTGCCGAGTGAGCTCTACGATCTATCGAGCTTGTTACTGTGCTTGCCTGGCAGATTCTACGATCTTAGATTTTAGCACTGCAATGCCGAGGCAACTCTACGTCCTGCCGAGAGTACTTTACTTTTTGCCGAGAGAACTCTACGTCCTATCGAGAGTGCTCTACATTTGGTCGGGGCAGCTCTACGTCCTGCCGAGTTTTACTCCTCGTTTTCCTGGCAGACCCTGTGATGGCATATTTGGCTCTGCGATGTTGACTGACTGCTCTACGATCAGTCTGGCCCTTGTTTGTACATATGTCATTACAGTACATAAGATCAACCTAACAAGTTTGATCTTTTTCTTTCTATTCTAAGTCCTTGTACATCATATTCAATTAAGGACTTTACAAAGCCTAATATTACAACCATGTTTTGATCAGATAGATATTCATTCAGCTTAGATCATCCTAACATATTTGATCTTCTAAGTCCTTGTATATATATTTCACAAAGGACTTTACACGGCTTAATAGTATGAATGTTCTTCTTATCATTTTGTCATCAATCAAATCACATATAATGAATAGTGGTAATCACATGCAGATCTTATAGCATTCTCCCCCTATGATAATGAGTGTAACAATCGCATGTTGATTCCCAACAATCTCCCCCTATTTGATGATGACAAAAATACTAATAGTATAACATTCAATTTAAGCAATACATGCAAGTGTATGAGTGTTGATGTGACTTAAGATACAGTAAGTCATTGTGTTGCTAGATAAAATGAAATGATGTGCATTCAAGATAGTCATTTACATCATATCAAGAAATGTAAACATGTGTAGTTCACAAGCTATATTAATCTAACAAGGAGATCCTAGCTACTAGCATAAGAAAGTTAATTCCTCCTTGCTTGTTAGAGATATACCTTCTTCTTGATGGTATCTTATGACTGCTTTCTCTTGCTGCTGTCCTCTTTATTCTTCTGTGTCCTTCTCTGGCACATGCTCCCCCTTACTTCTTGCTGGTTCTTCTCCTTCTTCTCCTGGCTCATTTCTTGCTGGTTCTTCTTGTTCTTCTTCAGCTCCTTTCTTGTCATACTAGTACTTGTCCTCTTTTTGTTCTTCATCTTCTTATGCTTCATCTTTTTATCATCAATCACTTGAGAGAGATAAAAATACTATAAATAACATAAAAACACTATAAATATCTAATACTAACTTAAAATACTTAAGAATTAACAAATTATCAAGTCAAACGTACTCAGTTCGTAGGTATAAAACCCACTCATCACATCCATGGGTAAAACCATGTCAGTTGTTCATCATCATGATCATATAGAACTGTAGTGCGATCAAGCTCAATGTCTTGAAAATTGTTAAAAAGATCCTTTATGGTCATTGATACCACTTTCATTTGACCGTCACCATAATCTATCCATCTTATTGGCAACACAGCTCTTGGTTTGTCACAGGCCTCCAGCACAATCCTCCTTCGCATTCTCGTGGTTGCTGGCTTGAAGTGGCTTTCTAATGCACTGTTCTCAGAATCAGAATCATGTTGCACTTCATCATCATCCATTACTTCTTTCCCTTTATCAGAGTCAGCTTTCTTGGTACTCTTTTCCTCTTCTTCCATAGTTGCTCCTTTTGATTTTGCAACTGACTCACCAGTTGACTGATCCTCATAGCTTACTTCTATGTCCTCATCATCTTTTGTTGATTTATTGAGACTCTTTTCAACAGACATAGCTATATCCTCACTTTCTGATTTAGACATACTTGTGGTCACATCCTTTTCAGTAAATTCATCACTAGATGCCACATTTTCACTTATCTCTGCAACTTTAGCTTTATCACCCTCACCATCATCATCTCCAAGGTCAACTGTCACTGGTGAAATTTCTTCTTTGCTTCTTTGACTTGAGAGCTCCATTATTTGCTTTAGTCTGGCACTCTGTCTCCTTTTTGAGGGTTTGACCATAGGTGCCTTGGATGCTTCTTTGTTTACCTCAGATTCATCTTTTGAGGAGGAGAAACTTTTCACTAGGGCTGGCTCTTTCACCTTCTTCTTGAGTGATTTTGAAGGAATGGGCTCAGGGGATGAAGAGTCTTCAGACTGAGATGATTCATCCTTCAATGTACTAGCTTTCCTCTTCCCTTTGCCAGCCTTTGAAATCCCATTGTTGCTGCTACCAGATGTTCTCAACTTCTTGTTCTCCATGGGGTTCTTCTTCTAATTGTCAAACAATTTGGGTGACATGATTTTGTGGACATTTTGGGTTTCTCCTTCATCATCCCCAATTTTGCTTTTCAGCCTCTTCTTCAGTATTATGCTCAAGAACCTTCCATAGTAGATTTTCAAGGCAGGTTTATCTGATGTCTTCACTTTCCTGGCTTCTTTGACTAACCAATCAGATAGCATAGCTCCAAAATTCATCTTCCTCTTCATGACAATGGCAGTCATAATCTTCAGTTACAGATCACTCACAGTATCATGGGCAGTATCTTTACATAGAATACACTTGCCCATAATCTCCGCTAAGAATTCGAACTTCTCAGGAAATTCCTTTTTCTTCATTCCTTTCACATGGGGATTCTTCACATAGCTAGTCCATCAATTTCTTGCCTTCATCAAAGTCGATTTCTTCTAGGGATGACAGACCTTGGTTGGTAAATCCCAGACATTGGTTGATTTCTGCAACATTCATCTTTAGTTTGATTCCATAAACTTTAGTAGTCAGAACATCACCATCGATTACTGCATTCTGGTAGAATTCCTTGATAAGATCAGAGAAGATCTCGGTGTTTGATCCTAAGCATTTTGAGAATCCTGCCTGCTTCACACTTTCTAGGATCTCCTTGAATTTCTCATCTGATTCTCCAAATTTGTCGAAACCAAGTTGAATACCTGATACGACTTGACAGTTTTCCATAATGAGGGTTCTTGAAGAGAAGGATACTTGACTGAGGATGGAGATTTGAAGTGATTAGGGTTCTAGAGCTTCTGAAGGTTGCTGGTTTTGGTTTGCTGAAGATTTAATGATTCTAGGGTTTTGAGAGATCAACACAGCTTTATGGGAGGAACGATATTGATAACTGATAGGAAAGAGCAACCGTCAGTATTTGAAATCTGACTTATATCAGTTCCCTCTTTTTGTCAAGTACACGTGTGAGAGACCCATTTGCTGAACGTGGCCAACTGTGTTAAAACTTCCATAACTGCTACACATCAGTTACTAAGAACTTGGCCCATGTCCTTTTGACTCTTGACTTAGCCCGTTCGTAGAGTGACTTGATGTCATTGCCCTTTACTCTACGATCATGTCCTCTTTGAGAATAGAGCTTGGTCACACCTACTGCTGCTCAGATGCTGACTTGCACTTAACTTAGTGAGTGTAGACCTTGATGAGAGAATCTCCATTTAGGCTTGTAATGGCTTCCTTCTGGAATAAGTAATCTTTGAAGGAACCTTGTTTTCTCTTAACATCCGAGATGACAATCTTCATGCATTGTATCTGATCTTGTAGTAGAGCTGAGTCATTTGCTAGGTGAAGATTTTCCGTTAGGACCAGCTTCTTTCTCTTCTAGAGTATCCCATGATCAACTCTCTTTTAAGGGATCAACTTTTCTCCTTTGTTTCATTTACATCTCAAGCTCTAAAGAAATGATGCATTCTCATTTAGTCTTTCAACGGGACTAAGGTAGCTCAAATAGGGCAGGCCTCTAGGTTTAGCAACTTAGGGCTTGGTTTGTCTCTGAGGCACTTATCTGAGGAAGGACTGTTTGGATAAGGTGTTTAGAATGTTATCACTGTACTCCTTGGATTTGATTAGATATAAAGTATGGGAGTAGTGTTTAGTAGGCTGTGGTCGTAGAGTCAACATACTCTACGATCATAACGTCAATCATAATGTCTCTACGACTTGGAATAGAAGGGCTGGCTTGGTTTGTCAGTCGTAAAGTTTAGGAATTTTATGATGAGGATTCATTTGGTTCATCGGGCACAGAGTTTTGGGACTCTGAGTCTGGGACAGGGTTATGTATGATGAAGTGTCACCATAAGGATTTATAGGAGCTTCATTTTGCTTGAGTCATGAACCTGATTTGAGATCTACAGCCAAGGACTTGATTTGTTCCTTAGCATGCTGGAGAGTTGTTGACCCGGCATATCATCTGTTGGGCTCAAATACTTTCTTTTGCACCCAGGGTTGTAGCTTTGTGACTCTTTCCATCTTGCATCTTCACATTCTTCATCTCTTTAATTTCCTTGACTCCTTATCAAATTGAGCATTGCTGAACTTATCAGATTGTTGCTCCCCCATAGTTGACACTTCCATTTTAGATGAATGTCCATCTTTCTTCATCTGATCGTAAAGCATTCTCTTTAGCACTGGTCACTCTACGTTCCTTTCCTTTGTACTGTTGCTGTAGAGCTGATGAAGTCTTATACCCTTGGTTGCTCTACGATCCTTCCATTTACACTATGATCGTAGAGTTGATGAAGACCTGGTTTTTGTACTGCTTCTTGAGGGGCTTTATTATGTTGTATGGAGCTCCACCTTCTGAGAGGGATTTACTGGAGAATCATGCCTTTGCCGTTTGCCAGAAGTTTGTTGATGAGGATCGTTCTTTTCTAACTTCTTCCTTGAATGTGCTTGAGAGCAATCATGATACTTGTAGGTTAACTCAATTTCTAACTTGGTACCCAATATTCTTTGGGTCCTGCTGGATTAGTTTTTTTTTAAAAGCTCAAGTCTTTTCCAGACTGTGATTTCACAATTTATGCAGCTTAAATGAGGTGATAATAAGACATGTTGTATGACAGTGTGTGTGAGAGAAAACATGATAAAACGGATGTGGGTCCTCAATCTTTCTCCTTAGATGAGTCATTGCTTGCATCTTGCTATAAGTGTTTGAACCTTAGTAGAGTGGTGGTCAGTTCTGTGAGTTGTACCTAGATGGTTCGTAGAGTTGATCAGTCTCTACAACCCTTCAGTGCACAGCTGCAGACATAACTACACTCTACAACTTTATCAAAGACTTAGATCATGAAGTAATGTACTACTCATCAAATAAGATGTGAGGACTGAGGTAGGATGCAAATAGCTCATTAAGCACAGTCACATATTAAACAACAGAGTTTAAAAAGCTTGAGGTGATATTACAGATTACAATCCCAGAACACTTGGTTTTCCACATCTAAGGATAAACTCTCAAAATCAAGATAAATAATTTTGAGTCTTTATCAGTACACACAGCAGCAATTGCAAAACAGTTTAAGCATATTATACTCATTTAGCAACAAGATAGAAGAAGACTCTATTTGCAAATACTTCAGATATTCATCTCAAGAATTTTATTTTCAGCCTCAAATATGGATAGACAGTAAAGTGATTGTTAATCCATTATTCTCACTTTCTTTCTTTTTCCTTTTGGGGTTGAAAATGATTTCTTGATATGCTACTAAAGTATGAAGACATGCAGATATGCAATACATATTAACAGTTAAAGACAATTTCTTGACAGTCAGTGGTGTTGCTAGCAATGATGCATTTCTTCGTTAGTTGAACTCCCTCAGGCCATTGCTGGTCTCATCATTTGTTCCTTCATTGTGCTGCATTGACTGATACATTGAGCACATCTTTGAATTCTGCACTTGGTTAGTTATGACATCCCATAATTACTGATATGCTTGAATGAACCTCTGTATTCATATCTTGTAGAGTGGGAACATGTCATAAGTGTTGAGAAGCTCATGGAGTCGTTGTAAGTGCATTGATAATGCATTATCCTTTAGATGATCAAGGATCCTTCGTAGGACTTCACAACATCTTGGGTGGAGATGCATATTCACTTTTTAATGGAGAATATCTTCATTCTTGCTGCATCTTTCTACTTCCTCTTTATGAGATGATAGATATGCTCAGTGACATCAGCATGCCTGGTGATGATGAGTTTTCCATTTAAGCCCATGGAATAGCCTGGATAGCTTAGCATAGTTTTTCCTGCATATACAATTTTCAACTTATTAGCTCATTGTTTTGTCAACCAATACCTAGACTTAGAACTGGTCTAACTTTGTGTCATGGATCTACTCAAAGCGTGAGCTTTAACATATTCATGAGAACCTGCTCTGATACCAATTGTTGGTTCTCGGGGACATAATGTGGATCTAGAAGAGGGGGTTGAATAGATCCTTTAAAACTTTTTCTATTTATTAATGAAAGTATAACAGTTATGACATAGAGAATCAATTCATGCACAGCGGAATAATCATTAATAACCCCTTCATAGATTCAAGCATAATCTCAGTTCAATTTATAAATCTATGGTATGGTTGATAATAGATATAGCAGTTCATTGAGCATAAAGTAAATGACATAAAGTAAATGACACAGAAGATTTTAAGTGGTTCGGAGACTAAATAACTCCTACTCCACTCTTATACTTCAACAAGTAGAATCCACTAATTGTTTTAGTCACAAAGACAAGGACTCTACGCCCTCCTAAGTCTAGCAGACAAGAGTTGTTTTTAGCCATAAAGGCAAGGATCCTATGACCCTCCTCAAGCCCCGCAGACACGGATCCTCTGACCCCTCTTGAGTCCCGCAGACTTGAGTTGTTTTTAGTCCCTCGGACTAGGATCCTATGACCCTCTTCAAGTCCAACAGACTTGGAAACCCAGTTCACAAAGAACTCTTTAAGGCCAGCAGCCTTGCAACCTATACACTAAGCCTAGTAGACTTAGAATCTCTTGTACCCTCCGGTACTCAGCAAGTCCAGCAGACTTGACTTTATTTAGTCACTTAAGACAAGGACGCCCCGCCCTCTTTGGTGTGTTGATGGTTTATTGGGTTGTGCTGCCAAGATGAATTTTGATCTCCTTCATCTTTAGGTACTTGGCAGCTGTTAGTGATCTTCTTCTGGATGCTGCTGATGATGGTCGTTGAAGCCCTTCCTTCTTCTGGTACATAGCAGATGCAGATGATCACTTCCATTGAACACTAGTTGACTTGTCCAAGTCAGTACTTTATCTGTTCAGCACATAGTGTTCCTTGCTTGATCATAGAGTTGTCCGTTCTGGATCTGGTTACTTTAGATCTTGGCTTCTTGGTCATTCGACTCTTAGCTCATATGTCAGCCCTTTGGCATACCTCTCATGTCGCAGTGAAGCTTCTAGCTTGTTATACAGTTTCAGTTCTTGCTCTCTTGCTTACTGCATATGGACACACACCTTCATTCAAGTGTGGTTGTCTCTTTTGTAGTTCTCCATTTTCTTTCCGTTGGAAGCTTGTCGTTGATATCTTCCCATTGCACTTCTTTCCGTTAGAGACTAACTTTCTGCAGACTTGTTTATTATATCACTGAGTATTTTACTTCCCTAAGTCTGCTAGTGATGGCTGAGTCAGCATCCATTAGCTGGTACCAAGATAGTGGAGTTACATACGCTGCTTGTAGACTACTGCAGATATGACTGTTTGAGCTCCACTTAAATTGGTTACTTATTATACTCCTTTATCTACTCAGCCGCTCATCTTGGAATAGCAACCCTGAGTGCCCTAATATTTTTAATCCAGCTGGCACACTCTTACTTGCTCTACGATTATCTTAGGTGTAGCCTGAATCTTTGATCGTAGAGTGAACTGCTTGCTTCTAACTGAAGACTATTGCCTTTGATCGTAGAGTTTACTGCTAACTTTAGTTGTGGCCTTGGGTTGCCTTGTAGTTCGTAGAGTGGCTGACTGTACTTGCATTGCCCTTTGATGTGCTTCTCACTGTACTGCAGTCTGTGCTTCCTTATGCTTTATGATCTCCATTTAACTTTTCGTTTCAGAGCATAGCATTATGATCTTTGTTGAGCCATTGCTGCAGTGTGCTTATTATAGAGGACTGCTATATGTTCTATAGGTGTTTGGCTCTGTTGCTGTGTCATAGAGGACTGCTATATGATCTTCTTGTTTGTTGTGGCACCTTTGATGTAGAGGACTGCTCTACTTAATCTTCAGACATTCTTCCTTATGTCATAGAGTGCTGCTCTATGATCTTTTTGCTTTGTTTTATTGGGATTGCTAGAGTGCTTCTGTTGTCTTAGACTCAACTCTACGATCACTTGATCTTGTTGTAACTTTCCTACTCTACGACCTTTGTCTAGAGTCTTGATGGATCGTAGAATGATTACTTGACCTTGTCCTTTGATCTCTGTTATGGCTTGATGCTTTGGTGGTGCTCAGAGATCTTGCTATGTCTGATAGCTCATGCTCAGCTTGCTTGGTAGTCTTGAAGATTGCCACTTTATCTTTGAGTGCTTCAGCAACGACTGCTCTACGTTGTTGCTTGATTGTAGACTGATCATGGGAGTCGTAGAGTGGCTGACTTTAGACTGACTCTACAAACCCATGTTAGCACACTGATTTCCTCTTTGCATTGCATACTCTATGATTCTGAGTGAGCTCCTTGTTTTGTCGAGTCATTCTCTACGATTGCCTTGCAAGCTTTGCGTTGACATGTACAACTCTACGAAGCCCAGTGAGTGCTGCCGAGTGAGCTCTACGATCTGTCGAGCTTGTTACTGTGCTTGCCTGGCAGATTCTACGATCTTAGATTTTAGCACTGCAATGCCGAGGCAACTCTACGTCCTGCCGAGAGTACTTTACTTTTTGCCGAGAGAACTCTACGTCCTGTCGAGAGTGCTCTACGTTTGGTCGGGGCAGCTCTACATCCTGCCGAGTTTTACTCCACGTTTTCCTGGCAGACCCTGTGATGGCATATTTGGCTCTGCGATGTTGACTGACTGCTCTACGATCCTTCACTTAGTCAGTGCAATGCTCTACGATCAGTCTGGCCCTTGTTTGTACATATGTCATTACAGTACATAAGATCAACCTAACAAGTTTGATCTTTTTCTATTCTATTCTAAGTCTTTGTACATCATATTCAATTAAGGACTTTACAAAGCCTAATATTACAACCATGTTTTGATCAGATAGATATTCATTCAGCTTAGATCATCCTAACATATTTGATCTTCTAAGTCCTTGTATATATATTTCACAAAGGACTTTACACGGCTTAATAGTATGAATGTTCTTCTTATCATTTTGTCATCAATCAAATCACATATAATGAATAGTGGTAATCACATGCAGATCTTATAGCATTCTCCCCCTATGATAATAAGTGTAACAATCACATGCAGATCTTATAGCATTCTCCCCCTATGATAATAAGTGTAACAATCACATGCTGATTCCCAACAAACCTCTCTGCCGAGCTCGCCCCAGCAGCTTTTGAACTCACCTCGGCCCAATCTTCTCTGCCCAATTCGCCCCGGCGAATTCCCAGGCATAACCAATCCACCCCGGCGAATTCAGCAGGATTTTTTTTATTTTCTTCTCAAACCCGATCAATTTACTCTCTACCTCATATCCTAACTTCTGACAACCCTATCCTAAACCAAACGAAATCCTCAAGCACTCTTCTCCTTACACCCAAACCTAACATTCTCCTTCTCCCAATCGGATTCAACAACTACCCACATGGATTCAATCTCCAATTGGATTTTGCATCTCAAATTGGGTATTCTAGCACGGGTTGGTCATCTTCACTTCTCACTCACACGGTTTCATTATGCAAATTGGGGAAAATATCCAACTAAGAAAAGCATTCAAGAAAATCAAACATCGAAATCAAGATGAATCAGAGTGCAGTTCCAGTTCAGTTTCCCGAGCCTCAGTCGTTGTCGGTTTATCCACCACTCCACTCAGATGATGAGGAGGTCGAGCGCGACGCTTGACCAGTCAGTGAAGTCCTCAGTCTTAATTTCTTTAGTTTATAAACAATAAGGACATTGTTCATTCTGAGTTTGGGGATGGTTTTGCCTATCTTTGTATATAGTCATGTCATATTGCATTACATAATTGTTTAGTTCACATACATTGCATCGTGTAGTTATTTTTGCATTATAGGTTTATTGTGTAAAAAAAGTTAAAATGGTAAAAATCACAAAAATATTTTCTTTTGCATTATTGTTAGTTTATTGCATTCATATATTTAAATTAGGATCATATAAAATTGCATTTAGGTTCACTAGAGCAATGAATTAATATAGAATGTTTAAGGAATGCCAATGACAAGAATTTCGATCAGTTAGCTAATCAGTTTAGTAAAGACGGATAAGAATTGCTAAGTTAAGAATTTTTAACTGTTCCTAATTTTGTCAAATTCGAGATCCTTTGGTTTTTAATTGCGCAAGTCAAAGTATTGAATTGGTTAGGTTTTAGTTTAATTTTATGTATTAGGTGCTCATTAAAGATATAAAGACCTCTATCACTTGTTGATAAATAATTACTGCTTCAAAGTCTGTCTAAAATGCAAGAAAAGAAAAGAAAAATAGACCGATATGAGCAGATCTTGACTAGTTTGTTTTTGTGGCCTTTCTTTTGAACAAGTAAGCCCTTGGAAGTGTCTCTACACTTAGTGCCCTAAAGTCATTTGGTTTGGGTGTCATTGGTGGAAAGTAACATGGGTGACATTGAAAAGCCTAATAAAAATAGATATTGCACAAGTCAAGAATACCAGAATTAAATGAAAAATCAACGAGATGGAGTGTAAAACGCACTCGTACAATGAAAAAAAAAGAGAGAAAAAAATATGAAAACAAGTATATAAGAGGGGTACTAAAGAGTCATATATGTAATAAAATATCTTTCATTGAGCACTGTGGTACATGGATAGGATTAAGATTTTAACTAGTTTGATATGTTGACTATACACACATACACGGAAGGGTCGGAAGTACGATGAGATTGGTGATATGTTAAATTTCTGATGGTGCATGAATTTGAAGTTTTGCTAAATTGTTAGTTACTGATTTTTGAGGCCTGATATCTATGAACTATGTTGATTTATTGCTTGAAGTTAGTAGATCATGCATATGCATTCATTTAGTTAGGATAGTAGTTTGCTTTTTATTTTTTTTTTGTGTTTTTGCTTGAGGACAAGCAAAGTCTTGAGTTTAGGGGTATTTGATGGGTGAGTTTTACACCTACGATTTGGGCATCTCTTAAGCTCAATTCTTTACTATCTTTAAGTATCTTTAGTGTTATTTTACTTGTTTATGCATTAGTTTTGTAGGAAACGGCTTCGGAGGGTTAAAACAGGAAAATTAGAGCTTAACGGTATTTCTGTAATTTTGGACTGCTGAATTCGTCGGGGCCAATTTGCCAAGCACAATGAACTCTCCCCAGCCAAATCCTTCAGTGAATCCGCTGGGGCGGATTCCCCCAGTACAATGAACTCGTTGGGGCGAGTTCGTCGGGAACAAAGAGAGGTGTTTTGTTTTGGTTTCAGAAGTTGAGTCCAAGAAGGAATCTTTCGGATGACTTGTTTCAATGACTCTAAGGAGGGTTAAAAGACACGAAAAGTAAAGATATAAAAGGGAAGAATTCAAGAGGATTGCAAGACCATACAAGGAGATTCTGAAGAACGTAGAAGAAGGAGCACAAAGAGACCAAGTAAAGGATTCAAGAAGAAGGAACTTCTGCAGAGTTTTATTCTTTTTCTCTGCTTTTGCTTGAACTTCAAATGTTTAATTCTTCTATGGATTCATTATTTACTTTCGTTATGTGGAACTAAATTTTAGTTTAAAATTGCAATTGATCTCATTGCGTAGCTTTAACTGATATGCTTCTGTGTTGACTATTGTTATCTATTATGGGATTGTCTATTATGGTTTGCGTTTAATTGTTTAATTGTCTGATCAAAAATTACTCTGATAATCTATATGAACTCGAGAGATGGATTATAGATTTAGATCTGATCATAATAGCATGTGATTGTGTTTTCTGCATGGTGATAGAACTCATAATTTGTGTCTAGAATAGAGATATACCTATACACCGCGTGTAATCTGATAGGGAACCTGAGCTTTAAATCTTTTTTAATTGTAATTCACATAGAGATATAGTGAATTAGTTAACTAGGGTGTTCACCTTAATTCTATCATCTATGAATTTAAGTTGATTCGTTTATGGTACATCGAGAGATGGTCATAAATATTGATGAGTTCTCGATTAACAATCTGAAATAGTTAGCTTAATTTAACAGGAAGTATGTTGATCTAAGTGAAGCAATAAGTGAAATTATAGTCTTAAGCCTTTTTATCCAAATTCAATTCTTGGTAGCTAGTGATTAGTTAGATTAGTAATTTATTTTCAAAATTCAACAACTTTTATCGAATTGTTTAAATAAAATTAATTTGATTATGAGTTAGTATTTGGTTATTATTATTAAATAATTCTCTGTTGGTTCGACACTCTCTTATCAGTATATTACTTGTTGATCACGTATACTTGCGTGTTGTGCTAACCTAGATTTAGGCAAATACATGTTTCTCTAGAATCATTGATAAGTTGGAACAGCTAGGGAAGGCATACACAACTAATGATAAAAACAGAAGAATTCTCAAAGTCCTTCCATCCGTATGGAAATTGAAAGTTATAGCCATCAAGGAAATGCATGATCTAACTGCCTCCTCTTAATAGCCTCATTGGAAATCTCCGTGCTCACGAAGTCGACATGCTAGTCGAAAAAGCAGGATTGGATGCAAACCTCAAGAAGAAAGGAATTGGTTTCAAAGCTCTACTTACAGGTCAAGAAAGCGATGATGAGGAGCTGAATAAAGAACTCTTAAGTTTAGATAATAATGAAGTTGCCTTGTTATCAGGACAACTCAGGAGAGTAATCCAAAGTAAAGCCAGAAAATATGGCAAAGGTTTTCTGAAGACAAACAACAATTTCAACAACTTCCAAGGCAAACAAGTCTTCAAGCCAAAAGGACAAGGAGGAAATTTCTAAGCAAATAATAACAGCAACTTTAGAAATGTCAGCTCAAATAAAAATTCAAATACATGTTTTGAATGCAACCAGCCTGGACATTTTAAAAAGGACTGTCCAAAACTAATCAACAACAAAGTACTAGTAGCTAAGGAAGACTGGGATCTAAGTGACGAAGAAGGAACTGCTGAACAAACCGAGGAAATTGCAAATCTATATCTAATGGCAGACAATGATTCATCATCAAGTTATGAGGTAAATTTTGAACATAAATTACCTAGTACTTCATTTGTCACACATAATTTAGATAATATAAATGAAGAACATCATGAACTAGAAGAAGTTTATAATTGTTTATATGAAGATAATGAAATTATTAAACAAGATTTTATTAAACTAAAAATTTAATTGAAAAAATTAATTAAGACTAACAAAAATCTTAAAATAGAAAACTCAAATTTAATTGTAATTAATGAAAGTTTAAAAGAAGAAAAAGAGAAACTAGAAAATGATTCTTCAGAAAATTTATTACTAAAGGAAGAATTAGAAAAGTTAAAAAAAAATAAAAAAAAATCTTGAGATAGAAAATTCAACACTTATTATTTCTATGGAAAATCTTGAAGCTGAAAATTCAACACTTGCTGTAATTAATGAGGATACTCAGATACAAAATCAAGTGTTAAATGAAGATATTGAAAATCTCAAAACTTGAGAATTCATCTCTAAAGATAGAATTGGAAAAACAATGTGCAGACTCTTATTTAATAGAGCAAATTAAAGTTTTAACTAAAGAACATGATGATTTGAGCATTACTGTTATTAAATTCACAAAAGGGAAAGAAAACCTTGATGTCATGCTTAATCAACAAAGATGTGGTTTGAATAAAGAAGGTTCGGGATATATTGGAGAATCTAGCAAAACAAAAGATAAAGGACTCTATCATGTTAAAAGTAAGGAAAAAAAAGGTCATACATCTCCCTTTACTAAATGCTCTTATTGTAATAGAAATGGTCATTCTATTCACATGTACAATGCTAGAAATGAAAACTATAAAGGAAAAATGATTTAGGTTCTAAAAGGAACTTACATTGCACCTATGATTATAAAAAATATAAGAAAAGAATTTTACTCCCATCAAAACTTTTCAGGATATAAAAATAGAGTAAATCATGCATTTTATAGATCTACTACTCATAGAATACCGGTGTCTACTAAGATTTATTATCATGTACCCACTTTTGTAAAGGAAAATACAAATGATCCTTATACAAAATGGGAAACTCACCCAAAGGACCCTTCTTATTAAAGGGTATCAGTTTGTGAAATTAGTATATGTTGCAGGTATATCTTGCAGCTAACTCTAGTAAAAATAAATGGTATCTTGATAGCGGTTGTTCAAGACACATAATAGGAGTCAAATCAAAATTGAACAATCTACAAGCTACAGACTGTGGCGAGGTAACCCTTAGAGATAGCAACAAAAGACTCAACATGAGTAAGGAATTTGAAATTAGCATGATGGGAGAATTAAATTTCTTCCTAGGATTATAAATCAAGCAAGGTGAAAAAGGTATTCTTATTTCTCAATCCAAATACTGCAAAGAAATGATTAACAAATTTAATTTAGAGTCTGTGAAACCTCTTAATACTCATATGTCAACCACTGATAAATTAACTGCTGATGAAAATGAAAAAAGTGTTTACACAAAGAAGTATAGAGGAATGATTGGAAGTCTGCTATATATCACAGCCAGTAGACCTAACATTATGTTCAATGTCTGTAAATGTACCATATTTCAATCAAATCCTAAAGAATCACACTTGATTGCGGTAAAATGAATATTCTGATATCTTAAGGGAACTACCAACTTAGGTCTATGGTATCTGAAAGATCAATCATTTGATCTTGTGTGTTTTTCAGATTCTGACTATGCCGATCATTATGTTAATCGAAAAAGTACAAGTGACACTTCAGTTTCTAGGAGGATGTTTATATTCTTGGTTCTCTAAGAAACAAAATTCAGTATCTATTTCAACTACTGAAGCAGAATATATAGCTGCAACACGTTGCTGTGCACAAATATTATGGATGAAACAGACTATTACTGATTACAAAATAAAATTTAATTGTGTGTCAATATTATGTGATAATACGAGCACTATTAATTTAAGTAAAAATATTGTATTACATGCTAGATCAAAACATATAGATGTTAGACATCATTTCTTACGTGATCATGTAAACAGTGGCATCATTAAATTAGAACATATTGACACAGAGCTAAATATTGCTGATATATTTACTAAACCTTTAAGTTCTGATAGATTTTGTAAATCACGTATGGATTTAGGAATGCTAGATATTCTCTCATAATTATTTATACATCTAAAAATGTTTTAGTATTTATTATTATTATATTTTAATATATATATATATATATATATATATATTATTTATAAATAATTTTTAAATTTTTAAATAGATTATAGTTTTTATAAGTATCTATTACCTATATTTAATATTTAATGCTTAAATCTATTTTCCTTATATAAATATTTTAATATATATATAGTCATAAATAATTATATTTTTTTAGTATATTATAATTTTTTAATATTTACTACTTAAATATGTATAAGTATTTATGTATTTATTAATATTAACTTATATTTAATACTTAAATCTATTTTTCTTAAAAAGTATAAACATAAATATATATATATATATATATATATATATATATATAACAGATTTGATCTCAACCGTTCCCTGTGCATAAATTCAATGGCAATTAGCTTCAATCCATGCATCTTAAATTCGACCAATCACAAGTCATCACATGGATTCACCACATCAACTGTTCGATCATCAGATAATATCAAATCTCAAGCATTGAATCATTCTTAAAAAACACAACTGATAATCAAACCTCCGGATCAATCGTGATCGTTGATCATATTTGAGATTAACTCTCAGCCGTCGGATCAGTCCAGTTAACCTAAATATAAATATAAAAAAAATCTTTTTTAATTCTATTTTTTTTCTTCTCTTTCTCTCTCTTCTGCCGTTCATTTCTCACTCTCTCTCTCTCAACTCTCTCGAACCCTAGAAATCTCTAAAGCCAGATTGTTCGATCTAAAGTGTTTCCGAGAAATCCACTCTGATTTAATAAATCACCATCATAAACTTAATCTTTCAACCGATTGATTTTTGATTTTTTTTTTCGTTGTTTGTTTTCGATTTTGTATCTTCTGACCTTCATCTTTGTAGATTTTGGATCTTCCTAGTTTCTCTCTAACAAACACCCTAAACATTCGATTATTGTTGGCTTCCATCTAAGTTATGACATATCTAAGGTTTTAAAGTTTAGATCTGTAAATTTTTTTTCTTCTTCTATTTTTGTTTTTGTTTTACTAATCTACTCTTAAGTGATAGTTCTACTACTCAACGGATCTAATTTTTTTTATTTAAAAATCTCTCAAGTATAGGATGTCGTTTGTTTTTACAAGCCCTAATCTTTTTTCTTTGTTTAGTCACAGATATAGGCTTCTCAATATAAATCTATAAAACGTCTCTTTCTATAATCAAAATTACTTTACTCATTTATTTTTAAACTAGATAAACCTCTTTGTGGTAGAACTGTTTGGTCAACAATATATAAATATCCTTGCATGCATCCCTATGAATATTAAAACGTCTCTTTTTCTGGTTCAATCTCTTAGATCTGATAAGATCTATGCATACATCTCTGTGTATATACATATATATATATATATATAAAGAATTCTCATTCAATATATTTATATTCAAACATACACAGTTCAACTCATCTCTTCGGATCATTTTCTTTGTATTTTCAAAACATACAAAAATATATGTCTATATATTTTCAATTCTGACATATGCTTAAGTATACATATACATTACTGTCTATTGAGTCTGTTGAGAAAAATAAATGAACGGAGTGGCTATACATGCTTATTACAGAAAACACTCAGGTACATTTTCTGTATTGTCAACTCTAAGTATCTCTATCTCATCTCTTCTATACATAGTGGTATGATTTACTGTGTTGAGACTGACAATCAAGAATATTCTGTGCAAAATATTTTATAATCATACCCTAGATTTGTTTAAATTGTTGTGCTGGGTTACCATATTTATGGCTGAACCTCTATGCTGAGTTAAAATTTTTATGTTTAAACTGTTGTGCTGGGTTTAAATCTTTTGCCGCATGTTTTTGGGATTTTGCCATAAGTATTTAAAAACTCTTTATCTGTACATATCTGATAAAATTTACAAAAATTTGAGGGCTATTTATTTCATATGATTAAACTTGTTCAAATATATCTCTGCTTTGACAAACTAAAATTGCTTGTAAAAGCTAGTTATTTTGTCAATATAATTGGTCTCTCTCTCCTCTGCATGTTTAAAGACTTACTGCTTTTTGAGAACATTTAATAGACTAGACAATATTTTTAGCTACTACACATTTATGATCTCATATCTTGAGTAGCATCTACTGCAATCATGAGTATAGCTTATTTGCTTTGTCTGAACTTATTACAAATGCATCTATCTTTGTTTAATAAATGCTTCAAACAGTCAGTCATCCTACATATCCATGTATTACCTATTGAACTGATAGTCATATGCTGCTTCTATAAATTAACATTACACATGCCTATTGCATACATGTTCAACTTCATCTCATCACCTCTATCTACATACTTAGTTAAGTCTCTACGTTATTTCTATCATCCTATATTCTGTGTGTATTCAAAATGGACCCAATTTTTTCATCTAAACGAAACAAACTACCACTTCTTTCTAAAATACATCCTGACATATATGTACCCTAGTTAGTTACCCCATCTGTTAAGGCCAAATATAAGCACCTGAGACAGTCTCACACCTGATATGGATACTTCCTTTAATAGTTTTCCTGATTTGCTAGAAAAGATCAAAAATGTAGGATGGGAATGTTTAGTTACTTTCACAGATAGGCAAATATACCCTGCACTTATTGCAGAATTTTATGCTCACATGAATATTCATAGAGATTCCACTAGTCTCTTAACTAGTATTCATACTTGCATACAAGGTCAAGATTTTGTTATGATGAACTGCTTCTTCTCCATGCATTACATCTCAGAAACTACATGTTAGAACTCCCAAGAATCAATGAGTACACCTATCTCATAGGCATATCTACAAGTGGCTACATCACTTTTAAGCACAACTTAGCCACTATCACTAATCAACTTGTACCTGCTCATTTGTTTGACTTTCCATCTAAAGTTGGTCTTGAGTTTTTGACTGCCCAATGTCAATTTTTGGGTAAAATTTTTAGCCAAAATGTTATGCCTGTCAGAGATAACAAATATCTGCATCCTTTTGACTTAGAACTTATCAAATGTATTCTAACTAAGTGCATGTCATACAACCTTCCTTATTTTCTTCTGACTTCTTTTGAGTTCTGTTTTCACAACAATTATCTGGGTTATGGTCTTCTCCTCACATCTATTTTTAAACATCTTGGGATTAATGTTCTTAATCATCAAACTCA
Source organism: Aralia elata (assembly GCA_034770075.1). Taxonomy (NCBI): domain Eukaryota; kingdom Viridiplantae; phylum Streptophyta; class Magnoliopsida; order Apiales; family Araliaceae; genus Aralia; species Aralia elata. The sequence continues at coordinate 74,122,586 of CM068377.1, forward strand.
ACTTATGCAAAATAATAATATTGTGTCACATCTAAATCTCCCTCCAAGACCACTGATAATCTTTAAACCCAATGATCATGAGTCTATTGAGTTTCATCTGAATCTGCTTTCTCAAGTAGATGCTCTAAATAGCATGAATAAACTTTTCTTGCACAATCAAAGTAATATGATGAGTCAAATAGAAGCTTTACAATTATCTGTACATCATCTCAGAGATATGTTATATGTGTTGATGGAACATCAGAAAGTCTCAATACCCCCTTATCATTTTACTGCTAGCACGAGCTCGACTAAGGTTGAACCATGTGTTCAAACCTCTCCAGATGTTCCTCTTCCATCTCTTGGTCTACACTTCTCCCCTGTCAATTTAGAAGAAATTTAACTATTCGGGAGGACTATGCTTATATATATATATATATATATATATATATATATATATATATATATATATATATACTGTTACTAAGTATTTGGGATGAATGTACCTAAATACTAACCTAGTTACTACTATTATGCAGGTTCTACCTTTATTATGTTTACCTATTCTGACACTACCTCTCTTCTGCAGGTTTTGTAAAGAATATTTCTGATACTAACCTTTTATGCAGGTTTTGAATAGTCATTCTTTCCCTCCATTTTTTATAATGACAAAAGGGGAGAAGAAAAATATTAAGCAGGATAAAAACTGCTAACACATGTGATGGGATATATATATATATATATATATATTAATTATTGTGCATGTGATAATATATATATATATATATATATATATATATATATATATATATTATGAACTATTGTGCTATATATTTCAAAATTTTATCTTTTGAAATATATGCATAAACTGAGGGTGAGCAGTTTTCTATAAAAAAATATTTTAGCTAATTGTCATCATCAAAAAGGGGGATATTGATAGGTCTCCAAACCTTTAAGTTTATTTTGATGATAACAAATTTAGTAAATAGGGTTAACTAAATGGGTAGAATTCTCTCCATAGGATTTTATATAATTGTTTTGAATTATCCTATTTAATTTTGACCAAAAATATTTTCATCCTAAATTGAATTATTTTTTTTTGACCTTGATAAATTAATATCAAGTGTTAAAGAAATTGATTTATACAATAACATTTTCTAAGACAAGGAGATCTCCTATTCTTTTTCAAATGATTTTATTTAAATTTTTTAAATATTATTTCCACAAATTAAAAAAAGGGCAAAAAGTAATATGTGTGTGTATCCATGTACATGTATATCCATGTGAATATGTGTGCATGTTCATATATGTGTGCTCATGTATGTATGCATGCCCGTATGTGTGTATGTGCTTGAAAGTTAGAAGCTAACTTGTGTTAAAAGGCCAAATGCCTTTGGACAGTTGGCGTGCATACTGAGATTTGAAATTGAGAGGCATGTGTTGGATAGTTAATGTGAGAAACCTTTTTTACTTGGGTTAAAACTTTTGCGTGTATGCTGAATTGGGATAAATATTGGCAACATTTATTATGGACGAAGAACTTGAAATGATAGCTGGCTTGGGAAAAATGTTGATAACATTTTCCATGGGCTAAAACTTTCTTTACATTTAAAAAGTCAGATTGTTCCTTAGTGCTCAAATTCGTGTGCCTCATTTTCATCTGAGCCATTCATTTGTTTCAAAATGAATCCGAGCCTTTGTTTTCAAACACAAAAATACCAAATGACCTTTATGCCCTTAACTTCAAAATTATATAAATAGGAGGCTTTTCATTTCATTTTAATTTACCAATTTACAAAACAAAGAAAAGCTCTATCTCCTTGCCTGCATATTCTCTCTCTCTAAAGAAGTTTTCTCTCTCACTTCTACTCAAAGTTCTAAATCTTTTGAAGAAGAGAAAATTGGTCAAAGTGTTTGAGATAAGTTATCGAATTGTTCTATTTATATTATCTCATACTTGCTTATAATTATAGATATATAAATATAAACTGTTATACACATTTATATATATTTATATTTCATCTATTCATATCAAATAAAAAGTCAGTACTTAAATACCAATATTTGGAGATATTCCTTAAATAAGAATATTATCTGAACGGTCTTTGAAATCCTAAGTGGACTTTTATTGATAAAGATAATTTATATAAATATTATAAAATATTTATATAAATATCAATTGTGAAAACTAAATTTAGTCAGTACGTAGATACCGAAACAATTCAAAAGTTTTTCTCTAAAATCTTCCGAATGGTCTTTAAAATCCTAAGTGGCCAAATTTTCACAACATAGATCAAATATATTATAATATATATTTGAGTGAAACAAATTGATTTGTCATATCAAGTATTATTTAACTGATTAATCTATTATACTTGATATCTGTCATCACAAGTATTCTGCACATAAATTTATTTATTAATAAATACTTGTTGCATAATATAAAAGTTACACAAACTTTTATATCACAAACTTCAGTGATCATATGTGACGCCCCCAAAATTGGGTCCACACAACCCAATTTGAGTCGCCAAAAGACAAACAACCAACTTATAATAATACAGTACCACATACAATAACTTATTCTAAGTCTTCACAACAATTATTGCCACACTATTTTATAACATGGTGGAAACTACTATAGTAACTATGTCAGACCATCACTCCATTCTCCGGCTAGTTCCAGCTATACTCTCATTTTCTAAGAAGAACAATGGAACAAAAAGAAAAATGGTGAGCTCAAATAGCCCAATAAAGAATATCATGACTAAGATATCAATGAATAAATTATCTTTAGCCTTCAACAGTGATAAATCTAATAGAATATAATAGACAACAAGTTTTAGATCAATAACTGCAACGGAAATAGCAATTAATTAAGAGGGTAAAATAGATCATAATATCCACAATCTTCTCTAATTTAAAAGTTCACCATTAATATTTTATCCCTGTAACACCAATCAACAGTTCTTGTTCATAATTATGCAAATCAAAAGTTTTTGGTCATAATCATGTAAATCAACAGTTTATCTTTGCACTACAGACCAAAAATATTCAATTGTAACACCAATGGTCGTGATCATGCCAATCAACAGTCCATTTTTGTACTACGGGCCAAAGAGAACTTTTCACCACTTGTTCTTGCCATACAGACCAAAGACATTGTTCGCCTAATTCTATACTAGCACAAATACGCAAGTATACGCAGTCCACAAGTAATATAATGATAAGAAAGTATCAATCCCACAGAGAAAAAATTGTAATCAATAATAACAACCACCAATTTGATATTAACCCAATTCTGTTAAACAATCGATTAAAGTTTTTTTTGAATGCTGGAAATTTAATAATTAATTCAACTAAAACTAACTACCACAAGTTTGAAAACAGATTTTAAAGACTTAAGACTACAACTTCACTTATTACTTCACTTTGTTCAATATACTTCCTATCAAATTATGTTAATTAGTCCGGATTGTTAATCGAGAACTCATCAATATTTATGATCATCTCTCAATGTACCATAAACAAATCAACTCAAATCTACAAATGATAGAATTAAGATGAACACCCTATTTAATTAATCCACTATATCTCTATGTAAATTACCATTAAAAAGGATTTAGAGCTCAGGTTCCCTATTAGATTACATGCGGTGAATAGGTATATCTCTATCCTAAACACAAATCATGAATTTCATCGACATGTAGAAGACGCAATCTCATGCTACTGTGGTCAGATCTAAACCTATAATCCATCTCTCAAGTTCATATAGATTATCCCGATAATTACTGGCCAAATAATTAAGCAATTAAACATAAACCATAATAGATAATCCGAAACAGTTAACAATAATTATCCAGGAAGCATATCAATCAAAACTATAAAATAAGATCCATTGTAGTCTTAAAAGAGAATTTAGCTCATAAATAAACTAAAATCCATTATCCACAATTCAAATAGCATTCAGGATTGCAAAATAAAAGATAGAGAAGAGAATAAAAACTGATGATGCAATCCTTGTATCTCTCCTTAGTCCCTGCGTTGAATCTCTCTTGCTATCAAGTTGCTTCAAGTCTTTCCAATTGGCTTTCAAAACTAGTGTTTTTCTTCTAAAAAGTTTAACAACCTTAATACTTATTTAAAACATCTATTTATAACATCTGATAAAAATCCTAGTTGAATTAGAAGTCTGGAAATTAATTACACATCAGTTGCTCCATTTGAATAAAAAGTCAAAGTTTGGTCAACTCCAGAACCAGTGCGGCCATGCTTGAAATAAGCTTGAATAGGGCGCGACAGCACTACACTGGCAGACAATTTGTTTTTCAACTCTGGAGACAGGCGTGGCCACGCTGCTCCCTAGTACAATTTGGGCGCGGTCATGCTGCTCTCATTTCCTGCAGTTCTTGATTCTTTTGCTGCTACTTTTGCTCAACTACTGCCAAACCAATTCCCAACATATGTAACCTACAAAAAAACATAAAATGCATAAAAAGTAACTACAAACCATGGAAATAAACAATAATCCACATCAATAAATACCCGATTCGTAGGTATGAAACCTACTCATCAAATATCCCCAAACTTGAACTATTGCTTGTCCCCAAGCAACGCAATGCAACACAATGCAACATAGTAAAACACAATATCGTGAATACAAACTACTAACTATCATGCCTACGAATCCAACCGATAGTCAGTATGAAAATTAACTCTAGGCCTCAGAAATATCAATAAAGTACTTAAAATAGCAAATCTGATCAACCCGAAGTTAGTAATCCCAATCAATCAAACAACTCACACCTGTCATCACCCAAGTTGTGTGTGTGCTCATTAATCATTTTAACCAACCATAGTTCAAGTTTAGTCACATAATCAACTCCCTAACAAGAATAGTCTGGTTCTACTTTAATTTTAGCAAATATGTCAAATCTGGCTAAAACTAAGTAATCACTACGTATAGGGGTCCTTACGAGGTTTATTTTCTACCTTTATTCTTTCACAAGTGCGTTTTACGCTCCATCTTGTATTTATTCTTGACTATGCAATGTCAGGCTCCCTTAGGCTTTTCAAAGTCACCCATATAGTGAGCTTTCAATCAGTGACTCCCAAACCAGTTGGCTTTAGGGCACTAGGTGTTAAGGCACCCCTAAGGTTCTGATTACCCGAGTAACAAAGGCTACAAAACCCAACTAGTCAAGCATTTATTCTTTATCTCTCTTTTTTTTAAAAGAGAATTTATTACCCCTTGGATACCCCCAAACTTAAGCTTTCACCTCATTTTAGCCTTTATTGTCAATTCGTTGTTTCCTTTATTTTAACCCAAAACATTCCCATTTAGAAGTCAGTTATGCAACCCTTGAACTAAATTAATCAAAACAATCAAATTTCACGTGTTATCCGATTAACTCAAGTTTCAAGCAGGCATAACTATCCTTATGATTGAAATTGTAACTTACACATCAATTATCAACAATGTCCAAGTTAACAAGTAAAACCAATCTCATCATCGGCCGAGCCAAAACCATACCAACCCATCGTTTGGATTCATGCAAACAAACTAAATACAAATAATACACATCCAATGCAAACAAATACTGAACTAACCATCAACAACTATATGCCAAAATGCTGTCAGATAAAATGCACAAACCAAACTAACTAGCATACTAAACACAACCAGAAAAGACAAATACAACCCCCTAAACTTATGACAAACAATGCCCTCATTGTAGAAAATGTAAAAAAAAATAGAAGAACTCCCTTAATCCGAGGTGGCATCTCCTGCGAGCTCCTCTTTATCATCGGAAGGTGTGTCGGGGGGCGGATAAGTTGGGCCGGCAACAAATGTTGGGAAGTGGACAAGGATGCCAAATTGAGTGAATGCTTGAGAGAAACTATCAGATAACTGCGAGGAGAAGGACCGGAGCTTAGCCATGCTGGTGTGAATCCCATCCATCCGTCGATGCATACGCCTCTCCAGCCTGTCTAATCTAGCCTGAGAAATATCTATTGACTGCTCTGGCTCTACCATGGGCTGATCGGATACCTCTTCACTCTCACTCTGTCCGGTTAGCACAAAACCTGCTCCGCGGAAATGAGATTGACCACCAGCCCACACTTTGTACTTCTCGATAGTAGCACGATCTATGGTGTTCATGGGCAGCTGCAGAGGCTCACCATCATCCCACTGCACCCCAGCAACAATACATAACCGAGAAATAACCGAGGCATGCGGTATACCACCATAAGTACCTCCCTGCAGATACCGGTGAATAGACTGGTTGATGACATACCCGACATCAATCTTCCTTCCCCGCACAATCCCATACAGCAAAATAGCTCTATCCTTGGTCACATCAGTCTGATGCCTTGTTGGCATTAAATTGGCACTTATAAAGCTGCACCACGCCTTCCCGTATCTGCTTAAGGCCGTGTGTGAAAAATGCAACTTTTGATCCGTACCCTATTTAGTAGTCTACATCGTGCCTGGCTTACACAAGACCCTCATGATATCGTCCAACTTTGTGTCCCATATCGTTGAATATAACCAATCAAGATCGTTCGGTTGAACATTGGGCAAATGGAACAACGCATTGATACTTTCTTTGGTATATGATACCTGACAACCCCTTACAAAACAGGTCCATCCTTGGTGGTCTTTGCATTGGCATAAAACTCTTGAACTATCGATATTGAGGCTGCCATAGGAGGTTCAACAAACAGCAGCCAGGTCGTACCCCTAATCATATTCATCATCTGCCCATCCAACCTAGGATATGGATTGAGTCCCCGTTCCAGTACAAATGTCTTTCCTAACAGGACTCGCTGGAAAAACTCTTCAGCTTCGGCGCTGACAAAACGGGTAGTATCAAAATCGACGGGTTCATTACGGGCCTGAGAACTAGAAGATTCACCGTGCTGTCGCTTTGATACCATTAATACGCTATCACAATGCTTGCACAAAAACTAAATATATACTCTGTTTCACTCAAAACTCTATGTTCTGTTTGTAAGCATGCACTCCCAAACTAATATAGTCAACCAAACTCAACCACAGTACAGTAACAATTGCAAAACCAAAATAAAATTGAACCCTAGAACCTTTCAAATAGCAATGTAATGAATACTCAAGTCTCAAGTTCCTTCAATTAAAATTGATACTTTGCTATGGAGAGAAATCTCAATCCACTGTCTACTCACTCTGTTCTCATACGAAGTTTTACCCACGACGTCCCAATATAGTGAAATTGAATGAGATGGAATGACAGGTTGGAGAAGAATGGTATGAATGTATAGATTTAGGGGTTGGCCGGTGGAATTGTATTTGATCGGTAGAAGGCTTAATTTTGGGGAGAGTGGAAGTTGTGGATTCGGTCGAGGAGAAGAGAGAAAATTAGGGTTTGAGCGAGGAGAGAATGGTATGGAACGGGAAAGAGAGAGAGAGTAGGCGAATTTGGGTTATAATTTGGTTATGGAGAAGGAAAGAATGTGATTTTGATTTGGAATAGGAGAAGGAGAAGTTACAAACGGTTTCTAACAGGAATAGGAAATTGGGAATGAGAGTCCAAGTGAATGGGTCGGGTCTCTGACTATTTTTTAAAAAATTGAGAATTGATCGCGGCGCGGCCGCGCTTGAATTTGGCCTGGATTGGGCGCAGCCGCGCTGGTGTGGCAGACGGAGGTTTTTTTGAGTTCTGAAGCTAGGCGCAGCCACGCTGCTTTGTATTTTGGGTGCGGCCGCGCTGCCCTGGTAGCGAGACAGCTTTGGCATTTGGAGCTAGGCGCAGCCGCGTGGCTTTCCTTTGTATTTTGGGCACAGCTGCGTTGCCCTGTATCCATGAAGCTTTATGTGTTAAGCCTTCCTGACTGAACCAATTAATTGCAGCAATGAAGTGTACCTATAAAAACATAAAATAACATATTACTACTACTGAAATAAACTAAAAATACTACTTACTTCTAAAAATCACAAAAAATTAAAATTAATGAAATTAAACTCATGGGTTGCCTCCCATCAAGCGCTTGATTTAAAGTCTTTCAGCCTGACTACTCCCTGTTTCAAGATTGATTGGCAAGAGAGATTGAGGTTTTTTGGCGATCGAAATCACCACCCCAATAATGCTTCAAACGTTGTCCGTTGACTTTAAATGTTTCATCTGGATTACAACCAAATACTTCAACGGCGCCATGAGGGAATGCTTGTTTAACAACAAAAGGTCCGGACATCGAGACTTGAGCTTTCCTGGAAATAGTCTCAATCGAGAATTGTATAAAAGCCCTGCTTGTCTCGGCTCAAATTTTTTGTCGATGATTTTCTGAGCGTGCCACTTTTTGACTTTTTCCTTGTATAGCTTCGAATTCTCATAAGTTTGCAGACGGAATTCATCAAGTTCAATAAGTTGGAAAAGCCTCTTCTCCCCTGCAGCTATGAGATCGAAATTCAACTTTCTGATGGACCAGTATGCCTTGTGCTCAAGTTCAACAGGAAGGTGGCATGCCTTGCCATTGACTAGCTAATAATGCGACATGCCAATGGGTGTCTTGTATGCCGTCTTATAAGCCCAAAGTGCGTCATCCAACTTCGTTGACCAGTCTTTTCTAGTAAGATTGATGATCTTTTCCAAAATTCTCTTCACTTCCCTATTAGAGACTTCAGCTTGACCACTGGTCTGGGGGTGATAGGCTATAGTAATTCTGTGATTGACCCCGTACTTAGCCAAGAGAGCTGCGAAATACTTATTGCAGAAGTGGCTCCCTTCATCACTAATAATCGCCCTCGGTGTGCCAAATCTTGTGACGATGTTTTTTTGAAGAAATTTCAAAACCACTTTGGCATCATTGGTCGGAATAGCACTGGTTCCACCCATTTAGAGACATAATTGACTGCCAAAAGAATGTAGAGGTTGTTGAAAGAGGATGGAAATGGCCCCATGAAATCAATACCCCAAACATCGAAGATTTCTACTTCTAAGATCGTGTTTAGTGGCATCTCGTGGCACTTTGATATATTACCCACCCTTTGACATCTATCACATCTTTGCACAAACTGATGGACATCTTTAAATAATGTGGGCCAGTAAAATCCTACTTGTAATACTTTGGCAGCTGTTTTTTCACCCCCGTAATGTCCTCCATACAGTGAATCATGACAATGATGTAGGATGCTCTCAACTTCGCTTTGTGGAACACACCATCGTATCATTCGATCTGCGCAATACTTGAACAGAAACGGCTCATCCCATATGTACCTTTTCACGTCATATAGAAACTTTTTCTTTTGTTGGCTTATCAAGTCCAGAGGACATACGTTGCTAAACAAATAATTGATAAAATCTACATACCACGGAACTTCTGCTTTTATCACTAGCAACTGCTCGTCTGGGAAGAACTCATTAATCACAGTCTTGTCTTCCTTTGCATGTTCATTATTTTCCAACCTCGATAGATGATCTGCCACCTGATTCTTCCTACCTTTTCTATCCTGGATTTCCAAGTCGAATTCCTGGAGTAGAAGTATCCATCTAATTAACCTCGACTTCGCATCTTTCTTCGAAATCAGATATCGTATCGCTAAATGATCCGTGAACACCACCACTTTAGTTCCGATTAAGTATGAATGAAATGTGTCAAATGCATACACCATCGCAAGCAACTCCTTCTCGGTAGTCGTATAATTGAGTTGAGCCTCAGATAATGTTTTGCTAGCATAATAGATGGCATGAAAAACATTTTCTTTGCATTGGCCCAAAACCGCCCCAATTGCATAATCACTAGCATCGCACATTAATTCAAATGGCATTGACCAATCTGGTGCAACTATCACTGGTGTTGTGGTCAATTTCTTCTTTAATAGCTCAAAGGTCGACAAACAATCCTCGTCAAATTTGAATGAGACGTCCTTCTCTAATAAACTGTATAATGGCTTCGTGATTTAGGAAAAGTCCTTTATAAATCTCCGATAAAACCCGACATGTCCCAAAAAACTACAAATTCCCTTCACTGAAGTTAGTGGCGGTAAGTTTTCAATGGTCGTCTCGAGCTTGGCCCTATCTACCTCCAATCCCTTTGCTGACACTTTATGCCCCAATATGATTCCTTCTTGTACCATGAAATGGCACTTTTCCTAATTAAGCACAAGGTTGGTCTCCACGCAACGCTTTAATACCAAAATCAAATTGTCTAAACAGTTGTCAAAAGAATCCCCGAAAACTGAGAAATCATCCATGAATACCTCCACATTGCGTTCCACTATATCTGAGAAAATTGCCACCATACACCTTTGGAACGTTGCTGGTGCGTTACATAATCCGAACGACATTCTCCTAAAAGCGAAAGTACTATACGGACAAGTGAATGTAGTCTTTTTCTGATCCTTCGGAGCAATTACAATCTGATTGTACCCCGAATATCCGTCCAATAAACAGTAGTACTCGTCTCCAACCAATCTATCCAACATCTGATCAATGAAAGGTAGTGAAAAGTGATCCTTTCAGGTTCCCTTATTAAGTTTCCAGTAACCCATGCAAACCCTCTAGCCGGTTACTGTCCTTGTCGGTATCAGCTCATTGTTCTCATTTGATACCACAGTCATCCCTCCTTTCTTTGGTACACATTGGACTTGACTCACCCAAGAACTGTTGGAAATGGGAAATATAATTCCAGCATTCAGTCATTTTAAGATCTCTTTCTTGACTACCTCTTTCATAATTGGATTTAATCTTCTCTGTTATTCCACTGTAGGTTTGGCATCGTCTTCCATAAGTATCTTGTGCATGCATAATGATGGGCTTATTCCTTTGATGTCAGCAATGGTCCATCCAATTGCAGTTTTGTACTCTCAAACAACTCGTATCAGCTTACTTTTCTGAAATTCGTTAAGTACAAATGCAATAATAATAGGTAAAGTAGATGATTCACCCAAATAAGCATAACTGAGATGATTAGGTAAAGGTTTAAGATCAAGTGTAGGAGGTATCTCAAGAGATGGCTTCCAACGCTCTAAGGACTTTTTCGCACACTCCAATGGTTCGAAAGGAATTTTGAATCTGCGTACCCTTGGCAATACATCTAACATCTGAAGATAATCTATCATCTCCGGATCATCCATTTCAGCATCCCCCAATAAGGTCGTCTCCAACGGATCCTTAACCATTGTCCTAAAAAATTCACCATCCACTGCTTTCTCTATCACATCCATTCGGAAACACTCCTCTTCATCTGTAGGAAACTTCATGGCTTTGAACACATTGAATGTCACTTCTTGGTCCTGAACCCTCATAGTCAATTCTCCTTTCTGCACGTCTATGGGTGTTCTACCAGTTGTTAAGAACGGTCTCCCAAGTATGATAGGAATGTCTTTGTCCTCCTCATAATCCAAAATGATGAAATCAGCTGGGAATATGAATTTATCGACTTTCACAAGTATGTCCTCCACAATTCCTCTTGGATATGTAACTGACCTATCCGCAAGCTGAAGAGAGATGTTTGTTGGTTTTGGTGCAAGTAGACCCAACTGTGTGTATATCGATAAAGGCATGAGGTTGTTGCTCGCACCCAAATCGCACAAACATCTGTTGATTAACAAGCTACCAATAGTGCAATGAATAGTAAAGTTACCATGATCTTTTAATTTCGGCAACAACTTCTTTTGCAGTATAGCATTACACGCTTCGGTTAAAGCTACTGTTTCGTAATCCTCTAGCTATTTCTTCCTTGACAAAATTCCTTTCATGAACTTAGCATAGCTTGGCATCTGTTCTAAAGCTTCTATAAATGGTATGTTGATTTGTAACTTCTTAAATACTTCAAGGAATTTGGAGAATTATTTATCCAATTTTTGTTTCTGAAATTGTTGTGGATATAGAACTGGTGGATATACTACTGATTGTTTGGCTTTCCCTTTTTCTCTAGCCTCGGTTTCTGTCTTCTCCTCTTTCTCCTCCGAATTTTCTACAGAATCTGTAACTGGTGTAGGGCGCGACCGCGCTACCTCTCTTTGTATTTCAGGCGCGGCCGCGCTGTTTGTCAGAATTTGTTTCCCACTTCTAAGTGTGACAGCTTGGCACTGTTCCTTCCCATCTCTCTTTGGGTTAGCCTCTGTGTTACTTGGCAGAGAACCTTGGGGTCTGTTGTTCAAGATATTTGCCATTTAACCCACTTGATTCTCAAGATTTCTGATAGCATCCGCTTGACTCTTTATCAACACATCATTATTGGCCATATACTTCATCAAGAGCTCTTCCAAATCTGGTTTCTTTTCTGGTTACGGCTGTGTAGCTACCTGCTGATGTTGATTATGAAATCCTGGGGGATATGATGGTCTAGGAGCTTGTTGATGATTTTGATTGTTGCTCCATGAAAAATTAGGATGGTTCCTTGCCCCCGGATTGTAAGTGTTTTGGTATGGATTTGGTGGACGTTGTAGCTACCCATGAATTGCACTACTTTAGGATTAATGGCACAATGATCTGTAGGATGTGCACTCGCGCATAGCTCACAAACAAAAGCTACTTGTTGATTTTTTGCCTCTGCCATAGCATCAATCTTCTTAGACATAACTGATAACTAAGTTGCTAATGCTGTGACTGCATCTACTTCTAATACCCCGACTACATTTTGTTGATTCATCCTAGAAGTTGGTCATTGATAGTTATTTGCTGCCATTGTCTCCAACAAATCAAAAGCCTCGTCAAAACTTTTGGCCATAAGTGCTCATCCCGTCGCTGCGTCTATGCTTGATCGAGTATTACTACTTAACCCATTGTAGAATGTCTAAACCTGTAGCCACTTGGGTAGTCCATGATGTGGGCATCTTCTCAATAAGTCCTTAAACCTCTCCCAAGCCTCATACAGTGACTCTCCATGTTGTTGCTCAAAGGTAGTAATGCCGTTCCTCATCTTAGCAGTCTTAGCTGGCGGAAAAAATTTCGCTAGAAATTTCTGGGCTAGGTCATCCCAGGTCGTAATGGATCCCGGCAGAAGCGAATGCAGCCAACTCTTTGCCTTATCCCTCAGGGTGAATGGAAATAGACGTAATCTCACCGCATCATCTGTAATGACCGCGAATTTTCGGATAATTTAAATGAATTATAGGTTTATTATTCATGGTATGAATTACTTGAACCAATTTGTGTCTGGTGGAATAGTTGGGAATAGATATTTAATTTAATTAAAGGGAGTCTCAGCAATAGAATTTTTAAATTAGTCGATTACCCTAAGTTATTTAATATCAAGAAATTGATAAATAAGTAATAGTTAAATATTCAATTACTTTGAATATAGTAAATTAATTAATATCACTATTAGTTAATGAGAATAATGGGAAATTCGATTAATAATATTTAATAGTTCAATTAGTAAATACTAATTGACTAGTTTAATTAATTAATTAACCAGGCCAAATAATTAATTGATTATGGACTTGGGTAATTAACGTGCCAACCAATTGAACTAGCCCAACCGGTTGAAAATTTAATCCAAACCAGTAGCTGTATATTGCCAATCGAGTTAGTAAGCCAAGTGGGTTAGCCCAAAGCAGGATATTGGTTCAAAAATAAAATCCCAGATTTTCAGCGTGCGCCGAGCTAGGCCAATGGCCTACCTCCCTACATTGCGTGCAAGGATTATCAGCTAAGTTCAGAGGGCATGGCTCGGACAAGTTTTTCCACCCACTTCGTTTTAACTAACAGATACTACCATTGTGTATTGGGTTGCAATCGGAGTAATAATCAGTGACCGGTCAATAATTTGGCTATAAATAAGGACTCCGACTTCTCCTTCAGTGCTGAGTTTGTGAAAATTCACTGCAAGAGGGATATTGGGAGCTTGAGAAGGAAGGGTGATTTGAAGGGGGGAGTTGGCACGCGAATGATTTCTGATTTCATTGTTTACTACGAAAGGAAGAGAAGGACTGCGTCTAAGTCTAGAAGGTAAGCATTTTCTCCGTTACAGTAAGCATGGTTTACGAATACTCTGTATCATGCTTGGAATTAATTACTCCAATGAGGCATTTAAAACTTATCATTGAGGATAATAAGTGGCTAATTTTGAGTTATACATACTTGGTAAAATGAATTAATCTTTCAATTCGAAGAAAACTGCTGAAAAGAATTGAGAAAGACGACACTGAACCAGAGCGCCGCAGCGCCAGTTTGGCCTAAGCAAGCGGCGCCGCAGCGCCAGGCGAGATGCCGCAGCGCCATATAGGAGGGGCATGACGCCGCAATGCCTGTCTTGCCATATTGATTTGGCACTGCAGTGCCATGTCTGTGAGCTGGCTGGTTCGGATCTGGTCGGTTCGGGTCAAGTTGTGTAATTTAAATATTAATAATTTTAATTTCTGAAAATAATAAATAAGAATGAATAATTAATTGTTATTTAATTAATAACAAATAATGATGAGTAAAGTAAATGAAATTAATTGTTATTATTTAATTATTAATAAATAAGGATAAATAATTAGTTATTATTTAATTAATACTAAATAATGACTAAAGACAAATACACAAATAAATTAAGTATTTATTATTTAATTAATGTTAAATAATAAATAAGGCTAACTAATTAATTATTATTTAATTACTATTAGATAATAATTAAACAAACAAGGTTAATAGTGGAATTATTTATTATTGGATTAATTTTGAATAAATAAATATAGTTAGTTATTATTTATTTAATAACTAGATACAGTTAATTGATTTCTATTTAATTAATATTAAATAGTAATTAAATGATGATAGAGTTAATAACAAAAAGAATTTAGATGGCACCCTAATTTAAACAATTATAATAAATTGTTTAAAGGTTTAATCAGTGTTTAACATTTAGGAAAAAATGCTATTAATCAATAAATCATTAACCTAAGATTCATTGATGCCTTATAGAATTAATGATAATTTATTAAATTATGTGTGCTATGTGGTTGACTTATTTGTCAAATAAATAACATAAGTAAGCGTATCTATATGCAATTATACGCAGTGATAATTAATATACCAACGTTATTAATGTTAGGTCCATTGAAGAGAGTCGTATAAAGCTAGATTATTTGTAGCTGAGCAAACAGGCAAGTTCCCTTGACTTCTAATAACTTTGTTAAATATATTATTGTTGTCCAAGTATTATTGATAGCAAGTTTCCTTGAACCAAAATCTAATACTCGATTTATGGTGCAAGTTATTTATTTAAGCTTGAGTTTTACTTTCAAGTATGTTCTAAGTGGCTTAATTACCTTACAATTATTCCACCTCGATATTATTGTGACTCGTACCTTATTTAAAGTTCTACTGTTTAAAACCATTTATAGTCGAGTTTAGGCCATTGTTCGGCTAGACTTGTGCATGTTAATGAATTAAAAGCTTTCCAAACCATTGAAGGTGCGGATTCTTGGACTAATATGAACACCCCAAAATATAGGGAAGTACCCCACCTATCTAAATATAAGATACAAGAACAAAAATTAAATATTATGCATACACATAGTGTACTAGAGGCTGATCCCCTCGAGTACATATTTCTGAGCCAATAACCAAAAGATCAATTAGCTATTGATTCCATTGGAAGTGTATTGTTCATGGTCTATATTGACTATTGTTTATTTTAAAAAGCAGTTATTATTCTTGCTTTCGTTATTCTCACCGTTGAATCATTTTCAGATATCTCTTTCATTCATGATATATATTATTTCTTGCTATTATTTAAACTTGCTGAGCAAATTAGTTGTTCACCCTTGTTATATCATGAACCTTATTGCAGTTAAGCCCGAGATCTCAGGCAAAGACAAGGGCAAGGAAAAGATGAAGTTTTAGTCTCCTAGTGACTGTATTTTGTTTCAGGCGTAGTTAATTAATTGCTATTGTTATTTAAACCCTGAGTACTGTACTAGGGTATATTTGTATTCCTGTATTAAGGTTTTCGTATCTTGGGACTAGTACCACCTTTTGAATGAACGACATACGTTTATTTTATTCCGCAATTAGTTAGTGTATATTGTTTAAAGGTGAATGGTTGTATTAGATCGTGATGACCGAACCCGGGTGTTTGAGACCCGAAATTGGGGGCGTCACATCATCTGTAATATTGTGGTATTTGAATGTATCACAAATGTAATAACCCAAAATTTTTGATATATTAAAATAAGAAATTTTGCGTATGAATTTTTTTTTATAATAAAATTATTTTTATTATATATTAAAGCAAGTATGGGAACGTGTGCAAGAAAAGGAATGTGAATATGTAATATGTACATATATACTTATTTCATATATGGTTTCAAGTAAATTTCTTATTAAAGAAATAGTTGTTAATTATAAATTATATTTTGTTAATAGGTTAATTTTTATATTAAAGATTTATGATTATTTACAAAAATATGATTACTATATTATTTAAATAATAAAAGTATATTTTAAGAAATGATTATTAATATTATTATTATTACTATGATTATTTCTTTAGGATTGGAATTTGTAAGATTGGTCAATTTATTTTAAATTGACTAAGTATGGTAAATGAGACATAGATAAAGGGATGATCAAAACTAAATTTGATCTATGATTATAGATTTTAATGATTAATACAATTATTGTTATAATTGTATTTAAATGGATGTATGTTTGTATTATGGATATAAGAATTTATTTTCTTAAGTAAATTCGAATATTAAATATAAGTATTGATTATATTTGAATGTATGTATGTACTATATGTGATTAATTGTTAGTTAAGAATAAGCCCACTATTAGTTATTTAAATTAGTGGACTAACCTAAGAATATTAATATCAAACAATTGAAAAGATAGTAAGTTAATTAATTATTTAATTAAAGTGAATATAGTAAGTGAATAAATTTTGTACATTAATCAATATGGATATTAATTAATGAGAACTATGTGATATATGAATATTTTATTTTAATAGTTCAAGTAGTAAGAAAAACTAGTTGACTAGCTTAATTAATTTACTACCCAAGCTCACTCATTTAATTAATCATGGACTTGGATAATTAATGTGTGGACTTATTAAATTGGCTCAATACTTATTAAATTAGTAGCCTAGTATGGATTAAAAATTTTGGCAAACTAATGGCCCAAACTAATTAAATGTGAGCCCAAGTGATTTAAAATAAAGCCCCATTTGTTAGCCCACTTAGGAGATATTTTTGCCAACTTAATTATTATATTAAAGCAATAAAGGAAGGCCAAAAAGTGGGACAAAATAGAAGGGGCCAGCCGGCAAGAAGTACCAAAATGGGTGAGTTGTTAGTTTCTAATAGCTTGCTTGTATGGATAAATAAAGAAAGTACAATAATTACTTACAACCCATCACCAAGTTGTCAAATGTGTATGCTTCTTAATGATGGTAAAATGTATAGATATACTCTATGTATCTATAGCTATTGCAAGTATTAGATTTAATAAACCAAAGTAGCTTTGTTCATTTCATTTCCTAGTTTAGAGAGAGAAAAATCTACTCTTTTTCTTTCATCCATCCTTCTCTCCAAAATAATATCTTGAGAGAGAAGAGGGAGGGGCTCACGGCATGAGGGAGAGATTTTTTTTCAAAGCTTAAAGTTCCATGATCAAGCCTAGGAAGAAGGAGAAAGGAAATCAAGAAAAAGGTATAACAAAACCCTAGTTTATTTCTTGTTGTTTTGATTTGATTTTGATGGTATAAAGTTATGATCTTAAGGTCTAAAACCCTTAAGTTATATGTTAAATAATGTTTTATGCTTGGTTATGCTCAACTTGTGTGTTGATATGTTTGGTTGGTTAAGAAAAGAAAAAGGAAAACTAGGTTGTTTTAAAACAAAACTAGAAAACCCTAGCTTTTCATCACTTTGTAAGCTTATAACTTGAGATCCGCAAACTCTTTTTACGATCCGTCAAAAAGTAGTGCTAGATATATAAGTTAACTATAAAACTCAAGTGGTAGAACTTAAAAATAGTTGGTACAAAATTTGTATGGACTGTTTTGGTACAAACAGTCCATATTTTTCTCAAAAACTGGAATGAGGCTGCTGACTGTTGGGATCCAGGGGTATTTTCGTCTATTTTTTGTACTCTAAAAACTCTAGAAAAATTTGGAATGATAATATGGGACGTTATCTGAGTCTTGTACAAATCTGAAGATTTTTGACCATATAGAATGAAAGTTATGGATTTTATCGTGAAGGACTATTTGTAAAGATATTCTTGAATAACTCTTTGTGGTTAACTCCAAACATTATGAAATAATTACTGGGAGTATATGTATATAGCAGAAACATACCCTGTAAATTTCAGAATTGACTAACAAAGATTCGATTTATGAAAAATATAGCAAGATTTGGCTATTTTGGACTATTTAAATATAGTAAATGGATTTTAAAAATTCCGAAAAAAATATATTTTTATAAGGGGACTATATATAGTCTATTTTCAGAAAAGAAATGATTTTGAAGATGGTTTGCTATTTTTCATGTAAATGATAAAGTTATGTATAAATGGATTTAATTAATTATGAGAAGTTAACAATTTGGAAAATGGGATTTTATGACTTGAGAACCTTAAATATGGTTCATACAGATTTTTGATATAGGTTTTGGTCATTTGTAAGGTGATATAATATTTATGACATTTTAGAATGATTAAATGAATTATTTAATAACATGGAAAACAGTTTGAATCCAGCTAGTTGAATTGGGTGAATCCAGCTAGCTGAATTAGTGAATTCAGTTTGTTGAATAGTGTAATCCAGTTTGATGAATTGAATAAAGTGAATCTAGTTTGCTGTATTGTAGAATAGTTCGAATCCAGGTTACTGGATTGGAAAATAGTTTGCTGAATTAGTGAATCTAGTTTGTTGTATTGAAAGTTAGTGAATCCAGGTTGCTGGATTATAAGATAGTTTGAATCCAGGTTGCTGGATTGCAAAAATAATTGACTAAATTGAATAGTTTGAATCCAGTGTGCTGGATTGTAATCCAGGTTGGAATCCAGTTTGCTAGATTGGAATCCAGTTTGCTAGATTGCCATCTAGTTTACTGGATTTGGAATCCAGTTTGCTGGATTGGGTACTTAACCTACAGGACCATAAAGAAAGACTTATATAATGAAAGACTTAGTGTTAATTCATAAAGTAGTGGTACAGTCGTACTCTTTAATAGTCGATGTATAGTATCTGGGCTAAACAATTCCTTCATGGAGCGGAGGTATATACGAACTGGCAACCGATCTAACTCACTGTGAAAACAGTGTAGACGAGACGGAAACTAGTTTGTTGGTTGTTTGTGAGAAACCACTCAGCATACTATATTGAACACTGTTAAAGACTCGATGTGTACTAACTTTAGAATTGAATGCGTATGGTGTTAATGTGTTATCTAATATTTGATTATGTGGTTGAATGTTAGATAATTTACTTATAACTAAGTGATATTATAAGGTATAATATGATTGGCTAATTGAAAGATTGATCTTATAAATGATAGGTCTTTCAAAAGAAGTCATATTAAATTGTGTAGCAGTAGTCAACATCCAAGGCAAGTTTCTAACTTACACAACTTCTTACATTGTGCAAGTTCCTTAACTCAATCGTTATTGTGCAAGTATCTTAACTCAATCGTTATTGTGCAAGTATCCGAACCTACGCATTTATTTTATGCAATAGGTGTATGTATGCAAGTATCTCATCCTTTGCATTTACTTTATGCAATGGATCCATACGTTATGCAAGTATTCTTAAACTTTATTCAAGCTATCTATTGATTTTAAATATCTCGATATTGTCTCATGTGATGTATTTATAATCAAAATTGTTCTATTCTTTGTGCAAGTGTCCTCACTTGTACAAATTGTTATAATTATTATAAATTCGAATTTACTTCGATTCGTTCATTGTTAAAAGTATCTTATTACTGAATTGTTATGACTCATATTGAAAATTTGTATTCTAAGCTTGGTTATGCAAGTGTCCCCACTTGTATGAACTATTGTACATTATCAATTACCCTTGAATTCGAAATTCGTTAATAAGTTCTGATACATACTATTAAATTTCAGTATGTATACCTAGTTTAAAGATTGTCTAAGCTATTTGTCCCAGCTAGACACGATTTGAAAAGTATTTGTCGAATGTTATTGGTTATGATAAAGTCGTCCAACTTAATTGTTTTAGTTAGGACCCCAAACTGAGTATGAACAACCCTAAATGGGAAATTTTATGCGCTAAAAGCGGTGATGAAAATTTTATGCGCCAATGGCGGTGATGTATTATATAGTGTTGATCAATACAGGGCACAACGGGACTGATCATCCTCCGTGTCCGTAAGACCAGACGGTTTCAGATGAATTTCTGTTTAAACCTTTTCAAAAATGAAAAGTAACAGTTCATGGTCTTTTGACCACTCAGTATTCAAAAGTCACTCAGTTGTCTCAAAAATCTTAAAATGATTTGATCTGTTGTTAAGAATGGTTTTAAATGACTTCACCACTATTGATTCGTGGTAGAAGTAGTCCTCAAAGAAAACATTTACTTCTTTCAGTGCATTATTATTAATTATTATTACTTGCTGAGCAATTGAATGCTCATTCTTGCTTTGACTTAAATGTTTTCAGCTAAGTGTGATCGATCAGAAGGTTCTGGCAAAGACAAGGGCAAAGGAAAGCTCCAGGATTAGGTTTCAAGGTGTTATCTGTAATAATTAGTCTTTTGTATTGTGATCATATATATTATGTAACATGTAAGGAATGCAATTAAAGGTTGTCATACCTGGGGAATAGACAACTCTGATATAAATATTAAGTTTGTAATTTATTAAACAGCTCAAAGAAATGGTATCGTGATGCACCAAGTACGGGTTTCAAGTACCCGGATTTGGGGGCGTCACAGCAAATCTCAAGGAAGCTTACCAAATGTTCATTCGGATCATCATTGGCCAATCCCCCAAACTGTACCGAGTTCTGAATCATCTGAATTGTACCCGGTTAAATCTCAAAAGTGTTTGCAGTAATAGCTGGCCTCGTGATGCTTGACTTGATCTCATCAATCTTAGGCATGGCATAGTCCCTTAATGATTTCTGTTCTTTGTTAGCCATTTTCTCTTTTTCGAGCGTCTTTTGGCAGAACTTTCTCAACTGACGTAACTTATTCTCAAGGTTGTCCTCGCATTGCATAAGTTCTGGCTATTTTGAACGTGTTTGCATAAACGAACCGAAATCACTTGAAACAGGAAATAACAAGAAAAACGAACAAAGTTTAACTAAAACTGAATTAATTAAATTAATACTTGAAAATTATAAACACAACTATTTTCCCCGACAATGGCGCCAAAAACTTGTTTGCCTAATTTTATACTAGCACAAATACGCAAGTATACGCAATCCACAAGTAATATAATGATAACAAAGTATCGATCCCACAGAGAAAAAATTGTAATCTATAATAACAACCACCAATTTGATATTAACCCAATTCTGTTAAACAATCGATCAAAGTTTTTTTTTTGAATGCTGGAAATTTAATAATCAATTCAACTAAAACTAACTACCACAAGTTTGAAAACAGATTTTAAAGACTTAAGACTACAACTTCACTTATTGCTTCACTTTGTTTAATACACTTCCTATCAAATTATGTTAATTAGTCCGGATTGTTAATCGAGAACTCATCAATATTTATGACCATCTCTCAATTTACCATAAACAAATCAACTCAAATCTACAAATGATAGAATTAAGATGAACACCCTATTTAACTAATCCACTATATCTCTATGTGAATTACCATTAAAAAGGATTTAGAGCTCAGGTTTCCTATTAGATTGCATACGGTGAATAGGTATATCTCTATCCTAAACACAAATCATGAATTTCATCGACATGTAGAAGACGTAATCTCATGCTACTATGGTCAGATCTAAACCTATAATCTATCTCTCGAGTTCATATAGATTATCCCGGTAATTACTGGCCAAATAATTAAGCAATTAAACATAAACCATAATAGACAATCCGATAACAGTTAACAATAATTATTCAGGAAGCATATCAATCAAAACTACATAATAAGATCCATTGTAGTCTTAAAAGAGAATTTAGCTCATAAATAAACTAAAATCCATGATCCACAATTCAAATAGTATTCAGGATTATAAAATAAAAGATAGAGAAGAGAATAAAAACTGATGATGCAATCCTTGTATCTTGATGAGTGGATTTTATACCTACAAATTGGTTACCTTTTAGGCTCAATTCTTTGTTGTCTTTGAGTATTTTAGTTGTATTTTACTTGTTATTTCATTGATTTTATAGGATACGACTCTAGATGGGCATTTGTGGAATTATTGGAGTTCAGGGGCAAAAGCGTAATTTCAGCAGATTGGTCCACCGCCAGGGCAGCAAACCCATGCCAATCTTGGCGTCAGGGCGAAGCAACCGTCGGGGCGGTCTCCCCAGGCTTATTTCACCACCAAGGCGAGCCCACCGTCGGGGCGATCTCCCCAGGCCTTTTCTACCGCCGGGGCGATGTAACCACCGGGGTGAGCTCATCGGGACAGAGGTGCGGCTGGCTTTTATCGCGTCTGCAGGTAGTGGGTATTCGTTGGAGGAAATTCTTGAGCTCGATGGTGACTAGAAGAGAGAGAATAATCAGTGTATTAAGCATCCAGGGAGTTAATTTCGGATTATCCAAGCTTTGCTATACACATTGGGAGCTAAGGTTTGAGCTAACAAAGAGAAGAATAAAAGAAGAGAAAGAACATCATAGCATCAAAAAGGAGCTGAAGATTGCATTTCTGAGAAGGAAAGCTAGAGAGAAAGACACCAACAAGCATCAATTTGGGATTCAATCCAAAAAGGGGTTTTATCTTTCTATCTTCTAGTATTTCATTCTCATTTTGTAATTCCAAAAGCCATGTATTGTGTAGACACCCGATTTTTGCATTTCCTATACTAACCCTGACAGGAGGGCAAAATCGTCAATTGACCCGACACACGAGAATAAAGGGTGGACATAAGGACGAACCCTCAAAACCACCACGACGGGATGATATTGAAGCCGACACGACAGCAAGCGAATGTCGAGAGTCAGTTACTGATCACTGTGCTTACCCGGATGACGTGGCACGTTTCCCGACGGTTTCTGGACTGCCGAGCGCAAACCCGTCAGCGGGAACCAACGGTACGACACGAAAATCGAGACGAGGCACGGAAAACGAGAAAATCAGCACAGTTAGCCGCAGATCAATTCGCGGCCAAGGACGGAACTCGAGGCAGCACGGGACTCGAAGCGCACGGGACTCGAGCGCGGCTGGGGGGAGAACCAAGGGCCAGCCGCAGATATATCTGCGGCCAGCCGCAGATAGATCTGCGGCTGCCCTTGACAGTGCTATATTAGGCCAGTTCGCATACAGGAAGAAAAAAGAAGAGGATTCAGCAACAGCAGCAGTTCGGGAGAAGAAGAAAAAACAGCAAGAAAACAGCAAAAATTAGGAGAGAAAAGAGTGAAAAGAGTGAGGAATTGTACCAATTTTGTGAGATTATATCTCATATTTTCTACTCTACTCAATACACAAATTCATACATATTGTGGGGATTAATTGCAAGGTGAAAAAACCATTTGTTCTTAGCATTTTGTTATACCATTTTGTTAATCTTTTGGTCATCCGAATTACCTTGAATGTAGTTTTTTCATATGTTATTGTGAAGCCATGGGTTAGGGACTATTAGTGAGGGTCTCATCGGAATGAAATTCCCCCTAATAGCCCGATGATATCCATTTGGTGCAAATCTTAGCTATTATGATATGGTATCATTCATAGTGTATTTCGATCATCATTGTAAGATATCCTAGAGTGTTAGGCATCCCGTTGTTGTTTATTTTCGTTATATCCATTTGGTGGTTGTGCAATAAGTTCGGATGTGAGCCTAGGAATGCGACCCCGTGGTCCAAATCCGATGATGGACATTTTTGAATGTATGTAATCGGGTGGATGTATCCGTTATTGTAAATATGTAATCGTCGGGCCTTAAAACGACGCCAAGGCGATAATCGTGTTTAAGGCCCCGAAATAGTGAAACTTGTGATTGTGGGCGTTTGGGGTTATTTTGATGGTTTACATGCCCATGAATAGCCCCGACGTGTGTTTATGCTTGATTGGATTTTGTGACATGAAAAATAATTTTAAAGATTAAACGATGAAGGTTTTTCCTTAAAATCAAGCAAACTAGGAGGTTAACATCATGTAGCTAAAATTTGGAGGTGTTAATGAATGTCGATTTCTATTAAACGAGAAGGCTAAAGAAAGTCGTTTTCAAACGTCACTAAAATGGTTTTATAAAAATAAAACAACGTTTTATTAAATCTTGGTGCGTAGGGTGAAAGATATCCTAAAAGTTGCCCATCATTTTATGAAGGCAATGTATAGATTTCGATTCCTATTTTTACGAAGGTTTAAAACTCTTGTTTTGCCAAAACGACGCTTAATGAAAATCTCATAGTTTTTGCTAATTAAAATCAATCCTTTTCTCATAAAAGCTTTCTCGTTTAAGCCGATGGACGTTCTAAGACATGCTCAAATTAGAACACAATTTTCCCTAATAATCCAAATGATTCTTTTATGCAAGCTCACCACAACATTTACATAGGCACACACACACATACACGCACACACACATTTCATGAATTAAAGGATAGGAAAGCATCAAGATTGCGGTAACCGTGCTTCACGGAAGTCGAGGGGTGCCTAACACCTTCCCCTCACTTAAGCAAGCCCCCGAACTCTATGAATCTCGATTCGCAGACCAATTGATTCGGAGTCACATATGAGCCAGCGATTTATAAAAAATGAAAACTCGGATGAGTTGGTACATCCATTTCAAATATACCAACTGGCGACTCTGGTTAAATTGGCTCATCATAAAAACAATTTTTAAAAAACCCCGTCGACATTAATGCCGACCTTTTCCAAAAAGGCATCTAACAAAAAGGCTAAAAATCGGAAAGGGTTACAACCCCCGCGTAAGCGATTCCTCCCGGCGTCGACAGCTGGCGACTCTGCTGGGGACATTAGAGGGCTTAAGCCGCATTAAAATCTTGATGCTATCCTATCCTTTAAAATTTATAATTGTGTATGTGCGTATGACATTTTGACGTCTTTTATTTATTGTTGTGTAAATGTGTGTTGTTGTCCAATGAATGAATGATTGAATGGGTTTTTCTTTACTTCAAAGTAATCATTTGCATGCGGTGAGGACGATGAATGTGAATGTATGTTGAGAGAGTACCTCCTCCTGAGGCGAACCCGTCGGTTGCTTATTACTGGACTCGATGGGGCTGCTCCCCGGAGATGGCTCAGGAAACGCACCACTCAAATCCGCTCCAATCGAAAGGGCTCAAACGAGTAGATTGCGAAGATTTGGGAACCTTCATGCCGAAAAGCCCGTGAGAGTAACCCTAGGGTAGGTCAGCCTCTGATAAACCCAACGCAGGAAAAGTCTCTTCATGCCCTTTTTACGTTCAAGCGTATAAAATGTCATGATCCCATTTCATATATACCTCCCCTGTCGTCAAAAGAGAATACTGACCTCCATGTTTTGCAGGAAACAGCTGGGGAAGCATAATAAAGTCATGTTTAGCATTTGTTATTACACTAAAAGACTACTAACTTTCTCTTTTGCAGGGAAAGATTAAAAAACCCAAAACACAAAAAATTTATAGCTTTAGCATGCATCCGCATCCTTTCATTGCCCAAGACTGAACTTCGAACCGTTTGCCTGCAGGATTGCTCCTCAAACCCGTTCGCAGTCTAAGAAAGCCCAGGTCTCTAACTCTGAAATGGCTGATCTTCCCAATCATAGTTCCATCTCTCGGGAAGAGTTTGATGATTTTAAAAAGCAGATGATGGAAATGGCCACAATGCTAAAAGAACAGTTCTTAATCAGACAGGATCCGTCAAACCAGGGACCGCACAATGTACCACCGCCAGGGGGTGACCAGAATCCTCCTAAGGATGATGCAATCCTATTTAAAAATAACCAACATCAGCTTAAGGACGGGCCGATCCTCCCAAAGGTCATTCCTGCCCTCAACAAGACAGTAATCACAATTCCAGAGGAGGGAGATACTGATGACCTTCGCAGGAAAATGAAGCAGATGGAGGAGACCATCCAATCTCTAAGGGGCATAGGCTCCTTGGGTAGGGTTAATTATGCAGATTTGCGTGTCTTCCCCGGAACCAGATATCCAGAGAAATTTAAGATCCCCGAATTCGAGAAATACAATGGGGAAGGGGATCCTTACACTCACCTGAAAATATATATTGGAGAACTGGGGTCCTATGCGGAAGACGAAGGATTAAGGATGCAATTATTCCAGAAAAGCTTGACGGGGGAGGCGAGGATCTGGTATGCCCGTCTCGATAATGCCCGGATTCATAATTGGGAGGAGCTGGCCCATACCTTTCTGACACAGTATAGCTTTCAGGCACAGATGGCCCCTGATAGATATCAAATGACAAAAATCAAGAAGCAACCAAGGGAAACCTTCAGGGACTATGCCCAACGATGGAGGGGTATGGCCGCACAAGTGAATCCTCCAATGAGTGAGTCAGAGATGGTGATGACCTTTGTGGATATACAGGAAGCACCTTATTATGAGCGGGTCATATCAGGGATTGGAAGATCTTTCGCCGAGATGATAAAACACGGAGAAATGGTGGATATGGGGTTGAAATCGGGAAAAATCCGGGACTTCACAGCTCTTGAAACGGCTGCGGAACAAATCCAAAGTGGGAATTATGGCAGTACTTCCCGCAGGCCCCAAAAGCGAAAAGAGGAAGATGTCTCTCTCGTGCTGCAGGGATCATCCAGGAAAGTGGAGAATAGCCCTCCTGTACAAATACAGAGATTTGGGCCGCCCCGGCAACCCAATTTTGATAATCCCAGAACGGACGGACGAAGGAGGTTTGAGACCACGCAGAGGCGGGTATTCACCCCGCTTGGGGATCCTCTTGAGCAGATTTTGGCAATATTGATATCACAGAGGAAGATTGTCGATTTGGCACCTCCATGTGACCCGAAGGGAAGAAAATTTGACCCCAGTAAAAAGTGTGCATATCATTCGGGTTCCCCGGGTCATGACACTCAAGAATGTTGGACGCTGAAACACATAATTCAAAACCTGATTGATAGCGGGGAAATCGTGGTGGAGCAGCCCGAGCCGCCAAATGTTAAAATCAATCCCCTACCGAAGCATGATGGGGGAGGGGTCAATATGGTAGAAGCCATCGAAACCGAAGGACCGCCAAGGCGAAATTATATGACAAGGATTGATGAGATGGTTGGCATGACGGGTGCTCAGGAGAATATGCAAGGGGCACCGGTTAGGTTGACGGGTGCAAGCCGGAGTATCACAGGGGGGCCTATCAAGTTAACGGCTCCAAGACCTCTCATCATCGCAGCAAGACCACAGATCCCTATTTGCAATCTAAAAACAGTACCGTGGAACTACGGGGGTGTATTAGAGGAGGCGGCCAGTTGTGCTTCCGTAACATCAAAGGGGAATCCCTTGTACCTTCCAGGAAGAGTCCTCAAGAGTAAGAGAAAGGAGAACGAGAGGATATCCGAGGAAAAAGCCGTGGAGTTCTTGGAAAAGATGGACCATCCGGAAGTAAGGGGGATCGGGACGGTGAGCGAGGAATCGACTCTAACGTCGATCATGGATTTGGTGTTATCGTCCAGCGACCACTGCAGAATCTTGGCCAAAATCCTGGGGGAGGCTCACATTCCCAAGACAATTAGCCAAGAAAGTTTCGGCCGCCTAGTGGACCATCTGCTAGAGAACAATGTGCTATCATTCACAGATGATGATATCCCGAAAGAGGGAAGGGGGCATCGGAGACCGCTGCACATCGCAGTGATCTCATCAGGGTATGTCATGAATGGGGTGCTGATTGATGGGGGATCAGCACTGAATATTTGTCCCCTCAGTACACTGAGAAAAATGAACATTAATCTCAAGCGCTTGCGGGCCAGTCACGTGGTGGTGCGAGCCTTCGATGGATCCCGGAAGGATACATTGGGAGAAATAGAGTTGCCCGTGGAGATAGGGCCGTGTACTTTCGACATTTCCTTTCAGGTATTGGATATCTCGGCCAGTTATAACATGTTGTTGGGAAGACCATGGATACATATGGCCGGGGCAGTTCCCTCTACACTACACCAACAAATCAAGTTCATCGTCAGCGGGAATCTGGTAACAATCTACGCAGAGCGTAATGACCCTTTTCCCTCCAAGAGGGGTCTGCCAGTAATCAATGTGGACGAATCTGCGGCGCCTGCCAGTTTTCAAGCACTGGAAATCAGCTCTCCACACTATAGAGGTCTGGGAGCTCCAGCCATAAAATCGAAAGCCTCCCCTGAGCTCGCCTTCGTTGCTAGAGAAATGATGAAGATGAAGTTTCAACCTGGGCAGGGTTTGGGAAAAGACAACCAAGGAATTTCCACGCCTATTCAACTGCCCAACCAGACAGGCAGGGCAGGGTTGGGATATCATGGAGGCATAGAGCGGAACCACTCTCAAAGGGAAATCCCATTTCGATCGACCGGAATCCTAATGCCGAAGGTCCACAATGAACAAGGGACAGACAAGCCCGTGTCCGAATTAGAAGGTAAAGAATTAACTCCTGCGGATGATGAGTCAGTCAAAGGACAAGAGTTTCCTGCGGGAGGTCATGCAGCAGTTCGAAACCAAATGCTATATCTCTGGACCATCAATAAACATTGGAGTGGGGAAGGATACGGCCACAACGTCGGGAGCCCTACAGAGTGTGCCTGTCATCGATTGGGCAGAGTTAGTTATCCCTAATAAAGCTGTGAGGGAGGACGGATACGATGTGGCGGTAGTCGTCAAGGAAGTCCCTGGAACACAGCCGTCTGTCATATGTCGCATCCCGACTGATCTGACCACCGATAACTGGACGGTGGAGCCAATAATATCCAGACAAGGGTAAAACATGGTGTCGGGGTGGTAGACCCCGGAGAGTGGGGGATGAATGTCTACCAGTTTTGGTTCTTTATTTTATATTTTGCATAACTATGTTAGTTTGTCATGTTATTTTAAGAGCGACCATTGTGGAAAGATGAATTATATATATGACAGTATTTTGTTTCAATGTCAGGTGTACCAATTTGAGTATTCCTTGCTTAACAAGCGATCCCTCAAATTTGAATGATGACTATGATTTTGATATCGAGCTGGATTTCGATTTAATGGGTATTGAGCAGGACGAGACAGATTACGATGACGCGCCTGACGAGATCAAAGGGTGGGTCGAGGATAAACCCAAACCCAACTTAGACCAAACCGTCACCATAAATATCGGAACCCCTGACCAACCCAAAGAGCTCAAAATCGGGACAGACCTGACCCCTAACCAGAAAGTAGAAATGACCAAATTGCTACACCAGTATGAGGATGTGTTCGCCTGGTCTCATGAGGACATGATCGGATTATCCACCGACATTGGGGTACACCAGCTGCCCATCAAGGAGGGTTTCAAGCCCGTCAAGCAAAAACTAAGAAAGCTAAAACCGGAGTGGAGCTTGAAGGTAAAGGAGGAGATCATCAAACAGTTCAGGGCTGGAATCATCATGGTGTCCACCTACCCAGAATGGTTGTCCAATGTGGTTCCAGTGGCTAAGCCTGGAGGAAAGGTGAGGGTATGTGTTGACTATAGAGATCTGAACAAGGCCAGTCTCAAGGATAATTTCCCAGTACCTTTTATACACATATTGGTGGATAACACAGCTCAATACGAGATGTACTCTTTCGTTGATTGCTTTGCGGGGTATCATCAGATAATGGTGGCAGAGGAGGACCGGGAGAAAACAGCCTTCATCACCCCTTGGGGCACTTTCTGCTATAGACGGTTGGCTTTCGGTCTCACAAATGCAGGGGCTACTTATCAAAGAGCTATGATGGCCCTGTTCCACGATATGATGCACAAGGAGATAGAGGTCTACGTGGATGACATTATCGTGAAGTCAAAG
This sequence comes from Aralia elata, assembly GCA_034770075.1. NCBI lineage: Eukaryota > Viridiplantae > Streptophyta > Magnoliopsida > Apiales > Araliaceae > Aralia > Aralia elata. Next base: position 74,152,600 of record CM068377.1, read on the forward strand.
ATAGAATCTGATCATGTGACCCATCTCCAAAAGCTATTTGACCGGCTCAGAAAATATAATTTAAGGCTCAATCCGGCAAAGTGTGCTTTCGGAGTGCAATCGGGCAAACTCTTGGGATTCCTAGTTAGTGATCGTGGCATCGAGTTGGATCCGGCCAAGATTAAGGCCATTGTGGATATGCCGGCACCCCGCACTGAAAAGGAAATAAGAGGATTTCTGGGAAGAATAAATTTCATCAGCCGCTTCATATCCCATTTGACAACCACGTGCGAGCCAATTTTCAAGCTGTTAAGAAAAGATGTCTCCCAAGAATGGAATGAGCAATGCCAGGAAGCCTTTCAGATCATTAAGAAGCAGCTGACGGAAGCACCCGTGTTAGTACCCCCGAAGGATGAGATCCCTCTATTCATGTATATATCAGTCAATGACATTGCGATGGGCTGTATGCTGGGGCAGAAGAATGAATCAGGCAAAGAGCAGGCCATTTACTACCTCAGCAAGAGGTTTAGCCGATGTGAACAGAATTACACCCCTATCGAAAGGACCTGTTGTGCTTTGGCTTGGGCTGCAATGAGATTACAGCATTATCTCCATGGGCACACCACGTACCTGATATCAAGGATGGATCCCCTGAAATATATCTTTGAAAGGCCCATGCTGAACTGTCGACTTTCAAGATGGCAGTTAATCTTGCAGCAGTTCGACATTGTATACGTAACTCAGAAAGCCATGAAGGGGCAGGGAATTGCAAGATCAATTGGCAGAGGCGCCATCAGGGGGGATGGAGCCTTTAGACACTCCTCTGCCGGGCGAAGATGTATTCTGGATCTTGCACGCGAGAGGAGATGACGAGGGGCAGTTCTGGAAATTGTATTTTTGATGGTGCTATGAATGCGAATGGGGGCAGGAGCCGGAGACAGTCCTAGGTCCTCTATCACAGGAGAAGCAATACCCCGTAGCCACTAAATTGCAGTTCAGTAACTCAAACAACACAGGCTGAGTATAGAGGGATGTATATGGGAACTTGGGACTACCGTTTGGCTCGCGATATGGGGGTGAAAAGGTTAGCAGTGTTCGGAACGGATTCGGAGTCTGGGTAATCAGACAAGCGATCGGGATGTAACGCACTAAAGAGCTCCGGGGTTGCTTCCATACCACCGTTGTGTTATCCAATGATGCAAGAGTTCGAAGATATCGCTTTCCGACACATCCCCCCGGTGGGGGACGGAATGATTTCGCCGATGCCTATCGGCGACCTTTAGCTTCTCTAGTCCACACAATCCAAGAGCAGGAACGTTCCACAGATTGAGATAGCAGTGCAGAACGCCCCGGCATACGAGGAGCACGTGGCGGTAACTATCGGTACGAGGGGAGTTCTGCCAAAGCCAGCCTTTGGTATCACGACCATAAGGGAATAATCTGAGGGATAAGATCCATTCCCGGACCAAGCCAACCGAGCGGAGAGATTGAGAAATTCAAAAGATGGCAATGAAATTTTATCTAGAGCGGAGATTCACTGTACAGAGGGGATGCCAATTTGGGAATTGCTACGATGTGTAAATGAAATGCAGAGGCCCAAAAAGATTTTTATGGACGAAAATACATGGTGGAGTGGTTGTGGGCCACACATGAGTGGGCCGAATGCTGGCCAAAGAAGGATCTTGAGAACGGGGCCATTAACTGGTTGTTGACGCTGGGAAAGCCGACTGACTGTGATGATCACGTCAAGCGGTGTTTACCAATGGCCAGAGCGCACGGTATTGTTATCCATGCGCCTCCCAATGAACTGCACTGTAATGACCTCCACTTGGCCCATTCTCAAATGTGGGGTATGGTATGTGATCGGACCAATAGAGCCCAAAGCAAAGCAACGGTCACCGATTCATCTTCGTCATGATCGATTACTATCACTCTAAATGGGTAGAAGCAGCTTCTTACCCCAAAGTAACTCAGGAGGTCGATCGTCGGTTTCATCAGGAATACCATGTCTATTTGCCGATGAACGGCGTAACCTGAAGGTTATTAGGTCTCTCCTACAATGCCAAGAATTTTGAACAATGCCCTCCATGAAGGGGATTATGCGACCAGGTTTAAAGATCAAAAACACCTCAATTCTGTTCATTTACCGTGCCTAAAGATGAATGGTGGCAGTAGTTATGATGGCTGCAAATAAGAAATATCAAGAATGATCATGGCGAAAATATGTCCGCTAATCATTCGGGGATGGCCGGATCTGCTACCTCTCACCTTGCTGGGCGTACAGAACTGAATCCGGTACGTACTTCTACAAGTGGCAACCCCGTACGCTCTTGGTATACGGAATGGAGGCGGTTCTTGCCAGTTAGTTGAGGGTTGGAGATGGCCGTCCCTCAGAATCTTGATTGACGCCTCAGATAAAACGATGGAAGGATTGGAATGCAAATGTCGGTATACGACCAATTTGGCCCTAATTGATGACAAGGAGGGTTGGGGACGCTAGCACTGTGTTGCACGGTCAAGTTATGCTTTATCATCAGCAAAGGATGCTCTCGATTCATATGACAAGAAGATAAGACCTCGAAAATTCAAAGAAAATGACCTAGTGTTAAACGAGAGTAATGCCTTGTCAAGATCGAAGCCAAAGGGAAGTTTGCCCCGAACTGGGAGGGGCCTTTTGTGATTAAGAAAGTGTTGTACCGGAGGAGCCCTCATACTGCAAGAAATGGTACGGAGGAGGTGTTTCCCACAACCTCTTAATTCCGACTCGGTGAAAGCGGGTTTCTATGCATAAAAAAAAAAAAAAAAAAAAAAAAAAAAAAAAATATCCCTCATACATTTTTCTCCCTCGTTCTTTGAAGGAAACGAACAACGTAGGACCTGATCTCCCGATCTTGATGATGGGGGTACGTAGGCAGCCATTGTGGCACGGTCTCCCATTCCTTACAATAACCCTTTCTTCTATCAAAAACCGATTCCTCCCAACAGCCAGGGGAAAAACCATTCCTACACCCTCCGAAACTCTTCCCGGAAACCAAGCCACCTGATCAGTTTCATCTCATAATGACCTAACCCTAACCCAACCAGAAGCAGTTAGGCCCCGAATCTAAGACTCAGCCGATGAAATCCGACAGGATATGCGGCAATATTTGACAATGGTTCCCCATCAAGACTTTGAGAAGAGAAAGAAGGCGAAAATATCAAAATCATGGTTAGCTGGATAAAAAATGAGGGTCCAATGAAAGGCAACGATAACGACAAAAAGGGGGGAGGGGGGGAAATACGAACCTAAACTAAATCTAAATACTTGTCTATGTTAAATAGGTCATTTTGTTACAAGGTTTCTCTTTTGATAACCGTTGAAACAAACATTGTCTATGCAGGATATTAAATGATCTACCAATCTGAAGCTAA